>BSBN01001495.1:6052500-6652500 GCA_027924645.1 Cunninghamia lanceolata | reverse complement strand
CTCTTAGTTGACAAGGGAGCATCACCTTATCAGAGTTGAGGGAGCATCACCCCAACAAGCATGAAACTCATAGATTTCATGAACTAAAGCATAAAGCTTCTGGGAGAGAAAGTTCACCAAAGATCTAAGATGTCAAAATGAAAGCGCTCTCCTCCTTTTATAGTGCTCCTCCTTCAAAGGCAATAAAGGCACGCTCTCCAATGCAAAGTAGGAACCAAGGCATGTTTCCCAAGAGCATATTCCAATGGGAATATTCCATTTGATGACTCACTTTGAGTTGGCAACCTTGTCCAATGAGCCGGAACGGATCCCAACGCCATCACTTGAACCAATAGGAGATCAGACACTCAGGGTGCTAGGATGATGCTCCACAGGTGCAGAAGTGTGCCTAATGTCACAGTTGAATGCCCCTCAAGGCTAGGCGCTCAAACTGGGTTGTCAGAGGGTAGATATGCGCCTAACTTCTCCCGTGACCTTAACATGCATGAAATCTCGTGAAAATGTTCATTGAAGGTTCTTTGACGCCGTTTGATGCTATTTCCATGTCTAGGTGCCCATTGGAGATGGTTTCTTCATGAAACTGCGCCTTACTATTGCTAGGCACCAATTGAGGGTTGTAGAGCCTAGGAAGTGCGCCTCACTCTCCGAAAGATGTCTTCGACAACCAAACCTATCAAATCATCCCTTAGGTGCTATTTCAAGATCCTAGAGTGGATATCAATTCAAGGCGCACATTTGAGCCAGTTGAGATGGAAAAGTGCGCCTTCCCTTTCTAGACGCAAATTGTGAGCGGAACAGGAGGTAAAGTGCGCCCAAGCCTCTTGTCGTTATTCCTTGACAGTTCATCATCCAAATCTCACAGATTATCCTCCTTAAGAGTAGCTTTTATCTTAATCATTTGATGGAATCACAGACTCATTTGAGGCGCATTCTTTGAGGTTAGAAGCTAGGCGCATATTTGGAGTGGTAGAGCATGAGATTTGCGCCTAGGGTTTACTTGGTCATTTTCTTTGAGGATTTGCAATGTATGAATCATTTTGAAGGTCAAACGCCATCAATCATGGAAGTACCACTCATTAGAGTTGAATTGAAGCTAATCTCCCTCTTAGGCGCACATTTAGGGTTGTGCAACATGATATTTTCACCTAGAGTGAATAGGCCTTCCTCCCTACTCCATTCACTTAGACAAATTCATCTTGAGGACCAATCAACCTTTCCTACCAAGGCGCCCTGTTTGATATAATTGATCTGCTTCATAGCATGATGCTTCTTTGCTAGGCGCAATTTTGAGGCTGGAGGAGAGAGAAAGTGCGCCTAACCCTTCTTGGGCAACTTCTAGCCTTCAAATCCCTGGTTCAATGTGTTGACAGGCTCCCATGATGTTATACTTATCATATTGCACTTCCAAACCTTGATAGAAGACTCCATATCCTTAGGTGCACATTTGGCACCGGATAGATAGAAAAGTGCGCCTTGGCTTTGAGAGTCAAGTTCTTGTCAATTTTGGCCTCCAGACTTAACCATTTTGCCAGACTTGCCACAGATTGTTTGGAATAGTTTCTAAGTTTGTACCTACAAAACTACAACATTGAGTTAGTCAAAACCAAATTCATTCCCTCATCATTGGTATTAGCCCACGGGAATGATAAATAGGCTAATCCATGTTCAATGTTGATCAAGCCGGAAATGGGGACATGACAAGGGAACCGGTTGCGAAGAGGGGCAACAGGTTTGAACGCACACCTAATGCCTTTCTTGGCAAACTTTCAGGTAGTTATAGGAGTCGGTTGGTAGATGGTTGTGTTCTTGGCAATTGTTGAGTCCTTTAAATAGCCTTTGTGTAGTTAGGGAAAGGAGTTTGATCCTTGGTTGACCATCTTTGGTCTACTTTTGTAATAACTTCATGTGTGAATAGATATATACTTTTATTTCTGTCATTAATTCAAGTATTAGTTTTATTAGATAGAAGAGTAAACATGGGAAAGTTTGTAATGCTAATCGAATGCCCATGCAAATGCTGAGTTATCGGGTTCTTCTCATATGCCCGTCGTACCTGTATGGGTTTGGTTCGGGTACGAATACGGGTACGGGATGGCGAGGGGTTCGCACAAGGTTATGCTCGGGCACCCTGGGTTCCTTGTGGGTTCTTTTTTGAAGAACCCATAGGGAACCGTACTTGTATGGGTCCGGTTCGGGTACGGGATGGCGGGGGGTTCGCCCAGGGTTCTGCCTGGGCACCCTAGGTTCCCCGTGGGTTCTTCAAAGAAGAATCCACAGAGGCTCGGGCAGAACCTTGGCAAAACCCAGGAGAACCCATGGGAGGGATGCCTAAAATGGTGTCAAAATCAACTTCTTAAAACATTTTTTTAACCTTTTTTAAACTTTAAAAAAACCTAAATGAGTCTATTTCGCCCTAAAAGTGAAATTTATCCAAGTATGACTAAAAGTGAAATAAAGTTTTTAAATGAACATTTTAATGCTTTGGCATTCCAAAATAATGAAAATAAGATTTTTTGCAGTGTTTCTCCAAGCTTCCGGGACGGAGGGACGGGTTTCCGAGGACGGCAAATTTTTTCAAAAAATTTGGGGACGACGAGGGGACAGCAAGGGGACAACTATATATAAATTTATATATTTTTCAATATATATATATATATATAATTTGGTGTTATAATATATTAATATATATATATATATAATAAATATATTAATATTATTAATATAATATATTAAAATTTAATATAGATAATAATAAATATAATAACATTTATATATTAATATTTATAATATATTATAATATTATTAATATATATTATAAATAATAATATAATATATTAATATAGATAATAATAAATATAATTTAAGTGAAATGGAAGGAGCGAAAAAGCAGGAAGGAGCGAAAAGGCAGGAAAACGATTTCCTTACAAAGAAAGGTGGCGAAGGTAGCGAAGGAACAGAAGCTTCAAACAAAAGGGAGGACGCGCCATACGCCGCGACAGGAGTAAACTCGATACCGGTAAACAAAATAAGGAGAAGCTATTCAGACATTTCCAAAGGAAAGGAAGATACGCAGCAGGAGGAGGATTTAATAATTAATGTAAAGGATAAGGTGGATAAAGACATTGGCGCACTAGAGCAAACAGCTTTAATAGGAAGAGTGATAGGAAGAAATAAAACCAAACGACAGATTAAGGAATGGATTGACGAAAACTGGGCGGAAGCAGAAATGGTACACTTCATGCCTAAACAATTCTTCGTCGTCGATTTCCAAGAGGAGGCCGAAAGGGACAAAATTCTGGATAAAGCACCATGGAAAATAGGGCAGGATTCTATATATACGCAGAAGTGGAGACCGAATTTTAACCCTAATAATTTCGATCCATATAAGGAACCGATATGGATAAGACTATACAACCTCCCATTTGAATATTGGTCAGGAGGATGTTTATACCAAATTGGGGATACGCTAGGAAACACAGTAGAGGTAGACATGGGAGACAATGACTCAATTTATTTTGCGAGAATCAGACTAACAGCTATAAAAAAGATTCCAAAAAAGATAAGTTTGATCACCTCAGCAGGAACCTGGGAACAGATCATAGAACTCGAAGAGAAAAAATTCTTTTGTCTTGAATGTCAAAGCAGAAGACACATGGAAAAAAGTTGCCCTAAAAATTTTGCGAAAAAAGCAGAAGACAATGTGGACTCAGAGGAGAAATCGAATGAAATAGAAGCAAAGGGAAAAAAGCAAGGTTCTCAAAACCAGGGAAGGAATCCAGATATACCAGTAGAATCCTCAAACAAAACACCAATTCTTCAGCTCCGGGGAAAAAAGAGATTGCGAAGTCAGACACAGAAGCAAATTCAGAGGAACATAATCAGGAACCTCCAAAGAAATTCGAGGAGAGGAAGGAAGTAAGAGATCAATCTGCCCACACGACTGAACCGAAGGAATTGGAAGGCCATGATAGACAGGAAGGCAAGGAGGACTACAACTCGGAGATAGTTAGGGAAACGCTGGAAGCAGAAGGGGTCAACGATGCATGGTTGGAGGAGGAGGAAGCTGGGGAGGACAGAGAGGAAATTGGAATAATCGACCCTAGACACATTAGCCAAACTGGCGCAAGAGGTACCACGGGCAACGGAAAGAAGTTAGGAAGGAAGACTGATAAGGAGAAAAGCGAGGAGTACGTAGCGGATAAAGGGCTCCTGAGCATCAAAAAATACATGTTAAGATCCAAGGGGGGAAATACCTCCCTTGGGAAGCCATGAAGATACTATCATGGAATGTTAGGGGCTTAAACGCCCCTAACAAAAGGCGCGCAATCAAGCGCCACCTTTCCAAGCTAATGTTGGATGTAATATTACTACAAGAAACCAGGCTGATACAGGAAGAAGCGGGGAACTTTGTAAGACACAACAAACCTCTGACAGGTGTGTTCAGCGAACCCAGGGGTACTGCAGGAGGGGTGGGTCTAATGTGGAATCCTTCCAAGGTAGATATTAAAGAAGTAGAGGTAAGTCAAAATTGGATATTAGGGAAAGTATTTCTATATCATCCCAATACGTCTTTCTGGATTTTTAGTGTATATGGCCCTACTAAGACAGAGGAAAAAAAAGAAGTTTGGAATAGCATTCTAGGTAAAATCCAAGAGCTTGGAGAAGAAAGGGTGATTCTGGGACGAGATTTTAACGCAATTTTGAGTTTAGAAGAAAAAAGAGGAGGCTTAAGAACTATAAATAACGCAGCAAAAGATTTCAAGGAATTTGTAGAGAAAGGAAGACTAATAGACTTCCCTCCTAAAGAAGGAAGTTTTACATGGACTAACAGGAGGGAAGGTTTCACCAACATTGCTAAAAGATTAGACAGATTTCTTTGCAGCATGAACTGGTTGGAAACAGATTTAGGAATAGAATCAAGTATATTGCCGTGCTCTTTGTCGGATCATTACCCCATAAAGCTCGAAATAGGGCATTTAATCAAGCCAAAAAACTCATACTTCAAATTCGAAAAAATGTGGTGGAGAAAAGAGGATCTGATAGAGTGGATAGGGAAATGGTGGGTAGAGATATCAGGAAATGGTGGCTCAGCGAGTTTCATTTTTTGTAAAAGATTAGCACATGTTAAAAAAAGATTGAAGGAATGGAACAAAACCACATTCAAAGACATATTTGCAGAAAAGGAGAGAGTAGAAGGAGAACTGGAGGAACTAAATCAGAAAGTTATCAAGGATGGGATGTTCCAAAGCGACTTCAAAAAAGAGAAAGATCTTATGGCAGAATGGGATGAACTACTAGCCAGAGAAGAAGAATATTGGAGAAGTAAAGCCAGAGAAGTTTGGCTGGAAGCTGGGGACAAAAACACAAAGTTTTTTCACAATTCAGTCGAAACCAGAAGGATGGTGAACAAAATCTCAGATTTGACCATCGGGAATGGAATTATGGTGAACGAAAAAGAAGAAATAGAGAAAGAAATAGTCAACTATTTCCAAAATTTTTTGGCTCCACAGGAGGGCTTCGACTGGCTAAATATAGATCAAGCCACAAATTGCATAGACATGACACTCAATGATGAAGAAAGAGAAGAGTTAGAGAAACCTTTCACGGAGGAGGAAGTCAGGAAGGCGGCATTCCAACTACACCCGGACAAAGCACCAGGCCCAGATGGATTTCCCGCACTATTCTATCAGAAATGTTGGTCTATTGTAGGTAAGGAGATCTGGAACATTATAGAAGATTTTAGAAAAAAGGGAAAATTCGTAAAAGAAATAAATAACACAGTCATAGCGCTTATTCCAAAAAAATCAGAATGCAAGAGGGTAAGTGACTACAGGCCGATTTCATTATGTAACACAGTTTATAAGATTTTGGCTAAGTCAATCGCTAACAGACTAAAACCAATTTTGGGGAGAATCATTTCGGAAAATCAGAACGGGTTCACCCCAGGAAGGGAAATTGCGGATAGCATTATCTTAGTAAACGAAGTCATCCACTCGATCAACCAGAACAGACAGAAAAGCATGATAATTAAATTGGAAGTAAGCAAGGCTTATGATAGAGTCAGATGGAACTTCCTCTTAAGGATACTAGAGAAAATGGGCTTGGCAAGTCATGGCTAGAAGGCATTTTTCAATGCATCTCCACTCCACGGATGTGGGTAGCAGTGAATGGATCGCTATGTAGTTTCTTCGAAATATCACAAGGTTTGAGGCAAGGAGACCCACTATCTCCTTGCCTTTTCATTTTAATGGCCGAGGTATCGGGAAAAATGATACTCCAGTGCCAAAGATCAGGAGGATGGAAAGGTATTAGGGTGGTTCGTGAGTTAGAACCAGTTACACACGCACAGTTTGCAGACGACACACTACTCTTCGGGGAAGCTAACTTAGCAGAAGCAGAGGCGATAAGAAGAGTTTTAGATACCTACACGAACCTTTTGGGGCAACTAATAAACAACGAGAAGTCAAGAACATACACGGCTCGAAGATGGCAACAACAGATATCTCAAATCCTGGGGTGCCAAATAGACACATTACCAACCAAACATTTAGGGGCCCCCTTGTTTAGTGGACCGATCAAGGCTCAGTTATGGGAGGAGGTAATCGCGCACTCTAAGAATAAAATGGAAGCTTGGAAAGGAAGATGGCTAACCTTAGCAGGAAGGATTACCATGCTAAAATCAGTGTTAGGGGCAGTTCCAACTCACTTAATGTCTTGTTTTCAAATTCCAAACAAAGCCAAAAGCAATCTGGAAAGCGGATGGAAAAAGTTTTTATGGGAAGGTTCCAAAGATGTTAGAAGAATTCCGTTAATTGGATGGGACAAAGCAACGTGTCCGCTAGACAAGGGAGGAATGGGAATGAGAGAACTAAAACTCCAAAATGAAGCACTGGGAGCAAAATTGGTATGGAAAATGGTTAAACAACCACACAAATTATGGTGTAGAATAATGCAAAGCAAATACTTAGATGATTTGGACCCCAACAGGATTTTGACCATAGCAAATCTGGGGGGTGGTTCGGCGATCTGGAAATTCATCAAAAAATGCAGACCCATAATATTAAATCATTTGATGTGGAGCATAAATAGTGGGAGCAAAGCCAACTTTTGGACGGATTCGTGGGAAGGGTGGCCTTCGTTAGACAGTTTTCCAGAATTTTCAGATCTAAGGACACAAATGATTCAAGACAGAGGAGAAAAGGTGGCGGACTACTTTGAAGAAGAAGGTGAGGGGGGCATAGTCAAATGGGCAAACCCAAATACATACAACGTAGAGGAAGACATCAAAAAGAAATTCTCAGAAGTACTCCAAGAAAGAAGGATTCGAAGGAACAGTGCCCCAGACGAGATAATCTGGTGTGGTGCCAAATCCGGAATATATACAGTTAAAATAGGATACCAACTATTGAAATTAGACAGAAATAGCAACTCAGGTGATGTCTGGCCAAAAAAACTTTGTTGGGACAATCAAGTACTGCCTAAGGCAGGAGCATTTCTTTGGACGGAACTCCACAAGAGCATTCTAACAGGGGAACGTTTGTAGAAGTTGGGCATATCAGGCCCAAGTAGATGTGTTTTATGCAAACAACATGAAGAGACTGTAGACCACTTACTACTAAGATGTCAGGGAGTGGAGAAGATATGGACACATTTTCTCAATATACTAGGTTGGAAAGGAGCCACGAATTTAGCAATAGTGGACTTCCTGAAAAGTTGGCCAATGTTACAAAGGAAAGGTTTCTGGGGGGGCATTTGGACCGCTTTGCCATCCATGATAACTTGGCATATTTGGAGGGAAAGGAATCAGCGTATTTTTGAAGAAAAAGAAAATTCTACAGACAGATTAATAAAGAAAATAGAAATTGGATTAGTGGAAATTCTAAATACCAAAGCAAGTTGTAGAGGAGGATACAAATTTACTAGCTGGGATGACACAATCATGAAAGTCTAGTCAGATCTCAAATTTCCGAAAGGACTGGGAGGAGGAAAGAAGAAAAGAGCTCAAAGTAGGTGGTTGGCTCCCCCAAGGGGCAGACTAAAATTAAACTTTGATGGGGCCTCCAAGGGCAACCCAGGAAAAGCAGGCTATGGTTATGTCATACGGAATGAGAAAGGAGATTTAATTTGGGCAGCGTCAGGCTCTTTGGGAGTGGCTTCGAATAATGTGGCCGAATTGGAAGCACTAACTAGAGGAGTGGTAGATTGCATAAAGAATGGCTGGACACACATAGACATAGAAGGGGATTCTCAATTAATTATAAATGCCATCCTTAGGAACACTACAGAGAATTGGATTCTCAAAAAAGGAGTTAGGGAAACCAAGGACGTCCTGCAAAATTTGGATTTTTCTATTAGATACATATATAGAGAGGCAAATATGGCAGCGGACTTCCTGGCTAATCAAGGGGTCATGAGGGGAGGCAAGGACATTAGAGATTCAGATGTAGCAAGCTAGAATGGTCTAGCTGCGGTACTATGCTCAGATAAAGGAAATTCGCAGGAGGATGAGGACGCAAGCGACAGACATCCGACGGCAGAGGAAAGCTAGAGTGGAGTTCAAAGCATACAAGAGGACGATATGGGATCTTCAAAACCGTGTATTCAGCCTTGGAATGATGCCCGCAAAGGAGATTATCTTTATTAGTAGCCAAACAAGACTCGACCTGGGTATACTGCGGTATCGAGAGGAAGAGATGGCCAAAACCATGGGTGTGAAGTGCAGATGTCTGGAGGAAGGAAAGGAGCAGCAGGTGGGTTGTTTATTCAAACTGAAAGACGAAATGGCAAGGACCGTGATCCTACAAATCATTGGGGGAGGGTCGTGGAGTGGCGGCCATGTGCACGACGGTAGAGTCTATCAACTCTTCTTTGCTAATATCTCTCTGGTGATGGGCAGCACCTTTTATGGAGTATCCTAGGGAGCGCGTCTGGTGGCACAAGCCAATCACACAGTAGTAATGGGGGAGATTGACTCGGTTGAAGGGGACTGAGCAGAAGAAACTCTGAAGGCCGCTTATGCAAGGAGAATAGGCTCCAAGAAGGCCCGCGACATGCTTGCAACATACAAGGAAGGCATTGAGAACATAAACCTGGAGACTTTCCACAAACTGCTTCAGGAAAACAAAGGAGAATTCACAGACGGACAAATAGGAAGGTTGCTGGAGACGGCAGAAGGCATTATGATGATAATGCATGAGATCATGTAGAAGCTTTCGATGGATGGAGGAGGGACTGTTTGGAGCTAAAGGCACTGATAGCCTTTAGATTAGATATGTAATATCTATAGTATGGCTTATCCCTGAGGGAGTTAGCCAATAAATAAAATGATGTTTTCATGTTCTCTTTTATACCAAAGGGAGCCATCCCCAAGATGGCACTTACCAAAAAAAAAAAAAAATAATAATTATAATATATTATAATATTGTTAATATAAATAATTAGCTGATAGGCTTTTATAATTGTATCATAAACCGTCTGTGCAGGGGATGACCAACTTGCACTTGGGATGCACTAGAGCTGCCCGTTGAAGAAACCAAAGCGGCGTCAGAGCCGTGTAATTTTCAGAGCATTTCAGCAGATCGTCGATATCCATGGTTTCTTTTGACCTCGGGTTTCAGTAGCACTTGCCTCTACACCACTTTAAGTGGCTTGGACGGAAGGGAAGGTCTGATGGATAGGTTAAAGGATTTGGCGTAGAGGCCTATCCACATTTTTGGGAAGGGCACAGGTTGGATGATGCAAATATGGTAGATTATTATGTTTAAGATTTCATTCGCAATAAAACTTTTGGATCTACCCGCAATGATGACAAACGTAGATTACACATTAATCAAAATTGAAAGCCTTGCCGGAGATCTCGTTCTTTCCACTAATAGTATTATTATAATGCAATATGATAACTTATAAAGGTGGGTAGCAATTGAAAAGAGGGGAACCCAAAGTGTGGAAAGGCGTGAGTGTGTAAACCGTCTGTGCAGGGGAGAGGGGGCGTTCCAGGGGATGTTGCCCATATCGAGGGGGCATCCCTGGGATGTCCACAAAAAAGCATAAAAAAAGGGGTTTGCAGGGGGGGCGTCCTGTCCCCGTCCCCGAGGCGTTTTGGCCGACGGGAGCGGGGGAAAAATTGGGGGGACGCGTCCCCCCGTAACATTGATTTTTTGATAAGAAGTATGAAGTTGGATGTAAGATACCCAACTAATTCTACCAAAATTTTTCCTTACTTAGACAATTTTACTTGCTATCAACTCATCAACTATTTCAACAACACAAAGATATACATCAAAGATAACTATTTGAATGAATCAACCTTAAGCTGGGTACTTGTTTTATTACTTGATTCAATCAACTCACAATGTCTTATTACATGGATAATGCTTTCAATGGCATGAAGTTACACTTTATTCAAATGGAATTACAAAAGCAGGCCTTGGAGCCTTGATGATTACAATGCCTTGCACACTAGATCAACTTAATCAAACTCAACGATGTCAACTGAATGTCAACACCTCACAGTACAACAAGGGAGCATCACCTTGTCAGTTGAGGGAGCATCACCCCAACACTTGAAACTCGTAGGCCTCAAGATTACAAGCTCAACAGCTTTGCAGAGAGAATTTTGTCAAATGCATAGATAGCAAATGAATGAGAGGACTCCTCCTTTTATAGGCCTTCCAAAGGCAATGAAGGCACGTTTTTCAATGCACAAAGAGGAACCAAGGCACGTTTTCCAAGAAGCATATCCAAGGGAATATGCCATCTGATGACTCATTCTGAGTTGGCGAGATTATCCAGAGACCTCGACACGGATCCCGAAGACATTCTGTCGACCAATGAGAGCTCAAGTTGTGTAACTACCTGAACCACCTCAGCTTAGGCGCACTTTCAAGTGTTCTTCTGACTGGGCGCCAGGTTGAAGTATCTGGAGTGTCAAAGTGCGCCCATCAAGAGGTTGCGCCTATCTGGAAAGAACTTCTAAAGGTTGTTGGCGAGATCCAGAAGAGAATCATGATACTTCACTCACCCAATCTGCCCAAGGCGCTCACTGAAAATTGATGAAAGTGTTACTTGATGTTGGGCACTAGAATGATGTTTCATGGGCACAGAAGTGCGCCTTGCATGAAGATTGACTTTCTTTGGTGTTTCTTCAAGTCTTGATGTTCAGGGAGGTGGAATGCTCCATCTGGAAGTGAGCGCCTAATCAGCTTGAGATGATATTGCGCCTTGCTAGGGTTAGGCGCTAAGTTGGGGATTGCAAAGAGTCTAGGCGCCAATCTGAGGGTATAGAGGCATGAAGATGCATCTAATGAAGTCTTTAACACTTATCCATTATTCACTGAAGACTTTTGGTCCTTGATTCCAGTTTAGGTGCCCAAATGATCCCTCTGGAGTCTAGGCGCTAATTGAAGGCTCATTGATAGTTCTCTGATAGCGTTTGATGTTGCTTCTATGCCTTGGCGCCCATTTGAGATAGTTTTTCATGAAACTACGCCTTACCATTGGTGGGTACCAATTGAAGGTTGAAGAGTCTTGGATGTGCGCCCTGGCATCTTCCACTTCTTCTTTTAGTTCACTCTATAGCTGGGCGCTAGAACAGGAGTCTTCAGTTAGAGTATGCGCCTAGAGTCTTCTAGGCCAAATTCATCCTAGATTGACAAGGTAGGAAGCTTCTTGAAGTTAAAAATATCTTCACCAATCAATGCGCCATTCATTCATCCTATAGAATCTCCTGTTCTTGCTTGGGCGCTCATTTGATCTTGGCATTAGGGAGCTGGCGCCTGGGTGTGGAATTATCAAATCTTCATCAACAAACTAGGCGCCCTTATTGAAAGTGTTTAGTCATGTTGAGCGCCAGAAGTCACCCTGAAAGCTAGGCGCTCATTGTAGCTTGTTTGATCAGGAAGTGGCGCCTTGATCATTTAGGTGATCTTATGAACTCCAATCTTGATTTGGATACTGAATTTCATCTTCACAAGTTAGGCGCTCCCTTGAGGTTGTTTAGAGGCCTAAGAGCACCTAAGACATTTACTCCACTGTACTTAATCAAAACTCATTTTTGAAATCAATCAACCCTTGTCCCACCAAGGCGCCCTATGTGGAATGATAAAAGCGCCTTATAACACCATGTTTCTCTCCTAGGCGCCAATTGAGGCAAGAGGAAAGACAAAGTGCGCCTAACCTTACTTAGGCAACTTCTAAACTTCAAAACCTTGATTCACTGTGTTGAAAGACTTTAAGGATGATAGGATATTATTTTGCACACCCAAATCCTTACAGAAGACTCCAAATCCTTAGGCGCTCATGTAGGCAATCTGATGTAAAATTTGCGCCTAAACTCCAAGAGTCAATTTCCTGCTTACTAGGTTTCCAGACTTAGCCAATATTTCAAGTTTCTAACTTGTCCCTGCAAAACAGTAAAGTTAAGTTAGTCGAAAACCAATTCATTCCCTCATCATTCTGAATTAGCCTCCGGGAATGATCAATAGGCTAATCCAATCTTAATCTGATGATCAAGCCGGAAATGGGGACATGACATTGGAATGTAAAAGAGATCATCTAATTTTTTTGGATAATCTTGTTCTTATAGTTTAATAAAGCAATTGGGAGGTATAAATCCAATCTCCATAACATTTTCTAGCATCCTCCAAGTCTGTGAAAAAATGGGAGCTTTAGAATAGGGTGTGGAAATCTATCAAATCAAAATGGGAAGAGGATTTTTGTTTGACATAGTAGCTGCAAATGCCTTGGTACATATGTATGCAAAATGTGTAATAGTGGAAGCATACATAAGGCAAGTGAACTGTTTGACAAAATACATCAAAAGGACATGGTTTCATGGATTGCAATGCTTATGGGATATACACAAAATTGGTTTGTTGCATTAATTGCTATTAATGACTATATTCTTTTTATCAAGTGTTTTATTGTTAGACAAAGTTTGTATAGAGTGTAACATTGGTTTTTTGTTTGAATAAATTAGATATAGCTTTAATGGTTGGTCATATCGTCATAGTCTTTACAATATTATATAGTCCTCCATTAGATGGAGCTTTTTTTAATCAGCACTACATATATTACATAATTGGAACTTGATTTCTATTGCTTTGATGGTGCTACTTGGATTCAATTATGACTTTGAAATCACTGAATTATGAATTACAATTCATGAGTATTTTGAATTTTCATTATTACGAGTTATATGTGTATATATGTATACACATATAACTTGTAATAATGAAAATTCAAAATACTCATGAATTGAAATTCATAATTCAGTGATTTCTATTGCTTTGATGGTGCTACTTGGATTCAAGTATGACTTTGAAATCATTGAATTATGAATTTCAATTCATGACTATTTTGAATTTTCATTACAAGTTATGAGGTATTTAATATATATATTATGACTTTGAAATCACTGAATTATAATTTCAATTCATGAGTATTTTGAATTTTCATTATTACAAGTTATGAGGTATTATATATATATATGCCATACCGTCCTTGGGCCAAAAAAAAATTTGCCGTATCCGCATACCCGAACCTCGTACCCCTACCTGAACTTGTACCAAGATTGACAACTTAGTGCAAATGACAACATTGCACTCTTATCTCCTATGCAAATCAAGTAAATGCTCTATCCAAGCACCAAAAGACATACTCTTACCATCCATTGGTGGTGTATTTTCATGTGCAAGCTGCTCTCTTTTTGAACTTGGTGTTTTGATATGCTTCTCTTCCCTAAGAGGCTGCTCACGCTTGCTTTTGTTGTTCTTTGGGTGAAGTTCTGGATGGAGCTTCCAATACTTTCAATCTCAATGTCATCCAACCTTGCAATGAGTGCAATAATTGTTAGATTTACACATACTCAAATCAATTTGCCTGTTACGTTCCTTGAGTATGCCATGGCCTTTCTCTTCCCTTAGTCTTGCTGAGTGGCTTCTTCTTTTTCCATCCTTGCTAAAGAACATATACTCCTTAGTGCTGTTGGCTTTGCACATCACTTTATAATGGCTAATTATTCCACAACTAGTGCAAGGACCAAGAAACCTACAATCTTGTGCAACATGTCCATTTCTCTTGCAAATGAAGCAAAAGATGGACTCTTTACATTGTTTACCCACATGCTCTTTTACATCCTTCTAAGGTTTGGCTAGTGGTGAAGTAGGTGGAGTGCAATTTCCCCATTTCTTCTTTCTCTTCTTGAAATGATGTTGTTGG
Source organism: Cunninghamia lanceolata (assembly GCA_027924645.1). NCBI lineage: Eukaryota > Viridiplantae > Streptophyta > Pinopsida > Cupressales > Cupressaceae > Cunninghamia > Cunninghamia lanceolata. The sequence continues at coordinate 6,638,283 of BSBN01001495.1, read as the reverse complement.
GAGTTAAGTTTGGGATGATTCTAGTCTTTTCCTTGGTTTTGTGTTTTTGTCGGCTTATTGGTGTTTCAGGGTCATCCATACTTGCATACCCTCCGTATCGACCCCGAAACTCTACCTTGGATCCTTGTTTAATTTGCCTAAGTGTTTGTGGCAGGATTTCGGGTTGTTTCGTATCCTTCTCCCGAGTGCCTCTCGTACGAGGTCCGACATACTTGTGTGTTTGTTGTGTGTATCGGACTCTAGAGAAGTGCTTAATCCTCTCTAGGCCCGATAGCCAAGCAGTGCCCAATATCTGAAGTGTTGGTGAGTGTCGACATGTCGGAGTTGTGTCATTTTATTCCATGTCATCGAGGAGCTGCCAAGTCGATACACTAAGGAGGTGTTGGCAGAGCCAACTTGTTTGTTTGTGTAGTGTTTTTTGGAGTTGCGGGGAGTCTTATACTCCCGTCCCTGATGAAGATAGTATGGAGGCCCGAAACGAAGAAGTCCAAAAGTGGGCAGCCCAAGAAATAAAGTGGATACTGCATGGTGTGTCGGACTTATGGGGGAGTATGATTTTCTCTCCAACTCCGATGTATTGTGGAGGTTTATTACTTTTCATCGGGGCTCGATGAAAAGTTTTACCATGTTGGCTCCACAAATATATACACCTCCATCCTCATGTTCGAAGATTGCAAGAGGCTCAACATCAGTGATATATGGTTTTCTTTACATATATGGGGGGTATGGAGATTGTTTTGTGCTCGCGTCTAAGCCTTGTGTCTCCAAAGATCAAACACTGAGGGATAAAGTATATGCACCCTTCATATCCATTAGGGCTTCGAAGATGGCAATGCCTATGTTCTGTCACAAGAGACGTTTCACAAGCCCGATTCATTCAAAAAGGGAGATGCAAATGTCTAGTGCTAACATAAACAACATTTCAGAAGATAAATAGACATATTCATGGGTCCGATCCATAAAAGGAATGCCTGAATGCGTTGGCAACATGCAGAATAAAATGGAACGTTGGATATACGTTTTTTAGGGAAAACGTGAACCTAAAAGATATTTTAATGTATCATTTGAGTGCCAATTGAAACCACGCTGCTTCTACTTGCTAGACCTACCCACAATAACTGCAGGGGAGTTCTCCCAGCTACCCCAGTACTTCCTAAGCCTGTGCAGCATCTGGGGCTTCCATGTCAATGGGAATGCATTTCCATCATCCATTCTTGTGTTGCTACAATGCTATGGGTTAGAGCAAGCGCCTAGTTTGGTTATAGAGAGATTTTGGGATTCATTTTAAAGAGGGGGAAGAGGCAAGGGATACAAAAAGGATGGAGAAAAGCCAGAGACTCATTTTCAGCCCAGCTACAGAGAGGCCGAGGCAGTTACAGAACGCTAAAGAATAGTGTATGTGTTATCATTTCTTATTTCTCGATGGATGTATGAACAGATTTAGGGAAATTTCTAGCTTGTTAGATATTTCCTCTCTTCACATTTGCTGTTGTGAGTGTAAATCCTATTTGGTGAATGAGACAACATTCTAAACCTGTTACAACTATTTGTAATGGATCATTTCGTATTTATACATGGATCTGCACAACACATTGATGGATTATTAAGTATTTAGAAATGGTGACACTGTATTTGATGTATTTAAATGCTTAGATCATTTGGTGTTGGTTAATTTCTCTTGCATTCCTCTCTCTATCAGTTGTGACTCTATAACCCTAGGATTGGCACCGGTCTGGCTTGTTTTTTTTCAATCAAACAAATCAAAGAACAAATCTTGTAAACCAGTACTTTTAACCTATTTCAGAATTATTGCAGCTCATGGTTTCACAACAAAATAGGGTATAAATTTATGCAAATTGTTCTCATTCATTTACCTTGTGGTCCATGTGCTTTGCCCACACCTTGCACTCATTGCATCAGTGTTAAAAACAGCTATATTGAGGTACCTGGGTGGCTATTTGTTCTTGGCTTAGTGACAATATTTGGAGTCAAGCCAATAGGTTGGGTTTAGCTCTCAACATTTTAGTTGTTCATCTGATTTATCAAACCTCTGGGAACACCCTCTTGAGTCTAAGCTGAGCTCAAAGAGCAGGAGAGAAAACCCACTCTCATAGAGTTGACCTTCAACCCTCCATGGTCTGCTGATGAGAAAGTTTTACTTTCATGACAACAACCTTGGCCTTGAAAGTGGATTTGTGTTCTAGGAAGTAGAGCAGTGGTTTTGGGACCCAACAAGTGTTTTGCTCTCCTCTTCTTTCCTAGATTGCTGCTCTTTCTTTGGAGACGTCCTACAATCATCTTGAGGATTTACAAAAACAATGTTAGAGGAATTTTTACCTCCCATGGGCTGTCCTTGATTTGTGCATGGTGAAGAACCCTTAGAGATTTCTCCAATCACCATGCTCCCATAACCAACACACTCAAATGGCAATCTTTCCTTTACAATGATGGGTTGAAGTATTCCTTGGCCTTCCTTGCCAAGTCCTCTTCCATCATATCACATCCTTACAAGCAATTTGGAGGCTATATCTTGGGTATGCATTTCAAAGTTGCAAGTGGAATCATTATATTTCATATCTTTGAAGAAAACTTGTTCATGGATGCTCTTGTATGCCTTTTCCATAGTTTGTTCTTCTTGAGAAGGGTCTGTCCGCTCTTCTTGGTTGACTCACCTTTCTCTTCTTGGAGCTTTGATGGTAATGCATCCTTTTTGTTAGCGTTTAATTTCTCACCTTTCGATGAGAAAGTGTCATGTCCCTATGTTGAATCGATTATAATAATTAATAATTGAATAAGGGGACATCAACAAGAAAGAATTCATCGAATAAGCATCAGCAAGGAACATCATCCCTCCTCATCACCAAGTATCAACAGTTAATATAACATCAGACATATACAGAAGGAAGTATCTGAGTTATTTAATCTGCAGCATCTCAGGATGAATTTATTAGATCTCATTTCCAACGTCAGCAAATTAGTTGATCCCAACAAGCAGATTGCTTACATTGACAATCATTAAAGGTATGTGTTAATGCTCATTCCTCTTATAACCTTGAAATCTGATATACATATTCTGCTTGTTTTTAGGAATAACTTATGCTGAATTCTAAGGGATAAAGAAATAGATGTTGCTAACTGTAATATCCATTCTTATATGCATTAAAGAAATAGAATAAATAATTGTGTTTATGCTTAATGATTACTATTAGACATGAATTGATTGAACATAGAACAATAAACTAATCTGAGATATGTGATCATGAATGTGCATAGAAAGAATAGATTGTTATGATAAATGAATATGATTATGCATAAGAAATCAATGATGATGAGAATGGAATATGATCATGTGATACATATTATTGGCCAATTATGGTATAAGGCCAAGATGTCCTATTTATAAGGCATCATGTGTGAAAAGTTAATAAGGACTTAGAAATTATAGGATTGTGCCATATCCGAGAAGAGGATTAGCCTCATCCTTAATCATCTCGCCATCCTAGGTACATATGGGTGAGTTAAGAGAATGTTATTGGACCTAGGTGACCCTCAAGAAGATGAAGTACCTCCGGGTGTGAGGCGAAGTCTCTTGGGCCAAGTGTTGAAGTACCTCCGGGTGTGAGGTGAAGCCTTGGGCCTATGGTATGATGAGCTCATCAATGTGATTTTTGCCCTACGGTGGGTGACTCTCCAATAAATGAAGTATGCTTGGGTGTAGCATGAAGTCTTTGGAGCCGAATGGTGAAGTACCTCGGGTGTAGTGTGAAGCCATCGGGCCTCCATATGGGATGGTTAGTGTCTCCTTAACAAACTATGCTTATGGAGTTAGAGATGGATTAATGATAGGGCGCCACATGATCCTCTCGAGGATAGAACATAAGGCCTATGAATATGAATATGAATACGAATACGAATACGAATACGAATACGAATATGAATATGAATTATGTGATTATGGAATTATAAGTTTTGGGATAAATGTGGAAAGAATATGGATCTATATTAATTATGATATGAAAAGAGAAAAATTTGGAATACTAATGTTCCCTTTTTGTAAGTTGAAATTGTGGAAGGTTGTGAACAATTTGAGCTTACTAGAAGGGGACATTACAAGTGGAGAATGTTATATCAGATTTCAAGGTTATAAGAGGAATGAGCATTAACACATACCTTTAATGATTGTCAATGTAAGCGATCTACTTGTTGGGATTGACTTATTTGCTGACGTTGGAAATGAGATCTAATAAATTCGTCCTGAGATGCTGCAGATTAAATAACTCAAATACTTCCTTCTGTATATGTCTGATGTTATATTAACTGTTGATACTTGGCGATGAGGAGGGATGATGTTCCTTGTTGACGCTTATTCGATGAATTCTTTCTTGTTGATGTTTAATTAACTAGAAGGGGACATTACAGAAAGAAAAATAGACAGATGTGCAGTAGAACTGCTCTTCGAATTGGAAGGGGAAGCTCCCTGTAAAATAAAACTTAATTAAAAACGTTACAATCTTTTTGGGGTTTGCAACGTGCGGAAAGGCAGGGACACACATTCAATATCGAAGCAAAGATTTTTATGCTTTTTGACTGAAAACAAAACCTAGGCTAAACGCTTACACTATTCAGCGAAATACAGAGGCTGAATAAAGCAATTACACAATTTTGGATTGATTGGACAAATTAACATCACACAATTATGAATGCCAAGACCAGATCAACTATAAGGTGATGCACAGATACGATTTATTCTTTCAATTTCACCTGCAACGCAAAGTTTGCAGATTTGTTGAATCAACCCAACCTTCAGCACAAATAATATATTTTAATGGATACTTGGAAGCAAAATAGGCATACTGGAATCCATTAATGAACAAAACAAGAACACAATCCGGTGGATATACGAGAATGACAATCTAAGCAAATAGAGGCATGAGAATTGCTATTGCTTTTATTCTTCGATTGAACACAAGACTGGATACTGGACATTGAATACTTTTGATTCCTTTGATTAAATCCAGAGATCGAAGGAAACAAATGAACATAGGTGAGCTGTTTTTTCATGAAAACACTTAAGAACAAAAAAGATGTGAAACAAGTGTCTAAGCACAAAGTCCTAAACACTTATCTTAATCCCAACAACACAAAAAGCTTCTAGAAAGACAATGCATTATTCATTCTCAAAGTAATAAAGATACGCAAGATCATTGAACAATAAGATGTGAGCAATAAAAGCTTCAACATTTACCATTATCATCATTCTTTCTTTTAATTAAGTGTGTAGAATACACTTATTTATACCCTAAAAACCAAAGGTGCAAGGAAATAAAAGGACGAGTTAACTAATACTCTCCAACCTAACCCTAATGCTGCATGGTGAAGCATGCAAGCTTATTAGCATTTAAAATAATAAAATATCTCTCATGCAATTCAGTTAACTGAACTTGCATGTTATTACACATTGAGTTCCACTTAAAGATATTCTGCATGATCTCCAAAACAAATCCAAAAATAGATTTATCTTTGAAAAGCAAAGTCAGTTCTCAAAATAGAAATTGCTTTGGAATTCTCTCCAACTACCCAAAATAGAATCTCCTACAAGCATTGAAAAAATGGCTAAGTCTGGGAATTGAGATTTCTCTCCAATTCATCAACTTTAGCCTCATTTGGTATTATGATGGAAACGAGGTGAACGATCTTTATATGCAGGATGACATTGGCATCTTCCATAGTCTTCGATAGATCCATATGCTCCTCCATGGTGAGAGAAGAATATTACATGTTGACTTTGTGGCTTGGAGAAGGCTTTCTTCTTCGCTGTCCTGCCTTAAAAAAGATAAAATCAGACCTTTTTATACTCGCTGTCTTAAAAAATCAAGCTTTTCTTTTCGCTGTCCAACTCTGATTTTTCATGAAAATGTATATTTTGGCTTTGGAAAAGTGAAAATTTGTAGTTGTAACTTCAAAGATTTGCCGGATCTGAGCTCTAGACAGTCAAGAATGATAGAAAACGCCTTTTCCCGAGGTGGGTATGCGATATAAATGAGAAAATTTGAACATAAAGGCCTTAAAAATCACTTTTCCTTTGGCTATAGGTGGTGCTTTTTGGCTGGAACAGTCATAAAGAGCTTCAAAATCCTTCAAAAATGGCTGCCAAGGACTGAGCATTGCCTTATGAGTGTGCAAAAGTGTCTCTAGATGATGTAGAATGGAGGAAATGTTGCCTTGGAGTGACAAATCTGCCTCTTCATTGAAGTGCTGGCTCACAAAGTGTCTTTAACTTGTCATAGAAAAGCTTGAAACCCTCAACAATAGCTGCCAATGTGAAGAAATGACCTCCTCTCATGTGGACATGCCTTGGAATGCAAGATAGAGGTATGGAATGATGCAAGAATGTGTCAATTTGGCTTTGTATATGTAATGTCCCCTTTTCCTAGTGAGTTAGTCTGTACTTGGTTCTCGTAGACTAACCAAAGTGGTTAGGGAACTCTGGGAGTTCGTTTGGTCGGTTTCTGACATTCTGGCTGTGACTTACTATTTTTAGTAAGTCGCGAAGTTGGCTATTTTGGGAAACTCTTTATTGGAGATGGAGCATTTCGCCGAGATCTTTCCAACGGTCTATAACTCATGAAATTCTGTGATCGTTTGGGCTTCCATAATAAAGTCCGTAAGTTATACTTTATTATTATATTTGGACTTTAATTTATTAATGTCGGCGACTTTGGAGAAATAAGGGAAAAATGCAAAAATAAGTCACTAAGGGATTTGGGTGCCCCTTTGAGGAATAAAAAACAAATTTAAAAATAACATTTCCCTCTCATATGGGTCGACCCACTTGTGGAGTTATAAAAAGGCAAAAGTTATTCATTCTTGATATTACATTTTATGGTTCTATTTGCTCTGCAAATGAGGGTTTGGGGGATTTCTTCTAGCCAGGGCTTTTGGTGACGGAAACCACCATTGGTATCAATTTTCCGTAGGTGTGAAAAATCACCCAAGGGGATTTTGGAGCAACCATACTCAGTGGCTGTAATTGTGCTTCAGTTGGATATACTTTGACGGAGTTTTGGAGAGGATTCCATGATATATCTTCATAGATTTTTGGTGCAGCTGAGAGGATAAGAATGGACTGATTTTATTTGTTGTTTTGAGGGAGATTAGGACTGTCATATCTCTTCTTCTTGCTGGCCGTACATTTTGGGCAGCCATTAGTGGAGTTTGTGGGAGCTGTTCTTCCTTGCTCTTGAATCGATTTTTGGCCTATGGGCCTGTGCTGATGATTGTAGATTGTTTATTTACATTTGCTGATTTATTTGATGCAAAACTCTATTACCATGTTGCTGGTTCGTCAACAGCAGAAATATGAAGGTGCTTATTTTGAAATGGGTATGTGATGGTTATTCATTTTATGCCATTCTATGAATTGGGTCTTCATTATTTAGTTCATATCTATTATAGTTTTTCTGGGTTTTCAGTTGTATGCTATATTCCTTGTATTCTGACATACACACTTCAAGAAAACGGAAACCCCCTTCTTCATCTTCTATCTAGTTCTGAAAGATCACAGAAAAATTAAAAATATATATAAATAAAAAAGATAAATCAAAAGAACAACAAGTGCAGGTTATTACAGTGGTATCAGAGCTGGTGCATCTTGCCAGCCTGTGTTGATCAGTTTATATGAGTGACGAAAGAAGAGTCTACACTAGACCCACCCCACATTGGCATCCACTAGAGGTTCCAGAAGGTGAAACAGTTTCAGGCATATTGGGTATGCACAGGAACTCTTCCAGCGGGAGTGATAGCATAACAGGTAGTATGTGGGACAGAGGAGCTGACTAACCTGAGAGTCCTGGTGCCAAAGCAAAGAGGAAGTTCGATATTATGCTCGATATGATGTCCCAGCTCCTTGGGAAGTTTAGCCAAGGGATTCCAGTAGTTCACACCAATACCACCCCTGGAGGTGAGATCAGTGGCTCCAATGAGGGTCACCATAGACATGTAGGACAGGGCAGTGGATATGCAGGACAAGGTGGTGGACATGCGGGACAGGGTAGTGGACACGCAGGTCAAAGTGGTATTAATAACATCAGGGTTACCCTAGGATCGGTTACTAGACCCTTACAACCGACTTTTCCACGTAGAGAGGAGGCAGTGGTTCAGCAGGAACTAGAGTTTCAACTTCCCATGACGGATGATGTTCAGGTACAGCATGCAGAGTACATGACATTGGCTCCTAACATCAGAGAGATGTTGACATTCGACCAGTATATGAATCAGAAGAGACAAAGGGGATTTATGATGGGTCGAGGAGATTACAGAGCTAACAGAGCTAACCGGGACTACCAGCATGCATTGAGCAAAGTCCCTATGGACCGGTTTGATGGAAGTGGCAAGATTTCAACCAGAGCTTGGGTGCAGAAGTTGGATAACTACCTGACACTTAAGCCGATGCCGAAGGATGAGGCACTTAACTTTGCCACTATTCATTTAGATGGGTTAGCACATGAGTGGTGGTACCATGGGTTGGTCACCTTGGGCCACAGCCTTATCACCACATACGATGAGTTCACTAACAGACTCATCGAGAGGTTCGATACCAAGGACCCAGAATTGCAGTTCAGAGCGCTCGCACAGTTGAAGCAGTATGGGTCGCTTGAGGGATATATTTCAGAATTCCAGAGAATCAGTGTGATGGTTCCCAGCATATCTGAGAGGGGACTTGTAGTCCTGTTCATGGAAGGACTAATGGAACCACTTAAGGGTTGGGTTAAGGCATTTGACCCCCCTTCACTTCAGGGGACTATTAAGAAGGCATGAAGTATGGAGTTTGCTGTGCCTAGAAAACAATTTGTCTCCAAACCCTTTACTCCACGAAGAGACAAGATGCCGGTTCAGCAGCAAGACACAGAGATAGAGATGATGATGAGGCTTCGGTTAATCACCATAGGGCTTCGCAGTTCACTACGGGAGATAGACCTGGTATTTTGATATTTGCTCCCAGAAATCAAGTTCCTGAATAGGATCCTACTCAGGCAGAGTTCCAGGAGGAGATTCTGAGGGATTGGAGAGCATCCAGTGAGGGTTTCAGAAATGAGATGACATTTGCTGAATATTCTGAAATGAGGACTAGGTGTAGACCTCGGAGGGGAGGTAGATCACAGAACCAAGAACTGCAGAGGAAAGTAAGATGACACTTCCTTACTTCGATGGATCAAGTAAGACCACCGCGAGAGCTTGGGTCCAGAAATTGGACAGCTACTTGCAGATTAGTCCCATGCCAGAGGAGGACGCCATTACTTATGCAGCTCTACACTTGGAGGGGACTGCTCATAAATGGTGGAGTAACGGGAAGGTTACATTGGGTCACGATCAGGTCACTTCATATATGGAGTTTACAGCTAGACTGATCGACAGGTTTGATAAAAAGGACCCAGAGTTACAGTTCAAGGAATTGACTCAGTTGAGATAGAGCAGATCAGTAGACTCCTACATTGCTGATTTCCAGTATATATCTATTATGGTTTCGGATATTACTGAGCGCAAGTTGGTTGTTCTTTTCAATGACGGATTGTCGGATCAACTTCGCAGATGGGTGAAGGGTTTTGACCCTACTACACTTCAGGAGGCCATGAAGAAGGCCCGGGACATGGAATCATTAGTATGGAGGAATAAATTTCAATCCAAAGGATTTCCGCCAAGGAAAGATAAGGAGAGGGATAGGAGACCATTTCAGAGAGATGCATGACAACAGCATAAGGGTTCTTCTAGATTGGACAGCGATCAGCTGAATGACTTGAGGAGAAAGAAACTCTGTTTTCATTGTCGAGAGCCTTGGGATTCCACACACAAGTGTGCTACCCAAGGAAAAGCCAAACAGTTAAAGTACTTTTCAGTCGACGAGTCTGTTGATGGAGAACCCCACTCGGATTACCATTCTGAGGCCGAGGGTGGAGAATCAGAGGGCTCAGGGGAAGCATCAGATAGAGAGGATGATCTAGCTCAACCCACAGTTCGTATCACGAGTATTCAGAAGGAAGGATCATTCAGAATTAGAGGGGTACTGAGCGGGCAACGATGTATTGCCTTACTTGACACAGGTGCCACTCATAACTTCATAGACGAGGGCTTGGTCGTCAAGAGAGGGCTGAAAACCGAGGAATTTGAGGGCTTTAAGGTGAAGGTTGCGGATGGTTTTGTACTCACCTGCACTAGGAAGATACCCAATCTATCAATCCAGCTGAATAGATACACTTGCCAATCAGAATTTTATGTTGTCGGTATGGGTGAGATGGATGTTGTGTTGGGTATGAAGTGGTTGAATGATATTGAGGAGTTCACTCTCAACTTGCGGACGATGGAAATGAAGTTTGAGGTGGACGGAGTTAGACATGTGCTCAGAGACATTTCAGATGGGGGATTGAGAGTTGTTTCTCTCAAGCGGATGGAGCGATTGATACATCATGATCAGGTGGAGTGGGCAGCCGAGGTTATGGTGATGCCTGCAGTAGATCAGCAGAAGCATGTGTATCCTCCTGACATACAGTCTATACTTACTAAACACACCAAAGTGTTTAGTGATATTCCACCAGGTAAACCTCCTGATAGGGGTTTTGAGCATGTGATCGAGTTGGAGGAGGGTGCCAAGCCAGTAATCATGACACCTTACAGGCACCCAAAGAGGTATAAGGATGAGATCGAGAAGGCTATCAAAGAGCTTCTCGAGATGGGACACATCAGGCCTAGTAAGAGTCCATTTGCATCATCCGTAGTATTGGTAAAGAAGAAGGATGGGACTCTCAGAATGTGTATCGATTACAGGGAACTCAATACGAAAACAATCAAGAATAGGTACCCGATTCCTAGAATCGATGAGCTGATCGATGAGTTGCACGGAGCCTGTTACTTCTCCAAGATTGATTTGAGATCTGGTTACCATCAGATACGGGTCAGGGATGAGGATGTGGAGAAGACAGCATTCAGGTGTCATTATGGGCACTTTGAGTTCCTGGTCATGCCATTCGGTTTGACCAATGCACCAGCTACCTTCCAGTCCTGTATGAACAAGGTGTTCAGAGAGCAGTTGAGGAGATTTGTGCTGATTTTCTTTGATGATATACTAATTTACAGCAGGACACGGGAAGAGCATTTGAAACACATTGACATTGTGCTGAGCATCTTAGAGAGTGAGTCGTTGTATGCCAAAATGTCAAAGTGTGAGTTTGAGATGACTGAGTTGCTATACTTGGGTCATATCATTAGTGCTGGTAGTGTGAAGGTAGACCCGGAAAAGATTCGGGCAATTGTGGATTGGCCACCACCGAAAAATCTCTCATATCTTAAGGGATTTCTTGGCCTCTGTGGATATTACCGCCGGTTTGTGAAGGGGTTCTCTCAATCAACTGCTCCTCTTACTGATTTGACTCGTAAGGATGCTTTTAGTTGGTCTGATAAGGCACAGGAGTGTTTTGACAAGTTAAAACAGATCATGAGTACTTGCCCTGTGTTAGCCATCCCTGATTTCAGCAAGCCCTTCAAGCTACAGTGTGATGCCTCGGGTGTAGGCATTGGTGCGGTAATCATGCAGGATAAGCACCCCATTGCATTTGAGAGTAGGAAGTTGAGGGGTGTGGAGAGGAGTTACAGCATATATGATAAGGAGATATTAGCCATCATACATGCATTGGCTAAGTTCAGACAGTACCTGGTAGGCAGCAAATTTGTGGTTAAGACGGATCACAACAGTCTGAAGCATTTTCTTGGGCAGAAGGATCTGAATGAGAGGCAACAGAAGTGGGTCAGCAAGTTATAGGCCTACGACTTTGACATTGTTTATGTCAAGGGAAAGAAGAATGTTGTTGCCGACACGTTATCCAGGAGGCCTCATTTGTGTGCACTAGGTGCTATTGCTGATGATTGGAGAGAGTTGATTTCAGCAGAGTATGCCAAGGATGAGTGGGCTACTGGAGTGATTGATGGCACCATCAAAGATGACAGGTACACAGTGGTAAATGATTTGATCATTTACAAGGACAGGATCTTCTTGATGTCGGGTTCACAGATGAAGCAAAAAGTTTTGAGGGCATTTCATGACTTGCCTATGGCAGGACATCCAGGATACTTCAAAACTTATAGACAGGTCAGAGAGAGGTTCACCTGGAAGGGCCTCAAGACCGAGGTGATGCAGTATGTAAGAGAGTGCCCAATATGTCAGCAGAACAAGCAAGAGCACTCACTTCCAGGAGATTTATTGCAGCCCCTACCCATTCCTGACAGGAAGTGGGACAGCATTTCTATGGACTTTATCATAGGGTTACCTAGAGTCCAAGGCAAGGATTGCATTTATGTGGTGGTGGACAGATTGACGAAGTATGCACACTTCTTTGCTATTCCTACCACTCACACTGCAGTTCAGGTTGCAGAGTTGTTCTTTCGTGAGGTATTTCGACTTCATAGGTTGCCTAGGAGTATTGTTAGCGACAGGGACAGCAAGTTCCTCAGTAATTTTTGGCAGGAGCACTTCAGGTTGTCAGGGACAGAGCTCACACCCAGTACAAGTTATCACCCCCAGACTGATGGTCAGACAGAGATAGTGAATAAGTGGGTGGAAGGATACCTCCGAAACTATGTTTCAGGGCAGCAAAAGGCATGGGTTAAGTGGCTTCACATGGGAAAGTATTGCTACAATTCCACTTACCACATGTCCATTTAGATGTCACCCTTCATGGCATTATATGGTTATGAGGCATCGAGCTTTGTTGATTTACTGTTTGGTGATAGTAGAGTGCCAAAGGCTAAAGACTTCCTTCAGGAGAGTCAGGATATCATGAGGGCATTGAAGGAAAACATACAGAAGGCTCAGAATCAGCAGAAGCAGTATGCAGATCAGCAGAGAATTGAGCGATCATTTGAGGTTGGTGACATGGTTTACCTCATGTTGCAGCCTTATAGGCAATCGACTCTTAAGAAGAGTGGAGCGGAGAAGTTGAAGCCACGGTACTATGGACCTTTTAGGGTCTCCAGGAGGATTGGTGAAGTGGCTTATGAGTTAGAGTTACCAGCAGGGAGTAGGGTACATAATGTGTTCCATGTGTCTCGCCTCAAGAAAGCACTGGGGCACAATGTGACACCTTCAGTGGAGTTGCCTCCTCTTGATGAAGAGGGGAAGTCGATATTGGTACCCGAGGCAATCATTGACACCAGGGATCGCAATTTGAGGAGGATTATCAGAGAGTACCTGGTCAAATGGAAAAACCTGTTGGTTGAGGATGCTACGTGGGAGAACGAGCGGATTCTGGAGCATTCTGAGTTGAGATTGCTTGAGGCAAACAATCTTAGGGAGGGCGGACTGTAATGTCCCCTTCTAGACACATGGTTAGTCCATCATAGAGTTCCCATGGGCTAGCAGTTTGGTTAGGGAACTGTGGTTAGTTTGGCTATAGAGGTCCTTGGCAGTGACAGAGATTTGGTTCGCATTTAGTGGATCCAGTTGGCATCCTCGTGGTTGGTTCAGTGGGCTCTTGTCCGTTACTATTTTTAGTAGGTTCGGGTACTGTGTCGGTTCGGGATTTTCAAAGTTGGATCAGATGCATTTCGTTGAGACCTTTTCGGCGAGCTAAAGATCAGTGAATTCCGACACCGTCTTCATACTTATTTTAAAGTCCGAAGATTTATTAATTTATATTAATATGGACTTTATTATATTTTGCCGGAAAAAGTGAAATTAATGAAATGGAGACATAAAGTGAAAGTAAATTGTTATTCTCCATCCCTAGGAGACATAAAGTGAAATTAATTGTTATTTTCCCTCCTATTTGCCCAACGCTTATCTTGGAGGAAGATAAAAAGGTCATTTAGAGCTCATTTGGTTTTATGCTATGTTTATGATATTTGCTTGTGAGAGCTCTGCTAGGGTTTCTGGAGTTTGAGAAATTGTATCAGGCTATTGGAGATGGAAACCTCCATTAGTGATGGTATCCCACAGGTGTGAAAGATCACCCAACGGTGCCATTGACGGTGGATGTATTCGGCATTCACATATGTGCTGAAATGGAGACATTTGAGGTTGTTTATTGTGCTGATTGAAAGATCTTTTTCTGTTGCTGTTATAAGCTGATAATGGATGGTATAGAAGGCAAAAATCAGAGTGTTTGAAGTAGTTCCTTGCTGCTGTACCTTTCCCATTGCTGGCTGTACTTTCCAAGCTTGGCCATATTGCATAAAAAGGAGTTTTGGAGTGTTATTGGGTATTGTAGGGAAGCTTCCTTCTTTGTCTCTACTACTCATTCATGGTCTTTGGGAGGTGATTAGTGCCTCAGTTGTTGCTCTTATATTTTGTATGAGTTATTTGTGACATTCTATGGAGATTTGATGTATTTCCAGCCATACCCACTTGCTGGTCCATTTTCGGCGGCCGTACCAAGTTGCATATTTTCATATGGGTATGTGATAGTAATTGTTTTCTGGCTATTTTACTATCTGAGTTGTCTTTAGTTTCTTCAGATTCATTGTATATTTTCTGGGTTTCTATTATATGCAATACATTGTGTGCTCCGGCACTACATCTGCAGGAAAACATAAAACCCCTTCTGCATCTTCTGTCTATCTGAAAGAACACACAAAATAATAATAAAATCACACAAATAAAGATTCAAAAAAATACCAACAAGTACGGCACATTACACTTATCACCACATACGATGAGTTCACTAACATACTCATCGAGAGGTTCGATACCAAGGACCCAGAATTGCAGTTCAGAGCGCTGGCACAGTTGAAGCAGTATGGGTCGCTTGAGGGATATATTTCAGAATTCCAGAGGATCAGTGTGATGGTTCCCAGCATATCTGAGAGGAGACTTGTAGTCCTGTTCATGGAAGGACTAATGGAACCACTTAAGGGTTGGGTTAAGGCATTTGACCCCCCTTCACTTCAGGAGACTATTAAGAAGGCACGAAGTATGGAGTTTGCTGTACCTAGGAAACAATTTGTCTCCAAACCCTTTCTTCCACGAAGAGACAAGATGCCAGTTCAGCAGCGAGACACCTTCCCTCAGAGGAAACCAGGGCCATGGTTAGATGATGATGCACTGAATGAATACAGGAGGAAGAGACTATGCTTCAAATGCAAAGAACCATGGGATCCTAACCACAGGTGCCCAATGAAGGGGCAAGCAAAACAGTTGGAATATTATTCTGCTGAGGAAACAGCTTTAGAACAATCAGGACAACAGAGTGATAGGGAGGATAGTGATGTAGAAAATATAGTGCATGATGTACAGGACACGCATGTTGAGGACATTCCGACAGCACATATCTCTGCTATTTAGAAAGACGGTTCCTTCAGAATACGGGGAGTATTGGAGGGACAAAGAGTGACCACTTTGCTAGATACGGGTGCTACCCACAACTTCATTGATGAGGGGCTTGTGGCACGAAGGGGACTCAAAACAGAAGAGTTCAAGGGATTCAAAGTCAGAGTTGCAGACGGGTTTGTCATTACTTGCAAACGAAGGATCCCAAATTTAACCATCAGGTTAAATAACTATGAGTTCCAAGCCGAATACTATGGTCGGTATGGGTGACATGGATGTCGTCCTAGGAATGAAGTGGCTACACATGATAGGTGAATTTTCCCTCAACCTGAGGACCATGGAGATGAAGTTCGAAGTAGATGGTTAGAAACATATTTTGAGGGGAATGTCCGATGGGGGTTTAAGAGCAGTGTCCATTCGGAGGATGGAGAGGATACTGCAGCATGACCAGGTGCAGTGGGCAGCTGAGATTCTTGTGATGCTAGAGGCACCGAAACAGCAAAAACAGGATTATCCAGTGGAGATTCAGTTAGTACTAAGCACTCCAAAGTGTTTAGTGATATACCTCCAGGTAGACCTCCAGAGAGGGGTTTTGAGCATGTGATAGAGATGGAGCAGGGGGCCAAACCAGTTATCACCGTTCCCTACAGACATCCTAAGAGATACAAGGATGAGATTGAGAAGGCTATTCAAGAGCTTCTCAAGATGGGTCACATCAGGCCTAGTAAGAGTCCTTTTGCTTCTTCTGTTGTTCTGGTCAAGAAGAAGGATGGCACACTCAGGATGTGTATTGATTATAGGGAACTAAACAAAAAGACTATTAAGAACAGGTACCCCCATCCCCAGGATTGATGAGCTTATTGACGAGCTGCATGGTGCATGTTTCTTCTCCAAGATAGACTTAAGGTCAGGGTACCATCAAATTCGGGTACGTGAGGAGGATGTGGAGAAGACAGCGTTTAGGTGTCACTATGGGCACTTTGAGTTTCTGGTTATGCCTTTCGGCTTAACCAATGCACCTGCCACTTTCCAGTCTTGTATGAATAAGGTCTTCAGAGAACAGTTGCGAAAGTTTGTACTCATATTTTTCGATGACATACTCATATTCAGCAGGACTTGGTAGGATCATTTGAGACATCTGGATATTGTGTTGGGTATACTGGAGCAGGAGTCCCTATATGCAAAAATGTCTAAATGAGAGTATGGCATGACGGAGTTGCTGTACTTGAGACACATCATCAGTGCAGAGGGTGTCCGTGTGGATCCGGAGAATATCCGAGCTATAGTTGACTAGCCACCACCCAAGAATCTCTCTCAACTCAAGGGGTTCTTTGGCCTTTGTGGATTCTATCGTAGGTTCGTAAAGGGATTTTCTAGAAAGCAGCCCCACTCACAGATTTGACACGGAAGGGAGCTTTCGTTTGGTCAGATGGTGCTCAGCAGTGTTTCGACAAGTTTAAGGAGGTGATGAACACTTGTCCAGTTTTGGCGATTCCTGATTTTTCGAAGCCGTTTGAGCTTTAGTGTGATGCCTCCGGGGAAGGCATAGGTGCGGTGTTGATGCAGGACAAACACCCTATTGCTTTTGAGAGCCGAAAGTTAAGGGGCCCTGAGAGGAGCTATAGTATCTACGATAAGGAGATGTTAGCCATCATGTATGCATTGGCTAAATTTAGGCAGTATCTGGTTGGAGGGAAATTCATTGTTAAATCTGATCACAATAGCTTGAAACATTTCCTTAGTCAGAAGGACCTAAATTACCGGCAGCAAAAGTGGGTCAGCAAGCTGCAGGCATATGACTTCGACATTGTTTTTGTCAAAGGGAAGAAGAATATAGTTGCTGACGCTTTATCCAGGAGACCACACTTGTGTGCCTTAGGAGAGATTGCAGAGGACTGGAAAGATATGATCACTGCAGAATATGCAAAGGATAAGTGGGCCTCTGGGATTATGGATGGCACTAACCGTGATGACAGGTACACTATTGTAAATGACTTGATCATTTACAAGGGGAGGATATTTTTGGTGCCAGCTTCTGCTATGAAGCAGAAGATCTTGAGAGCTTTCCATGACTTGCCTATGGCTGGGCATCCAGGATTCTACAAGACCTACAGGCAGGTTAGAGAGAGGTTTACTTGGAAAGGCCCCAAGTTAGAAGTATAGAAGTATGTGCAGGAGTGTCTAGTATGCCAACAAAACAAGCATGAGCACTCCTACCCAGGAGGATTATTGCAGCCCTTACCCATTCCCAAGAGGAAGTGGGATTGTATATCGATGGACTTCATTACTGGCTTGCCGAAAGCCCAAGGCAAGGACTGCATCTTTGTGGTGGTTGACAGGTTGACAAAGTTTGCCCATTTTTTTGCCATTTCAGCCACTTATACAGCAGCACAGGTTGCTGATTTATTCTTCAGAGAGGTGTTCCGACTTCACGGGTTGCCTAGGAGTATTGTGAGCGACAGGGACAACAAGTTCCTTAGCAATTTTTGGCAGGAGCTTTTCAGGTTGACAGGGACCGAGCTCACCCCCAGCACGAGTTACCACCCCCAGACTGATGGACAGACGGAGATAGTTAATAAGTGGGTGGAGGGATACCTCAGGAATTACATAGCCGGGCAGCAGAAGGCGTGGGTCAAGTGGCTTCACTTGGGAGAGTATTGTTATAATACTACTTACCACATGTCTATCCAGATGACACCATTTACGACACTTTATGGGTACGAAGCTCCCAGTTTCTTGGATTTATTGTTTGGAGACAACAGAGTACCAAAAGCTAAAGACCTCTTGCAGGAGAGTCAGGACATCGTGAGGTCTTTGAAAGAGAACATTCAGAAGGCGTAGAATCAACAGAAGCAGTATGCAGACCAACACAGGGTTGAGCGTTCTTTTGAGGTGGGTGATATGGTGTACCTTATGCTGCAGCCATACAGACAATCTACTCTTAAGAGGAGTGGTGTTGAGAAGTTGAAGCCACGGTATTATGGTCCATTTAGGATCTCCAGGAGGGTTGGAGAGGTGGCTTATGAGTTAGAATTGCCGGCAGAGAGCAAAGTTCATAATGTCTTCCATGTGTCACGCCTCAAAAAAGCACTAGGGCATAATGTGATACCTTCTACAGAGTTGCCTCCTCTTGATGAAGAGGGGAAGTTGGTTTTGATACCTGAGGCCATCATTGACACCAGGGAACGTACATTGAGGAAGAGAGTCATCAGGGAATATTTGGTGAAGTGGAAGAACCTGCCGGTAGAGGATGCTACATGGGAGAGTGAGCAAATCTTGTTGCATCCAGATCTGAGATTGCTTGAGGCAAGCAATCTTGGGGAGGGCGGACTGTAATGTCCCCTTTTCCTAGTTAGTCTATACTTGGTTCCCGTAGACTAACCAAAGTGGTTAGGAAACTCTGGAAGTTCGTTTGGTCGGTTTCTGACATTTTGGCTGGGACTTACTATTTTTAGTAAGTCGTGAAGTTGGCTATTTTGGGAAACTCTTTATTGGAGATGGAGCGTTTCGCCGAGATCTTTCCAACGGTCTATAACTCATGGAATTTTGTGACCGTTTGAGCTTTCATATTAAAGTCCATAAGTTATACTTTATTAGTATATTTGGACTTTAATTTATTAATGTCGGTGACTTTGGAGAAATAAGGGAAAAATGCAAAAATAAGTCACTAAGGGATTTGGGTGCCCCTTTGAGGAATAAAAAGCAAATTTAAAAATAACATTTCCCTCTCATATGGGTCGACCCACTTGTGGAGTTATAAAAAGGCAAAGAGTGGGAAAAGTTATTCATTCTTGATATTACATTTTATGGTTCTATTTGCTCTGCAAATGAGGGTTTGGGGGATTTCTTCCAGCCAGGGCTTTTGGTGACGGAAACCACCATTGGTATCAATTTTCCGCAGGTGTGAAAAATCACCCAAGGGGATTTTGGAGCAGCCATACTCAGTGGCTGTAATTGTGCTTCAGTTGGATATACTTTGACGGAGTTTTGGAGAGGATTCCATGATATATTTTCATAGATTTTTGGTGCAGTTGAGAGGAGATTGTTTATTTACATTTGCTGATTTATTTGATGCAAAACTCCATTACCATGTTGTTGGTCTGTCAATAGCAGAAATATGAAGGTGCTTATTTTGAAATGGGTATGTGATGGTTATTCATTTTATGCCATTCTATGAACTGGGTCTTCATTATTTAGTTCATATCTATTATAGTTTTTCTGGGTTTTCAGTTGTATGCTATATTCCTTGTATTCTGACATACACACTTCAAGAAAACGGAAACCCCCTTCTGCATCTTCTATCTAGTTTTGAAAGATCACAGAAAAAAACTAAAAGTGTATATAAATAAAAAAGATAAATCAAAAGAACATGTGCAGGTTATTACAGTATACGAAGATCCACTCCTCGAAACCCCTCCAATCTGCCTTTGAAGCTTCATGAACCCTCAACAATGGCTGCCTAGCTTTGAACGCTGCCTTTACTCCTTTGCTATGCCTTGGAAAGTGTCAAATAACAATGAATAAAGCGTCCTTTATAGTGAACGCCATCTTTTAGGGTTTCCAATGTGCTTTAGTCTAAAAATAGAGTGCTTTTTTTAATTCTGCTCCATGCAAAAAAAGAATAAGTGAAATAAGAATAGAAGAGGAGCCTATTTATAGCCTTTGTATTTCTCTCTCCTAGGCATTTTTTGGAAGGTTGAAAAAGGAGTGCAAATCATCCAAAAGGGGCGCCTTTTTCAAGGCTCAAAAAGGAGTGTAAAAAGCCCAAAATGGGTGCTTTTTTTGGAGGCACAAAAAGGAGTGCATTTTGGCAAAAAGGGGCTCCTTTTTTGGAGGCACAAAAAGGAGTGCATTTTGGCAAAAAGGGGCTCCTTTTTGGAGTTTTGCAAAAAGGAGTGCATTTTAGTAAAAAGGAGCGCCTTTTTGGAGTATTTCCCCAAAATGGGCGCCTTTTTCCAAGGCAGTTTGCCTTAGCAACTTTCTCAGATTTTGCTTTTGAAAATCTTGATTTTTGCCTTGAGATTTTTATGAAAACCTCGTGATTGTTTCACCATTTTCCATGCTCTTTCATCATGACTTTTGGCCTCGGAAATTTTGAATTTTGCCCTTGCCATTTTTGACGGAGATTGTTTGGATCAATGTCATTTGTCTCTACCTGTGAAGTTTCTTCGCCATTCCTTTGCATCATTCAACAGTTCTATGTCCTCTGAACAACACTGAAAACTTGAATCTGACACCTGGCAGATGAACTTCTTCAACTTTCTATTTTTAGAAAATTTTGCCAGCATCCGTATCTCAAGAAACCCAGAAACTTAAAATTGAAGTCTATTTTTAGAAACTTTCTATTTTTAGAAATTTTGACTTTTTGAATTTTGATGACCAATTTTTCAGAATCTCACAAAATGCCTTTTATGAAGCAAAAAAATTGATTTGGCGTAACATAGCCAATTTGGCTTCTTTGAATCCTTCTCCATTCGGGCCTTGTATCAATTTCCTTTGATATATCTTGTACCTGTGGGGTTAGCAAATAATGACAAGGTGACATGGTGCTTGGGAGGTGTGTTTAGGCATCTTTTTAGGGTGTTTGTATGCATAGACGAAAATTTTCGTATGGGTACAACACTTTTCTACTAGTTTTTGTTGCAATTCCCTACAATCGACTTGCAACTATTCAATTCTCTCACTTAAATGGTGCACTTCTTTCCAAAGAGCTTTGTTTTCTCCCAACACCAACTCATGGCTTTCTTGGAGGTCTTCAAGGTTCTTCTGAGACTTGATCATGGTTGCTCCTTCACAACCTACACACCTTGAGAAGAATTTGACAAAACAATAGTTATACACACAAATACCTCTGTCTCACCAAATATATTCTATAAGCACCAAAGAACTTGTGGCTCTGATACCAATTGATCTGTAATATCCCCAAAAACTTGGTTAGAAACTAGGGAACCATACAATGAAGTTACTGTTCTACTTAGTTTTTTTTAATTACAGTGGGATTTGGAGAAATTAAGATGCTGCTACACTAAGAAATCAAATAATTAAATGTTAGATGCAACACAACACAAGAATTGGACTTGGGAAAACCCCTATGAGGGGCGAAAAAGCCAGTGGGTAGGAACGATTGCTCTCTACCAGAGTATATTGCTCATAATAGACAAGCACAAAGAGTTTCTCAGCTTCTGTCCAGACTATCACTGCTTAAGCTCCTACTTCTCAGAGATACTACATTCAATTCTCCTCCTCCTTCCTGATTTGGATTCCCAATTGGTTCTTATAGAGTGTTGGAAGACTTCCCTTGTGTGTACAAAGCCTTGTACTCAGGAACTGAAGAGACACGGTTGTTGATTCATTTCATATTCTGCTTATTTTTGCAATTCATGTGAAACCACCACTAACACTTTCAAAACCTCTCCAGCAATTTCAAAACTGGCAGCAACACTTTCAAAACCACCTCTATTCACAGTTTTAAGTTTTAATCCTTCTTCTAGAGGCCATAACTTCTGCATACAGACCCAAAATGAGGTGCCATGTTCTGAACTTGCATAACCTTTTGAGAGGACTATGAATATGTAAACATATTTAACTTTTGATGACACAGAAGTATAGTTTTGGGCCCTGCAACATGCTGAAGTGTCTTTCCCCATAAGGATGAGCTTAGCCTGAGATCTAATACGAATCATAGACAATTGTTCTTGAAAAAAAGGAACCCAAGTGCAGTATTCATGTGAAAAAATTGCAATGGTAATGTCATATTGAAAAAATTGCAGTATTTCATGGCATATTGTATTGCCAAAGATAGGTTTAGAATCTTGTAAAGAATGCCATGCAAATGCCTCAAATTTTATATGTTGCTATGTTATTAAGATTCTATTTTTGGTTGGAATTTTGTCATGTTTCTGTTTAGGACAATCTGCCAATAGTTCCGAGTCTCTGCGGGAGAAGCTTCTGATAGATCTTTTGCCAAAATAAGATTGGTCATTTGTAGTGTCATTTTTAATCTAACAATTAGTTTTAGAAGAAGGTAGAATATATCTTATAGCTTTCATATGTTACCTTACTATAAAGATTTCACTTTTTCATTGAATTTTTTTCAAATCTTTTTCTAGCTAATGTACCGTTAAGTTATGCATTTATGGTTGATAAGATTGTGGTAAAATATTTTTCATGAAAAGAATTTGGCATTTATAATGTAAATATATTTAGAAAGTGCACTTGCTTTTAATTTCTAGGAGCGATTTCCTGATCCACAATCTCTGGCAAGCAACCTTCATGGTGAAGGTTTCAAAGGTATTTGGATGATTGATCCTGGTATTAAAAATGAGAAGGGATATTCTGTCTATGACAGTGGATGCTCAAATGATGTATGGGTTCTACAGGCAGATGGAAATCCATATGTAGGTGGGTATCTCTGCAATCAGTGTTTAAAATGTGTCATTATTCTCTTTTATATCATAATCTATATAAAAAAAATTCAAAACCTGATGCTCTGGATATTATTGGCAGGGGAAGTCTGGCCTGGGCCTTGTGTTTTCCCTGATTTTACTCAAGCCGTAACTCGAACATGGTGGTCAAAATTAGTTAGCAATTTTGTTTCAAATGTTGTTGATGGTATATGGAATGATATGAATGAACCTGCTGTTTTTAAGGTAACATGGAGGGATTGTTGTAAAGCAGACTAAGTTGTAACTGCAGTATTTATGATAAATTTTACAGTTTTAGATTGCTAACACTCATAAGACATAGCAATAATGGAGAATATTGGAGATTGTTGTTAGAGATTTGTCAATTACTTTGGAAGGTGTTATGCTATGCAGACTGTGACAAAAACGATGCCTGAAAGCAACATCCATAGAGCGGATACAGAATTGGGTGGACAGCAGAAGCATTCTCACTACCACAATGTAATGTGTAATGTTCAATGCAAAGTATTCTTGCAAAAGCTATTGTAACTGTTTTGTTTGAAAGGGCTCAAGCAGGTACCTTTCTTCATATTTTCTTATTTTTGGTTGGTATTGGTAGGTTTATGGCACAATGATGGCAAGGTCCACATTTGAAGGAATGCTGCTAGCAAGTCCCAAGAGGCGGCCCTTTGTTTTAACCAGGGCTGGATACATAGGCAGTCAAAGATATGCTGCAACATGGACAGGAGATAATCTTTCAACTTGGGAACACCTACACATGAGTATTGCCATGGCCCTGAATCTGGTATGTGTCTGTAGTTTCATCTCAATTGCACGGTACTCTATTTCTTAAATGGTTATGTTTGAACTTTGAATTGATAATAAGTCACTGTTTTCTTGAATGGCAAAAATGCACAAGAAGGCAATACTTTGACAAGGTTTCTGATACATGACAATAATTAGTATGCAAGGAAGCTGTTCGAAAAGGGAAAATATCCATTGAGTTAAAGATACAAATTGAGTTTATTTAAGATAAAATCTCAGGATGTGAGCTGAATGAAATAAGTGGGTGGGTAGCAGATTTGTTATCAAATATGCTATATAGGCTTCTCTAAACTCAGACGCAAAAAGCTCATTAAGACCAATTCATCATGTCAGTGGAGGAGGAAAAATGCTTTCTCATTTCCAAATTTTCTCTACATCTCTCAAAGCAAACTTTATTAGATTTCATTCCACTTCTATGCAGACACCTCCAGAAGCAAGCACTTTAATGATACCTACATCCATGCATTCAGGTAATCTTGACAAGAATTGATCCAAATAATAATAAATGATATTGAAAATCTATTTGAAAGGATGGGAAGGTGAAAGGTCACACATAACCATTCATTTCTCCAGTGAAGGGAGTTGTAAAGTTATGTACTATATATATCCCTATGTTAATGAAATTAATGATGGATGCTTGTGTTTGTCACTTAATGCTTTTGCCGCTTAATGCTTCATTCTTTGTCTATGTTTCTTCAATTATAGAACTAGCAGTGGCACTTCGATATTCTGCTTCTGTAGAGGAGAGTGCTACAGTTGATTGTTTCTTTGAACTCCATGTAATTGCACTTGAACCAAGTTTAAACACATCCTGAAGTGGATTTCCGATCTATGGAATCCCTTGCGAAGTCAGCCTCACAATATCCATATATTTGTGTATTTTTAGTATGAGTACAATAAAGACCAAAGTTACGAGTGCCTTTAATATATCGTAAAATACGTTTTGCCATTTTCCAATGTTGCACATAAGGTTCTTACATAAAGCGTGATGCCACACCTACTGCATAGGTAATGTTAGGGTGAGATATAGTGAGATAGATTAGGCTCCTAACTAATTAACGATAAAGGGTAGGGTTGAATTTTTCACAAGGAGGATGAGGTTCAAGTTTAATACCAGTTTCAATAGGTGTGATGGCTGATTTGCAATCAGACATATTAAAGTTGGAAAGTAGATTTTGAGCATATTTTGCTTGAGATATAACAATAGAATGATGATCTTGAAAAATTGTCATACCTAGAAAATGATGAAGATAACCTAAATCAGTCATTTCAAAGGTAATATTCAGTTCATG
This sequence comes from Cunninghamia lanceolata, assembly GCA_027924645.1. Taxonomy (NCBI): domain Eukaryota; kingdom Viridiplantae; phylum Streptophyta; class Pinopsida; order Cupressales; family Cupressaceae; genus Cunninghamia; species Cunninghamia lanceolata. The sequence goes on along the minus strand of BSBN01001495.1, from coordinate 6,613,453 downwards.
TTTGTATTTATGAATTAATGATGTAAGACTACTTGTGATGAGTAAGTCATCTACATATAAGACAATGATAGTTATGTGATTATTTTCATATTTAAAAAAAAGATCATTGTCAGTTTTACAATTAGAAAATCCTAGGCTTTGAAATAATTTATTTATTTTGGAATACCAAGCTCGAGGAGCTTGTTTGAATCCATATAAGGATTTTTCGAGTTTACAGACATAGGTTTCTTTATTTGGTTGTAAAAAACCTTTTGGTTGATGTATATATATTTCTTCGTGTAGCTCACCATTTAGGAATGCATTTTTAACGTCCATTTGATGAATTTCCCACCCATTTTGAGCAGCAAGGGCAAGAAGTAAGCGGATAGTGCTCATTTTTGCTATTGGAGCAAATGTTTCATCATAGTCTATGCCATGCTTTTGAGAAAAACCTTTAGCCACTAGTCTAGCTTTATATTTATCAATATTTCCTTGAGAGTCATTTAATTTTATAAAGCCAACGGCAATCGATAATGTTTCGATTAGATGGTGGTGGAACAAGCTCCCAAGTGTTATTTTTGATAAGAGCATCATATTCTGTTTGCATAGAATTTTTCCAATTTTGATTTTAATTTGCTTCTTCAAAGGTTGGAGGTTCATTTTCATATAGAGTCATTAAGGCAACATATGTATGTTGACTTCTAGTCATTTTGGGAAGAAGAGAAGGTTCTTCATTTGAGTCTTGAATTAAGGATTGAGCCCATTTAGGTCTTTTGGAGGGTGGATTAGGATAAGTGTCTGACAATAGTTGATCATCATTTCTTTCAGGAGTAGAAGATTTAATAATATTATCAATAGAATTAGATAGGGGAGATTCTATAATGTGAACATTTCAACTCAAAATAATATCTCTTTTGGAAGGATCGTAAAGTCTGAACCCTTTTGTTTTTCCTCCATATCCAACAAAAATACAATGAGAAGATGTAGAATCAAGTTTTTGTCTTTTTTGTTTAGGAATGAAAATAGATGCAGGACTCCCAAAGATTCTCAGATTAGAGATATTAGGTTTTTCATTTGACCATTTTTCTAAGGGAGTTGAAAGATATAAGGATTTTGTAGTAACTCTATTTAAAATATGTATTGCTGTATTCATAGCTTCAGCCCAAAGAAATTTAGGTGTATTAGAAAAGTGCAACATGGATCTAACCATTTCTATAATGGTTTGGTTTTTTCTTTCAGCTACTCCATTTTGTTGGGGAGAATAAGGGCAAGTTAGTTCTCTTTGTATCCCGCATAAGGAACAAAAATTGTCAAAATCTTTATTTATGTATTTAGTGCCATTATCAGTTCTAAGAGACTTTATTTTATAATTAGATTGATTTTCGACTAGGGCTTTGTATTCTTTAAATTTTGAAAGAACGTCATTTTTATTTTTAAGACAATACCCCCAAATCATTCTAGAATAATCATCAATAATTGTGAGGGCATAAAGGGACACATTGAGAGAGGGAGCCTGAAGGGGCCTGATTATATCACTATGTATTAATTCTAAAGGTTTAGATGAAATTTGATTATGACTCTTTCCTAAGGGTAGAGTATGTTGTTTACCTAGGAGGCATCCTTTACAAGTTTCTAATTTGTTTTCAATTTTAGGTAATCCAATTATAAGATTATGATGAGACATTTCATTCATGCTTCTAATATTTAAATTTCCTAATCTTTCATGCCGTAATTGTGTTTTACTTTATATTTGTAAGGACAAACAATTTTCTTTTGAAATATTATTGAAAATAAAGAGACCATTTTTCAGAGAACCATTTGCAACAATATCTTTACTTTGATCTTTAATGTACCATTTATTGTTTGCAAGAGAAAATTTGAAATTATCTTTAGTAAGTTGAGAACATGATAATAGGTTTTTCCGTAGATTTGGAACAAAAAATGCTTCTCCAATGGTTTCATTAAAGATCTTAAATTTTCCTATTCCTTTGGCTGTTATTATTGAATTATCTCCTTGTAATGTCCCCTTTCTATTCATAGTGTTAGTCTATCATTGGGTTCCTGTAGACTGACAATTTGGTTAGGGAACCATTGTGGTTTGGCCTTGGATGTGTAATTCAGAGGTGTAGATGTGGTTTGGATTTGGTTGGAACCAGTTGGCAGTGTCAAGTGATGACTTGACTCATTTAGTGGCCATACTTGCTATTTATAGTAAGCTCGGGATTGGTGTCATTTCAGGATTTTTAGAGTGGGATTGGATTCGTCTCGTCGAGACCTTTCCGGCGAGCTATAGATCACTTGATTTCGATATCATCTTGACAGTTATTTTAAAGTCCATAAGTTAAATTGATTTATTTAATTTGGACTTTAGAAATATCAAAGTAAAGTGACTTAATGAAGTGAATATTTAAAAGTCACTTAAGGAGTACTTGGGTGCCCATCCTAGAGAGGAATAAAATGAATTAAAATATTACTTTCCCCCAAAAAGCCAACGCCCCTCTTGGAGAGCAAATAAAACATGGAAAAGTGACTTCATTTGATATGCTTGGGTATTGTGAAAATTGCTTTTTGGCTCTGCTAGGGTTTTGAGAGGGTTTTGGAGAGATTCGAACCCAGGTGGCTTTGGAGACGAAAACCTCCATTAGTAACAGCATTCTACAGACGTGAAAGACCGTCCAAAGATGCTAGATTGGCAAATGCATTCAGTATTTGCACCGAGCTTCAATGGATTAGTTGTGGTGAGATTTTGAGGGCTTATTGAGCGTATCATTTGCAGTTTTTTGTGTGATCAGTTGAGGACAATGGAGTAGAGGTAGATTTGAGAGATTGTAGTTGAGTTTGGAGCAGCCATTTCCTGTCATTGCTGGCCGTACATCTCTTGGAGTAGGCCGTGCCTTCTTTTGAGGATTTTGGTGCTAGTTGTGTTTGTTTCTTCTCTCTATCATGGACGCTTAGTCTCATTTTGGTTTGCAGATTGTACACAGAGATATTTCAGTGAGTTTCAGTGCTGGTTGCAGCTGCTGTTCATTCCAGCCAAGCCGTACCAAACTGCCAGGAGGATGTGGGGGTCATTGGGACTCAATTTTCATTGTTAGCTACCATTAGTTCTCTCTGCTTGAGGCGTCTAGGGCCTATATGATTGATATTCTACCTTGTATGCACAATACTTTCATTGTCATGGGGTTTTGAATGAATTCTATGCTACCTAGTTGCTGGTCCAACTTCAACACATGTACGAAGTTGCATATTTCCATATGGGTATGGCACATTACAGTGGTATCAGAGCACAACTCTTCTTGCCATCCTGTGAGGTCAGATTCAGACATGCAGCTGGGTACAAGTAGATATTATCTCAGATGGAACAGGTCACGAATAGATTTATAGGTTCCTTAGATAGATCGTTCTGATACAGATACAGAGGTGGTAGTCGTAGAGGTACAACTAGTAGTGATTTATAGTGAAGAAGATCTTGAAGTACCGTGGACAGATCCCTTTTTAGGAGAGATTGGAGTACAGGTTGAGGAGATGGGTGACAGAGACAATGAAGAACCTAGGATGCGAGAAATTCTGAACTTGTTGGCTAGGGGACAGTTGGCTATAGAGAGGACATTGCAAGAGTCACAAGCAGAATTGACTCATATATTAACTCAGTTGATTCCCTGTGATGCGGGGAATAATAGGGACAACAACAGGGTAATAATAACAATAATAACAACAATGGGAGAAATGGGAACAACTTCGGAGACAGAAACAAGATTAATATCGGAGGTGACAGGAATAATGGAGATAGGCAGAATGGTGACAGGCACAATGGGGATAGACACAGAGATAGAGATGATGATGGTGAAGCTTCAGTCACCAACATGAGGGCTACCCAGTTGACAGCCAATGATAGACCTGGCATTCCTATATTTGCACCTTGGAACAATGTTCATGAACAGGAGGCCACACAACTGGAGTTCCAGGACGAGATTCTGAGAGATTGGAGGGCATCTAGCTAGGAGTTTAGAGCTGAGATGACTTTTGGAGAGTACTCTGATCTGAGGATGAGACACAGACCCCGTAGGGGAAATAGATAGAATCAGGAGCTCCAGAAGAAGGTAGCAAAATGACTCTGCCATACTTTGATGGCTCCGGCAAAACCACTGCTAGAGCGCGGGTCCAGAAGTCAGACAGTTATTTACAGATCAGCCCCATGCCCGAAGCTGATGCAATCACTTATGCAGCTTTACATTTGGAGGGCAACGCGCATAAATGGAGCAATGGTAAGGTTACATTGGCCCACGACCAAATCACTTCATATGTTGAGTTTACTGCCAGACTGATCGATAGATTCGACAAGAAAGATCCGAGCTGCAGTTTAAGGAGTTAGCTCAAATTAGATAGGTGGGCTTAGTGGACCCATACATCTCAGAGTTTCAGGACCTATCTGTTATGGTCCCAGATAGTTTGGAGCACAGGTTGATGATATTGTTCATTGATGGATTGTCAGACCCCTTGCGTGGTTGGATTAAGGGTCTAGACCCAGTATCTCTACAGGAGGCCATGAAGAAGGCCCGTGACATGGAGTCCTCGGCATGGAGGAGTAAATTTCAGTCCAAGGGGTTCCAGTACAGGAGGGACAAGGAGAAAGATAAAGACAAGAAACACTTTCAGAAGGAATCCGAAATTGCATTTTAGCTACAACAGATTGTTGTTTTTATTCGTAAATCAAAAAATACAAAAATATTGCTTCTGGGTATTGTTTCATTCTCTCTGTCTGTAAGGGGCGACCCTATTCCCAAAGTTATAGATTTTATTTTGAAGGCTGTGATTTTTAAAAGGAAATCGCCCCTCTTGCTAGGCCGTACCATTTGCCTTTCTTGGGAATGGTGCCATTAATTCATATCGGCTTTTTGAGTCAGTTTCTTGTGCCAATCTTGGGCGCCATCATCTTAGAGTCATATTGCATTCTGTTTCGTGAGATTTGAGTGACTCTGGAGGTAGTTGTGAATGGATTTGTGAGTTACAGGGCTGCTGTTCGTGCACGGGAAAACAGGACTGTCATAAATCAGATTTTGAGGTTGGTCTGTTTAGTGCAATTTCAGATCTAAGCTTTATTACTCAGTAAAGGAAACTCATTTATATTGTTGCAGCTCTATTTATATGTTGATTCACTTTGATAGCAAGACATTATCTTTCATATTGTAAGCTGGCAGTAGTACTGACAGTAGTGATTATTCTTGCTTATCATAATTTGTAATGCTCAGCTTTCCGTTCAGTAATTGCAACTGTATTTCCTTTATCTCCGCCCTATGGTAGCTCCTTTCCCATCCCGGGTTAGAAAGCACATTCTGGGTGTCGAGTACTTTCAACATTTTAGCTTACTTCTCTTTCCAGCATTGTAATTTCAGTTATCTCCGCCATATGGTCGCCTCATTTCCGTATCGGATTGAGCAACACATACTTGGTGTCGAGTGTGCTTTCAGTATATTAGATTGTAGGGATCCTCTGACCACATGCTCGTCGTTCGCCGGCGCATCTTGGTTAGAGTTCTTGCATAAGCATTTTGATTAAGATCCTCTGACCAATGCTCACACCTTGCCCACATCGGGATCCTGGTGTACATTCTGGTTAGAGTTGCTTCAGCATCGTTTTGGTTTAGCTGCTAACCTTAACGGGTGCATTGGTTTGTAAACTGTTATTGAAAATTCAAAAAAAAAATTTGGCTCGGAATATTTCACATAGATGAAGGCTTGGTTGCTAAGAGAGGACTCAAAACCGAAGAGTTCGAAGGCTTTAAGGTGAGTTGCAGACGGATTTGTTATCACCTGCACCAGGGGGATACCCAATCTCACCATATTGTTGAATGATTACACTTGCTAGTCAGATTTCTATGTAGTTAGCATGGGTCAGATGGATGTTGTTTTGAGCATGCGATGGTTGCATGACATTGGTGTCATGTCCCCATTTCCGGCTTGACCATCAAGTGATGAATGGATTAGCCTACTCCTCATTCCTGGAGGCTAATTCTGAATGATAAGGGAATGAAATGGGTTTTGACTAACTCTGGGTGTTATTTTGCAGGAAGAATCAAGGAGTTTTGAGTCAGAATCCACCAAGTCATGAGCAAGGCGCCCATTTTGGTAGAACACACCCCTTCTGGCGCCTAGCTTCAAGAGTCACTTCTGGCATTGAAGATGAGGATTCAAACAGAAGGCGCTCCACCTGGATGGGTTCCACCAACCAAGCTTCTAGAGCAGATATGGACTTGAGCAAGGTATAACGAAGTTTTCATGCTTGGGCGCCCATGTCATGATGAACCTACCAAATGTGCGCCTTGGGTTTTGAAGGATGTAATCAAGAGGATGGAGTCATCTAAGGGTATGATATGAACCTGTTGAACTTGCAGGATCCTCCAATGTTGAGTTTGGAATCACTGAAGTGGTTTAAGTGAGTTAGGCGCACTTCCTAGCCTTCACAACACTCAAAGTGCGCCTAGTTCTCATATTGCGCCTAGATTCCTTTACAAATGGTGAATTCCTTGAAGGATTGATCAAGTGAAATCTCGCCTTCAAAAGATCCAGTGGAAATGGTTGATTGATCACATGATGAAGTTTTCTAAGTGAGGCGCTAGCATCAGGTTATATCATCCAACATGAGCGCCTAGAGCATCAAGGCGCCAATGCATGATTCCAGGACACTGAATTTGCGCCCAAGGTTGAAGAAGGAGTTTTTTCGGAGGCAAGTATGGTTGAGTTGTTAGATTGAGTCTCTGGCACTCTAGATATGCGCCTTAGTTCAGAAGTCACTTGTGAAGGCAAGATTCCAAGGCATCAAAGGTAGTGGACTTTCAGTTGAGCGCCCTCCATATCAAACATATGCCTAAGTGACAAGGCGCCATTTCTTGTTGAGGTAATTTCCTGAAGGTGCCTAGGCGCTAGATCATGACAGAAGCAAACCTTAAATAGCGCCCTATGTTAGATGATAGTTTGATGTTCAATGGAGATCAAGTTGTTTGATGAAGTGATCTTAGGCGCCTAGATGCCACTCTACAACACTCCAAGTCCGCCTAAAACATCAAGGCGCCAAGACAGGATTCAATGACCTTGAAAATGCGTCTAAATAGGAATATGCTCTCCAAACTCCTCAAGAGGTCAGGGCGCCTGGTAAGGGTAGTATTTTGTTTGATTTCAAGACTCCAGAAGTGAGCATTGGCATAGAAGATAAGGCTTTCAGGGTAAGGCGCCAATCTGGTTTCTTTCCTGCCAATAAGTGCGCCTAGATGAAGTTGAAGACTTTGACAAGATGTTAATGCTATGTATGAGGGCGCTAGATTAAAAAGGAACTTCAAAGGGTTTGATTGCAAGTGTTTGAGAGTTTGAATAGTGTAGAACACCTTCATAAAGATGCTAGGCGCAGATACTAGCCAAAATTACCTCAAAGGTGCGCCTAAGGTGGATACAAGTCCCCAAGACCAGTTTAGATGCAAGGCGCTCCATCAGGGGGCAAGGTTATGTTCATGTGAAGTCAAATTGCTTTCAAATTTCCTTGAAACGATGACAAGTTAGAACCTAGGCGCCAAAACCCCTGGAAATCCTTCAAATATGCGCCTACCTTGTGAGGTGATGAGTTGAACATTCCAAATCTTCAAATGTTTAAGTATGGATCCAGAGGAGTTCACTTCCAAAGACAGTATCTTCCAAGGATGAGAATTTATGACTTAGGCGCACTTCTTGGTGAGATCCTCCACAGCTGGGGCCACTGTTAGAAGAACCCTAAAACTGTGCCTAAAGTGTTTCAAGAAGTGGTTAAGGTTGTTACAACTGTCTGAATGCCCATTGGTCAGAAGGATAGCATTTGGATCCGTGTCAGGACCTTTGGATAAGATCGCCAACTCAGGATGAGTTGTCAAGAAGAATATTCCTTTGGATATGCTCCTTGGGAAACGTGCCTTGGTTCCTCTTTGTGCATTGAAAAACGTGCCTTCATTGCCTTTGGAAGGCCTATAAAAGGAGGAGCTCTCTCATTCATTTGGCATCTGTTTATTTGACAAAATCCTCTCTGCAAAGCTATTGAGCTTGTAATCTTGAGGCCTGCGAGTTTCAAGTGTTGGGGTGATGCTCCCTCAACAAGCAAGGTGATGCTCCCTTGTTATATTGTGAGGTGTTGACATTTAGTTAACATCGTAGAGTTGATCAAGTAAAGAAATCATTGTAGACATCAAGGCTTCAAGGCCTTTCTTTTGTACTTCCATTGAATAAGTTGTAACTTCATGCTATTGAAAGCATTATCCATGTAATAAGACATTGCAAGTTGATTGAATCAAGTAATTAGACAAGTACCCAACTCTAAGGTTGATTCATTCAAGTAGTTATCTTTGATGTATACCTTTATGTTGTTAAAGTAGTTGATGAATCGTTAGCAAGTAAAATTGCTTAAGTAAGGAAAAATTTTCGTAGAACTAGTTGGGTATCTTACAATTGGGGAGTTCACACTCAACTTGAGGACTATGGAGATGAAGTTTGAGGTGAACGGGACACGACATGTGCTCAGGGGAATTTCAGATGGTGGGTTGAGAGTGGTTTCACTCAAGAGGATGGAGAGATTGATACATGATCAGGTGCAGTGGGCAACAGAGGTGATGGTGATGCCTGCAGTGTCAGAACAATAGAAGCTTGAGTATCCACCTTATATACAGGCTCTCTTGACTAAACACACCAAAGTGTTTAGTGACATATCACTAGGTAGACCCTTTGATAGGGGTATTGAGCACGTCATTGAGCTCGAGGAGGGTGCTAAGCCCATGATTACCACTCCATACAGGCACCCGAAGAGATATAAGGATGAGATCGAGAAAGCTATCAAAGAGCTTCTCGAAATGGGGCACATAAGGCCGAGTAAGAGTCCATTCGCTTCTTCAATGGTCTTGGTAAAGCAGAAGGATGGAACTCTCAGAATGTGCATAGACTACAGAGAGCTCAACAAGAAGACCATCAAAAACAGGTACCCCATACCTCGCATAGATGAGCTCATAGATGAGTTGCATGGAGCTTGCTACTTCTCAAAAATAGATTTGAGATCTGGTTACCATGAGATACGGGTTAGGGATGAAGATGTTGAGAAGACAACATTCAAATGCCATTATGGGCATTTTGAGTTTCTGGTCATGCCTTTTGCTTTGACCAATGCACCAGCCACCTTCCAATCTTGTATGAACAGGGTATTCAGAGAGCAGCTACAGAGATTTGTGTTGATATTTTTTGATGACATATTGATATACAATAGGACTTGGGAGGAGCATTTGAAACACATTGACATTGTCTTGAGCATTCTTGAGTGGGAGTCATTATATGCCAAAATGTCAAAGTGTGAGTTTGGGATGACCGAGTTGTTGTACTCGGGTCATATTATCAGTGCTGGTAGTGTGAAGGTGGACCTGGAGAAGATTCGGGCAATCATTGACTGGCCGCCACCAAAGAATCTCTCTCAGCTCAAGGGATTCCTTGGTCTTTGTGGATAGTACCGCAGATTTTTGAGGGGATTTTCACAGTCAGCTGCCCCCCTTACAGACTTGACTCGGAAGGATGCATTCAGTTGGTCAGGTGGTGCACATGAGTGTTTTGACAGGTTTAAGGAGTTGATGAGTACCTGTCCTGTTTGGCCATTCCAAATTTCAGCATGCCTTTTGAGTTACAGTGTGATGCCTTAGGGGAAGGCATGCCTTTTGAGTTACAGTGTCATGCTCAGGGGGTCAGTTTGGGGACTTACTATTTATAGTAAGTCGTGACAGGGCCAGTTTCTATTTTTAGCAGGGCAGTGCGAGAGGCCAGGGCATGAGTTTTGAAGGATCGAATCTTCTAGAGCTTCATCGATTTAATATAAGTTAAATTAAAGATATAACTTATTATATTTTGGAGGTGACTTTAAGTTATATTATAACTTAACTTTATAATATTAAGTTATAACTTAAAGTGCAAGGTTATGTGCCTAGGACTGGGCGCCCACTTCATGGAGAGATAAGGTGTTGTTTTAAAATTAAAATTAATTAAAAATCCCTCTCATTCTTGGGCGTTGGAGTTGAGGGAGATAAAAGAGCAAAATGAAGATTCATTTCTTTATGCTTGCTTATGTTATTTGGCTCTCATATTGAGTTTGCTCCAGCATTGGGGTTTTGAGCTTGGCTCTTTGGTTTTGATCTTCGATTTGCAGAGACGGAAACCTTTGCATTTCGCCTTTCCTTGTGTATGAGAGAGTGCATCAGGAAGGGGTTTGGGAGCTTCATACAGGGGTTCCATTTGTGCATTCAGCAGACACATTTTGGAGTTCATTTGAGCTAGAAATGAAGATATTCCATAGATTTTGATAGTGCAGCTTGTAGGAGAGATTTGAGGGATAGAGATAAGCATTAGAAGTTAAGATTTTTACTGCTGCAGACACATTTAATGCTGGCCGTACCATTCAGGCAGGGCTGTACATTTCCAGCAGGCCGTACCTTCACTAGTTTGCAATTTCTACATTTTTGGTGGCTGCTATCTTTCCAGAAAGGGTTGGTTTGGGGCTGAGGACTTATTTAGACCAAAAACAGTAGTAAAGGAATGAGTTTTGTGTGAGTTTGCTGTGGTTTATTGCTGCCATGGAGGCCGTACTTTCCAGCCTTGGACATGGGTTTTGGAGATATTGATTCTTCATAGATTTGCAGCGTTGGACTCTCACATCCTTGGTGTTTGGAGTAGTATTTGTGGCTGCTACTATTTGTGATCCAAAATATATCCATATCTCGAAGTTGTAAGCAATTCTGTGGTGTCATATTGCTGATCCGGCTACAGCATCCGGACAAAGTTGTAAACCTCCATCTGGGTATGTAATAAAACTTCATATTTTGGCTTCCTACAATTTGGGTTGGTGTTAGATTGTTGATATCTATTTTACTTTTTCTAGGTTTTCCATACATGTTGCATTTTCTATGTTATTGTTGCAAAAACCATACATGCAAACACATGCAGTAAAACCCTAAACTTCAAACCAGCAAAAACACAAAAAAAAATCAGTTAGAACAAACATATACAGAGGGGTGTATGTTACAGTGGTATCAGAGCAGAAAATCTTGCCATCCTGTGGGGTCAATATGACATGCAGTTGAAAAATGAGACATGCGACCGACAGACATATATCCTTTTAGAAGTTCCAGGGCAACGCAAGGAACACAGGAAAGAGAAATACCACAGTTAGTAGAACCTGAGCGACTAGTACCTATAGTTGATCCATTTGAGGAAGAGATAGTGGTTGCAACTACTGACGAAGATTCCTTAGTTTCACGCACGGACCCATTTTCAGGAAATTTACCACCAGTTACAGAACATACAGAAGAAATGGGTGACAGGGAGGTTTAGGAGCCTAGTTTACGAGAGATCTTGAATGTGCTCACCAGGAGCTCAGTGGCTTTAGAGAGAGAATTGAGGGATTCCCAACAGGAGTTGAGGGACTTACAGGCAGAGATAGCACATGTTCTCGTGCAGTTAAGAGATGGAATGAATAACAGAGATAATCACCGTGACAGGAACAGGTACAATGGTGACAGAAACAGAAACAATGACGGTGATAGACATAGAAATAATGATGACAGGAATAGGAACAATGAGGGAGACATGAACAGGCATAACATGGGTGATAGACATAATGGCGACAGGAACCAAGGAGACAGGAATAATGGAGAGAGGAACCAGGGTGAGAGACACAGGTTTAGAGATGATGAGGATGAGGCCTCAGTGACTCATAGGAGGGCTTCACAGCTTACAGCAGGAGACCGACTTGGCATCCCTATATTTGCTCCTAGGAACCAAGTTCCTGAACAGGATCCCACACAAGCAAAATTCCAGGATGAGATTCTGAGGGATTGGAGGGTCTCTAGTGCAGAATTTAAAGCCGAGATGACTTTTGCAGAGTACTTAGACATCAACTTGAGGAATAGGCCACGCAGAGGAGGTAGACCTCAGAACCAGGAGTTACAGAAGAAGGTAATATGACACTTCCCTATTTTGACGGATCAGGAAAGACCACTGCTAGGGCTTGGGTGCAGATGTTGGATAGTTATCTGCGGATCAGTCCTATGCCAGAGGAGGATGCCATCACTTATGCTGCATTACATTTGGAGGGAGTGGCACACAGATGGTTGAGTAATGGGAAGGTTACTTTGGGGCACGATCAGATCACTTCATATGTGGAGTTTACAGCCCGTCTAATCGACAGATTTGACAAGAAGGATCCAGAACTTCAGTTTAAGGAGTTAGCACAGCTAAAGCAGAGTGGATCGTTAGACTCCTATATCTCTGAGTTTCAGGACCTGTCAGTTATGGTCCCAGATTTATCTGAGCGCAGACTAGTGATTCTCTTCATTGATGGATTGTTAGACCCACTTCATGGTTGGGTTAAGGGTTTTGACCTTGCTACACTCCAGGTGGCCATGAAAAAGGCCCGAGATATGGAGTCATCAGTGTGGAGGAGTAAATTTCAGTCTAAGGGATTTTCTCACAGGAGGGACAAGGAGAAGGAGAAGAAACCATTTCGCAGAGATGTTGATCAGCACAAGGATAGATCCAACAGGTTAATAGATGAACAGTTGAATGAGTACAAAAGGAAGAAATTGTGCTTTCACTGCAAAGAACCATGGGACCCTTCGCACAGGTGCTCGCACAAGGCGAAGGCCAAACTGATTGAGTACTATTTAGCTGAGGAGTCATATTCAAGGGGATTAGATATAGAGTCAGATCAGCATTCAGAACACAATGATAGTAGGGATGAGAGAGCTTCACATCACAGTATTGATAGTGGTGGTGTTATTGCTCAGTTGTCGAGTTTTTAGAAAGTTGGCTCTTTCAAGGTACAGGGTGTACTAGGTGGACAGCGTATTATCACCCTTATTGATACAGGAGCCACTCATAACTTTATTGATGAGGGTTTAGTTGCTCGCAGGGGGCTGAAAACAGAAGAATTCGAAGGCTTTAAGGTGATGGTGGCCGACGGATTCAAAATGCATTGCACTAGGAAGATATCAGGACTAAAAATCATCATGGGTGATTATGAGCTAGTTGATGACTTCTATGTGGTTGGTATAGGGGAAACAAATGTAGTACTTGTCATGAATTGGATGAGCCAGTTGGAGGAGTTCACCATAAATCTGAAGAAAATGGAGATGAGATTTGAGTATAATGGAAGAAAAATATGCCTTAGAGGTATCTCAGATGGTGAACCTCAAGTTGTATCACTGAAGAGAATGGAGATGCTCTTAAGACATGATCAGGTTGAGTGGGCAACAAAGTGCCTTATTATGCCAGAATCCCCACCACGACAGAAGGATAGCTATCATCCTGATATTTAGAAGTTGCTAACCAAGCACACTAAGGTGTTTGGGGATATACCACCTGGAATGCCTCCTGATAGAGGCATAGAGCATGTCATCGAGTTGGAGGATGGGACTAAGCCCATCATGATCATGCCATACCGCCATCCAAAGAGGCTTAAGGATTAGATTGAGAAAACCATTAAGGAGCTTCTGGGGATGGGACATATTAGGCCTAGCAAGAGCCCATTTGCTTCTGCAGTTGTTTTGGTCAAGAAGAAGGATGGGACAATTAGAATGTGTATTGATTACAGGGCCTTAAACAAGAAAACTATAAAAAACAGGTATCCAATTCCCAGGATAGATGAGTTGATAGATGAGCTACATGGTGCTTGTTACTTTTCTAAGATTGATTTGAGATCTGGATACCATCAGATTAGGATGCAGGCAGAGGACATTGAGAAGACTGCTTTTAGATGCCACTATGGTCATTTTGAGTTTTTAGTCATGCCTTTTGGTTTGACTAATGCACCTGCTACTTTCCAGAGTTGTATGAATCAAATTTTCAGGCAGCAGCTCAGGAAATTTGTTTTGATTTTCTTTGATGATATTCTGATATTCAGTAGGACTTGGGAGGACCACTTGAGACATCTAGAGGAGGTTCTGAGCATCTTGGAGAGTAATTCACTCTATGCCAAGGAATCTAAGTGTGATTTTGGTATGTCAGAGTTTGCTTTACCTTAGCCACATTATCAGTGCAGGAGGAGTTAGAGTGGATCCAGAGAAAATTAAGGCAATAATTAATTGGCCTCCACCCACAAACCTCACGTAGCATAAGGGGTTTTTCGGACTTTGTGGGTTTTATATACAGTTTTTTAAGGGGTTCTCACAGATAGCAGCACCATTGACTGATCTGACGAAGAAGGGAGCCTTTGAATGGAGTAACACAGCCCAGCAGTACTTCGACAAGTTCAAGCACTTGATGTCTACATGCCCGGTTTTAGCAATCCCAGACATTGCTAAACCGTTTGAGTTACAGTGTGATGCTTCTGGAGAGGGGATTAGGGCTGTGCTTATGCAGGAGAAGCACCCGATAGCTTTTGAGAGCAGAAAACTTCGGGGTGTGGAGAGGAGCTACTCGGTATATGACCGAGAGATGTTGGCCATTATGCATGCATTGGCCAAATTCAGGCAGTATCTGGTTGGGGGTAGATTTATAATCAGGACAGATCATAACAGCATCAAATACTTCATGAACCAGAAAGACCTGAATGATAGACAACAAAAGTGGGTCAGCAGGCTGAAGGCTTATGATTTTGACATAGAGTATGTCAAGGGGAAGAAAAATGTAGTTGCAGATGCTTTGTCCAGACGACCTCACTTGTGTTTGGTAGGGGAGATCTCTGCTGATTGGAAAGAAGAGATCATGGCAGAGTATGTTAAGGACTCTTAGGCTATGGGAGTCATTGAGGGCACAGTCAGAGACGAGAGATATTCTGTGGTGAGTGATTTGATTATGTACAAAGACAGGATATACTTGGTGCCCAATTCACAGTGTAAGCAGAAGATTATCAAAACTTTCCATGACACACCAAAGGCCGGCCATCCTGGATTCTTTAAGACATACAAACAGATTCGGGAGAGGTTTACATGGAAAGGACTAAAGGACGAAGTGTTAGTGTGAATAGGGTTACTTTGCTATCTAGCTCTTTCTTAGCTTGTTCTCCGCTTTAGCTCTCTTCACACTAGGTTAAGTTTACGTAGGGACTTTTTCACTTTATCCCATATTGGTTGTGTTTTTAGTCTCTTGAGTGGAATAGCCTATATATACCCACCTCTTGCTCTCATATGGGCATCTCATTTTATTGTATTGCTTTGCATTCTCTTGAGTTGAATACAGTTTATTTGGCTCATATCTGATTTTTATTTTTTTTCTCTCAATCACTTGCATTCTTGGGTAGAAATCTAACATGGTATCAGAGCGGTTGTGAGTTGTGAGTTAGCATTTTTTTAGAAATCTGAGTGTAGAGTTATTTTTTGAAGCACATGAGTATGCTCTTCTCTTGCATCTTCTGATGATCTGGAGAAATAGAAAAGTGTGGAGAAAACTCTAGTTTTTGGGGGGGTTCATATTTTGACTTGCCAGTTGCAGGTTTTTTCGGAGCTTCCTCGAGACTCTGAGCTAAAATCTAACAATTGGCTTGCATTTTATTTATTCTGATCAATCTTGCAGGTTGCAGCATGCCTTTGTTTGTCTTAGGTAGCTGATTCAATCTTTGCATGCCGTTTTTTGGTTGCTGGGATCGTGTTTTGGTGCTAAAAACATTTTTTTTTTCATTAGTCACATTTTCTGTAGATCACAAAGAAAAACGCCTTTTGGGTTTTGTTTGCAGCACCGAAAAACCATCTGGGTATCTGTTAGTTTTTGCATGCAGCTTATATATTTTGCAGAAACGACATCAGAAAGCTACAACAGAGCCCCTCTCCATTGGCGTTTTGGAAATTGCACTTCAATTTCCAAAGACTGTAACTCGGGCTCCCGACCTCCGATTTGCGAGCTTCTTTTTTTTGATTTTGGCTAATTTTTCGTGCTCTACATGCTGGTGCAACCATTTTTTGATTTTAGTGTACGGATTTTTTAGTAATCTCAGATTCTCACACGTGACTCTGTGTAGTTCCCGTTTTGGGACTTTCAAAAGTGCATAACTTTTGCATACAACCTCGGATCGAGGCAATTCTTTTTTTGAAAGTGCATGTTTTTCCATGTACTTCGCAGTGGTACTTCTAATTTCATTTGGGTTTGTCCCAAATTTGTAATTTCAGTATATGTTCATTTTGTGAGGATTTGTAAAAGCATTGAAGTCAAGTCCACTCAGCGTTCTCTTGCTAGTGGCCATTGTAACCGCACTACTTATAAAGTCCTAAATCATTTTGCTTGGGTGGGGGCTTCTTGATTGAGTAATTCGGGGGGGGGGGGGGGGGGTCTCTTGGTGTGATTGTGTTTGTGCAACTCCTTCTGCTCTTGCTCTCTTTTCCTTTCACAATGGGTAATGTTAAGTTTCCACTGCTAACTCCATACAACTACAATACATGGAAAGAAAATGCATGGAACTTCTTAATGCAACAAGGGTACACACCCTATGTTGACCAAAAGATAACTGAACCCTCAGATGCTAAGGAAAAAATACTCCGGATGCTTGAACAAACAAAAGGTCTAGGTTGTCTTAGGAGTTTAGTTTCTCTGTATATAATGTCTCAACTTGATGGAAAAGATAATTCACATGATGCATGGGAACAACTAAAAACTCTCTATGGGACAACTGATGAAGTTAGGGGATATCAAATTGATAATCAACTAATGGCCCTATATCCTAAGTCTTTTGACAACATCCAGGACTTTGTAACAAAAGTAAATGATTTGAGAGCACAATGTAAAGCATGTGGCATAGATAAAAAGGACATTGAACTTGTCTTGAGCACTCTTAACAAACTTGGACTGGAATATGCTGCTTTTGTTTCCAGTTTTCATACTCATAGATTGACTATGGGCTCTACATATAAAATGCCTTCTTTTTCTTCATTCTCTGAATTATTAATGCAAGAACAAGGCAAACTTCTTTCTATGGGGCTGTTAAAGCTATCTCAGTCTCAGGGTTTATTGGCTAGTCAGTCGAAGGAACAGAAAGAGTCAGGGAAACCTGACAAGAAACAAAAGAAGTCCAAGAAGAAGTCACAGAAAGATCAGGCACAATCTTCGTCTGCCTCAATAGCAGATTCCTCTTCCTCTTCTTCAAAGGGGAACAATTAGAAGAAGGAAAGACCAACTTGTTGCTACTGTAAGAAAGTTGGTCTTGAGGAACACTTTTGTCACAAGAAGCAGATCGATGAGTTGAAGCATCTTCTGAAAAAGAATAACATTAATTTGCCTTCTTCACAACAATCCTCTACTCCTTCAAAATCAGGCAAAGGGAAAGCAACTGCACTAGTTGCTACTGTAGATTCTTCTCAGCAGTGGATTCTTGACTCGGGTGCCTCACATCACATGGGTTCTATCAGAGAACAGTTTTCCTTGTTGGAGCCTTGTTCGGTGCCCCACATTCTCATTGGGGATGACTCTCTTGTTGAAGTCATCGGGAAAGGTTTTGTTGATGCTAGCACTGGTACATTTGAGGATGTCTTTTGTGTACCTAATCTGTCAGCTAACCTTCTCTCAGTCTATTAGATTGCCCAGAATGGTAGAAAAGTTGAGTTCACTTCCGATTCCGTCACCATCATAAGTCTTGAAGATAATGCACTTCTTGCAGTCGGTAAGGCTGATCATGAGTCTCGACTGTATGCTTGCTCTCATTTTGTACCTGATTCACATTCGACTGCCTTGTTCACTCATTCAGATTCTGTGAGCAAGTTATGGCATGAGCGGTTTGGCCATCTCAACTTCTGCTATCTCCAACAACTCAGCAAGCAGGATATGGTCACAAGTCTTCCTAAGATCAGTTTCTTAGATGGAGTTTGTTCAGGTTGTGCCTTAGGAAAACATCCCCAGGACAAGTTTGACAAAGGGAAGGCTTGGAGGGCTTCAGAAGTCCTTGAGCTGGTTCACAGTGATGTGGCGGGTCCATTGCCATCTTTGTCTTTCAGCAAGGCTCGCTACTTACTCACATTCATTGATGACTATTCCAGATACACCTGGGTCTACTTTCTTCGTTAGAAGGGAGAAGCATTTGATAGATTTCAGGAGTTCAAGGCTCGCGCCGAGAAACAGTCTGGGAAAGTTGTCAAGATTCTCCGCACTGATAATGGCAGAGAATATGTGAACCAAGGAAGCAAAAATCGTTTGGGGAAAAAATCGGCAAATAAAAAGTATAAGATTTTTTCAAAAAATCGTGAAAAAATCGGATTTCTGAAAAATAGGTCCCTGAAAGAGATGGCTGGTTGCATGATCCATGCACGCTCCCTTGCACCTGAATATTGGATAGAAGCTATCAACTGTGCTGCTCACATCCAGAATAAAGTTCCGCATAAGGCATTGAAGGGAATGACTCCTTTTGAATCCTGGTGTGGCAGGAAACCTGTTGTGCGACACTTAAGAGTTTTTGGCTCTCCTGCATGGGCTCACATTCCTTCAGAGAAGCGTAAGGCCTTGGAACCTTAGAGTCGGCCTTGTATCTTTGTTGGTTATCTCGATGGTGTCAAAGGATATTGGCTCTTGGATCTCGAGACACATGAGCTCTTCATTGAGCAAAGTGTGCAGTTCGAGGAAAGCTCTCCTAGCTCATCCTCTCTTCTTCCTTCCTCCACCACGGATTCAGACAGTGACTCCAATGATTTTCCTCCAGCTGCCTCTACTCGCAGAGTTGATCATGAGGTTTCCTCCTCTTCGCAGAGTTCAGAGTCTGAGGATGGGGATTCTCCTCCTCCATCTCCTCACATGCCTCGCTGGGCTCGTCAGACACTTGAGTCAGTAGGTACTCTTGTTGGGGATCCTTCAGATGCTCAGAGGACTCGGTCACAACATCAGGACATTCCGTATTCCTACATTGCCACAGCTTCAGATCCACAATCATTTCATGAAGCATCAGGTATTGCTGAGTGGGATTCAGCAATGGAGGAAGAGTACAACTCTTTGATTCGGAACAAAACTTGGGATCTTGTTCCACTTCCTAAGGGAAGAAAACTAGTTCGGTGTAAGTGGATCTACCGGACCAAATTTGCAGTGGATGGATCAGTTGACAAGTTCAAAGCACGACTTGTGGCTAAAGGTTTCTCTCAGGTTCCTGGTATTGACTATACTGAGACCTTTGCCCCTGTCGCCAAGATGAACTTCATTCGCCTGATACTTGCTCTTGCTGCAACTCACGGTTGGGCTGTACATCAGATGGATGTGAAGAGTGCATTTCTTCACGGGGATCTTCATGAGGAGATTTACATGGAGTAGCCACAGGGGTTCGTTCAAGATTCTTCACTAGTTTGCAGACTGAGGAAGTCTCTCTATGGCCTCAAACAAGCCCCACGGGCTTGGTATGCCAAGATGGACTCCTTTCTTCTCTCAGTTGGGTTCTCTCGATGCCACTCAGATCCAAATGTCTACATCTTGAGACAGGAAGATGCTCTTCTTTTTTTGGCTCTCTATGTTGATGACTTCATTGTCACTGGGAGCACTTCATCCATCATTGCGAGTGTCAAGACTTCTTTGCATGACAGGTTTGCCATGACTGACTTGGGTCTCTTGCACTATTTTCTCGGGATTGAGATCACTCAGACCTCTTCTGGGATCTCTCTTGCAAAACCCAAGTATGCTCTTGATCTTTTGGCTCGTTTTCACATGGCCGATTGTAAGCCTGCACCGACTCCCTTTCTGTCCGGAGTCAAGCTTGAGGCAAAGTGTTCCACACCACTTGCTGATGCCACTTTGTATCGTCAGTTTGTTAGTAGCCTCATCTATTTGACTCATACTCGCCCCGACATTTCATTTGCAGTTGGCATTGTTTCATGCTTCATGACGGAGCCACATGAGCTTCATTGGAAGGCTGCTAAACGCATCTTACACTACATACAGGGCACTCATAGGTACGGGATTCACTATGCAGCAGACACAGGTTCAGACTTGGTTGGATACACTGATTCTGATTGAGCTGGTGATCTTGATGATCGCAAGTCCACATCTGGCTTCAACTTTCACCTTGGTTCTAGTCCCATTTGTTGGCAGAGCAAGAAGCAACATGCTATTGCTCTTTCTTTGACTGAGGCTGAGTATCGGGGGGCTGTCAATGCCGTCACTGAGGCTATCTGGCTTCAGAATATCCTCACTAAACTTGGCATCACTTTTCAGAAGCCACCAGTCATTTACTGTGACAACCAGAGCGCCATCCAGATCTCGAAGAACTCGGTTCATCATCAGCGGACCAAACATATCGAGATCCACATGCATTTTCTGAGGGAGCTGATTCAGGAGCAGGTCATTGATTTGCAGTATTGTCCTACAGCAGACCAGGTTGCAGATATGTTCACCAAACCCTTCACTGAGAGCAAGTATGTTCATCTTCGGTCTCTCTTGGGGGTGCGAGACATCTCTTCTGGGGGGGTCTATTAGCCCATCCTGCTTTATCCTCTCATGGGGGAGTTTTTTCCCATTGGGTTTTCTCCTTTTCTGTTTGAGGGGATTCTTTGTACATGGGTACCTCATCAGGCCTTGTTGCCGGGACCCATCTTTGCATTTTGTCAACATTTCCCCCTACGTTGCACTTAAGGGGGGGTGTTAGTGTGAATAGGGTTACTTTGCTATCTAGCTCTTTCTTAGCTTGTTCTCCGCTTTAGCTCTCTTCACACTAGGTTAAGTTTACTTAGGGACTTTTTCACTTTATTCCATATTGGTTATGTTTTTAGTCTCTTGGGTGGAATATCCTATATATACCCACCTCTTGTTCTCATATGGGCATCTCATTCTATTGTATTGCTTTGCATTCTCTTGAGTTGAATACAGTTTATTTGGCTCATATTTGATTTCTATTTTGCTTTTTGTCAATCACTTGCATTCTTGGGTAGAAATCTAACACGAAGTGCAGAAGTATGTTCGTGAGTGTCCCATTTGCCAACAGAATAAACATGAGCATACCTTTCCAACGGGACTACTACAGCCATTACCCATTCCCGATCAAAAATGAGAATGTATCTCCATGGATTTCATTACAGGGTTGCCGAAGGTACAGGGTAAGGACTGCATTTATGTGGTGGTTGATAGACTCACCAAATTTGCACATTTCTTTGCTATTTCAGCAACCTATACAGCTGCTCAAGTGGCTGATCTATTTTTCAGGGAGATATTTAGGTTACATGGGGTACCCAGGAGCATAGTCAGTGACAGGGACAACAGGTCCCTAAGTATATTTTGGCAGGAGTTGTTCAGGTTATGTGGTACAGAGTTGACTCCTAGCACTAGCTACCACCCACAGACTGATGGACAAACAGAGGTGGTAAATAAATGGTTAGAGGGGTACCTACGTAGTTATGTGTCGAGGCAGTAGAAGGCCTGGATTAGATGGTTGCACCTAGGGGAGTACTGCTACAATACTACACATCACATGTCTATTCAGATGACTCCTTTCAAGGCGCTATATGGTTATGATGCCCCATGCTTCACAGACCTCTTGCTTGGTGATAGTCGAGTGCCTAAGGCTAAGGATCTTTTGCAAGATAGCCAAGACATTCTCAGGGAGGTTAAGGAGAATATACAGCAGGCCCAGAATCAACAGAAGTTGTATGCTGATTAGCACCGAGTAGAGAGGGGTTTTGAGGTTGGAGACATGGTGTATTTGAGGCTCCAACCCTACAAGCAGTACAATCTCAAGAAGAGTGGAGTAGAGAAGTTAAAGCCTAGGTTTTATGATCCTTTCAGGATTGTCAGACGAGTGGGTGAGGTGGCTTATGAGCTAGAGCTTCCATCAGACAGTAGAGTACATAATGTGTTCCATGTTTCCAGGCTGAAGAAAGCTCTTGGCCACAACATAGTTCCTTCTGCAGAGCTTCCACCATTGGATGAGGAGAGAAAATTGATCCTAGTACCTGAGGCTATCATCGATACCCGGGAGAGGCAATTGAGGAAATAGGTTATCAGAGAGTACTTAGTCAAATGGAAGAATTTGCAAGTGGAGGATGCCACCTGGGAGAGTGAGCAGATTTTGCAGCACCCTGAGCTGAGATTGCTTGAGGACAAACAATTTTGGGGAGGGCGGACTGTAATGCCCCCTACTTAGCCCAGTCAGTTGTTGACTAGAGATTAGCCTATCACAAGACTCCCGTAGGCTAACGGTTATGCTCAGGGGGTCAGTTTGGGGACTTACTATTTATAGTAAATCGTGATAAGGCCAGTTTCTATTTTTAGCAGGGCAGTGCGGGAGGCCAGGGCATGAGTTTTGAAGGATCGAATCTTCTAGAGCTTCATCGATTTAATATAAGTTAAATTAAAGATTTAACTTATTATATTTTGGAGGTGACTTTAAGTTATATATTAACTTAACTTTATAATATTAAGTTATAACTTAAAGTGCAAGGTTATGTGCCTAGGGTGTCATGTGGCAATATTAAGGCATTGTTTAAATTAAAGATTTAAAATGTCATGTTAATATCCCTGCCATAGTCCATTAATAAATATATATATAATATTATATGATATTCTCTATAAATATTTTAAATATAATATATTAACCGATATACTATATTTATAAATAACTATAAATGTAAATATTAATAATTTAAATATTATTATAATCATTTATTATAATAATATAATAATATAAATATAATAATAAATGTATTTTAAATACAAATATAATATATAATATATATCATTAAATATAAATAACAAATATAATTATCAATATAAATACAAATATTATATATTACTATTATTATATAATAATATAAATTATAATTATCAATATAAAAAGAAATATTAAATATTATCAATATTATATAATAATATAAATATTAGTAATTTAAATATTATTATAACCATAAAATAAAATATAAGGCAGAAATGGAAGGAAATAAAGTCTATCAGCAGCAAGCAAGATATTTTCGGAATAATATTTATGAGTTGAATACAATTTTGATATAAATATAACAAGAAGAAGAAAATAGATAAATATGATATAAAGTTTGGAAATGGAAATATATTCATAGTAGATTTAAATCTGCAATATATAAGGAATATCATCTCTTTGGGAATATAAAGACAATGACAAAGAAATATTTATATTGCCTAGTGAGAGAAGGATATATACAAAGTAAATGATATAAGATCATAGAACACATTGAGAGATTGGAGGTAGACTTGTTAGGAAGAAGTAGCATTAATACCTCAGAAGGTAGATAAGACCATCGGTGGAATAGACCATGTTACATCATACTTAGGCAATAGATAAGACCCGCAGTGGAATGGACATATGCTACATCATACAAGGGCAATAAATAAGACCTGTGGTGGAATGAGCATGTGTTACATCATACCATGTTACATCATACTTAGGCAATGGATAAGACCCGCGGTGGAATGGACATATGCTACATCATACAAGGGCAATAAGTAAGACCTGTGGTGGAATGGGCATGTGTTACATCATACAAAGGCACTACCCGTAGAGGATGATTCATGCAACCTAACAAGAGATAGTACCCCATCTCCAATAGGGTTTGAAAATGAATAAGATTAACATATAATAGACAACCCTAAGTATGAATCAACTTAAGGATTGAATAATTGAATTATTGATTTATGTTGATATTGTTTATGTGGTTACTAACCCTGATTTGATTATTTTAATATCTATTACTAATGTTTCTTTTAAGAAGTAATTCTCGTGTGCAAGGTGGAAAATAAGGATCTTCTTATAAGGGACATTACAAGTGGTATCAGAGCAGTATTCCTGCCATCCTGTGAATAATAGTTGACTTCCAATTCAAAAATAAAAATATAAAAAAAAACAAGAATCAATGCAGGTATGAATTCCATGAATTGTTGGAATAATGGTGTTTAATACATTGCTAAAACATTTAAAAAAATATATATCTATGATGCAACATTAAAAAATTAAAATTTACTCAATATGTTATGATGCAACATTAAAAAAAATTAAAATTTACTTACAAATATGTAATAAATAATGAGTAAATAAGGTAAAAAATAAATAAAAATAAAACAACTCTTAATAACAATAAAATTACATTAAGTAAATATACTACATGAAATAGTAAAATAAAGTAATTAAAATATAATTTATAAATAAATATATATTAAGATAACTCTATTAAGTTCTCATAAAGTAATATATTTGACAGTTATTTCCATTTCAACTTAATGTTTTATAGCTATAAGATTATATCATAATATATAACCCCATATAGTAAATTCAATAAATATTATATGTTGTATAAATACATCATATATAGTTTATATATAGATGTATTTTCAAGAAACACATATATAAATTAATTAATGATGTATATAAATATAAAATTTGTGATCATAATAACCATTTGATTAGACCCACAATCCTACTAAACATAACTATAACTTAAAAAATAAATAAATAAATAAATAAATTAAAAAATAAAATATTATATACTTTAATTTTAAATTTATTATTACCATTTTAACATTTTATGCATACTTTAATATTAAATTACCTATACTTTTGCCTAATCCTTTAATCCTAATTGTGATTGCTTGAGGACAAGCAATCTTGAGTGGGGAGGGCGGTCATGTGCAGATATTAAGGCATTGTTTAAATTAAAGATTTAAAATGTCATGTTAATATCCCCGCCATAGTCCATTAATAAATATATATAATATTATATGATATTATCTATAAATATTTTAAATATAATATATTAATTGATATACTATATTTATAAATAACTATAAATGTAAATATTAATAATTTAAATATTATTATAATCATTTATTATAATAATATAATAATATAAATATAATAATAAATGTATTTTAAATACAAATATAATATATAATATATATCATTAAATATAAATAACAAATATAATTATCAATATAAATACAAATATTATTTATTACTATTATTATATAATAATATAAATTATAATTATCAATATAAAAAGAAATATTAAATATTATCAATATTATATAATAATATAAATATTAGTAATTTAAATATTATTATAACCATATATAAATAGTATTGTAAAATGATATTCTTTGTTGCAAGTAGTGAATGTCATAAGGTAAGTATATATATTATTTAGAGGCAATGCTTAAGATTATAGGCAGCCCTATGTTTAAGGCAGCAAATAATATGGAACATATTAATTAATATCCAATGAACAATTATTATGTTAGAAAAGGCAACAATAGCGACCATTGGAAAGGGTATATCCTTTTACCCACGGTAAAACCCTTGGAAGATATATAAAAGGGAAATAAGGAGATGATAAAAAGGAAAAGAAGAAAAGTAAATAAAATAGAAGGCAGAAATGGAAGGAAATAAAGTCTATCAGCAGCAAGCAAGATATTTTCGGAATAATATTTATGAGTTGAATACAATTTTGATATAAATATAACAAGAAGAAAATAGATAAATATGATATAAAGTTTGGAAATGGAAATATATTCATAGTAGATTTAAATCTGCAATATATAAGGAATATCATCTCTTTGGGAATATAAAGACAATGACAAAGAAATATTTATATTGCCTTGTGAGAGATAAGGATATATACAAAGTAAATGATATAAGATCATAGAACACATTGAGAGATTGGAGGTAGACTTGTTAGGAAGAAGTAGCATTAATAGCTCAAAAGGTAGATAAGACCGGGGGTGGAATGGACTATGTTACATCATACTTAGGCAATGGATAAGACCCCCGGTGGAATGGACATATGCTACATCATACAAGGGCAATAAGTAAGACCTATGGTGGATTGGGCATGTGTTACATCATACAAGGGCACTTAGTAAGACCTAAGGTGGAATGGGCATGTGTTACATCATACAAAGGCACTACCCGTAGAGGATGATTCATGCAACCTAACAAGAAGTAGTAGCCCATCTCCAATAGGGTTTGAAAATGAATAAGATTAACATATAATAGACAACCCTAAGTATGAATCAACTTAAGGATTGAATAATTGAATTATTAATTTATGTTGATACTGTTTATGTGGTTACTAACCCTGATTTGATTATTTTAATATCTATTACTAATGTTTCCTTTAAGAAGTAATTCTCGTGTGCAAGGTGGAAAATAAGGATCTTCTTATAAGGGACATTACATAGGGATGGGCGCCCACTTCATGGAGAGATAAGGGGTTGTTTTAAAATTAAAATTAATTAAAAATCCCTCTCATTTTTGGCCGTTGGAGTTGAGGGAGATAAAAGAGCAAAATGAAGATTCATTTCTTTATGCTTGCTTATGTTATTTGGCTCTCATATTGAGTTTGCTCCAGCATTGGGGTTTTGAGCTTGGCTCTTTGGTTTTGATCTTCGATTTGCAGAGATGAAAACCTTTGCATTTCGCCTTTCCTCGTGTATGAGAGAGTGCATTAGGAAGGGATTCGGGAGCTTCATACAGGGGTTCCATTTGTGCATTCAGCGGACACATTTTGGAGTTCATTTGAGCTAGAAATGAAGATATTCCATAGATTTTGATAGTGCAGCTTGTAGGAGAGATTTGAGGGACAAAGATAAGCATTAGAAGTTCAGATTTTTATTGCTGCAGACACATTTAATGCTGGCCGTACCCTTCAGGCAGGGCCGTACATTTCCAGCAGGCCGTACCTTCACTAGTTTGCAATTTCTACATTTTTGGTGGCTGCTATCTTTCCAAAAAGGGTTGATTTGGGGCTGAGGACTTATTCAGACCAAAAATAGTAGTAAAGGAATGAGTTTTGTTTGCGTTTGCTGTTGTTTATTTTTGCCATGGAGGCCGTACTTTCCAGCCTTGGACATGGGTTTTGGAGATATTGATTCTTCATAGATTTGCAGCGTTGGACTCTCACATCCTTGGCGTTTGGAGTAGTATTTGTGGCTGCTACTATTTATAATCCAAAATATATCCATATCTCGAAGTTTTAAGCAATTTTGTGGTGTCATATTGCTGATCCGGCTACAGCATCCAGACAAAGTTGTAAACCTCCATCTGGGTATGTAATAAAACTTCATAATTTGGCTTCCTACAATCTAGGTTGGTGTTAGTTTGTTGATATCTATTTTACTTTTTCTGGGTTTTCCATACATGTGGCATTTTCTATGTTATTGTTGCAAAAACCATACATGCAAACACATGCAGTAAAACCCTAAACTTCAAACCAGCAAAAACACAAAAAAAAATCAGTTAGAACAAACATATATAGAGGGGTGTATGTTACGTGGACACCCTGGTTACTTCAAAACATCAGGAAGGTGAGAGCGTTTCACATGGAAAGGCCTCAAAACTAAAGTGTTGAAATATGTGAGAGTGCCCGACATGCCAACAGAACAAGTAGGAGCACTCTTTTTCAGGTGGATTATTGCAGCCCCTACCCATTCCTGAGAGGAAGTGGGATAGTATTTCTATGGACTTTATCACAGGTTTACCAAAAGTCCAGTGTCAGGATTGCATCTTCGTGTTAGTGGATAGATTGACGAAGTTTGCACACTTCTTCGCCATTCCTACCACCTTCACTGCAACACAGGTTGCAGAGTTGTTTTTTAGAGAGGTATTCTGTCTTCATGGGTTGCCGCATAGCATTGTGAGTGATAGGGACGACAGGTTCCTATGTAATTTTTGCCATGAGCTCTTTAGGTTGACAGGGACAGAGCTCACCCCCAGTACCAGCTACCACCCACAGACAGATGGCCAAACAGAGATAGTTAATAAATGGGTGGAAGGATATCTCCGAAATTATGTAGCAGGGCGGCAAAACGCTTGGATTAAGTGGCTTCACGTGGGGGAGTATTCTTATAACTCCACTTATCACATGTCTATCTAGATGTCACCCTTCATGGCTCTATATGGGTATGAGGCACCGAGCTTTGTGGATTTATTGTTTGGTGATAGCAGAGTGCCTAAGGCCAAAGACCTTCTACAGGAGAGTCAGGATGTCATGAGGTGTTTGAAGGAGAATATTCAGAAGGCTCAGAATCAGCAGAAGCAATATGTAGACCAGCATAGGACTGAGCATTCATTTGAGGTGGGTGACATGGTATATTTGATGATGCAGCCCTATAGACAGTCCACTCTTAAGAAGAGTGGAGCAGAAAAACTTAAGCCACGTTACTATGGACCTTTCAGGATCTCCAAGAAAGTTGGAGAAGTGGCTTATGGGTTGGAGTTGCCGACAGGTAGCAAGGTACATAATGTCTTCCATGTGTCTCACCTCAAAAAGGCATTGGGACACAATGTGACACCTTCAACAGAGTTACCTCCTCTTGATGAAGAGGGGAAATTGATTTTGGTGCCCGAGGCTATAATTGATACCAGCGAACGCACTTTGAGGAGGACCGTCAGGGAATATCTGGTAAAATGGAAAAACCTGCCAGTTGAGGATGCTACTTGGGAGAATGAGTAGATATTAGAGCATCCTGATCTGAGATTGCTTGAGGCAAGCAATCTTAGGGAGGGCAGATTGTAATGTCCCCTTTCTGTTCACAGTGTTAGTCTATCATTGGGCTCCCGTAGACTGGCAATTTGGTTAGGGAACCATTGTGGTTTGGCCTTGGATGTATAATTCAGAGGTGTAGATGTGGTTTGGATTCAGTTGGAACCAGTTGGCAGTGTCAAGTGATGACTTGGCTCATTTAGTGGCCATACTTGCTATTTATAGTAAGTTCGGGATTGGTGCCATTTCAGGATTTTCAGAGTGGGATTGGATTCGTCTCGTCGAGAGCTTTCCGGCGAGCTATAGATCATTGGATTTTGATATCAGCTTGACAATTATTTTAAAGTCCGTAAGTTAAATTGATTTATTTAATTTGGACTTTAGAAATATCAAAGTAAAGTGACTTAATGAAGTGAATATTTAAAAGTCACTTAAGGAGTACTTGGGTGCCCATCCTAGAGGGGAATAAAATGAATTAAAATATTATTTTCCCCCAAAAAGCCAACGCCCCTCTTGGAGAGCAAATAAAACATGGAAAAGTGACTTCATTTGATATGCTTGGATATTGTGAAAATTGCTTTTTGGCTCTGCTAGGGTTTTGAGAGTGTTTTGGAGAGATTCGAACTCAGGTGGCTTTTGGAGACGAAAACCTCCATTAGTAACAGCATTCTACAAGCGTGAAAGACCTTCCAAAGGTGTTAGATTGGCAAATGCATTCAGTATTTGCACTGAGCTTCAATGGATTTGTTGTGGTGAGATTTTGAGGGCTTATTGAGCACATCATTTGCAGGGTTTTGTGTGATCAGTTGAGGACAATGGAGTAGAGGCAGATTTGAGAGATTGTAGTTGAGTTTGGAGCAGCCATTTCTTGTCATTGCTGGTTGTGCATCTCTTGGAACAAGCCGTACCTTCTTTTGAGGATTTTGGTGTTAGTTGTGTTTGTTTCTTCTCCCTATCATGGACGGCTAGCCTCATTCTGGTTTGCAGATTGTACACAGGGATATTTCAGTGAGTTTCAGTGCTGGTTGCAGCTGCTGTTCATTCCAGCCAAGCTGCCAGGAGGACGTGGGGGTCATTGGGACTCAGTTTTCATTGTTAGCTGCCATTAGTTCTCTCTGTTTGAGGCGTCTAGGGCCTATATGACTGATATTCTATCTTGTATGCACAATACTTTCATTGTCATGGGGTTTTGAATGAATTCTATGCTACCTAGTTGCTGGTCCAGCTTCATCACATGTACGAAGTTGCATATTTCCATATGGGTACGGCACATTACACTCCTAAATATATTTTTCATTACAAGATTTAACATCAAATAGAATGTCATACATGTAGGTCATATGTCTAGATGCTCCACTATCAAGAATCCATTCATCATTAGATGATGCAGATAAAGCAGTGTATAGGAAAATTTTGTTATTTTGATTTTGAATTGAGTTTGATTTATAATTTCTATTTTTAGGAGGTCCTTTTTGATTCTTATTTCTAAAAATAACATTTATTTTTTGTGTGACCTATTTTACCACAATTAGGACATTTTGGATTATTGGTTTTATAGATTTTGTGATAATTTTTAGAATAATCAGATGATTTGAAAAAAAATTGTTTGTTTTTATAGGTTTTTTTTGTTGATGTAATAGAGCTTCTGATGCTCTCTTTAGAATCAAAATTTAACATAACTTGCTCTTCTTGAATAAGAGAAGAGAGTGTCGATAAATCAGGAAGATCATCTTCATTTTGATAGTTAGAATTTAAAATAGAAATAAAATTCCTAAATCTTTCATGAATATTTATTTGTTTAATAAAACAGAAAAGTTTATTTGTTATTAAGTCACAGTTGCACTCATCCAATTGAGATTTGATATTTTTGATTTTAGCAAGATAATTTGTAACTTTTTCATCTCCTTTCATGGGAGTTGTAAATAGTTATAATATTAATTTAATAATTTTTGAAAGTCTAGATCCTTCATGCATAGATTCTAGCAAACTCCAAGCTTCAAAAGGTGAATCTAGATTTCCTATATGTAAGAAATATTCATCTCCTATATTTCTTAATAAGATTGATAATGCTTCTTGTGATCTATTTTTAAAAGAATTTACAAGATCGGGGCTAATATTTCTACCTGTAGGTTGTTTTTCCTTACCCTTGACGATGGCCCATAGATTCCTAGCCATCAATTCTGCCTTTATCCTGATCTTCCATGCAGAGTAGTTGTTTCCACACAACATGTGTGCTTTGTCGATTGAGAAGATCTGAGAACTCATTTTGTCACATTTTTCTGGAATTTGTTACAAAAAAAATTAGTTTATATTGATAAGAAAAAAAATTAAACCTGTACTATGTTATCTCCTTTTCTTTTTTCCCCTTTTTACGATAATAGTTGATGTCATGTCCTCGATTATATCATTCCAATTAAAGATTGGAATGATAACACCGATTCCATTGCATACATAAATCGATCTTCATAAATACGATCATGCTATGTTGACATGAAGAGATCATATACCTAAACAAAGTAAAAACAAATGACACAAGTCCCGATGAGCGATCAAGGATAAGGCAAATTACATAAAGATAAATTGGTGCTGCCTAAAGGTGAATACAAACAGCGAATCTATAAAGATGGAGCAATTATTTTTAGTAATGAGAACGATTGTCATCAAGTTAACAATGTAACGATTATTAAAGATTAAGGAGCGCTGCTAGTTAAAGGTGAATTAATCATAACCAAGGAGGCACCATGGAGAGATGTCTCTTAAAGAAAGGACACCCGATCAAGTACATAAGATGATTGGGGGTGGCAAGGAGAGGATCACGGATCAATCCATTCTTACATATCCAATCAGCATCTTAACTAGCAGAAGTGAACAAACATTTTACATACAGTCTGGAATTCATTGCATACAAATCAGATAAATATGATCGAACATCCTAATCTCTCATCGAGTCAACGATAGAAACATTTTCAAGGGATTGACCGACAGAACCAAGTCAACAGATAACTCCAATATCAATCAAATCCACTCCAGCGACGGCATAGAAGAATCAGTTTGCACTCCTCATATATCGACATTGGAAGCCAGCAAACAACAATATCAAGGATTCGAATCTGAAGATCTGTCATTAATTCTTATTGCAGCGAACTTCATCTATAACCATCAAAGCGAATCATCCAAAGATCGAACATCAATTGATTAGCAGCTTGAAGCATAGCATAACATTATCTCTGCAGACCAAAACATATCACAAGCATCTTATCTCTTAATCATTTAGCAGAAGCGAATGGGCATTGATGTATATTACAAAAATAGAAGTATTTGAGCAGATCGTTTCCACAAACATTGCCCAGCCGTTATTTGTTTGAGTCTGCAAATATAAAGGTATGCACTATGCCTCAATTCTGTGTTTGGTTTACATATTTGAATAATGATTACACTTAGAATTACATACTCAATGCTTGATAAATGATATGAATGCTGCCAAACCTATATCTGATTTATATGACTAGAATGAGTTCTTAAGATAATCATGAAGAATAAGGGATGAGAAGTAGAGGCTCATGGTCAATCAACCAACCCCATAAATCGAGACAAAGGGGTAAGGGTAAGCAATATGGTGTAATCATGGTTGATGCCTGAGTTGGTCAAGAGCACCTTCCGGGCTAAAGACCAATAAATCCTCATCTCAAGTTGGTCTAGAGCACCCCTCTGAGATAAGTGCCCATTGTCTCGTGTTGGTCAAAAGGACCCCACCGGGACAATGGATAGGCCCTTGTCTCGTGTTGGTCAAAAGGACCCCACCGGGACAATGGATAGGCCCTTGTCTCGTGTTGGTCTAGAAGACCCCACTGGGACAAGGGATGGGCCTTGGACTCGAGTTGGTCTAGAGTACCCCTCCTGGTCAAGGAATGGAATATGGAACCCATGATTGCTCCCTTATAAGCCCTCTCTCATGGGAAAGTGGTTTGATGAACATGTAGACCCAAGTATGCCTCTCCCAAAGAATTCATGAGATATGCATAGTAGATATAGTGAAAGTATAATGCATATGGATTATGATTATAAGGTTTGATTTAAGATATCTTATGGTTGAAATAGAAGAATTGAATTTTAATGTACTCTTTTACGAGTTGAAATTGTTTGCAAGGTTGCAAAATTTTTGGCTTGCTAGAAGGGGACATTACAGTTGATTACACATTTACAAGGTTAATAAATTTAAATAATTAAATAAAATAATGTGTGATAATAAAATAATATAATTATTCACATATATTATTCATATATATAGTATATATTTAAATAATTTAAATATTATACTATATTTAAAATTAAAAAATTAAATATTATATAATAATTTAATATCTACCTAATTTAACATCTATCCCTTTTTTTCTTTTTAAATTGTAAAAAAAAACCGAATACATCTTTAAAAGATATATTATAGAGGCATTTTAGGGTTCTAACTAATTTAAAGTGATGTTTAAATAATATTTAAACTAGTTCCACATATTATTACGGTGGAAAAAAACATAGACAGTTTTTTTTTAATTAAAATATTGAAAGATTATAAATAATAATTGTTAAAGATTATAAATAATAAGAGGTGTATTTCCTTCCCAAAAAAATGTATATTAGTATTTTTTTTTGGATACATCAAAATGGCACTAGGGGGCCATACTCGGAACCACCACAAAAACCAGACTGAAAAACAATCAGTCATAACAAAAAGACATCAAAATTGGCCTTAAGCCGTACACGAGCAAACCATTAAGCATCAGTTATCTGTTATCACTAACTCCATTCCTTCAATCCTGCTGGCTTCTTCATTCACTACATTCTCCTAGTTGCCTTTGGCAATGCCAGGAGAGGGTCCACCATCCTCCTATTGAAGCCATAGATTTCTTTTAACAGAGCTATAAATCCACTAACTTCTAGCATCCTCGTTTCCTTATCCTCTCCCACACTCCACACCATGAATGGGATCCACGGGCCGTTATAATGCAGGGCCAATGCTGGCCAAACCCCACTCGTTGGACTTTGGCCAATCCCTGACACTGCCCTTTCAAGCACCGCTTCCATACAAACTCACCATCGAGCTTTCACCATTTTCTGCATCATCCACATGACCGTCAGCTTATCCTCTCGTGCCTGCAGAAGCCATGCCATGCCCATCGCCGCTATGTCGCTATTGACCTGAAATTTGTTGTTTGCCAGCAGGAACCGATAGCCCAACAGCGCTTTAACGACCTCCATAGCTTCGTTGTCGGGGAGGTTGAAGGCCTTTTTGAGACGCTGATCCGAGACCTTGCCTCTAAATGCCATTTGCCGTTCCTTGGCATCTAGCCCAATTGTCGTCTCCATGACTATTTGCTCTTCTCTTGAACCATCTGGTAGATATAAAGACCTTGTGCCGTCACTTTTATTCGCCATGAAGTCCCTACCACGCATTAATTCTGCTAGCTTATCACATAGCTATCTGCGTCCTACAAGCGTGCGAGGGGAACGGTATTCTCTGCTTAGACTCCCAAAGCAGATTCATATCTAATGTTGATGGCTTGTTTTGACAGCCCATCTACCTCTACGTTCCCTTCTCTAAACATATGGGAAATTTTAAAATCTTCTAGGGAATTTATCCCTTCCCATATTTGCCTAATAATACCTTGAATTTTCCAGTTTGGAGTCTTTTTTCCTAATGGCATTGACTATGATGAGAGAGTCACCTTCTAAATGTAATTTACGAAGGCCTTTTCGTAAACACAAATCCACCCCTAACCAAGCCGCTTGAGCCTTTGATTTGTTATTGGTTCCTGATGGAAGTGGACAAACCACCTCAGCTAGAATTGCACCTGTGTGATCTCGCATGATGCACCTTGCTCTTGAAGGCCCTGGATTGCCTTTCACAGCCCCATCAAAATTTACCTTCACCCAACCTTTATCCGGAGGTCGCCACTTTACATCCTTCCTTTTATTAACAATAGGTTCAACCCTGGGACGCCCATAAATGGGGATTTATATTAGTATTTTGTAATAATAAATATTGTTCTAATATTTTTATTTTATTTTTTGTTCCGTAAGAGGTATAATTTGTATATGAAAAGATAAAAACAAATACAAAAAGCAAGCCCTTGAATCAATGGGAGCAGAAACAACCCATTGGGCTGTCAACAAACGAACCAAAACATGGATAAGAAGAGACTAAGCAGAAAGCTACCCAACGAAGAGAACAAAAGGGAAGCCCCCAAGAGTTCACCACAATAGAGAGAAAGAAGACTAAGGCCAAAAGGGCCAAAACCGAACTAAGATCTGCCATTTTTCCAGGATAAGAGAGCCTCCATAGTCCACTGAGAACCCCCTTCCATCGCTTCCTTTCCTTAAATGCGAAGTTTTTCAGCCTCAGATTTCCTTCCTTTCTTCCGCTTGGAATCACCACAGTTAGGTTTTAATTTTCTAGGCTTAGACTGAGCAATCCCAAGATTCAGAGAAGGAGCCACCACAAAGTCATCGAAAAAAACAAAAGGATCATCCAAATCCTCCATAAAAGGGAAAGTACCGTCTGACTCAGCATCCTCCTCAACAACCTCAACCAGAACAATCTCCTTATTAAGGGCTGGAAGCTCATCGTTCCCTGACGGTTGCTCAGTTAAAGGTTCCGAAGGGGCCACTGAATCAATCCTCGTGGCGGAGAGGGGATCAAAAAACTTGCCATGATTGCGCCAGATGAAATCCATATTCAGTACCCCAGGTTTTTTAATCCACTTCTTGAGGCTGAAACATCTAGCTCTAGGAGGCCTTGGTGCATTACAAGTCTCTATCTTGTGCCCCAACTTGTTGCAGCGAAAGCATCTAAAGGGAAGTCCTTCAAAATTTAAAATTTGAAGCTAGGTACCTTGAGAAGACAAAATCTGAATGGACCCAGGAAGGGGTTTGGAGATATCCACAAAGGCACAAACCCTGAAGAATCTGCACGAAGCCTCCACCTCCAAATCGATCTTTACAAAGGATCCCACCTGATTGATCATCTGACCTATGAGATCAGGATTCCTCATCACCAAAGGAAGGTTATATAATCTGATCCAGATCGGGAACTTCGATATAACCGCCGTGGCAGGTTCAAAGAAGGGAGCCCAAGGAGTGATAAACCAACCAGAATTCTTAAAAAACCAAGGGCCATTCTGTAATACAAAATTACAATCATTAGCAGAAGAGAAGGTGACCAGAAAAAAGCCAAAATCTAGGGAGTGGACCACTGGGGGTGTCAAGTTACTCCAGACGGTCAAAACCCAAGCCTAGACATCTTCAAGGGATGGCCGCTTCCGTAGGAGTCTGATAATCAGAGAGCGGCCACCAACATCTGCTAAGATAGAGTTTAAGTTATCATCTGAAATATGGAACACGGCGGGATATTCCTCAAAGGCAACCTTCACATCTCTAAAAGAAAGACCCAAATCAACAGGTAAAAGAGTCTCCTCCGAACCAGACGTATGTGGGTCGGGTGGCTTGGGAGGAGGGTTAGGGTTCATTTTCTAGATCTGCTCCAGGCATAAATCACTGCATTCATGATAAGGATTTATACTATTCGTGCAAGCCCCAATAGATTTCAATCCGGAAGCCCTAGCTGCGAGCTCAGGACCAGAAGGAGAGCCCAAAGGATTTGATGGGAGAGGAGGCGCAGAATCATCAAGACCCCCATCTCCGCATGGACTAGAACGCAACTGATATCGTCGCCGTCCCTCGCCATTCACCTTTGCCCGGTGAAGATCGTGTCCACTGCTGCCTCTGCATGCTCCTTTCCTGATCTTCCCTACAACCGCTTCGCCATCACCTTCACACATCATCGCTCTCTTTAAAAATCTAATATTTTTATTTTTAATAATAGATACAATAAGGTTTTTATAACATCTGGTTATAATTGGTATACTGTATTGTATTTTTTTTAATTTTCGGGTGATGATCTTTGTATCACCTATAGAAAAACACTTGCAACAAATTGTCTTTGGGAATCTGATTTTATGGTTATTAAGATTATCATAGCTTAAATTTGGCTCTGATACCATGTTAGAGCATGTAAAATATTTAAACTATGATAATACAATAATTAAATAATAAGAAACAATAATAATCTTACAGCACATAAATTTACATGGCGAAAACCATTACTCGTAAAAAACCCCACAAAAATAGCATCTTTATTATAAGAACACTCACATATTAGTCTATTAAAAAATAGACCGAACCTGGGGATATACTCCTCTTCAAACTTCCACAGCCTCTTGTGCAGATTACTCCAAACTCCAATATAATATTTTTTCCACACCAAAATGGTGAAGAATCCTCCCTTAAATATAGGGAGAAAGGGTGGTAAAACTACCCGGAAGGGTAGTTACCACACTTTTTCAATAACAACCTTGTTTAGACAATTAATAAATTAAGAACTATTTAAATAGTTCTTTAATTTATTAATCCTTTACAAGAAATATAAAATGCTTTTTAAGGCATTTAAATAATATTAAGAACATTATATATTATAAGGGCTTGACCCCTAATAATATTATGTTCTAACACATGTGGTATCAAATCTAGCAATAGTAAAATGAAAATCTATAGCTGTGAAGTATAAGACTGGAGAAATTTTGAGGAAATCAAATGCAGTCTATATGTGTGGATTTTGCAGTCCCATTTTGAACAGATTTTATTGTTATATGATACTGTAAAAGAAGTTATCAGAACCATTTCAAACTTGCATTACAATATCATAGTCTGAATGCTTGAGAAATGAATATTGTGATCTCTGAGTTAGAGGTTTTACTGTTATTTTTGTAAGATGAAGATTATGGTTTTTTCTTATTTATTTGTCTCTCGATTATTGTAATGTCCCCTTCTTGACTCATGGTTAGTCCATCATAGAGTTCCCGTGGACTAGCAGTCTGGTTAGGGAACTGGAGTTAGTTGGCCTTGGAGGTGTTTGTCGGTGGAGGAAATGTGGTTCGAAATCAGTGGATCTAGTTGGCACCTTATGTGTTGGCTTAGATTGCTCTTGTCAGTAGTTGCTATTTTTAGTAAGTTTGGGGTTAGTGTCGGTTTAGCATTTTTAGAGGGGCATCGGATTCGTCTCGTCGAGGGCTTTCCGGCCAGCTATAGATCACTTCATTCCGACACCGTCTTCATATTTATTTTAAAGTCCGAAGTTTATTAATGATATATTAATATGGACTTTATAATATTGGTGTGGAAAAGTAACTTAATAAAAAATGAAGACATAATTTAATGTTGTGACCATGGGCGCCCTTCGCTAGGGAAATAAAGTTGATTTTAAAATGAAATTCCCTCCTAAAAGCCCAACGCCCATCTTGGAGGGAGTTAAAAGGTGAAATTAGAGCTCATTTTGGATATGCTTGCTTTATGATATTTCTTCTTGTGAGCTCTGCTAGGGTTTGCTATTGTGAAAGGTTTGAGGATTCGAACCAGAGGCTTGTGGAGACGAAAACCTCCATAGGTAATGGCATTCTACAAGTGTGAAAGATCACCCAACGGTGCCATAGTGAGTGGATATATTCGGCATTCACATTTGTGCTACACTGGAATTCGGAGATGGAGTTTTGGAGCTGATTTGTTACATCTATCATCAGTGAAGGAGTAATCTGATTTTCTGAGAGATTGTAGGCAGATTTTAGTGTGTTGGAAGTGAGTTATTGTTGTTGTGTCAAACACCCTTGCTGGTCGTACATCTCATGCTGGGCCGTACCTTGTCTTAGAGGAGATTTCGGCATTGTAGCTTCATTTTATTTGCTCCATACTTGGCGTGAGGGTTTATTTTGGAGGTGCAGCGACTTTGGAAGGAGTGCAGGCTTTTTTTGGAACCTATTTCTGCTATTCATGTTGGGAATTAAGGTGTCTCAACCTTGGTAATTCCTTGCATTATTTTTGTTTGTATATATTAATTCATTGCCTATGTTGTAAATTAATTGTAAATTCCATATTGTCATTTTGTGGGATGTGGCACGGTGATGTGTCATCCTACATGGAAGATGACTTGTAATTTTGTCCTCACATGAGGAGATAGGCGTCCCACTTTGTGGTAGGAGCATTTTGCCATGTGTCGGCATCTTTTATGTTGTGTAAGGGAATGTTTGACCGAAACGGTTATGACGGATTCCTATGACGAAGTTATGACATGTAAGAGTCGGAAATAGAAGCTTGTAAGACAGGTGAAGATATGTGTCATGAAGCATCTTTGAAAAAGGCTTATTTGGGCGCCCCAAGGTGGACTACGACATGTTGTAAGAGAATATGCTATTTATAGCCTGTGTATAACAGATTCTCTTATAGCTATAAGTTATAACCGCTATGACAGATTCTATGACGGTTGTAAGTGTCGTAAGAACATCTGTTATAGCCCATTTTGGAAATAGGCGACCTCTTTGGGATGGGAGATGTGGACAAGTGTCAGGCACATTCTACAATGTTGACCAAGTGTCCTTAGGTGTGGGTTTTGGGCCATGAGGCCAAGTTGGACGCCCATTCCAAGATAGGTCCAATATTGCCTTGTATATTCTATATAAATAGGTGCTTGGAGGTGGAGAAGTATCACAGGTTTTACAGGTATTGTTACTCTGCCGGATTGACTCTAGATACGAGTGTCGAAGACCATTGAAGCTTGCATTGCAAGTGTATTGTAAACAACATTCAGTTTTGATAATACATTGTGCAGGTTTCTGAGTGTGGGGTTTTTCACCCGATAAGGGTTTTCCCCACGTTATATCTTTGTCTCTCTTCTTCTGTCTTCTTTTTGGTTCATGTGTATTACTGCAATATCTCTTTTAGATGTTCTATGTTGCTGTAGTTGTAAGGATTAAATTGAATTTGCATAGCCCTCTCCTCATTAGATTAGTGTAGGAAGCGATTTCAGCACACTTAGCTTCCTTTCAGTTCATCCTTGGCTGGGCCGTACATCCTCATTTGGAGGGTCGTGGGTCTTCTGGGGAACTCATTTCTTGGTTTTGGGCAGTTGTATTTCTTCTTTTTTTGGGCGTTTAGACCCCTCTTCTCATTGTAATTACTTGCACATCAAATATTATCAATACATCTGGAGTTTGGAGTGATTTTCAGCCATACCCATTGCTGGTCCGGCTATAGCTGATGTATGAAGTTTCAAATCTCAACATGGGTATGTGTTAGTAATTGTTTATTGGCTATTTTACTATCTGGGTAGTCAATAGTTTCTTCAAATTCATTGTATATTTTCTGGCTTTTCGTTATATGCTCTATATTGTATGCTTCGGCAACACATTTGCAGGAAAACTGAAAACCCCTTCTGCATTTCTTTCTCTAGTCTGAAAGAACACATAAAAAATAAAAATAAAAAAATAAAACACATAAAAAGATTTTAAAAATATAAACAGGTACGGCACATTACAATTATGCTTTGTTGCTGTATACCATATTTATCTTATGTGCATCATTGAGTCCTTGACAATGGTGGAGGCCTTAACTGCAGTAGTCAGCTTATAAATTTTGTATATTGGACAGGAATGGAGATTCCATATCAGGAATTAACAAATAAAACTTTTATTTATTGTAAATGAGAGATGAATGACTGTGGGGGTGTTAGAAGATGTCTTTACAACAATTTTATGGTAACATTTTTGTTGTGAGGACAGTACAGTGTTTTCCTAATTCATTGAAATGTATGACCATGAGGAAGATGAACTCAAATAAGCTGCATATAGATTGGATGATTTGAAGTATGACAGGTTGGTGACAACATGAGAACCAGCCATTGATTTTCTTGGAATCTTGAAGAAAAATGTTTCCTACAGATTGAGGCAGTAAAATATTTATTATTCTCCTTGGGATGTTCATTGTTGAAGCATTGTTCTACTATATTTCTCATTTTTCCTTAGGACACTAGAGTGTTTGACAATGCATGTAATGGTGAATGATTTATAGGATACAATGTAATGTCCCCTTTTTCCGAGTGATCACCCAACAGAGTTGGTTAGCCTATTTTATTCCTGTAGGCTAAGTCGAGAGTTGCAAGGGAATAATCTAATTAATTAAATAGTAAGTAATCCTAAGTCAATTTTGGATTATTTATATTTAATTAATTAAGCTGGACCTATAAAATGACTTTACTATAAAAGTGAGTTAATTGATAGAGAAAATAAAATAAAATAAAGTGAATTACCAAAGGAGGTCGGCCAAAAAGGAGGCCAAGGTGGAGGTTTCATTGGTGGCTATAAAAGGAGGAAAAAGAAAGTCATTTCATTTATTCTCATCTTGTCATTTGCATTGGAGATGTTCTCTTGTAGGCTGCAACTTAGGTTCAGCATATTCCAAGGACGGAAACCCTTAGGAATATTGGCGGATTGGACGAAAACCCAATTCCATCCTGAGGTGGATTCATTATGGAGTTCACAATTGCATTTCATTGGCGATTTGGAGGAGAGGATTGAGCTACAAAGACATTTATTTCTGCAGATTGGTTTGGAGAAGACCTAGGGCCAAAATTGTGAGATTTGTGGCCAAATACAATTTTGGCAAGAGAGCACCATCCATGAGGAACCAAAATTCAGACTTTGAGGAGTGTTGAAGGTCAAAACCCTAGT
Source organism: Cunninghamia lanceolata (assembly GCA_027924645.1). NCBI lineage: Eukaryota > Viridiplantae > Streptophyta > Pinopsida > Cupressales > Cupressaceae > Cunninghamia > Cunninghamia lanceolata. The sequence continues at coordinate 6,572,440 of BSBN01001495.1, read as the reverse complement.
TGCCGCCCTCATTTTGCATTGCCAATATCATTCACCATGGAGCGCCACCTTGTGGAAGGAAACCCTAGCTGATTGTGGGTTCTTTTGGAGCTACAACAAGTGCTAAATCTGATCGCCCATCTAGGGTTTGAAGTATAGACATCATTCTTCATTGTTTTGGTATGTAGAAACCTTTGTTTATCATTGTAAATGTCTGATTTTGGAACAGCAGAGATCTGAGTTATGTTTGGGCATGTTTGAGCCATGAAACTTGATGTAATTTCAATTCTGAGCAATCTAATTTGTAACAGCAGTTAATCATATTCAGAAATCAGAACTTTATGTCATTTGTTTGCATTAGAATGGTTATATTATGTGGTAGAATATATGGTTGATGTTATCTTCACAAAGGTTCATGAATGACATTATATTTGAGCAATTGGCATACATATATTCACTGTCCAAAACCATTTACAATTCAGAAACAGAAAAATCAGACTTCATGCCTAGGGTTTGACAAAATTAAAAATCAGAAATTTTAGGGCAGATCTGGTTAGAGATCTTACATACAAGGAGGGTTGTATTTGCTCACAGCATAGAATTTTTTGTGAATTATAATTTTTAAAGACAGTGCTGAAGGTTTAATGATTGTGAAGGTTGCAAATGGAGTGTTGGGAGTATTGGAGTGAAGACCACATTTGTTGAGCACATGCTAACAGTTTGTATTTTCAACACCACAGAACATGGTTAATTGGCTGCATGAATAAATACTCCTGGCAGGCTACGAGGAGTCTCATATAAGAGGTGTGAGTGTTTTTCATTTGCTGATGTTTGAAGCTTATGCTAAGGTGCTGACTGAAGTGTAGTTTTAAAAGGTGCAAACTGTGAGGCATCATCAAAGTTGTGGAAGTGTACGAGGAACCACTACTTGCCTGAGGAAAATAACATCCCTGGAGATGTGTTCAGGCTTGCAACAAGAAGAGATATTCCCTTGGGAGTAAATGCCAAATCACAACCTGCAGTTCTGCTGGCAGTCATTAAAATGCCATTTTGACTGGGTATTTCTTTTAAAAGTGCCTGTCAATTTTAGAAAAAAGAAACCGAAGTTGCCTAGAGGGCATATATGAAAATTTTGGGTGTGTCTATATATATATTGGATTGGGAAAAGTGACAAATAAAGAAGTCTTAAGAAAAATAAAAATGAAAGGCAAAATTTGTAGTCAAAAGTTGAAAATTGAAAATCGGAAAAAGAGAATCTTTGGTTGAAACATCGTTTTTCATGATCTTATGATGCCTTTTTAAACATAAGTACCTCATATGATGTTATTTGAAAGGACTGTCCGAGGTTTCAAAAACTAGACTTGATAAGCATTCTATTGAAGATAGAGGTTGCATAGCAGTGGCCCAAAATTTTGAAGTTTGAAAATTGAGTCAAATTTATGAAATTACATTGGTGAAGGTAAAACTGGCTATATAACCCAGTGTTTCTCCAAGTTTCAGGAACATCAATTTTTTTTCTGGATTTTCGGGGTGTTGGGATGACGACTATTTCGATAACATATAATTAATATTTGAATTTTTAAAATACAAATAGATCAAAAATATGATATATCTAAAAATATTATAAACAAACCAAAAGAAGATGAAATTCTAAAATATAAGTACAATAAAAATTCACTGATTCCATGTTCCATCTGATAGACTGATAATCATAGACATAATTTGAAACATGATTTATAGTGAGAGATGCCAAAAAAAGAAATGTTGCATCATGCAGAGTAGATGGGTACTTTGAGTGACAAGCTTCGAAATTGGAGTCATCATTCAATTGATATCTCAGAAATTGCTCCTCTTCGCATCTTTTCCTCTTGTTTTTCTTCTCTTTTCCTCCTCTTTGATGTGTGCAAAACTGCAATGGGCATGGGTTTTAATAGCTTTTTTGGGTTGGGGGCCTTGGTGGACCCCCTTTTTAGGGTTTTATTTTAGAATGTTTTTGAATTTCTTTTGGCTATTGTTTATGCATTTGATATGGGAGACACCCTCAAGTCTTAGGACAGCTAGGGGATGCTAGGAAGTCCCCAAAAAGACTAGAAAAAGGGAGACATCAAAAAAACTTTCAAGAAAAAGGGGGATGGGGAGGGGATGTTCCCTCCAAGTCCCAAAGTCGTCGGGACATCTGAGACATCACTTGGATCTAGGAGACACATCCTTGTGGAACACTACTATAACCCAAATAGAAAACTTCAAATGCTTATAACATTTTTGTCCTAAAGCAAAAGCTTACTATGACCATTTGTTTTGCATGGAAAGGGGTATTCTAAGCACATAGGTGATGCTAGATTTTACATAAAGGACATTGCCAAGTGTAATCCATGAAATTGCCTAGAGAAAGAGCAAAAAGTTTTGGAAATTCTCACTTTAGATGTAAAAGCATGCTCAATTGAATAAGGAGGCTAAAAGCAACAATTACATATTGGCTGAAGAGGCATCAAAGAAAGTTGAAAAGTTTGTCCAAATTTGAGTATTATCGGTGGTCCTTGACTCATTGAAAAGTGTGGTTGGTTTATTGTGGTGGTTGGTGTTGGTACATATATCTTCTGCTTTGTCATTTCAAATCACGGGGCCTACAATATACTCTAATGGCATCATATGTTTGTGTATTCAAGTGAAAACAAATTATGAAGCCATTGTGGTAGTTGAATGTTGGAGGAAATTTCAGCTCATATTCATGCACTTTTTATTAACAATATTCACTTTTGAGAATTGAGATCGTTAGACCACAAACAAAAGTTGTTCTTCCGGACAATTTGAAATTTCACCTGTTGTCAAACCTGTTTTTATACTAAACTTTTAATACATCCAAAAACACCATGAAGATGTGAAGTCAACCCATTTTGAGATTGTGGGAAACACTACAAGATAACAAAGCATATGTTGGTCTACTGCATAAAGGCTATGTTGATCTTTATATACTTGAATGCTCAAAACCAATTCATTTTATTTTAAGAGGTTTTCTACCTATTAGTGGTACTTGACTAATTGAGAAGTGTCATTGGTTCATTGTGGTGGTTGGTGTTGGTACACGTCTTCTGCTTTGTCATTTAAAATCACGGGGTCTACAATATATTATAATAGGATCTTATGTTTTTTTATACAAGTGAAAACAAATTGTGATGCCAATATGGTAGCTGAATGTTGGAGGAAATTTCAGCTCACATTCTTGCACTTTTTGTTAACAATATTCACTTTTGAGAATTGAGATTGATAGACCTGTTAATGCCCAGATTTGTTGTGCCTAAATTTGCAAAATCCTAAGTCCTATGCCCCCTTGGCATCCCTACTTTGCCCATCAGTTATATCAGCTCAGAGAGATCTTCTATAGGCCCCCATCCTAAAATCATCTAAGTATGGAAATCCTTTAAGTCCTTCATGAAAATCCTAAGTGTTTGCCTCCTAAGTGTTTGCCTTTCAACAAGTTCGCTAGTTCGCAAACTTGCCGAAAGCTCGGAATGCTTTGTGTTTTGACGTCTCGGTAGCCGGTTCGAGTTTTCGTCGAAATGTCGAAATAGTTCATGAGTTTGCCATTTTGCCAAAAGGCCAAAAAGGCGAAGGGAAAGATAAGGAAGAGAAATGTTTTGGTGAGTCCGTAGGTTCGCGAACTTGCCGAAACGCCAAAATAGGTCGTGAGTTCTCAAAAGTGTTGAAATGTCGAAAAGACCTAAAAAATAAAAGAGAACAAGGTTGAAGTGAAGTGTTGGAATGGTTCGTCGGTTCGCCAAAGTGCCGAAAGGTGAAATGGAGGAATACGTAATGAATAAACAAAGATGTGGTTTTTCAGCAGTTTCAATAGTTCGCGAACCTCCAGTTTCGCCAAAAGGATTTAAAAGTGCATATAATGTGTTTTGAAAACACGTTTTTCGTGGGTTATCCAATTCGAATATTTGCCTGCACCCAGGACGCCATTAATGCGAAATGAAGATGACGTACAGGGAGGTGGGGGAGTAGGTGTGGTTTCATGCTGATGTTACTGAGGTAGGTGGGGTAGGTGATTCCTGCCCAAATGCAACAGTGAAAAGTAGTGCTATATATACATGATCAAAAGATGTAGAAAGGGTTGGTTGTTGAACCGATTTTTTGGTCTGTAAGTGCTTCAAGGTGAATCTAGGGCATCAAGCAAAGCCGGTCTAGGCTGCAAATGAGGGAATGCAGCTGGTTTAGCGTAGGAATGGTTTGTGTGAAGCGCATCCTTGCAATGGTATGTCTCCATGAAAGTTTTGTAACAGTTCATGGGAATGCATATTCGTAGATATATGTTTTCTTTCATCACACTTGCTGGTGCGAATGTAACTGAGATTTGATAATGTGTGACAACATTTAATTTAATACAAAGTCTTTTGTATTAGTCTTTCGTTTGTTGCATATGAGTTGTTACGTTTATGTTCTGTATCACTAAGTATGTCCATGGTATGTGGAATGAAATCTTTGATATGTATGCAAATGCACATCTAGTTCTGTTGATGTTTATTAGATGCATCTCCTTCCTCTTTGCTGTTCATGACTTTGTTTCCCAATGGAGTAGGCACCGGTCCATATAGGGAAAGGATCAATCACCTTTCATTTATCAAATCCTCTGTCCTGTTATTTGTAGGAGCAGGACTAGGATTATATTAGGTTCCACATGTTATTCGTGATTCAGTATTATAACCAGGGATAAATTTGAAGCAATATAAAACTGTTTAAATCATTTGGAATCATGTTCATGCATGCTTGCACTGTGTAATTTGTGTATGCTGAGTTAAGTGGATTCATCTTAAGAAATAAATAATGTTGTCATCTTTGGGTGCATATGCATGGTGCAGTAATCCGCTTAATTAGAAGTTTTATGCAACTAGTTTGTCTTGACCTAGTGACAAATATAGGGGTCAAGTGTACATTGGGTATGGCTGTGGTTATCAATTTATGTTCCATCTCATGCCTCTAGGAATATCCCTCCTGGGTCTAGCTGAGTCCGAAGTGCAGGAGAGCGTACCCACTCTCGTTAGTTGGCCTTAACAATCCGTAGTCTGAAATGTGATCTTAGCCACCTTTGTTGGTGCAGCTAGAATTTTAGATGGCTTCAACCCTTCTGTGTTAATGGTAGTGAAGTGTTCTTCCATTTATTTCATGACTTTTAGGAGATCCAGCTGGAAGATAGTTGTTGTTTTAAATTATCCAAGCTATTAACCATTTTAGCTCTATTATTATTATGTATGGTAGTCACAAATAGCTCTTGCATGGTGTACATATAAATATGCAGTTCTTCCATTTTTTTGGATGCAGAAACCATTTTTGTGATTCTTGTTTCCTTATCCTGGATTGATCCCTCAAATGTTATTTTAGGCAGCTTCTAACTGAAAGAGTGAAAAAATCCCTTTGGTGTCATCCTTAGGTCCTCAAACTCTTCTACAATGTAATGTCCCCTTCCTAGGCGACACATGGATGTGCAGTGGTTGGCCTATTATTTGGGTTCCCGTAGGTCAGCAGAGTGGTTAGGGGACCAATCCAAGGGCAGTGGAGCTTGGCAGGTAGCTTTATAGGCCATTCCAGACAGTTTGCGACAGTTTCCTATTTTTTAGGAAGGGTCCCTATTTTTTAGGGTTTGACTGAGAGTTGACCAGGAGGCATCAGGGGACCTCCAGGAGCATTTTGGGAGATTTGGTCACAGTTCCTATTTTTTAGGAGGTATCACTATTTTTTAGGAGGGGACTGTCAGTTAGCCTGCCACTTGGCGACTTCACCTTTATGGCACGTGCATCATCAGTTTTCAGTACCAGATGGCCAGGTGATGGAAATGGAATAAAGGTTAAATATTGAAGTGTTGACTTTAATATTTAATAAGAATAAAATAAAGTGATTAACAATGTCACTTTATATTAATAAAATATTAAAAGAACCCCCACCTAGATGACATGATGTTGTGTTAAAAAGGTGGCCTTTTTAATGAAGAAGTTGGACCCTCAACTTGGGCGCCCAACTTAGGAGTCTTCATGAATAAAATAATCTTTCAAAGATTCTTATATTTGATGCCTTTTGAACCCTAAAAGTGGACGCCCAACTTGGAAGCCTCATAAAGTGAATTTGGATTCACTTTTTGGTCATTCATTGGCATTTGTTATTCAACCTTTTGGCAGATCTGAACTCTGAGGAAGAGTTGCAGTAGCTTACAGTCCTCTGGGAACGAAAACTCTCAGGGAATGTTGTGGATTGGATGCTAACCCAGTTCACCATTGTGGAGGACCTACTTTGGGTCTTCGTTTGGGCTTCATTGGACGAGTTTACAATGGTTAAATTGCAGATCTGAGTTTGCAGCAGTAATTTATCAGCATTTTCCTTTCAGATCAGCCACACCCTTTGTCATGTAGGGCCTCTCCCAGGCCAATACCAGCACTTGTATGCATTTTCCTTTGTTGTTCCAGCTTCTACATGATTACAAAGTGCAGATTTGATGGGTATGTAGTTAAAATTCAGAATTTGGTTTCAATTCTTTGTATATTTCTTGGATCTTATTTGCATGTTGTATCTTATGCCATCCTTGGCAAAAATCACACATCTCAAGAAAACTGAAACCCCCTTCTGCATCTTCTGTCTAGTCTATAAGATCACAATAATTAAAAAAAAAAAATCATAAAACAATCAAAAGACAAAAAAATAATTTATCTTTTAGCAACAGTTTGAGTTAGAACCAGCAGGGTTCTTACATACAACTTCAGGTTTGATTACTCTTACCCTGGCTTCAGTTGTGCCGAATCAAGCTTTGTTTCTCAAAGTTTACTGGAATCCATATGGATCTATGGGTGTGCTGTAACCACCATCTGTATGGTTCGTACATTGCTGCTTCTAACTGTGTGTTTTGTTCAAGCATATCTAAATCAGTTGCCTCCATTAGAGTTTCTCCAGTCTCAAACTTCTGTATGTTGGTCAACTTTTCCAAATATAGTGTAGTAGTTCCTGACTTTGTAATGATAATATTTTCTGGTAGCCTTAGTTTCCTTGGATAAGCTGACCATGGCAGCTTTAACATTGTCTTGGTGATCCTTAATGTTATTCAAGGCCTTGCATGTAGTAGATCTTTTTTGAGAAATTGCTTCCTTTCCTCCACCTGAGCTGCCTGGGTTAATGCTAGACCAACTCAATGTTTGACTTGGGTTTTATGTGATGGCCCTATCTTGTGCAGTCAGCACTTTTTGTGCTATTCTTCTTTTGATCTTGCCAGCTCCTCTTGTTTATTCTTTTCTTCTCTATTCTTACCTTTTGCTTCCTGTCTTTGTGTTTCTTCTTTTGCTATATCCTCCTTTCCTTTCTTCATTGTGTAAATTACCCTACTTAATATGACTGAAATTTTTGCCCTAGTTTGCTTCAAACAATCAACACAAATTGCAAAACAATATCAATAAACATAAGAACAATTGAATGCCGGAACTCCTTGCTTTATTATAGTCTTCAAAGATGATGAATACAAATGCTTATTGGCTGTTTATTATGACAGTCTGGGACTGTTTCATATCAGACCTAAATACATACACCAAATATGAGCCAAATTACATCAAAACTATAGATTATCAATGTCAATCTTATGAAGAATGATCAACACAACATCCCAGCTCAGCTATGGCTTTGTATGAACATCAAAACATGTCTGATATCAATGTATAATCTGCTGTTATGAATGCTGATATCTCTGTTTTAACCCAGCAATGAGAATGACAACAAAATTACCTCAAAACCCTCCTCAAATACCAAGCGATAGGCTCTTAGAGATGAGCGATTGGGCTGGAATGATCACCAAAAGCTTAAATGCAACAAAAGTCTTCAAATATTGATGATTTCTCCCCTGTATCAGACCTGTAGCTGTCATATACTCGCCCAGATTTCACAATATGAACAATATAGTGCCAAATAGTGCCCTCCAAAGCTAGCGATCACTTCCAAAGGCTAGCGAATTGATCCTATGATGCTTGAATGTCTTCTAAACTTCAAATCCTACAATGAAACCAAGTCTAAGAACCCTTGGTAGTCTTTCAATATGATCAAGAGCTTCAACTACAATAGCAATCTCCTTCAAACTCCTCAAAATAAAACAAGGGAATCAATAGCTACAAATTGATGGTGAAAGGCTCTATTTATCCTCCTCCAAGCTTGGTCGACCCAATTAGCACTAATTTGCAAATGATTTGAAGTCCACCAATGAAATGCCTTTCATTTGAACAATTTTAAATGCATCGGATCAATAAGAAACGATCATTTAAAATTCTCCTTGATTTTATTGAATGCATTCACCTCCAAATCCAACGCCTAGACCCATAACAAACTCTTTGCAATTTTAAATGAATTCCTCCTTGAGCGGCAGCCAAGAGGAAATAATATTTTATTATAAAAATCTCTTCTCCTTGGCTGGGTGGCGATTCCACATCAGCAAACCAATTTTATTTAATAAAATTCCACCTCATGCATAGGCGTCGATCCTTCCTCTAGCCGTTGGCACATTTAGCAATGACAAATAAACCTTGTCCTTTGGAGCGATTTCATCTTGGGCATTTGAAAATGCATTTTTATTCATTCTCCATGTAGCCGTTGGCTCATGATCCAATACACCAAGCACATGATCCAATGAAGTCCACCTTTTAATGATATTTTAACACCCAACTCCTAGTCGATGAGCACACGATCCAATGTATCATTTGAAATTACTTTATCCCTTTGAGCGAATGGCACAAAACTCTATACAACTCATCTTCTCTTCATGCGTTGGCATCAAACTCAATGTAATTAGCCTTATCCTCATGCGTTGGAATTCAAGAGCAAGTAGATATTTGAAAATGCAATAAAAGATTGACATTTTCCTTGTCCACTTGGCACCAATCGATCCAATCAATGAAATGATGAAAATACAATTTGAATATTGCATTTCCCATTGTTCCAATCTCTATCCACTAGAAGAACTTTGATATTTGGCTAGATAAAACAATACTTCTTAGCAACACTTAACCAAAAATCCAATCAAAACACTAGTTGAGCCAATATTATTATTTTGTGTCTTCAAAAGCCAAGCTCAAACTCAAAATCATTCCCTTACCAAATGTATTAGCCTACGGGAATGGTGAATAGGCTAATCATCAATTCCACATGTGATCACTCCGGAAATGGGGACATGACACATTGATTTTCTTGTGCGTTAACTTCTGCCTCTTCTCTTTGTTTATTTTCTTTGGCTTTAACTTCTCTCTCTTCTCTGTCTTCTTTGGCCTTAGCTTCCGCCTCTTTTTTCTTAGTCAAATTTTCCAGATTTTTTTTTCTTTCAGCATCTGTTTTCTAATTTTCTGTTGCCTTTCTTTCTTCTTCTTCTCTTTTATTTTTCATCTTGTATTTCTTTGAGAATGGTTAATGCCACCTCCTTTACTGTTAGGTGAGAGCTTTCAAAACAACATCTCTTGATAGGCTTCATTTCCCTTTATGTGCTTAAGTATTGCTTGGAATAGCTTTTCTTTTTCTTGTCTTAATATCTCACCCTACTGCATTATTCCTACCCAACATGACTTTTGTAGTAGATTTTGGCACATTACTCTTCCCTTTCCTATTCTCCTTGGGTTCCTAGTACCAAATATTCTTTTTGACTCTATTTGGGTTTTGTTCGTCAATTGAGTTTTTGTCCCCTAGTTTATGACTCATCAACTTCAACTCATTTGTATTCTAGATGTTTGATTGGTCTAAGTCTCTTAAGTTTTTCCTTTTGACTCTTCAAGCTCTTCCTCCTCATCTGAGCTTAATTCATAGTCTACTATAGGATTAGGGATATTAACTTCCAAATAAATACTTAGTGACTTCAACTTGGAAGCGTCGTCTATGTTCCCCTCTAGTACATTGACTTTCTTTGGGTAACATGGCTTTTGTGTAAATTCTTGTCGTGCTAGTATCTACCTTTACTATGTCATCCACCTTTGGTGTCTTAGACATGGATAAATATATAAAGGAGGTGGGAAATATGCCCTGGATGTAATTATATTAATGTTGCTCTTGTATCATGCATTTAAGTATCAACTAAAGTGGGAAGAGTATGCAAACCTAGAGTAAAAGGGGCACATGTTTCTTGCTGCATCCTCTATGAGGTTCCTCGACCATACATGATTTTGCCTTAATGTTGGATGCCCCTTTACTCTTCCTTTGGTAGAATCCAAAAGCTTTGGCTCAAAATTGCTTTTCACTTAGTCTTTCTCATGTTGCAACATCTTTAACCCATACTATTCTCATCACTCCTTCAACTTAGAATCCTTCATTTATTGTTTACTTTGACCTTAGACTTTGCTTAGACATTAATCTTGCTAATCTCATCATTGATGAACATATGCTTTCTTCATTGGGTGCCTCCTCTTAGATTTAGGGATGTCATCCTCCTTTGGTGTCTTCGACATGGATGGATATCTAAAGGAGGTGGGATATGTGCCTTGCATGTAATTATATTAATGTAGCTCATGCATCATCTATTTTGGTATCGACTAAGGTGGGAGGAGTATGCAAACCTAGAGTATAAGGGGCACTTATTTCTTGCTGCATCCCCTATGAGGTTCCTCCACCATACATGATTTCACTTTAATGTTGGATGCCCCTTTACTCTGGCTTTGGTAGTATCCAAGAGCCTTGGCTTGAAATTGCTTTTCACTTGGTCTTTCTCATATTGCAACATCTTTAACCCATAGTCTTCTCATCTCTCCTTCAACTCAGAATCCTCATCGCTAGATGAACCTATGCTTTCTTCATTAGGTGCCTCCTCTTAGATTTAGGGATTTTCTCTACATGCTACTTGGTCCACACTTGGTTTTGATGCTTGGGGGAGTTGGTACTATTTGTATAGAAATTCCATATGTACTTTTTCCTTCTAGGGTAAGTGGATTACCAATAGATTCTTTCTCTTCTTGTTTCTCTCACTCCCAACTTTGTTGTGTTAACCCTTTAACTTGTGACCTTCCCCCCTTGGCTGCTCTTCTCTTTGATTGTCTCCTTTGTGTGACATGCTTCTATACTGAACTACATATTGCTCCACCAGTACATCTTCCACAATAGAGGTGGAAGCACTTGACGATAAAGGCTCTAGATTCATCATGTACAGTCAAATGATATGTTAGAAAGAAAGCTAGATAAAAAGAAACAAATAAATTATATTAAGGTCCATGCATAATAGAACTAGGTCAATTGGATTCATAAGTACAACCAACTACAATAGCAAGAGGGAGCAACAAATGAACTTCAACATTGAAATGACACTAAGAGCATAATCTAAAAGCACAATAATAAAAGACTCTAATTGGGCATATAACCCAAACTAGATAAACCCTAAGCAACTTAGTAAAGAAGCCGTATATTACAAATAACTATGAGGAAGGCACATTTACAAAGAAAATGAGGTTGATGAAGACAATAATTTAAGTCTAAAGTTTGCCCTAATTTACATTAGAATATGCAGTAGAAGGCTTGGCATCCTCAATAATCACCATGGAAGGCCAATACAAGATCTATAAATGTCCATAGGAGAATGGTTTGGACCAAGTGGGATTGGCTAGGATTCTTGGGAGGATGTAAGGAATGCGTCATGGAAGCTCTCCTAATGTCCATGTATCGTGATTCTCCAAAAGTAGAGACAAAGCTGGCAATTTGCATCTATGCCAAAGAGTAGAGAATTGTATTGTCCCCTTCCTAAGTCAGGACTTGATCGTTGGGCTAGTCTATTATTCGGGTTCATGTAGACTAGTGGGGTGGATGGGGGACCCACGGTGACATGGTTCGATACAACTTAGACAACATTTTGGAGTGTAGTGATGGATCCCTTGTGACGAGGAGTTACCAGTTGGCCTTTTCTAGAGCGAGTTTGGGCCATTTGGCCAAACTTACTATTTATAGCAGGGGCACGGGACGTCGGGCAAGTCGGTGCGAACGGTCCGAAAATATGTTGTCATGTCATTGGCCAACTCAGCAGTACTACGGATGGCCAGAGGAGACCATTAGAGATTTAATTCGATTCATTAATATATACTTAAGTTAAATTAAAGATATAACTTAATGTATTATTTCTAAGTGACTTTATTGTACTATGTGACTATATGAAATATTTAAAATATTGAAGTCACTTTATGTATGGGCACCCAACCTTGGGAAATGAAAAGAAAAGTAAAAATAATAATATTCCTCAAAAGTGGCGTTGAGGCAAGGGGATTAAAAGAAAGAAATGAAGTTCATTTGCATTATTCACTTTTGAAGAAAATTGTCTAAGTTTGAGCTTTTGCATTTGAGCAAGGGTTTTGAACCAGCTTCATTGGAGACGAAAACCTCCATTGATAGGAGCATCTACAGGGTTGGAAGGCACTCTAAGGATGTTGTTTTGGTGTGGCTTCATCCAGGGGTCACAATAGAGCTTATTGGAACGAACCAACGTTGTCGCAAAAGGATTTCCTCGAAGATATCTTCAGTTTTTTGACATGGTATTTACAGAGACATCTTGGAGATCACATTGCAGTTTATAGTTGATATTTTGGTGGAGTTCTAGTGTGGAGAATACCCTCATTCCTGGCCGTACAAGCTGCTGTACCAGGCCGTACATTTGATGCTGTGTTAGTGGGTTTTGGAGGGTGTTTGAGCTTTGTTTTGGACTGATTCTCATCTCCTTACCTAGGCGTCTCAGCTGCAGAGATTTCTTGGACTGTTTGTGAGCATTCCTAGGAGGTACGAATGTTTGTATGCTGCTGATCTTCACTTCCAGGCCGTACATAGCAAACAGCAAGGTCGTGGGACTTCATTGACTTATATTTTGGAGCTTTCTTGCATTGTTATCACTTGTTAAAGACAAGACTTCAGTCCTTGAGCAGAAATATGCAATTTCCATGGTGTAAATGCTGAGTAATAACTTCCAGACTGCTGTACTGTCATTTTTCAGCTTGTATGTTCATGGACAGCAAATGGGTATGTTGATACCCTAGCTTTCTTGAGTATATTTTATATGGGTATTGCTTATTTGTGGTTTATGATATATTTCAAATCAAATAAAGCATCTGGGTATTTCCATTTCATTGTGTTTTCAAAAATATATACATGCATGTGTGTTTTGTCAAAATGCAAAAAAAAAAAAAAACGCACCAGGTTTCAACTAAACATTAGAAAACATAAGGGGTGGGATATTACAGTGGTATCAGAGCTGGTGCATCTTGCTAGCCTGTGTGATTCAGTTTTATGAGTGAGTGGAAAGTTGTTTATACCCAAGACACTTCGATTGTTTATGCCAGAGATACTCCGTAGTGGCAGCCACCACAGGTACGAGAGGGTGAAATAATATCTGGGATTTTGGGTATGCACATAAATTCCTCTAGTGACAGTGACAGTATCACAAGAAATATGGGGGATAGAAACAGGAGACCGAAACAGCCGGATAGCCCAGATTCGAGAAGGGAGAGAAAGTTTGATCTTATGATAGACATGATGTCACAGATGTTAGCCAAACTGAACTAGGGTACTTCTATGACACAACCACATACAGAACCTGAGGGTGAGACCAGTGGTTCCAACGCTAACAATAACAGAACCACAGACATCCAGACCAGGGTAGTGGGCATATGTAAAGTACCCTACTTATATTGACTGAAATGTTTTGCTTGCTGATCCAAATTGTTAGATAAGATTTCTTGCAACCGTTAACCAGAAACCAACATGGAATATCAACTAAACATATGAGCCATCAAACCTCCAAACATCAAGCTTAATTGAAATCATCAAATGAAGTACAAATAAAAGTTTATTGACTGGAAATGATATCAGACTGCAACTGATTCACATCAGACCTTATTCTATATACAAAAATGCATCAAAACATGACAAAACCCTAGATTATCAAAGCCAAATGGGCTATGAATGTTTCCAACTCCAATGTGAATGAAATGTAGCTTCAAATAAGTCTGAAACTTATTCTTCTAACTGCTGCTATACATGATCAGATCACTGATTTAAACCCAGCCAGCATCTTGACATGAAATTACATCAAAATAGCTTCAAAACTTCAATTGGTAGGGCTGGGAAGTCCTCCAATGGATTTTGATTGACAAATGACCTCAAAATGCACTCCTTCCAGCTCTGTATCAGACTGTAGCAGACCTGTATCTTGCTGTCCTTCGCCCAGATTTCACAAATACTTCAAATCAACACTTTCCCAGGCAAGCGATGGGTCTCTAGATGAGCCGATTGGCTTGTAGTATCATCAATGATTGCAGATATGACTTCAGTCTGTAATGTGCTGTACTTGTTTATATTTTTTAATGATCTTTTTATGTGTTATTTTAATTTTAATTTTGTGTTCTTATAGACTATACAGAAGAATGCAGAAGGGGTTTTCAGTTTCCTTGCAGATGAGTTGCCAGAGCATACAATATAGAGCATATAATCAAAACCCAGGAAAGATACAATGAATATGAAGAAAATAATGCCTACCCAGATAGTAAAATGGCTAATAATGAATTACTGTGACATACCCATGTTCAAATATGCAACTTGGTACAACCGCCGGTATGGGCCAGCAAGTGGGTATGGTTGGAATTGCCTCAAATCTCCATGAAATGATAAACAATGAGCATACAAGGGATACAAATAGAGAAATGGGCTCCCAACGCCTCACAATGGTCAAGTTTGAAGCTAGAATGCAAAGGAATGATCCACTAAAGGACCCACGAACCACCTCCAGGCTGGTACGACTGGCTGTAGGTGAAAACAGCCCTTCAAACCACTGAAACCTCCTCTAATCTTTGCTGTAAACAATCTGCAGAACCTTCATATGCTAGGCGACCAAGATGATACTAATTTTATGCCACTAATCACCCTCAAACAACTGTAAGAACATGTACGGCCTGTATGAGAAGGTACGGCCAGCAATACAAGAGAATGGCTGCTCCAAAGACTTACTCAAACACCAAGATCATTAGCTGGAATATGTCTTATGTTTTCCTTCAATAAATCTACAAGAGATATGCTCAATGAACACTAATAAACTCATCCGTCGGACTCCATTTCAGCACAACTGTGAATGCTGGATACATCCACCAACAATGGCACCGTTGGGTGATCTTTCACACCTGTAGAATGCCGTCACTAATGGAGGTTTTTGTCTCCAAAAGCCACTAGTTTGAATCCTTAAACCCTTCACAAGTAGAAACCCTAGCAGAGCTCCAAAAGAGAAATATCATAAAAGCAAGCATATGCAAATGAGCTTTCAAAATCTCTTTTATTTCCCCTCCAAGATGGGCATTGGGCATTAAGGAGGGAAATTAACTTTTAAAACACTTTTATTTCCCTAGGGAAGGGTGACCATGGTCACAACTTAAAGTGATGTCTTCATTTTCCTCAAAAGTCACCTTTCCATTATATATTATAAAGTCCATATTAAAATGTATCACTAATAACTTCGAACTTTAAAATAACTACCAAGATGGGGTCGGAATGCAACGATCTATAGCTTGTTGGAAAGCCCTTGACAAGATGAATTTGATGTCACTCTGAAAATGCCGAACCGACACTGACTCCGAACTTACTAAAAATAGTAACAACCACGAGTAATCTGAACCAACTCAGGAGGCGCCAGTTGGATCCTCTGAACCCGAACCACATTTCCTCCACTGACACAAACCTTCAAAGCCTGAAACAACTCCAGTTCCCTAACCAAACTACTAGTCCAAGGGAACTCTATGATGGACTAACCATGAGTCAAGAAGGGGACATTACACAGTCTTCATAAAATCAAATCATAAAACCCTGTAGATGAACGTTCCATCTAGCTGTCATAAACTCAGTCAATGCAAACATGCCAATAACCACATAAATCACTCCTAAAATCAAATCGACTACCTTGGCTAAACTCTCCAATGGACCAAGGGTTTCCAAAAGATATCAATTTCACTCCAGCATCACAAATTTAATTGGCAATTCAAGCACAAATGGTGAAATCTGAATGATATCACCTCACAAATGGATATGGGGCCATCACCATATCAAACAAGGGGTCATCACTTTGTCAATTTGACTGAAAATACAATTCTTAGGCAACAAAAAACAAAGTAGAAAGCTTACCAAATGATCAATAGCTTCAAATTGAGATTGGAAGGCTCTCTTAATCCTCCTCAAGGCTAGATGTCCCTCTCCTTGGAAAATTTGAAAGCATTTTGAAGTCCACCAATAGAAATCCTTCCTTTTGATCAATTTTAAATGCATTGGATCAATAAACATCAGCATTTAAAATCTTCTTTGTTTTTATTGAATGTCCTTGTCAACCTCAATCGATCCACCTTGCAAATTATCCTTTCTTCCTTGGCTGGCGGCCATCATAGAATCAATTTATTTAATAAAATTACTCCTCACAGCTGGGCGAATCTATCCATATCAGCATATGTATTTTATTTACTAAAAATCCTCTTCTACCACCTTGGGCAAATGGTCCTTTTGAGCATTTGGCATTAAATTTGATGTTTTGCATTTAAAAAACCATCATCCTCCTTAAGCGCTGATTTCTCCCAGCCGTTGGTATTCATAGCAATGAAAATATGCCTTAAAACATGGATCGATTCTTCTTGTAGTCGATTGGCACCTTTAGCAATGCTAATTTTACATTTTTGCATGCATCGATTCTCCCTATTGGTTGTTAGCTTTTCAACAATAAAAATATGATATTTGTTTGGCACATGATCCAATGGAATATTACCTCTTTGCTCATGGCGTTGGCACAATACACTATAATGCTTAGGCATTGGCACCTAAATCCATGCAATCTCCTAATCGATGCACATGATCCAATATTATTGTTTGAACTTGCTTATTCTTCATTGGACGAATGGCTCCAAGCTCTATGCAATCTTTATATCCACACGTTTGGCACATCCAACTATGCTAATTCTCCTTACAACAAAAGCAAACTCATCCTGGGCGTTAGAAATGAAATAGATATAGGAAAATGTAATTAAAGATTTCATTTTCGTTGTCCACATGGCATGAGTCAATCTAAAAACACTGGTTGAGCCAACATTCCGGTTCTCCATGTATAGAAACAAGCTCAAACTAGAAATCATTCCCTTACCAAAACATTAGCCTACGGGAATGGATGATAGGCTAATCATCAACTCCATGTGAAGTCACTCCGGAAGTGGGGACATGACAGCATAGCACCAGGGCCACCCTAGGATCGGTTCCCAGACCTCTTCAGCCTACCTTTCCACGAAGAGAGGTGGCACCAGTTAACTAGGAGCCAGAGATTCAGATCCCGATGGCAGATGATATCAGGATCCAACATGCAGAGTATATGACTCTTCCTCCAGATATCAGAGACATGTTGACATTTGAGCAGTTCATGAACCAGAAGAGACAGAGAGGAGCTATGGGTGGTAGAGCACATAGAGCTAACCGGGACTACCAACATGCATTGAGTAAGGTTCTAATGGATCGTTTTGATGGGAGTCGCAAGGTTTTAGCCAGAGCTTGGGTGCAGAAGCTGGATAACTATTTGACACTTAAGCCTATGCCAGAGGATGAGGCTCTTAACTTCGCCACCATACACCTTGATGGGTTAGCTCATGAGTGGTGGTATCATGGGTTGGTCACTTTAGGCCACAATCTCATCACCACATACGATGAGTTCACAAATTGACTCATCGATAGATTTGACACCAAGGACCCAGAACTACAGTTCAGAGAGTTGGCAAAGATGAACAGTACGGGTGACTTGAGACTTACATGTCAGAGTTCCAGAGACTCAGTGTGATGGTTCCTAGCATAACGGAGAGGAGACTCATAGTCCTATTAACTGAGGGACTAATGGAACTACTCAGGGGATGGGTCAAAGCATTCGACCCACCATCTTTATAGGAGACAATTAAGAGAGCTCGCAACATGGAGTTCGCAGTGCCAAAGATTAAGTATGTCTCCAAACCTTTTCCTCCACAGAAGGATAAGATGCCTTCACATCATCGAGACACCATTCCATAGAAGAAACCAACACCCCGCCTTCATGATGATGCCTTGAATGGGTATAAGAGGAAGAAGTTATGCTTTAAATGCAAGGGTCCATGGGATCAAGCAACTAGAATACTATTCTGCCGAAGAAACAACTTAAGAGAAATCAGATCAGCAGAGTGATTGGGAGGATAGTGATGTAGAGAGTGCAACAGAAGAGGTGCAGGATGTACAGGATGATGAAATACCTACAACACATTTTTCTGCCATTCATAAAGAAGGTTCCTTCAGGATACGAGGAGTATTGCAGGGACAGAGGGTGATCACTTTACTTGATACGGGGGCCACTCATAACTTCATCAATGAGGGTCTTGTGGCACGGAGGGGACTCAAGACAGAGGAGTTCGAGGGATTCAAGGTTAGAGTTGCAGATGGCTTTGTTATTACATGCAAGCAGAGAATCCCAAACTTAACTATTAAGTGATTATGAGTTCCAGGCCGAATACTATGTGGTTAGTATGGGGGACATGGATGTAGTCCTCGGCATGAAGTGGCTTCATGCAATAGGAGAATTCTACCTCAATTTGCGGACCATGGAGATGGAATTTGAGGTAGATGGACGCAAGCATGTGCTTAGGGGGATGTCGGATGGGAGTCTCAGAGTTGTATCACTCAAGAGAATGGTTAGGTTGCTTAGGCATGATCAGGTAGAGTGGGCAGCTGAGTGTATTGTTATGCTGACAGCTACGGAGCAGCCCAAGCAGAGTTATCACCCAGACATACAGAAGTTGATCACTAAGCACACCAAGGTGTTCAGCAGCATACCTCTAGGGAGGCCTCCAGATAGAGGCATTGAGCATGTGATCGAGCTTGAGGAGGGGGCCAAGCCAATCATCATCACCCCTTACAGGTATCCTAAGAGGCTAAAGGATGAGATCGAGAAGACAATCAAAGAGCTTCTCGAGATGGGGCACATTTGTCCCAGTAAGAGCCCATTTGCATTCGCAGTGGTATTGGTGAAGAAGAAAGATGGCACATTACGAATGTGCATAGACTATGGGGCACTTAACAAGAAAACAATCAAGAACAAGTACCCCATTCTGCAGATAGATGAGCTCATAGATGAGCTACATGGGGCATGTTACTCTCCAAGATCGATTTGAGATCTGGTTACCATCAGATTCAGGAGAGAGAGAAGGATGTGGAGAAGACAACATTTCGATGCCATTATGGGCATTTTGAGTTTCTGGTTATGCCTTTCGGCCTAACCAATGCACCCGCCACTTTCCAGTCTTGCATGAACAGGGTCTTCAAAGAGCAGCTGAGGAAATTTGTCCTCATATTCTTCGATGATATATTGATCTTTAGCAGGACATGGGAGGAGCACCTCCAACATCTTGAGGAGGTATTGAGCATTTTGGAGAGGGAGTCTCTATATGCTAAGGAGTCGAAGTGTGAATTTGGCATGACCGAGCTCCTCTACTTGGGGCACATCATCAGTGCCAATGGTGTTAGAGTGGACCATGAGAAGATCAGGGCAATTATTGATTGGCCACCACCCATGAATCTCTCACAGCTCAAGGGATTCTTTGAGTTATGTGGGTTCTAACACAGGTTCATCAAGGGCTTTTCACAGAGTGCAGCACCTTTGACAGACTTGATGAAGGGAGCTTTCACTTGGTCAGGTGAGGCACAACAGTGTTTCGACATATTCAAACAGATCATGAGTTCGTGCCCAGTCTTGGCCATTCCAGATTTCACCAAGCCGTTTGAGCTTGAGTGTGATGCCTCAGGAGAAGGCATAGGAGCTGTCTTGATGCAGGATAAGCACCTGATAGCTTTTGAGAGCAGGAAACTTTGGGGTGCTAAACGGGGTTACAACATATATGATAAGGAAATGTTAGCCATAATGCATGCCTTGGCTAAATTTAGACAATATCTGGTGGGTAGTAAATTTGTGGTTAAAACAGACCACAACAGTCTTCGACATTTCCTGAATCAGCGTGACCTCAACGATAGACAGCAGATGTGGGCGAGTAAATTGCAAGCTTACGACTTTGACATAGTTTATGTCAAAGGGAAGAGGAATGTAGTAGCTGATGCACTCTCACGGAGACCTCACTTGTGTTCCTTAGGTGAGATTACAGCGGATTGGCGAGAGTGGATATCAGCAGAGCATGCAAAGGATAAGTGGGCCACAGGAATCATTGATGGTACCATCTAGGACAGCAGATACACAATTGTAAATGACTTGATCATTTACAAGGGGAGGATATTATTGGTACCAGGACCAGATATGAAGAAAAAGGTAATGAGATCTTTTCATGATACACCTACAGCTGGTCACCCGGGTTATTTCAAGACATACAGGCAAATTCGGGAGAGGTTGACATGGAAGGGACTCAAATCAGATGTGTTGCAGTATGTTTGTGAGTGCCCCACTTGCCAACAGAACAAACAGGAAAATACATTTCCAGCTGGTCTATTGCAGCCCCTACCCATTCCTAACCAGAAATGGGAATGCATTTCGATGGATTTTATCACGGGCTTGCCCAAAGCCCAAGGGAGGGACTGTATTTTTGTTGTGGTTGACAGCTTGAAATTTGCATATTTCTTTGCGATTTCAGCCACATTCACAGCAACATAGGTTGCTGATTTGTTTTTTCAAGAGGTATTTTGATTGCATGGCTTACCTAGGAGTATAGCCAATGATAGAGACAGTAAGTTCATGAGTCACTTCTGGCAAGAGCTATTCAGGTTGAGTGGGACTGAGCTCACTCCTAGTACGAGCTACCATCCACAAGTTGATGGACAGACAGAGATAGTCAACAAGTGGGTGGAAGGATACCTCCAGAACTACATTGCAAGGCAACAGAAGGCATGGGTCAAGTGGCTACATCTAGGAGAGTATTGCTACAATACTACTTACCACATGTCTATCCAGATGTCGCCTTTCATGGTCCTTTACGGGTATGAGGCTCCAAATTTCTTGGACTTACTTTTTGGGGACAACAGAGTACCAAAGGCCAGGGATTTATTGCAGGAGAGTCAGGACATCATGAGGTCCTTGAAGGAGAATATCCAAAAGGCTCAGAATCAGCAGAAGTAGTATGCAGATCAGCATAGGGTTCAGAAGTCTTTTGAGGTAGGTGACATGGTCTATCTGATGCTGCAGCCATATAGTCAATCGACTCTCAAGAGGAGTGGCGCATGCTGCAGAGAAGCTCAAGCCATGATACTATGGCCATTCAGAGTATCCAGGAGAATACGGGAGGTGGCTTATGAGTTGGAGTTACCAGTAGGGAGCAGAGTGCATAATGTGTTCCATGTATCTCGCCTCAAGAAGGCATTGGGACACAATGTGATACCTTCCACTGAGTTACCCCCTTTGGATGAAGAGGGTAAGTTGATTCTCATCTGTGAGGCCGTCATTGACACCAGAGAGCGGACTTTGACGATGAGAGTTATCAAGGCATATTTAGTTAAGTGGAAGAATTTGCTGGTGGAGGATGCTACTTGGGAGAGTGAACAGATACTAAAGCATCCAGAGTTGAAATTGCTTGTGGGCAAGCAATTTTGGGGAGGGCAGACTGTAATGTCCCCTTCCTAAGTTAGGACTTGATCGTTGGGCTAGTCTATTATTCGGGTTCCCGTAGACTAGTAAGGTGGATGAGGGACCCACGGTGACATGGTTTGATATAGCTTAGACAACATTTTGGAGTGTAGTGATGGATCCCTTGTGACGAGAAGTTGCCAATTGGCCTTTTCCGGAGTGAGTTTGGGCCATTTGGCCAAACTTACTATTTATAGCAGGGGCACGGGACGCCGGGGGAGTCGGTGCGAACGGTCCGAAAATATGTCATGTCCTTGGCCAACTCAGCGGTGCTATGGATGGCCAGAGGAGACCATTAGAGATTTAATTTGATTCATTAATATATACTTAAGTTAAATTAAAGATTTAACTTAATGTATTATTTCTAAGTGACTTTATTGTACTATGTGACTATATGAAATATCTAAAATATTGAAGTCACTTTATGTATGGGCGCCCAAGCTTGGGAAATGAAAAGAAAAGTAAAAATAATAATATTCCTCAAAAGTGGCGTTGAGGCAAGGGGATTAAAAGAAAGAAATGAAGTTCATTTGCATTATTCACTTTTGGAGGAAATTGTCTAAGTTTGAGCTTTTGCATTTGAGCAAGGGTTTCGAACCAGCGTCATTGGAGACGAAAACCTCCATTGATAGGAGCATCTGCAGGGTTGGAAGACACTCTAAGGATGTTGTTTTGGTGTGGCTTCATCCAGGGGTCACAATAGAGCTTATTGGAACAAACCAACGTTGTCGTGGAAGGATTTCCTCAAAGATATCTTTAGTTTTTTGACATGGTATTTACAGCGACATCTTGGAGATCACATTGCAATTTCTAGTTGGTATTTTGGTGGAGTTCTAGTGTGGAGAATACCCTCATTTCTGGCCGTACAAGCTGCTGTACCAGGTCATACATTTGATGCTTTGTTAGTGGGTTTTGGAGGGTGTTTGAGCTTTGTTTTGGACTGATTCTCATCTCCTTACCTAGGCGTCTCAGCTGCAGAGATTTCTTGGACTGTTTGTTAGCATTCCTAGGAGGTACGAATGTTTGTATGCTGCTGATTGTTGTACCCATACGAAATTTTTCGTATATGTGCCCAAACACACCTCTCTAACACCATGTAGCCTTGTCATTATTGCGCTAACCCTGCAGGTACAAGACATATCAAAAGATAGTGATCCAAGGCTCGAATGGAGGGAGATTCTGGCAAGCCAATCAGGCCTGGAGTAGTGAAAGAACATCTAAAAGAGGAGGTCAAAGTGATGAATAAAAGGCCAAAATGACATGAAGGAACCAAGGGAAGCAATGCGAATACATCTGGCAAATCAAAATTCAATTTTGAAAATTTTGAAAATTTTGAAAATTTTTCAAATTTTTCCAAGGCATTTTTTGAGCATTTTTGGCTAAGTGTCTTTCACCTTGGACCATACTTCATGGAGATAGAGGCTTCAATGAGAGCTTTAGATTATATGAGCCTAATTTCCAAACTTCAAGACATTCCGTCATCAGATGAAGAAGTTATGGCAAAAATAAGCTCCAGAGGTAGAGGCAAACGACAATGATCCAAGGAGCCTCCGTCAAAATGGCCAAGGCAAAGTTCAAAGTTTTCCAACGTCAAGAATCATAAATATGAGCCCTGAAATTGGCTAAGTCTGGTGTCCTAAAGCTCTGATGTTTTGAGATCCTGAAAACTATCTAAGTCTGAAATCTAGTGGATCCTCAAAAATCTAGAATCTGCATGTTAAATCCCATGGATCTAGGACCTATCTCAAACATCTTGGAAGTATATTTCAAAATATTTAAAGTTGAGCATATACTTAAATATATTTTGAAATATACTTCCACCTAGGACACTTCCAAAAAGCCAAAGAACGAGAAAATCTAAGGCAAAATGCTCTTGCAAGGGAGATTCTCCTTCACCTTCAAAAGGCGCCCATTCTAGCCAAAACCCACGCCTTTTTGACTCTCAAAAGGCGCCTATATTCCTCATTTTGCAAGCCTTTTATGTCTTCACAAAAGGTGCTCCTTTTGCCTTAAACTCACGCCTATTTGCCACTCTCAAAAGGCGCCTAGTTTATCAAAAATGCACGCCATTTTCTCACTTTAGGAAAGGCGCTCAAAAACCCCATAATGCACACCATATTGAGGCATCTCAAAAGGCGCCTAAAATCACAAAAACCGACGCCTTTTTGGTCTCCAACAAAGGCACTCAAATTGTCTATTTTCCACGCCTTTTGACACATGAAAAAAGGCGCTCCTTTTTGATCATTTGCACTCCTTTTTGAAGCGCCAAAATTTGCATGAGATGGACGTTGAGGAGAGAGAAGATGGGGCGCCTAGGAGAGAGATGATTCAAGGCTATAAATATAAGTTTACTCTTCATTCTTTCATTTGTACATGGAGCCAAAAATAAGACCATCTTATTTTTAGGAAAAAACACATTGAAAACCCTAGAAGGGTGGCGTCGACTATAAAGGAGATCTCTAGCATTGTTATTATCATTTTCCAAAGGCAAGAGAAGGGTTTAGAGGCTGCACTTCACACATGGTGGCTATTAATGGAAGATTAAAAGCTTGCAAAGGATGGATTCAAAGGCATTGAGGAGTTGATCTTCACATACAGGGCAAAGTTTACTCATTCTTGCATCATCCTATACCTTTCTATCACGCTCCAAGGCATATTTGTTCAGAGGAAGGCCATTTCTTTGCACTAGCGGTCATTGTTAAGGGTTTTCAAGCTTTTCTTTTTGCAGATTTGAAGCTTTTTCGGACCAGCAAAGCATAAAGGGGATAGATCGGTGACTTCTCAGCCTCTTTTTCTTCATTCTCTTCCATCACAGGGTCCATCTTCATGTTCCTAAGGCAATGCCCAAACCTAGGAAGCCATTTGTGATGATTTTTCAAGGTTTTTCTTTGCTGGTCATGGCTGTTCATAGGCAAAATCACCACCTACAGCCAAAATAAAAGTGATTTTTGAGGCCTATATATCCAAAATTTCTCATTTTTGGCACATACCCACCTCGGCAAAAGGCATCTTCCATCAATTTGGACCATTTTGAGCTCAGATTTGTCAAATCTTTGAGGATACAACTCCAAATTTTCATTTTCCAAGGGCAAAAATTTTAATTTTTTCACAAAAAATTAAAATTTGGACAACAAAAAGAAAACTTGTTTTTCTTGGGCAGTGAACACACAGGAGTCCAGATTGGCAAATTTTAAGGCAAAAGGCATCAGAACAAGACCCCTCTAGGTCATCATGCAATATTTATCAGTCACCATTGAGGCCAAATCCTTGCTCAGACATGAATATGCCAAGGTCAAAGAAACAGACTTGTGACAAGTTTCACCTCAAAGAATATAGCCTTGGAGTTGGCTACGTGGAAAGAAAAGCTTCTGGGCATTGAAAAATATGCCATTGATTTTGTCCAAAACATTCCTTGCAGGTATTTTAGTGATGAAGGCGTAAATTGCCTTGTTCATATTTTGCAAGAGGCGTTCATTCAGCTAATCCGCGGAAAGTTTTGTGGTGATCCCCACGTAGACAAAATCTACCTCCTAGTTGAAATTGCATCAAAGGTTGCCAAAGCTGAAAAAGATTTTGAAGTTTTTGCAAAAATCACAGAGGACGCTGCCATAGACCTACAGATGAGGACGGTTCACTTTGATTCCATGTGTCATAGATCAATAGTTTCCAATTAAAGATTGGAAACCGTTCATATAGATATAAAGACTAAATCAAGTCAAAAAGGCAACTTAGTTCAAGACACCGATTGTGAAGTAATAGTTAACATGGACAATGAAGTCATAAATAATAAGGATCATCAAAAATTATAGTATAAAAAGGAACGATGATAATATGGCAGCGTCGATATGACAAGAGAAATAGTTATCTCCTTAAACATTCGCATTACTACAAGGCACCAAGTAATACCCTACGTAAATAATTAATGAAGAGAGTCAAACAAACCATGATCGTAATACAATAAGGTGGCACTCCTTTGTTAAAAAGAATAAAGCAATTATTAAAGCCACGATTATGAAGGGACAGTGTCTTGTAAGAAGGTGTCTCTTCATAATCACATCCCTTTGAGCTTTAAAAGGGATCTTTGAAGGATCGAATAATCATCAATCGAATCATTCATTCCCATTCATCAAAATAAGAGCATTCTTATCTGCAATATCTAATAACATAATATTCTCTTAGCAGATATAAGCCATAAAAGGCACAGCATTGATATTTATTGGTTTGACAATATAAAGGATTACATCTGATCAAGGAATTCTGCAAAAATCACAGTCCAAAGGGTTCCAATAGCAATTGAAATTTATGAACAAGGTAAAGAGGTTTTGATTTGTGACAAGGGGACATTACAATTGGTATCAGAGCCATCGTTCCTGCCATCCTGTGAGATAATCTTATGCAAACATACACTAGAAGGAACCGCCAACTTCTAGAAGAGCAAATGAACAACGAAATGATGGTCTTCATGGAAGCCACCACCAAGGCCCTGATGGAACAAAACGAAAAAATCACCAAGGCCATGATGGACCAAGGTGAAAAGACGACTCAAATGTTTTTAGAAGCACTTCAAAAGGTGGGTAACACCACGGATCAACCAAACTCAACAAATGGAAGAGAAATAGGATCCAATGATGCCAAGAACATCCCTACTTCATCAAATCCAAGGATTCCTATGCCATCTTTTCTTTCGGAAGAAGAAAACTCAAGAACGGAAGAACCTACTACAAACGCCATAAGTACGGATGACATTGCAAGGGCTTATGCAAACTTGGAACCAGAAGTAAGGAGGGTAGTGTCATTTAATGATTATAGCAATTGGAGAAGGAATGAAATGGTAAGGAGAGAAAGAAGACCTCCTAACAAGGATTTAAAACATAAAACAAATAATGTGAATCTTCCTAATTTTGATGGGACAAATAAAATCGCACCACATGCATGGCTCCAAAAGCTAAATGACTATTTCTCACTTAGCCCAATGACGGAAAAAGATGCACTCCAATTTTCCATCTTACATTTGGAAGGCTTAGCCTATGAATGGTGGCACAATGGGAAACATACCCAAGGTCACGACTCCATCACATCTTATGCGGAGTTCTCCAAGAAGTTTATCAAGAAATTTGAGAGACGACATCCGCAACAAGATTTCAAGAATTTAACCCAAGTAGGAATTGAAAATGAACGACTTATATTCCTATTCATAGAAGGATTAGATGAAAAATTAAAAGGCTTAGTAGGAGCACTCAAACCTACCTCACTAGATGATGCCATAGATATGGCCATGCAATTAGAGAAAACCCAATCCTCGCAATCTTCCACTAAACCGCTCCATAAGAAACAAAATCTTGATAAGAATTCATGCCGTAAATGTGGAGAACCGTGGAAATCAGGACATATATGTCTAAGGAATGAAAAGAAACACGAGAAACCATATCTTTCTTATAGTGACTGTGAAGAGCTAAGAAAGAAGGGTCTTTATTTTGATTGTAAGAAAGAATGGGAGAAATGACACATTTGTGAACAAGACAAAAAGGTGTGTTTTAAATGCAAAGAAGCATGGAAACCAGGGCATAGATGTGGAAAAAGGGCTCAAGCACACAATATAGAAGTCATATTCAACAAAGAAATTCAGGGAGAAAATGAAGTGACTTCAAGTAAAATGAGGAAAGAGAGTTGATTCTAGAACCAAGTACGCTTGTTTACATGTAAGAAAATGAAATGGAAAAATTAAAGAATAAATATAATACTCAATAAAAGGGAACTGATATAAAGGTCTACAAGAAAGAGTTATAGAAGGGTCCATTAATATTCTTGTGGTAGGATTTGTATGGAAATGTAATGTATGGTTCAAGTATGTTGAATAGATCATGCATATTGTATTATGATGTTATTTTCATAATGCATTATGTATTGCTGATATGATTATTGGAAAATGTGGAATTGATAAGAGTTTATTATGCATAAATCTATACCATGATAGGAGGAAGGGGAAGTAAAAAGGGAATATAGGACCCTCTCTTAGGTACGCCACCCAAAAGGAATTGTAATGAACTCGCATGAGCCAAAGGGGTTCTGCCTTTTAATTAAAGGGTTCTGCCTTTGGGTCTAGAAAGAGATGTGCTCTTTTAGATACGCCACTCATAATGAAAAACAATAAGTCCACATAAGCCAAAGGGGTTCTGCCTTCTAGTGAAGGGTTCTGCCTTTCGGTCTAGAGAGAGATGTGCTCTTCTAGGTATGCCACTCATGATGCAAATGAAATGTTCGCTTGGGCCAAAGGGGTTCTGCCTTCTCGTTGAAGGGTTCTGTCGTTGGGCCTAGAGAGTGGATCACTAGGATACCCTTTTGAGACCTCACTCCCCTATCATGAGTATAGTGTTATAGGGAGGCCAATCATGAGGAAATGAGGAAAGATGGCAACATGAGGGGATAACAAATAAATTAGAATCCTCACTAGGTACGCCACCTCATATGAATGGCATGAGCCACATGAGGCCAAGGGTGTTCTGCCTTTTAAGTTGAAGGGTTCTGCCCTTGAGCCTAGAGAGGCTAAGACAACCCATTGAGTCACTCTCTTCCATGCCTTCCCATGGTTGATCATCCCAAGAAGCTATACTTGTGTGCAAGGTGAAGATCTACCTCCTCTTGATGATGAGGGACAATTGATACTAGAACCTAAGGCAATTTTAGACACAAGGGAAAGAAGGCTAAGACATAAGACCATTATAGAACATCTTATTAAGAGGAGGAACCTGCCAAATGATGATGCTACATGGGAAATATTAGAAGACTTAGACTCCCAACCACACAAATTGCTTGAGGACAAGCAATCATAAGGAGGGAGGCCTGTCATAGATCAATAGTTTCCAATTAAAGATTGGAAACAGTTCATATAGAGATAAAGACTAAATCAAGTCAAAAAGGCAAATTAGATCAAGACACCGATTGTGAAGTAATAGTTAACATGGACGATGAAGTCATAAATAATAAGGATCATCAAAAATTATATTATAAAAAGGAACGATGATCATAATATGGCAGCGTCGATATGACAAGAGAAATAGTTATCTCCTTAAACATTCGCATTACTCCAAGGTGCCGAGTAATACCCCACGTAAATAATTAATGAAGAGAGTCAAACAAACCATGATCGTAATACAATAATGTGGTGCTCCTTTGTTAAAAAGAATAAAGCAATTATTAAAGCCATGATTATGAAGGGGCAGCGTCTTGTAAGAAGGTGTATCTTCATAATTGCATCCTTTTGAGGCTTTAAAAGGGATCTTTGAAGGATCGAATAATCATCAATCGAATCATTCATTTCCATTCATCAAAATAAGAGCATTCTTATCTGCAATATCTAATAACATAATATTCTCTCAGCAGATATAAGCCATAAAAGGCACAGCATTGATATTTATTGGTTTGACAATATAAAGGATTACATCTGATCAAGGAATTCTGCAGAAATCACAGTCCAAACGGTTGCAACAACAATTGAAATTTGTGAACAAGGTAAAGAGGTTTTGATTTGTGACAAGGGGACATTACACCATGATTATGTCAGATGAGGCTAGGATTGAAGAATTTGAGAAAATTCTCAATTCTCATACTTAGTCAATTTTTCACTATCTGCAGGAGGGATTTATTTTTGGCGGAAGGAGAGATTTCCAAAGCAGTTTCTATTTTGAGAACTGATTTTGTTATCTAGAGTTAAATTTATTTTAGATTTTGCTTTTGGAAATCATGCAAATTATCTTTGAGTTGGAACTCATTGTGTAATAACATGCAAGTTCAATTAACTGAATTGCATGACAAAATACTTTTAGTTTTAATTGCTAATAAGCTTGCATGCTTCCCATGCAGCAATTAGATCTAGAGTGAAGAGTATTAGTTAACTCTTCCTTTTATTTCCTTGCACCTTTGCTTTTTAGGTATAAATAAGTGTATTCTACACACTTAAACTCTCTAATGGTAAATGCTGAGACTAATTTTTGCTCGCATTTTATTGTTCAAGCAGTGTTATTTGTTCTTGTCTCTTTGATTGATGAGAATATGCATCATGGTTTCTAAGATCTATCTTGTTGTCAAGGGTTGTGAAAATCGTCCATGACTTTGTGCATGAACGATTGTTGTTGGAATATCATTGTTCTTTTGTGTTGAAAATCTCCAAGTTGTTCCTTTGATTTCTTTATACTCTAGATTTACTTAAAGGAATCGGAAGTGTTTTTAGATAGAGTTAGTTATTTTCTTCTGTAATGCTTTAGAAAATCTTGTAGCCTTGCAGAAGAGCTTCATTGCCTTGTGCTCGTGCCTTGAGAAACCAAAAAGATAGGTTATTTTGTAAACGTCTTTTTAATTTCCTTGTTGAGGGAGCTTCCCCTCCTAATTTAAAGAACAATCCTACTGTACACGCTGTTCGTTTTTCTTTCTCATCGAAAGGTGCGAAATTAAACGCTAACACTGATCTTCACTTCCAGGCATACATAGCAAACAACAAGGTCATGGGACTTCATTGACTTATATTTTGGAGCTTTCTTGCATTGTTATCACTTGTTAAAGACAAGACTTTAGTCCATGAGCAGAAATATGCAATTTCCATGGTGTAAATGTTCTAGATAACTTCCGGACTACTGTACTGTCATTTTTCAACTTGTATGTTCATGGACAGCAAATGGGTATGTTGAAACCCTAGCTTTCTTGAGTATATTTTATATGGGTATTGCTTATTTGTGGTTTATGATATATTTCAAATGAAATAAAGCATCTGGGTATTTCCATTTCATTGTGTTTTCGAAAATATATACATTTGTGTGTTTTGTCAAAATGCAAAAAAACCAAAACGCACTAGGTTTCAACTAAACGTTAGAAAACATAAGGGGTGGGATATTACAAGAATTCCCTTACTCCTACGTTTAATTTCTAACCACTTGGATTGTGGGTAAGAGGTTGTGGGTCATCAACAATTTGTGGGAAATCCTTGGTGTAGAAACAATTATTTGCAAGGGAGAGGTCCTGGTGATTTGCATAAGTTGCTAGTATATTGGTTGGGACATGTTAAAAATAGAATAGGTTATGCCCTCAAAAAACTCTCCCTGTACTATGTTATCACTATGGTAAGAGATTTGTAATGTCCCCTCTTTGACACGTGGCTAGTCCATCATGGAGTTACTGTGGGCTAGCAGTTTGGTTAGGGAACTGTGGTTAGTTGGCTCTGTAGGTCCTCGGTAGTGACAGAGTTTTGGTTCGCATTCGGTGGATCCAGTTGGCACCCTTGTGGTTGGATCAGTGGGCTCTTGGCCGTTACTATTTTTAGTAAGTTCGGGTATGGTGTCGGTTCGGGATTTTCAGAGTTGGATCAGATGCGTTTCGTCGAGACCTTTCCGACGAGCTCAAGATCATGGATTTCCGATGCCGTCTTCATAGTTATTTTAAAGTCCGAAGGTTTATTAATTTATATTCATATGGACTTATTTACTATTGCCAGAAAAGTGACTTTATGAAAAATTAAAGTCTTATTTCAAGTTGTGACCTTGGGCGCCCATCCCTAGGCAAGTAAAAGTGTTTTTAAATGATAAAACACCCTCTTGAATTCCAACGCCATCATGGAGGGAGAATATAAGGTGTTTTTGGGAGCTCATTTCTTCATGCTATGTTTTGATATTTTGCTTGTGAGAGCTCTGCTAGGGTTTCTGGAGTTTGAGAATTTGCATCAGGCTATTGGAGATGGAAACCTCCATTAGTGACGGTATCCCACAGGTGTGAAATACCACCCAACGGTGCCATTGATAGTGGATGTATTCAGCGTTCACAAATGTGCCGAAATGGAGTTTGACGGAAGAGAATATGGAGACTCATTGGATATTCTTATTGCAGATTTATTAGAGGTCTGAGAAGATAGTTTGCATTGCTAAGAGGAGGCAGATTTGCTATTGTTTTGGACTGTGTTTATAACAGCTGCTGGCCGTACATCTTTGTGGGGGATCATTTTGTGGAGATTCATGGCTTTCAACACCCTTACCTTGGTCGCCTAGCTCAAGGGAGGTTTGCAGACCATTTACAACAGTGAATAGCAGATTGGGGAGAGGGTTTATTGCTGCCATCACCTACAGCCATGGCCGTACTGCTTCAGTCATGACGTGGATCCTTTAGTGGACTTCTTCATTGCATTGTAACTTCCATTTGGGGTCTTAGAGGGGCGTTTGGAACCCTATTCATTGTTGCCTATGATTGTATGCTCTTTCTTATATTTCCTCGGAGTGCGGAGTGATTTCCAGCCACACCCATTGCTGGTCTGACAACAGCACAAAAATGAAGTTGTAAATTTCAATGTGGGTATGTTCTCATAATTGTTTGTTGGCTATTCTACTATCTGGGTTATCATTAGTTTCTTCAGATTCATTGTACATTTTCTGGGTTTCTGTTATATGCAAAATATTGTGTGCTTCGACACTACATCTGCAGGAAAACAATAAACCCCTTCTGCATCTTCTGTCTATCTGAAAGAACACAAAAAATAATAATAAAAATCACATAATAAAGATTCAAAAAATACAAATAGGTACGGCACATTATAGTGGTATTAGAGCTAAAGATCTTGCCATCCTGTGAGTTTAGTTTTGATATGCAGAAGTAAAAATGAGACATGCGACCTACAGATAGATATCCTTTCAGAAGTACAAGGGCAAGGCAAGGAACACAAGTTCCGCAATCGGGTATTCCAGGGAATCCAGTACCCATAATAGATCCTTTTGAGTCAGAAACTGAGATAGTGGTAGCAGCTACTGAGGACGATTCTCAGGTATCACGGACGGACCCATTTTCTGGAGAGCTTCCACCAGTTACAGGTCCTACAGGGGAGATGGGTGACAAGAAGGAACCAGAACTTAGTGCGCGTGACATTTTGATCGCACTCACTCGAGAGATGAGAGAATCTCAACGAGAGATGGTAGAGGCACAGGTCGAGTTAGCACATGCCATCGAACGGATGGGTAATGACTTGGATAATCACCGTGACAGGAACAGATACAATGGAGGTGACAGGAACAGGTACCATGGAGGTGACATGAACAGATACAATGGAAGTGACAAGAACAGGTATAGGTACCAGGACGGTGATAGAAACAGACATGATGGAGGAGAAAGGAACAGGAATCATGATGATAGACGCAGGGATAGAGATGATGATGATGAGGCTTCGGTTAACCACCGTATGGCTTCACAGTTCACTGCGGGAGATAGGCCGGGCATCCCGATATTTGCTCCTAGGAATCAAGTACCTGAACAGGTTCCTACTCAGGCAGAGTTCTAGGAGGAGATTTTGAGGGACTGGAGAGCATCCAGTAAGGGTTTCAGAAATGAGCTGACATTTGCTGAATATTCTGAAATGAGGACTAGGTGTAGACCTCGGAGGGGAGGTAGATCAGAGAACCAAGAACTGCAGAGGAAAGTAAGTAAGATGACACTTCCTTACTTCGACGGATCAGGTAAGACCACCGCGAGAGCTTGGGTCCAGAAATTGGACAGCTACTTGCAGATTAGTCCCATGTCAGAGGACGCTATTACTTATGCAGCTCTACACTTGGAGGGGACTGCTCACAAATGGTGGAGTAACGGGAAGGTTACACTAGGTCACGATCAGGTCACTTCATATTTGGAGTTTACAGCTAGACTGATCGACAGGTTCGATAAAAAGGACCCAGAGTTATAGCTCAAGGAGTTGACTCAGTTGAGACAGAACGGATCAGTAGACTCCTACATTGCTGATTTCCAGGATATATTTGTTATGGTTTCGGATATTACTGAGCGCAGATTCGTTGTTCTTTTCATTGACGGATTGTCAGATCAACTTCGCGGTTGGGTGAAGGGTTTTGACCCTACTACACTTCAGGAGGCCATGAAGAAGGCCCGGGACATGGAGTCATCAGTATGGAGGAATAAGTTTCAATCCAAAGGATTTCCACCAAGGAAGGATAAGGAGAGGGATAGGAGACCATTTCAGAGAGATGCAGGACAACAGCATAAGGGTTCTTCTAGATTGGACAGCGATCAGCTGAATGACTTGAGGAGGAAGAAACTCTGTTTTCAGTGTCGAGAGCCTTGGGATCCTACGCACAAGTGTGCTACCCAAGGAAAAGCCAAACAGTTAGAGTACTTTTCAGCCGACGAGTCTGTTGATGGGGAGCCCCACTCGGATTACCATTTAGAGGCCGAGGGTGGAGAATCAGAGGGCTCAGGGGAAGCATCAAATAGAGAGGATGATCTAGCTTGACCCACATCACGTATCACGAGTATTCAGAAGGATCATTCAGGATTAGAGGGGTACTGAGCGGGCAGCGATGTATTGCCTTACTTGACACAGGTGCCACTCATAATTTCATAGACAAGGGCTTGGTCGCCAAGAGAGGGTTGAAAACCGAGGAATTTGAGGGCTTTAAGGTGAAGGTTGTGGATGGTTTTGTACTCACCTGCACTAGGAGGATACCCAATTTATCAATCCAACTGAACAGATACACTTGCCAATCAGAGTTTTATGTTGTCAGTATGGGTGAGATGGATGTTGTGTTGGGTATGAAGTGGTTGAATGATATTGAGGAGTTCACCCAACTTGCGGACAATGGAAATGAAGTTTGAGGTGAATGGAGTTAGACATGTGCTTAGAGGCATTTTAGATGGTGGGTTGAGAGTTGTCTCTCTCAAGCGGATGGAGCGGTTGATTCGTCATGATCAGGTGGAGTGGGCAGCCGAGGTTATGGTGATGCCTGCAGTAGATCAGCAGAAGCATGCGTATCCTCCTGACATATAGTCTATACTTACTAAACACACCAAAGTGTTTAGTGATATTCCACCAGGTAAACCTCCTGATAGGGGTTTTGAGCATGTGATCGAGTTGGAGGAGGGTGCCAAGCTAGTAATCACAACACCTTACAGGCACCCAAAGAAGTATAAGGATGAGATCGAGAAGGCTATCAAAGAGTTTCTCGAGATGGGGCACATCAGGCCTAGTAAGAGTCCGTTTGCATCATCCGTGGTATTGGTAAAGAAGAAGGATGGGACTCTCAGAATGTGTATCGATTACAGGGAACTCAATAAGAAAACAATCAAGAATCGGTACCTGATTACCAGAATAGATGAGTTGATTGACGAGTTGCACGGGGCCTGTTACTTCTCCAAGATCGATTTGAGATCTGGTTACCATCAGATACGGGTCAGAGATTAGGATGTGGAGAAGACAGCATTCAAGTGTCATTATGGGCACTTTGAGTTCCTAGTCATGCCATTTCGTTTGACCAATGCACCAGCTACCTTCCAGTCCTGTATGAACAGGGTGTTCAGAGAGCAGTTGAGGAGATTTGTGTTGATTTTCTTTGATGATATACTGATTTACAGCAGGACATGGGAAGAGCATCTGAAACACATTGACATTGTACTGAGCATCCTAGAGAGCGAGTCGTTGTATGCCAAAATGTCAAAGTATGAGTTTGGGATGACTGAGTTGCTATACTTGGGTCATATCATCAGTGCTGGTAGTGTGAAGGTAGACCCGGAAAAGATTCGGGCAATTGTGGATTGGCCACCACCGAAAAATCTCTCATATCTTAAGGGATTTCTTGGCCTCTGTGGATATTACCGCCGGTTTGTGAAGGGGTTCTCTCAATCAACTGCTCCTCTTACTGATTTGACTCGTAAGGATGCTTTTAGTTGGTCTGATAAGGCACAGGAGTGTTTTGACAAGTTCAAACAGATCATGAGTACTTGCCTTGTGTTAGCCATCCCTGATTTCAGCAAGCCCTTCAAGCTACAGTGTGATGCCTCGGGTGTAGGCATTGGTGCGGTAATCATGCAGGATAAGCACCCCATTGCATTTGAGAGTAGGAAGTTGAGGGGTGTGGAGAGGAGTTACAGCATATATGATAAGGAGATGTTAGCCATCATACATGCATTGGCTAAGTTCAGACAGTACCTGGTAGGCAGCAAATTTGTGGTTAAGACGGATCACAATAGTTTGAAGCATTTTCTTGGGCAGAAGGATCTGAATGAGAGGCAACAGAAGTGGGTCAGCAAGTTATAGGCCTACGACTTTGACATTGTTTATGTCAAGGGAAAGAAGAATGTTGTTGCTGACGCGTTATCCAAGAGACCTCATCTGTGTGCACTAGGTGCTATAGCTGATGATTGGAGAGAGTTGATTTCAGCAGAGTATGCCAAGGATGAGTGGGCTACTGGAGTAATTGATGGCACCATCAAAGATGACAGGTACATGGTGGTAAATGACTTAATCATTTACAAGGACAGGATCTTGTTGGTGTCGGGTTCACAGATGAAGCAAAAAGTTTTGAGGGCATTTCATGACTTGCCTATGGCAGGGCATCCAGGATACTTCAAAACTTATAGACGGGTCAGAGAGAGGTTCACTTGGAAGGGCCTCAAGATCGAGGTGATGCAGTATGTGAGAGAGTGCCCAATATGTCAGCAGAACAAGCAGGAGCACTCACTTCCAGAAGGTTTATTGCAACCCCTGCCCATTCCTGACAGGAAGTGGGACAGCATTTCTATGTGATAAAGGACTTTATCACAAGGTTACCTAGAGTCCAAGGCAGGGATTGTATTTATGTGGTAGTGGACAGATTGACAAAGTATGCACACTTTGTTATTCCTACCACTTATACTGCAGCTCTGGTTGCCAAGTTGTTCTTTCGTGAGGTATTTCGACTTCATGGGTTGCCTAGAAGCATTGTCAGTGACAGGGACAGCAGGTTCCTCAGTAATTTTTGGCAGGAGCTCTTCAGGTTGTCAGGGACAGAGCTCATACCTAGTACAAGTTATCACCCCCAGACTGATGGTCAGATGGAGATAGTGAATAAGTGGGTGGAAGGATACCTCCGGAACTATGTTTCAGGGCAGCAGAAGGCATGGGTTAGGTGGCTTCACATGGGGGAGTATTGCTACAATTCCATTGACCACATGTCCATTCAGATGTCACCTTTCATGGCGCTGTATGGTTATGAGGCACCGAGCTTTTTTGATTTACTGTTTGGTGACAGCAGGGTGCCGAAGGCCAAAGACTTCCTACAGGAGAGTTAGGATATCATTAGGGCCTTAAGCGAAAACATACAGAAGGCTCAGAATCAGTAGAAGTAGTATGTAGATCAGCAGAGGACTGAGCGATCATTTGAGGTCGGTGACATGGTTTACCTCATGCTGCAGCCTTATAGGCAATCTACTCTCAAGAAGAGTGGAGCGGAGAAGTTGAAGCCACGATATTATGGACCCTTCAGGGTCATCAAGAGGATTGGCGAGGTGGCTTACGAGTTAGAGTTACCAGCAGGGAGCAGGGTACATAATGTGCTCCATGTTTCTCGCCTCAAGAAGGCGCTGGGGCATAATGTGACACCTTCAGTTGAGTTGCCTCCTCTTGATGAAGAGGGGAAGTTGATATTGGTACCTGAGGCAATCATTGACACCAGGGATCGCAACTTGAGGAGGAGGATTATCAGAGAGTCCTTGGTCAAATGGAAAAACCTGCCAGTTGAGGATGCTACGTGGGAGAACGAGCGGATTCTGGAGCATCCTGAGCTGAGATTGCTTGAGGCAAGCAATCTTAGGGAGGGCGGACTGTAATGTCCCCTCTTTGACATGTGGCTAGTCCATCATGGAGTTCCCGTGGGCTAGCAGTTTGGTTAGGGAATTGTGGTTAGTTGGCTCTGGAGGTCCTCGCCAGTGACAGAGTTTTGGTTCGCATTCGGTGGATCCAGTTGGCACCCTCGTGGTTGGATCAGTGGGCTCTTGGCCGTTACTACTTTTAGTAAGTTCGGGTATGGTGTTGGTTCGGGATTTTCAGAGCTGGATCAGATGCGTTTCGTCGAGACCTTTCCGACGAGCTCAAGATCATGGATTTCCGATGCCATCTTCATAGTTATTTTAAAGTCCGAAGGTTTATTAATTTATATTCATATGGACTTATTTACTATTGCCAGAAAAGTGAATTTATGAAAAATTAAAGTCTTATTTCAAGTTGTGACCTTGGGCGCCCATCCCTAGGCAAGTAAAAGTGTTTTTAAATGATAAAACACCCTCTTGAATTCCAATGCCATCTTGGAGGGAGAATATAAGGTGTTTTTGGGAGCTCATTTCTTCATGCTATGTTTTGATATTTTGCTTGTGAGAGCTCTGCTAGGGTTTCTGGAGTTTGAGAATTTGCATCAGGCTATTGGAGATGGAAACCTCCATTAGTGACGGTATCCCACAGGTGTGAAATACCACCCAACGGTGCCATTGATAGTGGATGTATGCAGCGTTCACAAATGTGCCGAAATGGAGTTTGACGGAAGAGAATATGGAGACTCATTGGATATTCTTATTGCTATTCTACTATCTAGGTTATCATTAGTTTCTTCAGATTCATTGTACATTTTCTGGGTTTCTGTTATATGCAAAATATTGTGTGCTCCGACACTACATCTGCAGGAAAACAATAAACCCCTTCTGCATCTTCTGTCTATCTGAAAGAACACAAAAAATAATAATAAAAATCACATAATAAAGATTCAAAAAATACAAACAGGTACGGCACGTTACAAAATTGCTGGTGAAGATCTATGGGAAGAAAATAAATTCAAGTACTCATAAAGTGAATTATTAATTTACTAATAGTCTAATATCATTTGCACAACTACCAACCATGATGTGACGAGGGAAAGAAATGGAGTATTTAGAGTATAAATTTACACCTGATTCACACAAATGAATGGTTCAAAGTTAGACAGTTTGCTAGAGAGCTGCCAATGGAGTATTTAGAGTATAAATTGACACCTCATTCACACAAATGAATGGTTCAAACTTCAAAGTTAGACGGTTTGCTAGAGAGCTGCCTTTGAATGAAGTTCTTGCAAAAGTACTGAGAGATATGCAGTGTTGTTGGCCATG
Source organism: Cunninghamia lanceolata (assembly GCA_027924645.1). Taxonomy (NCBI): domain Eukaryota; kingdom Viridiplantae; phylum Streptophyta; class Pinopsida; order Cupressales; family Cupressaceae; genus Cunninghamia; species Cunninghamia lanceolata. The sequence goes on along the minus strand of BSBN01001495.1, from coordinate 6,533,928 downwards.
GGAAAGTATTGACAATTCCTCTGCTCATTCGTGGACATTAATCAAATTTCAATTTAAATGTCAATTTCAATTTTAAGTTGCATCCTATCCGAAATTTTGATATACTTAACTTTTCCAATTCAGTGACTGCAGATTTATTTATAAGTTTTTAGTGTGGTGGGATGTGTTTCTGGTACAGCAAATCTTTTGTCCGGATTTTGGGGACAGAAGTGGATGGAAAATTGATAAATTATAAAGAATATATACAAATTTTGCATAATTAAGCATCATCAGACATTCTAAAGAATTGCATTGCAAATAAAAATGTAATAAATTTAGAACTCTCATTCATCCATGGCAGTGAACATTGAAAATTGAGTTTGATCAATATGAATATAGAATATCTGATTATTCTATTATCATGAAAATAATTGTAGAAATAGTCTATACCTCAAATGATGGTGAAATTTTCCATTAGGTAGTGGTCTAGTGGTATTTGTGTGTGTTTGTAAGTGCAGAGTTCCAAGTTCATTCCCACTCATGATAAGGTGGACCATATGCCTGATCAACTCCCCATTAATGGGGCACCGTGATAATGCGGTTAAAATTGTGTGCACACAGTGTGCTTAAATTCCAATCCTTTGTATGGTGGCACCACATCTAGGCTGGGGCCTAGTGATGTCGCTAGGTATCCTTAGTAAAAAAAAACCGATGATGAAATTTAAACAATATATCAATTGTATTTGAGCCATGACAATATGCTAAGCTGCAAGCTTTGATTAAAAAGCTCAATAGTCACAGTTTTCATCACATACATCTGCCATGAGCTGAAGGAGCTCCTCATCAATGGCCTCCATGACCCTCATCTATTTGCCTTGGGTCACATAATGAGGATACTAAAGTTTGGGCTGATGTAGTGGGGGGTTTTTTGTTGGGACCCCCATTTTTTAATTTTATATTTAAAGGTTTTATGTTTTTCAAGTTAAATTGCTGTAGATGAATGGGGATGTCTACACATCTCTGGGATGGTTAAGGGATATCCTAGCCTACTTGGGATGGCATTAGGACTTACTGATCTCCTCTAATTGTGTGTGGAATGTCACAAAATCCTTGAACTGTCCTAGTGCAAGCTAAGACTCCTCTTAAGCAATTCAGGGATGCGTTGATGTCCTTGAAACTTGAAAAATATGAGGGACGCCCCTGTAACAGTTCATGGTTGACCCAAAATGTCTTGGACACAGCAAGGAAAAGGTGTCCAGTGACAGGGGAGACTGAGTGGGAAGTTCATCCCCTCCATAGGTCCCCAAGATTCAAAGGAGTTCTAAAGTGGAAACTGAAGGGCTGGGGACTTGTCCTCGTGGAACACTGTTGCATTACACAGACATCTCTGCAAGCATTCAGAACTGGCATGTTACTATGTTATCTGTTAAGACGTTTCTTCATCCCTATATAATTGGATATCAATTGTCTTACACAATTTAATTCCCGTCATTAATTGTACAAATTAGTCAAGTCAAGGTTGGCTTCAAGGCAAAATTTAAGGGGTGAATGGTTGCGAAATTTCAGGTTAAAAAATTTAAGATCTATAATTTAATAGAATATAAGAAAAAGCATGGGAGTAACTATTAATTCATATTTACAATTATAATAATCTTCCATGCATTTTATAATATATATGTAAACTCAGTAAATGTATTTTTTAGAAAAATTGCTCATTTGCAAATCTTTTTTTTTTTTTGAAAATTTTGTCAAAAATTAGCCGACTGGTGAAAACAGCCCTTAAAAGAAACCTCAGTTACCTTACTATAGTGCTTCTCAGAAAGCTATTCTCTGGAGGAATTTAGGGTTATCAACTTATCTGTGAACAAGAAATAAGACATTTGCAGATAGGGAACATGCTCCTTTCATAATACTTATTATTTTGGGACTCAAAAAGGCATTAAAACTGAATCTTATTTCATTGTCTTCTTTTTTTGCAGGGGCTTAGTGGACAGCCATTTTCAGGACCTGATATTGGTGGTTTTGCTGGAAATGCAACACCTAGGCTGTTTGCAAGATGGATGGGAATTGGTGCTATGCTTCCATTTTCTCGTGGACACAGTGAATCTGGAACAAAAGACCACGAACCATGGGTTTTTGGTCCTGAGGTATGTATACATTTTAAAGACAAAAAAGATAAAAACAACTGGCTTGGGTTGATATTATTCAACTGTCCACACATCAGCTAGTCTAAGGGAATATCATATTGCCATTTTTCATATGACACCTTCAATTTCATAAATGTAGGATAAGATATTTATAGTTAGAATTTTTTAATACATGCTTACAGCAGAAGTAGAGTCATTATAAATGCTGGCAATGGAATAGACTAGGCAACAAACTACCATGAGGTTCAGTTGCCTCACCTGGAATCCTCCTTTAGGATCAATTATTTCCCTCCTCTAGTCAAAATGGAGAACGATGATGGAACCTCCATTAAGCTCATCTCATTCTCCCCTTAGAAATTTATATTTTATAATTAAATAGGAGATATAGAGTGATTAAAGCATCTTAAAATTTGTTGTATCAAAATGATATTGTGATAGTGCAATAAGATAATTTAGCACTACAACAAGGTACGCTTGCTGATATATTTGACGAAGTAAAATATGTCTTCCCAAATGCAGCAAACTCCCCCATCTTGGGAACATTTTCTTTTCCAACATTAATGGTTATTCAAAAGATGGACTTTATGGGTCTGTGAGATGGTAATGCCTCATACCTCTCAATTTGCCTTTACTTTAGCGCATAGATCTGAACACAAAATTGTCTACTGTAGTTTCCAAGTTGCATGCCTTTCTTTCAAATTATGTTCTTGCCTTTTCCATCATGCTATTTTGTACTTAAGCTGGTGCTAGTGTCTTCAGGGTTAATTTGCTCACCAAGGTATCTTTGCCTTTGCCGATGGCACTCCTTTTCCAAAATGCAGGGACATGAAGTAAACAAGAACCTCAACCATCCTCAAAACTTATTGCTCGGCTGAGGTCTTGGGAGTCTCCTTGGCATAGTATTAGCATTCAGCATGGATGTCTTATATAGGTTCTCAGTAGATTTGTGTAATTACTGAGGTGAAAAGGTTTTGTCTTGCATTAGATTGTATGTGATCCTTTCTGAAGCATAATATATTCCTTCGTTGCACAATATTCTTTACAACCAAATCCATATAAAAACACTTGAACAGGAAATCACTTTTAGTTCTAGCAGAAGGAAAGGAGCTCAATTGAATGTTTACTTCATGTAAAAGACCAGTAATCTATCAGCCCTATCTTTCAATGGATCGACTTGCTGCTACCTCCATTTCTTGTCTACCACTTAGTTGTTGACAACATCTACATTAGGAAGAGGCCATGACCTCCTCCCAATCAACTCAACACTCCTTTAAGGAGGCTATTGCTCTGTATGTACTTTCTTTTAGTCAAGAAGAGCTCAAAGCCTTCTTCTAGTAGCATGCAATAAAAGCATTAGCTGAGACAAATTTCCAGCCAAAAAAGAAAATGGTTGCTACTTACGAATGGAGACTCCTAAAATCTCCTTAGCTGTGGAGGAAATGGAACAACACCTTTGGATGCTCAAGAAAATTGGGAAATTGTTAGGTGCAATTGACATCCTCATGATGCCCAAAGGATATTTAACAGCCATTTTGGCAAGAGAAGGATAAAATTTTCCAAGGTGGACAATGGTTCTGGTGATGATTGTTTTTAGACAAGTCAACAATAGAGTAAAACACTAGAGTATCCCACTCTCTCTTGAATAAAGCTCTTCAAAGGCTGAACTATGTGATCCAGTGAAGTAACTTCAAGGTTCCTTTTTTATAACTTATGGTGGATAAACTCAGTGATTACATGTGATCTTGCTGATAATCACAAAGGGACTTACATTAGACTTCTTCATGCTTCCTTAGTTTATTCCTCCTTCAGTGTGGATGATGTATCAATAATAAAGAAAAACAAAAGATAAAGGCTAATCTAAGGTCAATGAAGCAATGATGATGTGTAAATAGACAAACTCCTTGATAAACCTAACTCCATTTCGCCAAGGATGCCTACAACTACATGGAGTTGGTGCAATCTCCTAAGGTAAATGAAAGGTTTTCAAATCATGAAGGCTTATGCAAGCACCCATTGAACGGCACAGCTTAAACAAGCATCCACAATCGAACTTAAGCAAATGATGAAGCTCAAACTAGCTTTACACAACACTTCACCGGCGATGAATGTTAAAAGCATGAGATAGGAGTTGATCAAATATTCAACACATACATACATTACATCAAAGAGCTTCTAATCTACTTCTAATCTACTTGAAACATCTCTCCACTCCATCAAAGTACAAGAAACCATGTCACTTCACAAGACAACACTTAAACACCAAACAAGCTCCAATGTCTTTGTATTAATCTTGAGAAATATTTACAACTTCAAGTCCTCTCAGAGAATTTCGAGAGTCTCTTCCTACTCTACTCCTACAAAACTATTGACTATTGACTACTATCTAATGAATTACAAATAAGGCAATAAGGCCTTTATATAGTGGTCCAGAGTTACAATTAAGGGCTAGGATTAATTCATGTAGCCAAGGGTCTAGATCATGCCAACAAGGCAGTTTGTTACAACAAATTGCTATTTTTAGTACATAATAGAGGCAATGAAGGCACGTTTTCCAAGAAGATAAGATAAGATGGAATCTTTTAGAGCATCTTCCATATAGGCGTCCTCTTTGGCTTCTTGCTTATTGAATGATGTGGTGAACTATGATTGGCTTGATGATGAGTGTCTGCCACTTAGGTGCCACCTCAGCAAACTTGTGGATTTCAACTGTTTATTCACTTTGCTCTTGGGCATACTCCCAAATTGTATCATCTGTATGTGATATCTTTGATGTGATTGCTTGAACTTGAATGCTTGGGAATGCTCCTTGTTGATCTTGCCTTGTTCATTGTAAAAGTATGATATATGATGCTTGTTACTCATTTGTCTAACCTGTGATTCTTCTTTACTGGATGTAGGAATGATCTTTCTTGATGCTTCTTCATGAAGGATAATGTCTATGATGATGATGCGGCTTCCTTCATGTAAGAGTGGATGATGATGATGACATGAAGTAGAATAGATGACGATACTTCATTCATGAATCGGAGTAGGAGATCTATCTTAGACTTGAAGATTGTGAAAGAACTTGAAGTTGAATGGATGAAGTGTCTTTGCCTTATGATCTGATGAAGATGAAGTAGTACACCTGCCATGTTGACCTTGAAGCAATGATTGATGAAGAAGCTAGTTGATACTTGAAGATGAATGGAACTTGAAGGGATAGATGAAGGTCTCCGGACATGATGCAATTTGATGAAGTATGTCGAACTTGATGTGAGCCTTTTGGAGTGGTGTTTCCTTTGCAACTTGAAGGTGATTTAGGTGCTTGATCTTGAGATGACTCCTTAGCTTCACCAACACGCCACGTTCCTGCAAAACAAACAAGGAAACAACATCAATCACCTCATAACACAAAGAAATAACTTTAAACATATGAATAACCTTTCTCTAATCTAGGCGCACATCTAGTGTTGTAGAAGTGCAAAAGTGCGCCCTAGCCTAAATGACCTTATACTCGCCATTTATGTGATCTTCAACAATGGGAATGACTTAGAATGTTTATCCTCCTCAAGGAACCCAGTCAAAAGTGTCATTTCATGTAATTTCCTCCTAGGCGCCCATTTAGGTTGTTCAAGTGAAAATTAGCGCCTTCACTCCTAGATGTATCCTCATGTGATCTTTGTCAAGGTGCCAAAGCAAGGATCTACAGACTGAGAAGGGCGCCTAGACTATCCTTAGTGCAATTTCATGGTTTCAAACTCATTTTGATGGTGATCTATGTTTAACTTAGACAATTTAATGCTTTTCCTCCTTGAATCCTACCCAAAACTACTTGAGGCGCACATTTGGGTCTAAGATACTTTTGGAAAATGCGCCTAAGATACTTTTGGTCTTGAACTTGTCATTTTGATGATCTCAACAAGTGTGAATGTCTTAGGATGTTTCCCTTTCTTAAAGCGCCCACTTCAAAGTGTCAATTGATGTGATTCTTCCCAGGGCGCTCATTGAGGTCTGCATGGAGGTGAAAGTGCGCCTTAGATTACTTGGCCCATACTTGCTATATTTAAACAATAAGGCTTGTCCTAGGATGATCCTCTCTTCATGGTGCTCAACTCCTAGATTTTTTCCTATACATTTTTACTTAAGGCGCCATTAGAGGTTAGTTTAGATAGGAAAATGCGCCTCACTTAGTTGATTTCTTCAATTTTGGATCAAGGTAACATCAAATTGCATGGTTTTAAGCTTCCTCATGCCTAGGCTCAAATATGTGATGCTCTGAGTAGGAATTGGCACCTTGTCTTGGATAGATGTTTACTTCAATTCTCATGATCTTAATGACTTGCATAAGGCTTATAAACTTGTCTTATTTCAATAACTCCAAGATTTGTGATTTTGGCATGATTTTATCCTAGGCGTCCAAAATGGACCTCTCAATGGTGGAAATGCACCCCCACTTCTCCCTTAGGCGCAAATGTAAGGTTGTTTAAATGTTAGAGGGCGCCTAGATCTTCCTTCACTTCATTCCATATCAAAGGCGCTTAGAGAAGGCTATAGAGATGGAGGAATGCGCCCAAACCTTATAGTCTTCCACTTGCCTTGTTTGAGCATTAGATCCTAGTCTAGACACCATTCAATCTCCAAGGGGTTCCAACTGACAAAAATAACAAGGAATGGCGCAATTGGTTGATGGTTTGAACATGAAAGGCGCCTAAGTCATAATGTGTCTTTTGTGGACTTAGACCAATCCTAGAATCTTGAAGAGGGAGATATCTCTTTAGGCGCCATCTATCATCAAACCTCATCTCACACCAAGGCGCCCAAAATGACAAGAACAACAAGGACTGGCGTCTAAACTCATCCACTTCAACTTAAGGCGCAATTTGATGATCATTTGAACATGCAAAGGCGCCTAGATTCTTGAATCATTTCTTTGTCAAATTTTTGATGTTTTAAGACTTCAGTTTCAATCAAGCCGCATATTTTGGAGTGGTTGGAAGTGTGTTCTCCTCTAGGCGCCCTTTAAGTCTCAATCTTAGGCGCTGATTTGGGTTGGCAGAAGTAGGAAAATGTGCCTAAGATCATAGAGCAAATTTGCGCCCAGAACTGAAAGTCCCCGAGGACAGGTATATTGAAAAATATATTTAAGTATAAGTTGTTATACTTTAAATATTTTTCAATATACCTTTCAGGATGTTTGAGATAGGTCTCGAATCCACCGGATTTAGCATGTAGATTATAGAATTTGGAGGATCCACCAGATTTTAGACTTAGTCAATTTTTCAGTGTTTCAGGATATCAGGCTACCAGACTTAGTCATTTTCAGGATCTCAAACATACATCAGGATTGGTCTCAGTGTTCATTATTTGGATTTGATCAAAGACTCTTCATTACTGCAAGTTCATGTTCCAGATGAGACCTCCAGTTATAAAGCAAAAACTTCTAGGAGAGAGACTTATTGTTGGATTGGCATTTCATTACTTCAAGCACCTTCACTAAGCCAAATTTGGTGATTTCCAACTTGATTTCTCTTCTAAGTGCAATTTGATGATGATTGGAGTGTGAAATTGTGCCTAACACTTAAGGGAGAAAACACTTCAAGTTTATGGATTCATAGTACTAGATATAGACAAGGAAGCTTTGTTCAACTTAGCCGCCACTTAATGATATCATATCATGCTCTTTTTTCCTAAGGCGCAACTTGGAGTTAGTTTAAACATCTCTTTCATACTAAGGCGCCAAAATGAGGTTACACAGAGGAAATTGGCACCTAGCTTAAGTTTGCTCATTCTTGACATTTTTAAGGCTCTTCAACACTTGATTACACCCTTGTGAGACTACTTGAACCTTAGGCGGCCATTTTGAGGTTATTCATCTACTATATTGCCAAGGCGCCGAAATGAGGTAGTCTAATGCATGAAGGGCGCCTCACTTCCTAGATGCTCTTTCTCCTTCCTCTTAGGCGCACTTTTGTGGTTGTTTGAACATGAATAGGTGCCTAAACTCATAATGTGTTTTCCTTATCAAATTTTCAATTCTTAAGGTCTTTTGGCAACTTTTCAATCAAGGCGCCTTGGTCTTCACTTCTCCTTGCTCAAGGCGCACTTATGGGTTTGTTGAGATGAGAAAACGCGCCTAGAAAATAGAAGTCCCCAGGGTAAGGTATATTGAAAAATATATTTAAGTATACTTATACTTTAAATATTTTTCAATATACCTTTCAGGATGTTTGAGATAGGTCTCGGATCCACCGGATTTAACATGCAGATTCTAGATTTTTGAGGATCCACCAGATTTCAGACTTAGCCAATTTTCAGGATTTTTAGGATCAGGATACCAGACTTAGTCATTTTCAGGATCTCAAACATCAGGATCAGGTCATCAGGGGACTATAGGACTCAAACACCACTGACTTCATCATTAAAAAGATCTAAGACATCTTTCAAGACTCAATGCAAAGCACAGGAGCTAAAAAAAGGGGGTCCCCATTTGCAATGGGGCGATGTGTGATTTGGTCACAACAGGTTCCTCAACTTATCTGGCTTGTTCATGATGTACTGAACTCTTGCCTTCAACCCATTGGAAGATCTTCCAATCATTGCTACCACGCGGGTTCAGCTCCTCTTGCTTCCAAGTGAATATTGGTAGGGAACTATTAGCATCTTAATTTAGGCCTTTCAGTGCGACATAAAATGGAATAGATGTGTAGCATAACCGCTGTTCGAATTAGAAGGGGAATCTCCTTATAAATAAAAACTAACCTAAAAAACTCTAATCTAAATAGTGTGTACTTGCTATTTATAAACTGTACAGTGTTTTCTAGGATGATTCACACATAGCAAACAAAACTAAAGGTGTGTTTTCAAGCATGCAACACAAACAAACTTAAAATTACTACCGCGCTAATGTTGTTATACTAAAAGTAGAGACTAAGCAATGCAAGAAGACATAGGCTAGGGTTGGTTTAAACACAAGGACACTAAACACTTTGGTAAATTGAATTAAGAAATTGCGCACAAAGCTGCAATCTCCAACTTTGAGTAAACCTGCAATACAAAGTTTACAAACTCGCTAAAAGGAATTTAACCTAACTCAGCACACATGCACAAAACATTTTAAGCTAAACACGGTGATTGCATTCAAAGCTACAACAACCAACCTAACACCTACTGCACTACAAAGCTTTCAACAAATGTCAAACGACACTCAACTCATAAAAGAACAATAACATAGAACATCTCAACAACAATTTAGAAGCAACATAGGCATTGCTAAATTCTATTGAATGAATAATACCAAATGATTAAACTAAGTGCGCAAAGCACTTATTTATAATGTTTACAAGGCTATTGCATGGAAAATAATAAAAAAATTAACACTTCTAAGCTAAGAAGAGATTATTTGCATGCAATGCAAGCTTTATTACAAAATTTAATACGCTAATACTAAATATGAACTCATACAATCTTTAGTGAATCTCCTAGTAAAGATTATTACAATCTATGAATTGACCTTCTAGAAGGTCATCTGAAAATAGCTGGTCTAAAAACAACCTCCACAAATAGCCTTCTTAGAATTCACTCATCTCCTCAAAAACAATGATGACTAACACAGCACAAACTGTTTTTAGTTGGGCTAAAAGCCTAAAAATAGACAATCTTGACAAGTAGCTTTGGAGGTGGTTCTAATGAAGATTTTCATTTTGATCATGGAGAACCCTCTAAAGATACTTGGAAACTCTAGCAATTCACCTTGATGCTTTGAATTCAAAAACCCCATATCTGTTGATACTGCATCAACCCTTGATTTGAAAATGGCGGCTTATCTAAGTGCTTTGATACTCTAGAGCATATGAAAATAGTTGTTTGCACACGAAGTGATCAAATTGTCTATTGAATGTGCAATTATAACCTATTCTATTGATTGATTAGTTTATCAAACAAAAACCCTCTAAAAGGAATATATGTGCCTCTGCTAAATATGTATGAAATTCAAACTAGAAAACCTTCTTTAGCCCTCGCTTAACACACACTCCACATGATCCACTTCTCTTCTCCAAGTGAATAGTATGAAGACCCCTAGGAATAGGTGTGGGACATCCTGCAATCATGTGACCCAGCTTGTTCCACTGAAAGCACTTGTGTGGTAATCCTTCAAAATTTACATATTGTAACCAATAATCTTGTGATGAGTGAATCTTAATGGAATTGAGGATTGCCATAGATATATTGGTCAAGATACAAACCCTCATATACTGTCTTTTGTGAAACTATCTTTGCTGTATCAAATTTCACAAATTCACCCACTTGTTCCAACATCCTTCAGTGCAGCCCTGAATCCCCTAAAATCAATGGAAGATTAAACAAATGAACCTAGATAAGAACTTTGGAAATGGCAGCTGAAGAAGGATCAAAGAAAGGAGACCTTGGTGTCATGAACAAACCAGCATTTCCAATAAGCCAGGGGCTATGGCTGCACACAAAATTTGTAATCAGCAGCAGTCTGAAATTCCAAGAGAAAAAAGCCCTGCTCCAAAAGGGTTAGGGCAAGTTCAGCGATCTCCCTCTAAGATTTGTTATGTTTTGTTATTATGTATGTGGCCTACTATTTTGTTAGTTACTTGTCGGCTTTGGGTAATTATGAGATCGTTGTGAGTGGTTGCCAATGTTTGTGGTCTAACTGGCAGCCATTAGACACTTTAAATAAGTTTCTTGTAGTCAGGGAAGGGAGTTTGATTTTTGCAAGTTCCTCCCCATTCTACATGATTGTATCAAACTCTACCTTGGAATAAAGCAATTATTGTTATTCGTCTGCAATAAATTGGTATTTACTGTTATGTTTTATATATAGAATGCAATTGGTAGTGTAACAATTTAATAGTTAACATTTGGTGTTATTTCCCATATGAAGTCAAGTCAAATTTATAGAGAATCAATGTCGATCAACAATACTTATTGATGACACTAGAAAGATGGAAACATAAATGGGTAGGCCTATTGACGAAGTAGTAGAAGTGAACCAATAATCATCTCACAAGAGATTTTCGGTATCTATGGGATCTTTTTGTACGTAACACATTTGTGAAGAGTCTAAGAGAAATCAAGTACCACATGATACAAATTGAAAAAACTTAGTAGTAACAAAAGTTGCAAGCACACTATTGGATAGCCTACTCGACTCCTTGTGAGGCACTACATTATACTACAAGACTTTCATGCCACACATGACTATGAAGCACATCGCCGACAAATAATCTAGTGGTATCAAGAAATGTGTCATTAGGAGAAAGAAGAGCGAAATGATAACAAATGTTGTACCCCAATAAATTAATGCCATGGAGTCCAAACAAAGGCAAGAAAAGTCCACAACATGGTTAGGGGATGGACCAGGAAATCAAACCACCTCTTAGATTGGTGGAACAACAAGAGTGAAGGAGATTGCAAAAGGCAGTCAAGAAAAATCCATCAGTACATTTTCGGAGCTGAAGTGAAAATCAGAATCAAAGTCCAAACTGAAGCAAAAGTGTAGGTCAAAGTCGCAACCTTGAACAAAGAAATCTAAACATCCAACTGACTTCGAAGAATAGCTCACAATTAATGAAAAACGAGTGGGTAGAGGTTGCTAGGCAACTTGCCCTTCCTGAAGAAGAAAATGCTGATCTTTTTGACTAAGTTAGGTTGGAGGTTCCGGTAGAAGGGCTAATTGAGCTAGTAGAGCCTCTTTTGAGCAAGGGAAGTTTTTATTCTGAGATGGAGTCGGAGGACGTATTCATAGGAGCAGAAAGAGAAGCATATGAGCAAAATATCCATAGTATTGAAGAATTGCTAATCGAAGAAAGTGAGCCAAAGATGCCAGGGCAAAGGATTGGATTGGAGAGAAGGGAGATTGAGGGTGATACCAGTAGTGTAGGGATCACTGACGTCTCCTAAAGGGTCAAGGATTTAGATGTGTCCGAACGTGTTGAGAGAGCAAAGGAATGTGTGAATCAAAACTTATTGATGAGAAGGTTCTAGTCACTACAATCCAGTGTTACAAGACTTGGACTCGCCTCGGACTCAACAAGCTGATTTTTGACCTGAACTCGGACTCAATGCCCAGACTTGACGTAGGCTTAGCAAATTAAAAAACCCATGAAATACAGAGATTTTTAAGGATTTAAAACTTGTTTCATGCACTTTTTGATAAATAATCCTTAAAGACACAATAAACTAATCAAATAGAAGCTACTTTGATCACATACACAAATAGACATTGATCATATGAGTATAAAAGTGGATTTTTGCTGAAGGAAACAACATTGTTAGATATATAAATAGTGTCAAAGTGTTTTAGGTGTACAAAACTCATGGATTATGATATCCATGGCATCAGAAACAAAAATCATAATATGGAGTCATGAACTATGGTAGAAAGGAGTTTGTATCGCTCGGTCCAACATTGCTAGCTTTATGTGGAGTCATGTGTTTGTATCTTAGAAAAATCTACAAATGTTTCTACAGCCATAGGAGCATTACAGAGGATAGGGATTGACTTAGCAAATCAGAAGTATAAATGTAATTCAATTACTTGGGATTTAATTGGAAAAAATTCAAAAGAATAAGAAAATGTTGCTTTCCATCCAGCATGGCCCAAAATGATTTTTATTTTTTCTCTTTTTAAAACTAGTGTGGGGGTTTGGGGGTAGCACCCCTAGCAAGGTCAAGGGGTAGTGCCCCTTGCGAGGTTCAAGGGCAACACCCTTGGTGCCCTCCCTGTCGTGATACAAGGTGGGGTCGAGGGGCAGAACCCTTGCCACCAAGACCAAATTAAATCCTTTGAGACCACACAGACCTTCATGGTGCATGTCATTTTTCATATTTTTATTGCTTTCAAATGGCCTTCAAAAGTCGTCCAAACCCTTCAAAAAATGCTTGACTTTCACGCTTTTATGTTTAATCGTTTTCCATTTTTAATTATTATTTTCCTTGATTTTCATTGACTTCGCTGAGTCTTCCTAGCAGGACTTGCTGGTTCTTGCGAGTCTAGTAGACTCGCCGAGTACCCGAGTCACGAGTCCCTAGGACTCATTTTGACCTGCTCGCCCTGGGACTTGCTGAGTCTTGGTGAGTTAACACTGCTACAATCCCATCAAAGACAACTATCAATGGTGACTCCACTAGCCAATTCAAGTGTGGAAATGCAAAAGTTGCGTAGATTTATTGGTGATGGATCTGAAGATCCAGTAAGGCATTATAAAACATGTGAAATCATTTGGACAGATAATGGATAGACAAATTGAGCCCATTGATTGCATTCATTTCCAATCATTGTTAGGGGAGTGGCAATTGATTGGTACATGCATAGTAGCACAAATCTTTTTGGGGAAAATTTGGCAAGCCAAAAGATTAAGATTTTTTCAAAAAATTAGGATTTAATCGGGAAAAATTAGATTTTCAAAAAGCGTAGAAAAATGAAAAAAAAGAAGAAAACCTGCTGCTTTTTAAATTTAAAGGCATTTTAATATCACAGAGATATAGAGAGAGAATAAAATCAAGAGTTTAGCCCATGAATTGTGGAATAGGTTCTTTTATTTATGTTCATGTTGCTAATTACATTGCATTGCACAATGCATACTGCATAAATGATAACTAGATACTAATAGTTTTCAAATTTTCAATTACGATTTACTTTGTACAAGTTCAACCAACAAACTACGTACAAAGTTCCAAAAAATGAAATGTAGCGAATGACTCTTGCTGCTACAAAGAGAGCTACACTAGAGGGCTACAGGTCCTAATGATGAAGCTCTTAGGTTAGAACCTCTCCTGAGTTATTCAATCACATCAATATCAATGTTGGCAATTGCCCTCAAATTTTTTTCCTTCTCTTTTAAAATCGACTCTACAACAAAACATTGCCTCAACCATTTTGCTTCTGTTTGAAAATATTCATATTTTTTTGTTTACTAATTTGAAAGCTACACATTTAAATATCAATATATATATATATCTTAGTATTGTTATACACACACACACACTTCGGGTTTATCAATATATATATTCAACGGTTTTATTATGTATATGTTTTTTCACCCGTGTGTGTTACACACACACAGGTGAAAAAACATATGCATAATAAAACCGTTGAATATATATATATATTGATAAACCATAAGTGTATGTATATATAATATATTCTAAAGAGGATAAATTAATATGTTGAATGAATGTGGTGAGCAAGAGGAAAAAGATATGGATGTTGCGGCAATGGGCATGGAGGAGACTTATGGTTCTGACTTTCTGAATGGGTGCCTAGTAAAGGAAAATGCTTTGCCTTTTTGAGGCAAAGGAAAGAAATCACAAAACAAGGCTTCTAATTCCAATCTATTTTAGAATTGTAAAAACCCCTTCCAAGGAGAATTTTTGAATCATTCTAAAATGCCTTCAAACAAATGACAATGTGTGAAAAACTCTAATTGGACAAAAAATTTGTGGGTTGAAGTCAAAATTAGGAAAAAATGGTAAAAAATCATTAAAACCCCCAATTACATGTGGTTTTGACAATTTTATCTTAATTATGCAGGAAAAAATTGGTCAAAAAACTGTGTTGGGACCCAGATTTTCCGATTCCCAAATTTGCGAAAATCATGACAAGTCCTTCAAAAGTCTCATGGTTGTGCCTCTGTTTGCCTTGGCCTATTTGATTTATTTGATGATAACTGATATGAGATATCCTAAGTGAGTTCCCACTGTGTCAAAAGGCCAAGAAGATCCATAAAATCTAAGTCTGAAAGGTTTCTGGCTTTTCCCCTTAGGTTTTCTATCTTTTTCGACCTTTTGAAGTTTCAACGTTTCTCTTATTGGCATGCTATTCTCATTGGCTCCGAACTCCCCTTGGTGTCTTGCAAAATTGGCTAAGTGTTTCGGGGTCGGGGCATCAGTCGTCCTCGTTTTCCCTTACATTAGAATCGTACATCTTGCAGTGGGCTCGATCCCCGATTCTTGGCAACTTCAAAGTTATTATAAGTGTTTTGGGAACGCAGGATTGGGGGTCCTCTTTTCTCTTGTTCGACAGAAGATGGTATGGTGAAGGCCTGACTGCCGAAGTCCGATGGTTCACCTTATCTATATTTTCGGACTTCAAAGTTTGGGAAGGTTCTTGTTCTTTGGCAGAGCGTTGAAGTGTTATGCTTTCAGTCATTTTCCCAATTCCTGATCCTCGATGTTGCATAATTATTAAGTCTTTCGGGATCGCGAAATCGGGTGGTGCATGTTCTTCATGATCGATTGTTGGATGCTCGGTGTAGGTCCGATTGTCAAAGTTCGATAAGTGTTTCCTTGTGTTTCTTCGGACTTGAGGTCGAGGTTTCCTTCTACACCCATTTTTAGAGAAGTACGTTGTAATGTCCCCTTCTAGCAAGCCAAAATTTTTGCAACCTTGTAATCAATTTCAACTTGTAAAAGAGCACATTAGTATACAAATCATTTCATCATGTTCACATAAAGTGCTTAACAATAATAAACTCTATTTATTTCATATCCTTTTTAGTCATATATCCATGTTCATGATCTATCTTATATCATTAATCACACATGAGTCATGGACATACCTCGGGGAGGACGTTCGTAATCCTACCCATTAATCAGACCACTCACCTAATATGAGAGGGTGTGTTAAGGTTTCCAAGACCCACGGCCGTAGGCCCAAGGTTTCGCCTCAATATCCGGAGGTACTTCACACTTGGCTCGAAGGGGCTTAAAGCCAGCTCGAGGTTCACCTACCGTTAGGCCATTAACACTATCTTGGTCCTTCGCAACCATAGGGTCAAGAACTTCATGCTACACCCGGCAATACTTCGTTCTTACCCTAGGTCTAAGAGCATCATGCTACTCCCGGCAATACTTTGCTCTTAGCTCGGAGGGGCAATGACTTGCTAGCTTGAGTGCTAGACACTAGATTCCCTCTAACCACCAGTCTCATACTTATAAGGTGTGTAGGTGGATTAAGAGGAAGGCTACTAGTCCTAGTCCGGTACTCCATGGTCATGTTGATTACTTATTAAAGGTGATCTCATAATCAATCCCTTTGTAGAGATATACTTATTATTCTAATTGCTCACATGATTCAACAAGTAATATGTCTTATTTCATATAATAACTAACATTTCATTATGAGAATTTCATAAACACATATATTAGATCCTACCTAATAACGTTATCATTTATATCTTACAAATTATAAATTGAACAAAATAAATTCTTACAAATAATAAGTAAACATAAATACTTACTTACCTGCTGTAGCTTTACCTAGGATTCCTCACCTATTGCTGCCGCCTTTTTTCTATTTTCCAATGTTTTCCTGGCTGGATGGAATGACTAATATAATTTTTATTGTATTGCTGCTGCTGTTTATATATTTTATAATATTTACTTTCACACACTTTTCCCATCATACCCCTTATGCCCTTTTATATATTTCCAAGGGTTTTTAACCAAAGATCATGGCTTTTAGTGATTTTGCTGCATGTTAATAAACTCGTCTTAAAATGGTTGTAATTATAATCACTGCATACATATTTTATTTATATTTGATTGCCGATCACTGACTTTATCTTATGGGAACTACTTATCTCACTTTGTATTAGTTTATATAATTATCGTATAGGATAATAATAATATTATTTATATTTATATTAACAATATTGATATTTATATCAATATTTATGTTATTTATATTTATTCCCATATATAATATAATAATATTATATGTTATTAATATTTATATTTATCATTGTCATTTATGACTCTTGTCAATTAAAATAGATATATTATATTTTAATTATAGAAACAATATTACTATAGTAATATTATTTAATATTATTTATTAGATAATAATAATATATATTTAGGTAATTATCTCTATCGTTTAAATTGACTAAATACCATATATTTTACCAAAGCAATTTTACAGACTTTTATCATGTTGTTTAAATCTTTAATTTAAACAATGTCTTACTATCGGGACATGATACACTTTATAATATTTATAATAATTAACTTATAATATTGTATTTATGTTTATCCTTATATAATATAATAATATATATATATTTTTGATACGTAAGAAGAGATTTATATATATAATATAATAATATTTATTTTATAATAATATTTATTAATATTTATATTTATAAACACGTATTGTTATATTATAATCATAATAATAATTAATATTACTATTTATATTTATTATCATTATGGGGACATGACATATGTATCATGACGACCCGACTGCTAAAGCCCTATAAGTATTCCTTTGCTTGCGGACTTTGGAGTTCAGGCTAGTGCTTGTTCGTCTAGTCAGAGGATGATGGTTCAATGTAAGTCCGATTTGTTGGGGCCTAACGATTTTGCCTTCCTAGCCAGTTAACTGTTCAATACGCGATGGGACGTTCCATCGACTCATTGGGCTGCCATTAATGATCATTTTGGAGCCCTTTGGCATGGTAGGTGCATTCAAATGTCAAAGTTAATGCAGTAGGTGGGGTAGGTGGTTCTCACCCAAGTGCAGTCGTGGAAAATAATGCTATATATACATCAAATGAAGATGTAAGAGGGGTTGGTCGCTGAACCAATTGTCTAGTCTGCAAGTGCCTTAGGAGGATTTGAGGGCTTCAAATCACTCTAGTCTGGGTAGTAAACAAAGGGATGTATCTGGTACAACATAGGAAGGGATTGTAGCGCACATCTTCATGTAGTGGTATGCCTCTAGGGCCGTTTTCAATGATTCAGGGGAATGTATAGTTGCACCTATGTATTTTGCCTTCACCACATTTGCTGGTGCAATTGTAACAAGGATTTGATAATGTGACGGCATTTAAATCAATACAAGCTTTGTGTTGGGTCATTTCTTTTGTTGCAAATGAGTCATTGCAGTTTTGCTTGGGATTAATAAGTATGTCCATTGTATGAAATGTATCATGACGACTCGACTGCTGAAGCCCGATAAGTATTCCTTTGCTTGCGGACTTTGGAGTTCGGGCTAGTGCTTGTTCTTCTAGTCAGAGGATGATGGTTCAATGTAAGTCCGATTTGTTGGGGCCTAATGATTTTGCCTTCCTGGCCAGTTAACTGTTCAATACGCGATGGGACGTTCCATCGACTCATTGGGCCGCCATTAATGATCATTTTGGAGCCCGTTGGCATGGTAGATGCATTCAAATGTCGAAGTTAATGCAGTAGGTGGGGTAGGTGGTTCTCGCCCAAGTGCAGCCGTGGAAAATAATGCTATATATACATCAAATGAAGATGTAAGAGGGGTTGGTCGCTGAACCAATCGTCTGATCTGCAAGTGCCTTAGGAGGATTTTAGGGCTTCAAATCACTCTAGTCTGGGTAGTAAACAAAGGGATGTATCTGGTACAACATAGGAAGGGATTGTAGCGCACATCTTCATGTAGTGGTACGCCTCTAGGGCTGTTTGTAGTGATTCAGGGGAATGTATAGTTGCACCTATGTATTTTGCCTTCACCACATTTGCCGGTGTGATTGTAACAAGGATTTGATAATGTGACGGCATTTAAATCAATACAAGCTTTGTGTTGGGTCATTTCTTTTGTTGCAAATGAATCATTGCAGTTCTGCTTGGGATTAATAAGTATGTCCATTGTATGAAATGTAATTTGAGAAATGTATGTAAATGCATTTTAGTCTTCTGTTGATTCTTATTAGATTCATTTCCCTTCTCTTTACTATTTATGACTTTGTTGCCCAATGGAAGAGGCACCGGTCCATATTGGGGAAGGATCAATCACTCATTTTATCAAACTCTCATCCTATTAGCTGTAGGAGTAGAAGTAGGTTTAGTTTTTGTTATATGTTGTCCATGATTTTGTGTAATAACCAGGGATAAATCTGAAGCAATACAAAACAGTTTAAATCATTGGTGAATCATGTACATGTATGTTTGCACTATGTATTTTGTGTATGTAAAGTTTAAGTGGATTCATCTTAAGGAATATGATGTCATCTTTGGGTGCATATGCATAGTGCAGTAATCAGCTATATTGAGGTTTATGTGGCTAGCTGTTCTTGGTTTAGTGACAATGTTTGGAATCAAGTTAGTGAGTTGGGTTTAGCCATTGATTTTAGTTGTTCATCTGGTTGTCTAACCTCAGAGAACACCCTCCTGAGTCTAAGCTAAGCTCGAAGTGTAGGAAAGAGAACCCAATCTCGTCCATTGGCCCAGAATCATCCTCAACCTGTTGATAAACCACTTTGCAATCATCTTGATGACACCCCTGTCCTAGGTGATTGGGTAGTGTTTTAGGGTTTTGGATTGTGGTTATTTTGGGAACCAACACATTGATCATGATTTAATAAAAAAAAGCGATTTCTTGGGAGTAAAAAATTGCACGTTTCAATGATTCATAATTAATCACGATTTTTTCACAAATAATGCTTCTAAGGGTACAGAGACATTGAGCCAACTATCCAAAATACAGGGGATAAGCTAAGAATAGCCTTAGAGAAAGAATTCAGGCTCCTCCATAATGACAATGAAATTATCACAAGAAATATATAACACTACACAAGGGAAGCATCAGAATGTAAGAGCTTGTTGGTATTCAAATTTGCCACCCCTGAAAAGCTTTGTGTTTAATTATATCTGTAGCCAAATGATAGGCCATTCTTGTCACATCAATGTCAACTCTATTATCTTTCCTATCAAAATGGTTAAGTCCTTAGGTGTTGGTTTGTCTTGGTCTACCAAGGATGTATGCAGGTTGCTCTTTATGAAGATTATCAACTATGAATCCTCAAAGAGGCTCCAACACCAGCAAAGGAAAGAAAGGGTGACGTTCAAAGAAAGATTATGATGGTAGATATTAGACATAGGCAAGAAGGATTGAGGCTAAGGCAAATCCTCTCAGCACATTGAGATAGAATCATATATGAGGATTGTCTTCCAAGCATAAAGTTGTCACTTCAAAAAGTCCAATATTCAAGATAAGAAGTTTCAATGAAGTCTAGAGATCAAATTTTCTATTTTTAGAAAAAAGTTGCTTTTTGCTTTTTTCTTTTTTTGTTCTCTAGATTGAGGAGACGAGCACAAAAATCACAACTTTCCTTTTTTAGAAAGTTGTTTTTTTGCTTTTTTTGCCTTTTCAGTGAAAAGTGGTAGATGGCAATGGTAGAACGTCAATAGTATAGATTCAAGCTTCATTGAGTGATGGTTTCAGAAGGCAATAAACTAATGGAAAACTTGTCGAAGTTGGAGGTTTTATGGCGCAACATGTTGGGATCTCTCTATTGGTGTTTCAATTTACACCTCTAGAATGCGAGTTGGAAACGGACAGCTATGCACAGATAAACTGCTCTTCAAATTAGGAGGGGAAGTTCCCTCTTTGCTGATGATTGCTTAAAAGATAAATAAACTAAATTGCCTATCTTTTTGATTCTCAGCTGCGAACACAAGGTTATAAAACTCTATCGCTGCAGCAGAGGTTTTTTTCTGTTTAACTTCTAACTATAGCTAGACCTAAACTAAATGACGCTTTTGACAACCCAAGTAAATTCAGAGCTTAGGAATCAAAAGTAAACAGGAAATGATTTGTTAACACAAAAGCTCAAATAAACTTATTCCAGATTGCACCCGAAGACTCATTGTACTTTTAGGATGAAAAATGAAAGTAAGAATATGCAAGCAACACATATGACGATAAACTAAATGAACATGAGACAGAGAATCAGAGCAATGGAAGGCATGAGATTTCCTTTCTCAATATCAAAAAGCTGTTACAACTCCAGGGCAACAGTATTGCAGCAAAGATAGGCATACAATATGTGATCAAACACTGGATTACAAATGACACAAGGTGAACAAGCACTTGAATAACAATTTGTAGGCTAGAATAGGCTCAACAAATTTTGTTATCACAATTCCAGTTACTCAACAATGGGCAAGGCTGCCCTTATTTATACATAAATCAAAGGAGTAGGGAACCCTAAAATCTTCTTGATCCTAGCTAACTAACTTGCCAACTCGCAAGCTTTATTTCTATTCTAGACAAAAGATTCTAACAAACACCTGCTTTAAAACAATTTGATTTAAAGTAGAGAAAGCTCCAACTATTACAAAGTGATTTTTCTATTTAAAGGATGTATAAGCTTGAATGAAAGCGATAGTTTTAAATTGAAAAGCATTGAGTTAAAGCTGCTTTTTGAGTCACATCCTCATCTATATTGCTGCTCTATTGGTGACATCACTCATTGATATTTTGTCTTGAACTCTCCACGTCCAATGTTCTTATAACATTTTGCTTCTCTTTCAGCCATTTTTGAGTAATTCTTTTCCGATATTTTTCCTTGTCATTGTGCCACACCTTCTTGCATTCTTCAATAAAAATGACGAAATTATCCTTCCATGATGGTGTTGAGAAACATTTCTCAATGTTATTAGGCCTGAGGCTACAGAGTACACGCCCATCTGCTGATTGGATTTCCCTTGTAACTGAATTGTAATGCTTAGTACTATGAATTCAATGCTTTGCACTGTGACGGGGAATGAAGCTGCTGCCAACAACCCGGAGTGACTCAAATTCCTGATGGCGATGTTTCCTGCGTCTTCTAAAGCATGCAAATTGAATATTGGAAGCACCTTATGCAAATCTGTCTCGACGGTCCTCAGGTAATCATGAACCAACGCCGTTTTAGGCTTGATTTCTATTGGAGAGTACTGCATACTGAAAAACTTGAAGAATGCCTATAAACATAGCTATCTTTGGAAATATTTTGCATGTCTGAAAACTGTTTGCTGATTTCTTTTAAAAATCAACTTTTGAGAGAAAAAGCTAGCATGTGGGTTTTGTAAACAATCCCGTTCTGAAGCAACCCAGATTGTCGGATTCTGAAAACGCAGAGGATTTCCTGAAAAAACGGCAAAAAACAGATTTTCGAAAAACTAAAATTTTCCAATCTTCAAGAGGATGTGATACCAGATGAACCCATTTCGATGAAAACTGAAAAAGCTCCGGCTCTATTTTTGAAAAATGATGCCCTAGAAAAATAGACCCTGAAAAAGCGTGCCTCTGTGCTTCCCAATCCCGAAACCACGAAAGACACTGAAAAAGCACTCCATTTGGGTTCTCAAATCTTCATGAAAAGAAAATGATGCTCTTCTTCCTTTGGATGCAACCTGCAAAAATAATGAATAAAGGAGGCCAAAGGCTTGTTTTTATAGAACTTAAGGTGAAAAAACAACTTTCTTTGTGAAAGCGCAAATCTTGAAGCTTATCCATGAAGATAACAGTATTTTGAACAAAATCCAAGTTGATATGCTTGCATAGGATGAATTCCTATTTTATAGCTGCCTATGGCTCACGTGTGAGGATGATGAAAAAGCTGCTTCTTTGATGATGTCATCAAACATGCGAAGTTGCAAAAGTGTTAGCCAATTTTCCTTCGTTTTGAAGCTTTTGCACTCGTTCTGACCCCGGCGAGGCCTGCTTCCGACTTCAACAAGACGGCAAACTGTCACCATTGACTGAAAAGCTAACTGATTATGGCATCTTGAAGTTTTATCAATTCTGATTTGATCCCCAGCCTCGAACTGACAATCTGACGACATTTGACTACAATTTTGATTCTTGGAAACCGTCGCTGGACGAAGATCAGGAAACGATTGAAGGAGGCATTGTCGAGGCAAGAAATTTTCTAACACTGGAAAACTCAGGAGCCTTGACTGGATAGGGGCTCCTAGGATCTCATGCCTTAGCCAATTTTGGATGATTTTCAATTTTGTTCACTTTTCGTTTTTTGTGCACATTCCGGTGATTGTGGGCCCTTGTTTGGATGTTGAATCTTGTTTGTCAGAGCAAAACTAAGACTGATGGTCAGGCAATCAGGCAAGCCTGATAAAAACTGAATTGATTGCACCTTCTGCCTGCCTCGGAAATTGGATTAGATTGATTTTCTGTGAATTTGGCCGCGTTGGCAAAGGAAGATTTGAAAATTTTCGAAAAATACTAAAAATAATCTAACTCTGGGAAGACTGGGAGCCCCTGGCGTCCAAGGGCTCCTGGGATTTCATGCCTTAGAAAATTTTCGATAATTTCCAATTTCTTTTGCAGTTTCCTCGTTTTGCATGCTGACAACTGCTTTTTGTCATTGATTCTCGTGATCTGCCGGACAACTGTCACTGAATGAAGGCTGAATTGGATAGCTTAAGCATATCTGAGATGAATCCCAACTTTTCCGGGCCTATTGACTGAATTTGACTGATTTTAACCACCCGGAAGTGGGTTGACGAGGTCCATTTTAACGTTTTCCGAGAAAACGCAAGAAAAACTATCTCAGGACAAACTGGGAGCCCTTGGCCTCCAGGGGCGCCTAGGAAACCTAGACTTAGCCAAATTTTGGCTTCTTTCAACTTTTCTTTGTTTTCTGGATTCATCATGCTTCGTTTTCCGTTCGTCGATCGTCAGTTGCTCAATAGTTCTTCGTCCTTTGAACAACATTGAAAACTTGAAACTGACTCCTGGCAGATGAACTTCCTTCATTAATGGCCTCAGAGTTCTTGCTTTGCCTTCTAAAAAAGCAAAATTGACCCTTTAGAGAAAACTCGACCTTTTGCAAATTCTGTTTGGACCACCTTGATCATGAAGTAATATCAGCCAATCAGAATCAGGGAGGACCCCTGAATCAGAGATTCTATTTTTAGAAAATTTTGCCAGCATCCGTATCTCAAGAAACCCAAAAAACCTAAATTTGACGTCTATTTTTAGAAACTTTTTAAAAATAGAAACTTTCTATTTTTAGAAATTTTGACTTTTTGACGACAAATTTTCCACTCTCACAAAATGCCTTAATGAAGCAAAAAAATTGATTTGGCACAACACTCTCTTTTCCATGCCTCGTAATTGCAAAATCTTGCCAAATTCATCAAAATTTTCCTAAGATGTCCCTATGTGTTTGCCTTGGAAAGTGTTAGAACTCTGTTAAAACTCTCAGAAAATATGGAAAAAATCCTAAGTTTCCTTGGTATTTTTGTCCCTTGTGGAACTTTTGCCCCCTTTTGGATATGGCAGAGGTTTTCCCTAGATGCGGATATTTCCACATCCCCCTCAAAAGTTCTGCAATGTCCGAGACCCCCTTAGATTTCCGCAATTCTCAAAAAAGGCGTAAAAATGAAAAGTGATACTGCCCACGACTTCCAAATGGACTTGAAACCTGTGCAGGTCACCATTAATGCGAATTGGGTCGCTAAAGTTAGTGAATTTATGGCAGTTGGTGGACTTTTTAGGGTTTTCCCGCCCATTCCTTCATCGAATCTGAATTGTAAGCAAACACTATAAATACATGAATGAAATTCATTCAAAGGGTTGGTCTTTGAGCCATCTTGGATCTGGAAATGCCTCAGTAGGATTTAGGGCATTAATCATGCTAGTCACGTCTACAAATGAAGGAATACGTCCAACAGTTTGTAGGAATGATCTTCAATGAATATTTTCAAGCGATGGTATGTCTCCATGGTAGATTGTAAGGATTCAGGGGAATATATGAACCTAGTTATGTATTTTTTCATACCACAATTGCTGGTATGTTGTAACAGAGACCAGATTAATGTGTGACAGCATTTTAATTCAATACAAAGGTTTTGTGTTGGTCTCCTCTTTGTTGCATTTGGATTGTTGTAGTTCTGCTCGGGATTACTAAGTATGTCTATTGCATAGTTGCAAGACTCGACAAAAGTATTTACTCGGCAAGCCCGAAAAGTACGGTTCGGAAAAAACTCGGCAACCTAAAAAATTGCTTAAACTTCATTAAAAACACATTTTTTTTTGCAAAATTCAATGATAAGATGCATCCAATGAGTCAATAAAATGAGTACATAGAAGAAACAAGCTGAGTCTAGTTATATTTGATTGATTTCAAAGAAAATTAGATACAAATTTTCATCCTCATGTGGAATGCTCAATACGCTGATACTGATAGTCTGAAACAAAATGAAAATAACAAATTGTTTTTGTAAAACTGAAAGTAAATACTAAATACAAATTCACATCTTCCTCTCCCCAAGTCTACGTGAGAAGACTACGGGAGAGGGTGTAGTCGTAGGACTCTGCTGTGGCTCCTCATCCTCCATCCTGGATGTAGATCCTACTGCTGGCCGTGGCACAGTCACTGTCAATGACTCCTCCTCAAGATCATCCTCAATGTCATCCAATGAGAATGCAAATCCAATTTGCCTTCGAAATTCGATGAAAACGCCCTTCAAATCTCGTCTCCTCGATGCAAAATCATTGTAAATAGGTGCACAATGCTTTGGAGAGTGTTTTTGCTGAGTGAGCTTCCAAACGAATGAAAAAATGAAGTTAAAACAGCTTTTTGAAGTGGTCGTCTGAGTTTTGCCCAGTCGTGAGGGTTTTTTTTAAAAACTCGCCGAGTTTTTTAGAAAAACTCGGCAAAAACTCTGCGAGTTTTTTCAAAAACTCGTCGCCGATAAATACTGCAAAAACTCGTTTCAAAAAAAGACTCGCGAGTTTTTAAAAACTCGGTGAGTTTTTGCCAAGTCTTGCATCTATGGTCTATTGTATATGCATATAGTTTGGATTTGTATAAGAATACATTTCATGTTTCTGTTGATGTTTGATGAGTATCTCCTTCCTTTTTGTTGTTCTCGACTCTGTTGCCCATTGAAGTAGGCATCGGTCTAGTTTGGGGATGGATCAATCACTCTTAATTAATCAAACCCCCATCCTGTTCGCTGTAGGAGTAGAGTAGGTTAGGGTTTGCATGTTGTCCATGATTTCATGTTATAACCAAGGATTCATATGAAGTGATACAAAACTGTTTAGATCTTGAGTGAATCATGATGTGCATGTCTGCATCTTGCCATTGTGTAAAATGTAAAATGAATGTATCTTATGGGGATGTAAATGGTGTTATTTACGGGTGCATGTGCAAGGTGTGAAATCAGATATATTGAGGTTTATGTGGCTGGTTGTTCTTGGTTTGGTGATAGTGTTTGGAATCGAGTTAGTGAGTTGGGTTTAGCCACCAATTTTAGTTGTTCATTTGGTTGATCAAACCTCAATGAATCCCCTCCCGAGTGTAAGTTGAGCTCAAAGCACAGGAGAGAAAACCCACTCTCGTTCGTTGACCTTCAACCCTCCATGATCTGTGGATGAGCAGTTTTACTTTCATGATGATAACCTTGGCCTTGAAAGTGAATTTTTGATCTAGGAAATGGAGCAGCGGTTTTGGGACCCAACACAACATTCGAGAATGGAAAATGGAGCAATTTTAATGAAAGATTAAAAGTTTTAGTGAGATCATTTGAAAACTCATGAAAAAGCACTTCAAGCACCCATGCCTTGTTCTTTTTTGGTGTCACATTCTAAAATCTTTAATTTTGGCGTCCATCAGGGAAAACTCTTGGTGAGTGCCAAATTTTGTATTTGGCATTCAAGGCACGAAATTTCTCAATTGACTTCAATCGAGGAAAATACCTGATGTGTCATGTCCTTGTTTCCGGCTTGAACACCAAATGGAACTTGGATTAGCCTACTTCTCATTCCCGGAGGCTAATTCTAATCATGAGGGAATGAACTTGGTTTTGGCTAACTACCTTTTTATTTTGCAGGTCAAGATCTTCATGAATTGATACATTGGTTTCTTGATGTTCAATCATGCATTTGGAGAACTCCAAAGTGTTAAGGAATTAGTCAAAGAGATTCATGTCTCCAGGACCTTGATATTGCGCCTAAGGAAGAGGGAGGAACTTTTGTGAAGACACATGAATCACAAGTGTTTGAGATGTCAAGGAATTTGTCAAAAGATCTTAGGCGCCGCTTTAAGCTTTGGACCATCCCAATATGCGTCTAAGTGCAAGGGCGCCACTTTTGATGATACAAGCCTCAAGATGCGCCTAGGAATTGATCTTGCTTATTCTACTTTGAAATGGCACTTTGGCATTGTAAGCAAGTAGGAGAAACTCTCAAAGGTTGTTATTGTTTGAGATGCTTGATTAAGAACTCCATAGTTGCACTTTGCAGACTAGGCGCTAATTCATGATCCATCAACCATAAAGTGTGCCTAGGCGCTAGATCAAGTATCAAAGACTGTAATGTTCCGTTTTCTAGCTTGATCTTTTACAGTTGACCGTTGGCCTATTCCGGAGACCCGTAGGCTACTCGGAGGTTGAAATTGGGGTTTAATGTTTGGTGGTTGCTTTTGTTCGTGGATTGTGGTTTGGTTGGCGGTTTCTTTCCGGGTTTGTTCTCCTTGGTCCCTGTTGGTTACGGCTATTTTTAGTAAGTTCAGGATTGGCACCAGAATGGGTTTTGAGAGTGGGGTTGGATTCGTCTTGTCAAGACCTTTCCAACGAGCTATAGATCATTGAATTCCGACTTCATCTTGGCCTCCGTTTTAAAGTCCGTAAATTAAACATTATTATTTAATATTAATGTTGTTTTAAAAGAGGGGACTTTAAGGGTGAGGTTGAAAAAGAGGATTATATTATTTTCCCTCTCATGTTTTATCCCATATGCAAGAGGATTTTAGAGACTCCCAGTTGGAAAAGTATAAAGGGAGGAAGAGTGCTCTCATTTCGGGATCCGAAATCTTGATAATGTTATGCTGCCAGATTGGCCTTGGGATTGCTTCGAGGAATGTATGCCTCCTAGCTTGGCATTGCTTCTCGCTTGAAAGATAGCGACTAGTGGTGAAATAGTCTAGTTTGTGAGTTTACATTGGGATTTGTGCATTGTAATCAGCTTTTGGCTTTAGTTCAGTTTTGCATATTAGAGTTTTTTCCGGCATTGCATTTTTAGCTACAGCAGATTTGTGTTTTATTCATAAGTCAAAAAACAACAAAAATATTGTTCTAGGTATTCTCTTATTCTCATTGTCTGGTCAAGGCATCACTTTCCTCCAGTTTGCAGATTTTTTGAGATCGCTGTGATTTTTAAAAGGCAGATTGCCCTTTTTTGAAGGCCGTACCCTCTGCTGATGCATTGGAATCTGTGCATAAATAATACATGGCATTTTGATCTGTTTTCAGTGTCCTATCCTAAGCATCATCATTCTTAGGGAATATTGCATTTTGTTTCAAGTCAGTCGGATGAGTTATGAGGGAGATATGAGCATATGAGTAAATTCATAGGTTGCTGGTTTTAATTTAAAGGCGAATGAGCTTCATTTTGTAAACTGGCAGTAGTACTGGCAGTAATTCTCAATCTTGTTCAATTCTGATTTGTAATGCTCAACTCTACTTCCAGTATTTGCTTTACCTCCGCCCTATGGTAGCTACTTTCCCATTCCGGGATAGAAAGCACATTCTGGGTGTTGAGTACTTTCAGCATTACAGTTATTTCTTTCAAGCATTGTAATTTGTAATACTCCGCCATATGGTCGCCTCAACTCCATATTGGATTGGGTAGCACATATTTGGTGTCAAGTTCTCTTTCAGTACTTAGTGTAGAAGACCCTCTGACCATATGCTCGCCATCATCGGTGCCATTCTTGGTTAGAGTTATTGCATAAGCATTTTGATTAAGATCCTCTGACCAATGCTCACACCTTGCCCACATTGGGAACCTGGTGTACATTCTGGTTAGAGTTGCTTTAGCAACGTTTTGGTTTAGCTGCTAACCTTAACGGGTGCATTGGTTTGTAATCTGTAATTTGAAAAAACAAAAAATTTGGCTCGAAATATTTCAAAGACATTGTATTTGCACCTTGATCAAGGAATTAATCTTGCAACGTTAATGTTGTCTCCACAAGATGAAATAATGATTCAAAGAATACAAGGCGCCAATTATTGAGTGAACAACCTAGAATGAGTGCCTTATTACTTGAGGCGCTAGTTCATGCTTCTTGCAAATGTGTGCCTAGTTGGTAGCTACTCAAATATGCGCCTAATTGAGGAAGTAACTTCCAATCTCTTCACTCAGTCAAGGCGCTAGTGGAGAATGATGTTCTAACTCACCTCAATGGCTCCAAATGTGAGCGCTTGCAGGGGAGATGACCATTTCAAGTTGGGCGCCAATTCACTCTTTCACAGACCTAAAAGTGCGCCTAACCATTCATGAGGTGCCAATTCAAGATCAAACTCCTCTAAATGGGCGCCTTGAGCAAAGAAGGTTTGTTGGGATCAACAGGAACGTATGAAGTGAATAGTTCATGCAAAGAGAAGGCTTAATACATCTAGGCGCCAATCTCATCCTCAATTTCCCAAAAGTGCGCCTAGACTACATATCACAAACATTGCACTTTAAACAAGCAAGGACTTCCTCCAAGTTGATCAAGTGAACCCTACTCGCAAGGAGATCGAGTAGGAAGTTGGAATTATCAGATAATGATGTCTTGATACCTAGGCGCATATTGGACCAAGAATCCTCCATTTGAGTGCCTAGCATGGATCATTGATGGTTTGGAGATCTTGGAGTTAGGAGAAACTACCTAGATGAACAATCAAAGATGAAATGGGAAACTTCTTGTCTAGGCGCATATTTTGTCAAAACTCCACCATTCTAGCGCCTAGGATAGAGATCTAAGTGAGGCGCAACTTCATGATCAAATTACTCCCATTTGGCGCCTAGAGTAAGTTGTAGTAATTACAAGCCCCTGAGCTCTCATTGGTCGACAAGATGACATTGGGATTTGTACCAATTCAGTGGGTAAGGTTGCCACATCAGACTAAGTTGTCAGATGGAATATTCTCCATGGATATGCTTCTTGGAAAAAGTGCCTTGGTTCCTCTTGTGCATTGGGAAACGTGCCTTCATTGCCTTGAGGAGCACTATAAAAGGAGGAGAGGCTCTCTCATTTGGATATCTTATCTTTTGGCGAATTTTCTTTCTACAAAGCTTTATGCTTGTGATCTTGAGGCTTGCAAGTTTCAAGAGTTGGGGTGATGCTCCCACAACTGACAAGGTGATGCTCCCTTGTTGCATTGTGAGGTGTTGACATCCAGTTGACATCATTGGGTTCAATTGAAGTGATCTACATCGACCAGCGAGATAGAGCTAGTTGTGAAATAGTTGAAGGCATTGTATACATCTAGGCTTCAAGGCCTTTTCTTGTAATCATTTGAATAAGGTTGTATATTCATGCCATTGTGGGCAATCATCATTGTAATAAGACATTTGCATTGAGTTGAATTAAGTAATAATACAAGTACCCAACTTCAAGTTGATTCATGCAAGTTGCCTTTGTTATCTTTTGATATGTGATGTTAAGTAGACTAAGTAGTTGAAGAGTTAAGTACAAGTAAATCTGTCTAAGTAAGAAAAAATTTAGTTAGTACTAGTTGGGTATCTTACAGTGGTATCAGAGCTTGGATCCTGCCAACCTTTGGTGTTTTCATGCAAGAAGGTGATCAACAAAGTGATAGAACAAGGATATACATTGCGCGTGACCAAAGAAGGCAGTTCCAGTGGACTCATCTTTATCCTCAACAGGATACTCTTTCCGGAGCAATTGTAGCTAGATAGGCTGACATGGGTGAAAGAAGAAGTAGAAGTCCACCTGCTGATTGTGATCGTGAAGCAAGGGAGATGTTTAGAAACATTGTCGTTGGACAACAACAAACAGCTCAAATATTGCAACAAGTACTACAATCCCTTCAAAACATGAATCAAGGAATTGAAGGTCAGCAAGGTAATGCAGCTAGACATGATAGACAAGAAAGACATGTTGATGATGATGCTGCTAGTGCAACAGGCAGAAGAGTTCGCACACAAACTCCTACAGTTGATAGGCCTATAAGACCTACTTTCCTTCCACCACCACTTGAACAAGGCAATGAAGTTGATGAAGAGTTTGATGAGGGAGAGCAGAATAACTTTGAAGATGAAGTAGCACTCTTTGCAGATCTCTACGCCAGATTACCAGATTGTGTTCGGGAAATGATGTCTTTCAATGAATATTGCCGACAGAAGAGAGAAGATAGGGACAGGCGTGGTACAGTTAGAGGCTTTCGTCCTAAAAGGGATGATGATACAAAGGAATATAAAGAAGCCTTGAATCGAGTACCTATTCCTACCTTTGATGGAAGTGGTAAGCTCAGTGCTAGAGCTTGGGTGAACAAGATGGATACATACCTTTCTCTTAAGCCTTTGACAGAAAAGAAGGCGATTCACTTTGCTACAATGCACCTTGAAGGGTTGGCTTATGAATGGTGGCATCATGGCCTAGTCTCTCAACATCATGATAGGATAGATTCCTCTGATGAGTTTGTAACCAAGTTGATTCAAAGGTTTGATAGAAAAGACACCGAAGTGTACTATTGCGAACTAGCCCAACTGAAGCAAGAAGGAAGAGTTGTGCAGTATGTAAATGAGTTTCAGAAGATAGCAGTGATGGTACCTGACATGACTGACCGAAGAATCACTATGTTGTTCATAGAGGGATTGAACAGTCAGATTAAGCCATTGGTAAAGGTACAAAGGCCAACAAACTTGGAAGAAGCAATTGACTTTGCTCTTGATCTTGACATTACTCCTGCCTATACACCTAAGAAGAAGTTTTACAAAGAAGTTAGTTCAACTCAAAGACGACAGTCATTTCCACCAAAGAAGTTTCAAGACATAACAGCTGTTGAAAGAGATGAGCTCGGGAGAAAGAAGCTTTGTTTCTCATGTAAGCAACCTTGGGAACAAGGACACAGGTGCCTTGGTAAAGGTAAAGCTCATTTGATTGAAGTGGTATTTGATGATGGAAGTGAAGAGGAGTCACTGAGTGAAGAAGAGTCAACTCAAGATGAAGAGGAAGTACATGAACAACCAACTCTTAATGTTGTTTTGGAAGGAACAACTGACAAAATAACATTAGCAACTATTTCAGGAGTACCTAAATATCATGCCTTCCGCATAAGAGGAGTTGTGAAGGGTCAGAGAGTCACATGTCTAATTGACAGTGGTGCTACAGTTATGAAGGGTGGCTTGCGACAAAGTGATTTCAAAAGAGGGCCATAAAAGTAACTTTATGGAGATAAAAGTACTATCAAATTAAAAGAATTTTAAAGAATCACTTTTGGAGGGAAAATGGATAGTTATGAATAATAATATTTTATTATTCCACAAGTGCATATAAAAGGAGAATTTGAGGAGAGAAAAGACATTATGTTCATTTTATCAAACTCCAACTTATTGAGATTGAACATGGTTCATCTTTTCTACCATAGGACAAAAACCCTTCGGCAAAAAATGGTTTCGAGGACAAAAACCATAGTTCCACAGAGTTTTGGGGACGGGGACGGCAGGGGACGCGTTTTGGGGACAGGGGGCAAGGGGTCTAATTTTGGGGACGGCGGCGGGGGAGCAGTGCGCTGAAATACATATAGTACTTGAAAAATTAGTTATAAAAAGATGTATAACTGTAGAAGTCTGTAATGTCCCCATTTCCGAGTCCTCTTGCAGCGCAGTTGGAGCTGACTTTTTGGGTTGGTGACAGCCTGATCAAAGGAGTATTTCGATGTCACCAATGTGTTCAGGTAATCCAATGGAGCTATATGACACTTTTCGGAGAGATTTCGGACAACTTGTCCGTGCTTACTATTTATAGTAAGTGCTTGCATGGCGACAATCTTTCTGGGTTTTTCTGGGTTTGTTCTCTTTGGCCCTCGGGGAACACTGCTATTTATAGTAAGTGTCAGTCTGGTGTTGTTTTGGTGACTTGGCAGACATCCATTGGCTATCTCAGATGTTGCATTGAGCTCACTGATATTAGATGGTTTGCGGTGATGTCTTTCCAGGGGACTTCGGACTTTTGGGCCATACTATTTTTAGTAAGTTAGAGTTTCTGTCCGTTTCGGGAATCTCAGAGTTGGATGTGAAGCATTTCGGCGAGACCTTTCCAACGGTCTATAGATTTCGGGATTCCGATGTGTTTTGAGCCTCCGTTTTAAAGTCCGTAAATTATTAATGTTTATTTAATATGGGACTTTATTATAAAGGGGATATAAGTGATTTTAAAGTATACTTTATAATATAAGTTAAAGTGTCATTTTAAAAGGGGAGATATAAGTGACTTTTAAAGTATACTTTATTTTATAAAGTTGTGCACCAAAATTGAAAAGAATGAAAGGTGGGAAATGAAAATAAATTAAATAAAATGAAAGTCAAATACAAATTGAGAATTATAAAAGGGCATTTGAAGTTCATTTTATTCATTCTTGATATTACATTTTATGATTCTATTTGATCTGCAAATGAGGGTTTGGAAGAAATATCCAATCTTGGCTCTTGGTGACGGAAACCACCATTAGTTTCAGTCTTCCGCAGGTGTGAAAGATCACCCAAAGGGACTCTTGGACAACCATACTCAGTGGCTGTATTTGAGCTTTAGTTTGATACCATTATTGACGGAGTTGGAGATAACAAGACATATCTTATTGCAGTTTTGTTGTAGTTGAGAGAAAGTATTAGTGACGGATTGTATTGCAGATTTGAGAGGGTTTGGATGTTTTATTTGCTGCTGTTCCTTTACCCAGGCCGTACCAGCACCTAGTAGTGACGTGGGTCTTTGATAGCTACATCTTTGACGGAGTTTATGCATAGAGAACACTTGTGCGGGTTATTACTTGTATCTAGAGCAGCTGTATGCATTTCTATTGGTGAAAGAGATCAAGTTGTAACTTCATATTTGCTGTACCTTTCATTTTCAGACTTGCATTTTGTGAACAACGAAGTGGGTATGTAAGATACTTCACTATTTTGGCTATCTATTTTTCTAGGTATTGATGTTTTAGATAATAGGGGATATTTTATGAACTGGGTTGTCAATATTCTGTGAAAATACTGAGTATCTAAGCCGATATAAAAATTTGGAATTTTCAGCTATGTATTCCCTATGTAATGTTCAGTTTTGAGTTGAAAATTATTATTGCAATATCTTCTATTTTGCTGCATTATATTGTTGTATCAAACATTGCAAAAATATCAGAGAAAACCAAACAAACTAAAACAGACAGGTAGAAATCCAGAGAATTAAATATCCTATCAGAGGTGGGATATTACAAAGTCTATAAGATGTATAAATTAGTTATAAATTAGACATGTATGCAAAATGTGGAAGCATAGACAAGGCACGTGAACTGTTTGACAGAATGCCTCAAAGAAATGTGGTCTCATGGACTGCAATGATTGCAGGATATGCACAAAATGGATTTGTTGAAAAGGCTTTAGTAATTTTAAAGCAAATGCAATTGGCTGGTGTAAAGCCAATTTCCACAACCTTTTCCAGCCCAGCATCCTCCCTGCCTGTGTCAAAATGGGAGCTTTGGAATAGGGTATGGACATCCATTAAAACATAAAGGATAGAGGAATTTTGTCAGATGTTGTAGTTGCAATTGCCCTGTTAGACATGTATGCAAAATGTGGAAGCATAGACAAGGCACGTGAACTGTTTGATAGAATGCCTCAAAGAAATGCATTGGCAAAACGGAGGGACAGTGGGGGGATGGTGGGGATGTTTTCCTGAAGTCTCCCCTTCTCGGAAACGGGGAAACGTGGGGGACGGCTGTATTTCAGGGGAGAACGCGTCCCCGTGGAACTATGACAAAAACCCTTCTAGCCATTTGAGTGGATTCATCCAGAGTTCACTAGAGTGTTGAATGCTTGCAATTAGATTTCATATTGTGATTGAGGTATCCAGTTGAGTAGAAGATTGAGGTTTATTGAAGGTCATTTGCGAAGAAATTCATAACATTTTATTGTGGAAGAGATTCCTTGTGTGCTGGCCGTACCAATCCTAAACAGGTTGCGCCATATTATTTTGCTGGCCGTACCATCAGGTTGTACTTTACCTACTGCAAACTGGTTGTACAGATATAAGGAAAGACAATTTGGAGTTATAAGGGAAGTCACACCCTTTATGTGGAGATTTAGCTCACAAAAATCCTAGCCACTCCTCTTCATTACATGTTGATCTCCATGAACTTGGTGCCACCACTTTGGGAGGGGATATATGGGACGCATAACACGCACAACTGATAGAGTAGACTTATTATATTATATCTTCATATTTAGATTTCAGTATTTGACAGTGGGTTGTTCTCTCATTCAACTCCAGCATTTTGACGGAGTTTGTATTAGTTCTAGCTTCTAGTTTAGTGTTTGGGTGTGTGGTTTTCAGCTTCACCAGACAAGGGTTAGTAAAATTGTGACAACATTCTGATATTAATATTTCCTCATAATATTATTTGTTGTATTTCTAGTGATTCATCAATATAAAACATCTTGCTTTGCCTTGTTTTATGAAGGTTTATTAGATTTATTGTAGTATTTGTGTTACTTCATTCAAATATTCAAAAATTCAAAAAAAAATAGTTTGAGATGTTTCGGTGGTATTGGAGTTGGTGACCCTGTCAGCCTATTCAGAAACTACCAATTTGATGCAGAAATACACTTCATATGCATCCCATTGATATAGCAAACCTATATTACCAGAGAGAACTTAGAAGGGCACAGATCCAATTTTCGGAAAATATAGAAGGAAGGTTTCTGTTTGCAAATTGGGAGGTAGAAGAAATTATGGCTGACAGAGAAAGGAGGACTCCTAATGAGGGAAATAACGCAGAACTACAACTCAATGCTCTCATATAGGGTCAACAACAATTGACTAATTTGTTAACCTAGATGTTGCAGAACATGAATATTCCTAGAGCCAGTCAGAATCACAATGGTGAAGCTAGCAACTCAACAAATAATAATAACACCAGAGCAGTGATTGGATTTGCAGCTAGACCTCTCATGTTGAAGTTGTTAAATAGAGAAGAGGTTCTTGAAGGTGATCGGGAACAACAAAATATTGGCAAAGGCTATCTGGGTTACCTACATGAGTATTAGTCCTTAGGGGATGAGTTTCATGCAGCGATTTCCTTAACTAATTTCTGTCAATTGAAGCTAAGGATTAGGCCCAAGAAGGAGAGAGATACTCCTAGCCAGGACTTGCAGCGAAGGTTGGGCAAGTTGTCCATACCTACTTATGATGGTTCAAACAAGTGTACAACATGTGCATGGATCCAAAAGATGGACACCTACTTTTCACTAAATTCTATGTTTGAAAATCTGAGATATCGGGTTCTTCTATTTTACCCACCACACCCGTATGCATAGTTTAAAAAATCGCAGGTTACTCGCAGGACTCTTGAGTAACCGCAAGCTAAAAACATCTGTGAGTAACTCGCAGTATAACTCGTCGCCGGGTTTTAAGATAAACTCGCGGTGATTTTTTGTGTTTAACTTGCGGTGATTGTGTTTAAATCAGGCTAACTCGCGTTTGAAAAAAAGCATCAAATAGGTTAAGTGACAGAAAATGACGTGAAAATCGTTTTTTTTCGGTTCGACGGATCGTTGGGTATGATTTGCGATTCTGAGTGTCTTGGACACAGAGGATTTTAGGGCACGATTTAGTGTTGTGTATATTTTAAGCTTTTATGACATTATAATTAATTTTTGGTTTTATAAAAGTCATTATAATTTATATTTTCCCAAATAAATTATAATTTATTAATTTATATTTTAGTTTTAATTTTTTGGTTATAATTTTTTATAAAAAATAATTTTTATTTTTAATATAATATAATAAATTATGTTTATAAAAACATTTAATTTTATTAAATAATAATGTGATATTAATAAGTATTTTAATATTATAATAATAATAATTAAAAATTAGATGTATTTCTTCAAACTTAATTACAAGTTTTTTCCTCAAATTTTAGCATTTATGAATTTGTTTCGAATTTTGTGACTGCATTCTATATCTATGTTTAGTTTACTATTTTACGACCTCCCACTATATCTGCATTTAGTTTTACAACCTCTCATTTTCTATATCTGTGTTTAGTTTTAGTTTGGATTGAATAGTTATCTGTGATGTGTATTTAACTCTAATTTTGATTTATATATGATGGAAATTAGTAATATGTTTCACATATTCAATAATATGTATGTTTTTTAAGAATATTTTTTAAAATTTATATATTTTTAATGTTTGATAAATTTACCGAGTTACTGCCAAGTTTTTCTTCGAGTTTTTGTCGAGTCCCAAGTTTTTAAAATTTTTGGGTCCGCTGAGTAATTGCCGAGTCCAAGTTTTTAAACTATGCCCGTATGGGTACGGGAGTGAGATGGGATACGAGGGGTTTGCCCAGCGGTGTCCCCGGGCACCCCCGGTTCCTTATGGGTTCTTCAAAGAAGAACCCATAAGGAACCGGGGGTGCTCGGGGACACCGCTGGATGAACCCCCTGCATCTCGCGAGGATCCGGCTATATTCGGATGAATGCAATGAAAAAAACATCAAAGGGGTGTTAGTGAAAGAAGAACCCATAAGGAACCGGGGGTGCCCGAGGAGGACGTTGGACGAACCCCCTGCATCTCGTGAGGATCCGGCTATATTTGGATGAATGCAATGAAAAAAACATCAAAGGGGTGTTATTGATCTAGGAAAGCTCATTTTGCCATCAGTTGTCAACTAAGTTACAAGGTTCGAGTTTGAATTCGAGTTAGGCAACTATGAAATTCGGATGAAGTTCAACAAGAGGAAAAAAAATTCGACATTAAATTCGCCTATATAAATTTAATTTTTTTAAAATATAAGTAATATATACACAAAATTATAAAAATACATATTATAAGTAATTGCAAAATAGTTATAAGTAATTAAAAAAAGTTATAAGTTATAATTATAACTTATAAGTAATTACAAAATAGAAAAAACCTAAAATTTTAAAAATAATAAATAAAAACCAAAAAAAACCTAAAATTATGCTATTTATTAGTTTATTAGTCTTTATTATAAGTAAATAAAGTAAATAAGTAATAAATTATAAAGTAAATATAACCATGTAAATAAATTATAAGTAAATAAATTTTATTAGTCTTTATTACATGGATATGCAACTTTACATGGACAACCTTATTACGGCCAAACAACATAAGGATTTGATTTGTTTGGCCGTAATATTAAAAAATAATGCCAAACTTATTACTTTAATGGTAAATACTTATAAACTTTATTTCGGATTTGTTTGGCCGTAATGGTAAAAAAAATGCCCGAAGGCCTGGCTATGCACAGTGCCGCCCGTAACAGATCTTGATGAGGAATGTTTTCTGCTGCTACTCAGATTCGTGTTTCCTTCAACACTCGCGACTCCTGTTCAATCGCCACCCAAATTCGTGTTTCCTTCAGACAATCGCTGCTCAAGCAAACCGTGAGAAATCATGTCATGACTGATAAATCTTTGTAGTTATGTCGCAGGTGCTCTTTTTAAAAGGAAAAACATGAGAAGCAACCCTTAAATATAAATATATTTTATTGAAAAAATCTGCCCTTTTATCTAGACGAATTTAATGACGAATTTTGCCAAATATTTTGGGCTTTTTAAAAATTCGCCGAATTTCAAACTTCATATAAGAAATTCAGCAAACCCTGTGACTTAGGTTGTCAATGTTTTTGTGTGAGAATTATTATTGCGGTTGAAGATTGACGAATAATAAAATAGAAACCTTATTCTGCCCTAGTTGAGTGTGTTGGTGTGAACAGGGTTATCATGTAACTGGTTTACCCTTGTGTGGATAATTTACATTATTTAACTATTTACTAGCTAAATAATATTCACACATCACACATAATTCACACATGTTAAGTTGACTTAGTGAGTCTTCTAAATGTCTAGTTGAGTCTAGTTGTGTTGAGTTGTTGATAGTTGGAGTGAGTTGTCTTATCCTCCACATGTGCAATTAGTTATCATCCTCTAATTGTCACATGTTGTAGGAATATCTCCACTTTCCACTCCACCTTTCACTCCACCTTTCTAGCTCTCACCTTGTCTTTATAAGCAAGGCATATCATGTATTATGTAATCCAATAAACAATCCAGTGTAATCTCTTGTAATCTTTTACATTCATTGATAGAATAACATTATTCTCTCATTTGATCTCTCTTGTGCTTTCATGAAGTCCTAGATCCTGGGTGGCTCCAATCATAGCCAACTCTAACAGAGCGCGCTGCAGAATATATATATTTATATATACATTTTAAACTATGAAGTATTT
The DNA here is from genome assembly GCA_027924645.1 of Cunninghamia lanceolata. Lineage (NCBI taxonomy): Eukaryota > Viridiplantae > Streptophyta > Pinopsida > Cupressales > Cupressaceae > Cunninghamia > Cunninghamia lanceolata. Next base: position 6,494,773 of record BSBN01001495.1, on the reverse strand, counting down.
AAATATTTTGTTTATTGACAATTATGAGTATTATTGTTTTAATAATTTTAAATACATATAAAATTATAAATTATATATAAATAAACTAACAATAAAATAATAAATTATAATTATATAATTATAAGTTTATAACTATAATTTATAATTTATATATAAATAAATTAACTATAAAATAATAAATTATAATATAATTATAATTTATAGTTTATATAAAATAATAAAATATTATAATTTGTTATATAATATATAATTATTATTTAATAAATTTATTATATATATATTTTATATATAGTTGTACCCGTACCCGGGCCAAAAAAATTGTTGTATCCACGTCCCTGATCCTCGAACCCATACCCGATCCCATACCAGGATCGACAACTTAGTTGAAAATGAAGCAATAAAATATGCAACACTTCATTTAGAAGGGGATCATTGTTTAAAAACCTGGCGAGTACTCACCAAAAAATCTATCTCGCGAGTAATCACGAATAACTTGGTCGTGAGTTTAACCAATAAATCGTGATGATTTTTTTGAAAAACCGTGCTTAAAATTGAAAAAATCGCCAAAACTCGGGGCAAAAACTCGTGGAAGGTTGTTGTACCTTAATACCTTGTTGGTCTACACCCATCGATTGAAAAGTTAGGGGCCAGAGAGTCATCTTACCCAGACTTCTCTAGTTATTTTTTGGAAGTACATTCACACTAGATCTGCCGTCAACAATTGTATTGGTGAGATTCTTTCCAAGGATCTCCATATTTACCACCATTGGTTTCTTTGTCATGCTAACTATTAATAGCATGGGATCAATCACTTGGTTACTCGCCAACGGGGGTGTTGACATCCAGGTTTTCAGCCTCATATTTGCAAAATCTTGCCAAATTCATCAAATTTTCCTAATGGGTCCTTGTGCCTTTACCTGATGCATGTTGTTGAACCCTTGATTTTGGCTAAGTATGAAACCCTAAAACCCTGAAAATTTGGCCAAGTCTGAAATTTGATGGATCCTCCAAATTCTAGAATCTACAATTTAACTCCTATGGATCTGAAACCCCTCTCAAACATCCTGACAATATATTTTAAAATAACTTAAAGTATAAGAAAGGTAAATGATAAAAGGTAAATACAAACTTATATTTTAATGCTATTTTAAAATATATTGTCCTGTCTGGATTTCGAGACCCGTCGGGACTTTTGGACTTTTTCCTAAAGTCCTATTTCCCTCCATAACCCCGCGTCCCTTGTCCCTTCGCAACCTCGGGACCTGCCAGCAAAAGAGGACCTTTGAAGTAAAAAATCTTTTCGGACTCCCTAATCTTTCATGACAATTTTGAAGGGGCAAATAAGTGAATTTTTGAGTAAAATTTTGAGGTTATGGATGGATTTTCCATGCAATTTTGAATCATCTTTCCATTTTGGACTTTGGTCATTTTTGGTTGGACTTTTTCCAAAAGTTCCAAAAGTGCCAAGTCCTCCCGTGAACCTCATCCCCACATCCTCTCTACCCTTGTTTTCCAGACTCCTGTAATATAATGAAAAGATCCTGGCGGGACTTCGAGACCCGATGGGACTCTTGGTCCTGGTCCCAAATCAAATGTCCTCCTGTGGCCCGAAATCCGACCAAGGCCTAGAAACACCCAGAAATGCGGGAAAACGCGCCGCCAACTCTCCAAATCGTTATTAATGCAAAATGGGTAGTTGAAATTTATGTTTTTATTGCAGTTAGTGGAGTTGGTGGGGTTTTCCCTCCCATTTTTCCATCTAATCCGAGTTGCAAGTGATATAAATAGAAGATTGAAAATCATTTTGAGGTGTTGGTTCTTTGGTGGTGGCTGGATGCTGTGCAGGTTCAGTAATATTTCTAGGGCTCCAAATCATGCCATGTCTAGTTGCAGAAAAGTAATGGAGCAGTGACACAAATGAAAGATAGTGTGCTGCAGGGGTTGTGTAGATAATGTCTCCATGTTTGTTTGTATGTATTTAGGGTTTTCCTCTTATCACATTTGCTGATAAGTTTGTATTGGACATTTGAAAATGTGATAGCATTTTAAATATACTACAAGCTTTGTAATTGTCATTTGTTCTCTCCATTTGAATGCATGCAGTTCATTCTAGATAACTATGTTTGAAGCACAAAAATTGCAATTTGATATAGCATATGCTTAGATCAATTTTCTTTGTTTCCTTTCCATTGTTCTCTTTTTTGTTACCCGAGACTCTGTAGCCCAGTTGGATTGGCACCAGTCTTGGCTTCATCAGACCAATCTCACACCTTTTAAAACAAAGAAACATTTACCAGTGGTTTAGGGGAAGGACCATCGCTCCTGTGCATGTATACTTGCATGGTTTGTATCAGGTATATAGGGGTTTTGTGACAGCCAGTTGTTCTTAGTTTAGTGATAGTTTTGGGATCAAGATAACGAGTTGGGTTTGGTTGTTCATTGGTTTTTAATTGTTCATCTGGTTTGAACTCAATACCTGTTAAGGTATAACCCTTGGAATATCCCTCCAGAGCCTAGCTGAGCTCGAAGTGTAGAGGAGCCTACCCACTCCTGTAAGTTGGCCAAAATCGCCCTTAACCTATTGATAAACCTCTTTGAATCACCTTGATGACACCCCTGGCCTAGGTGATTGTGAAATGTTTTTTAGGGTTTCGGGTTGTAATTTTGGGAACCAACAGGGGGTTCGGTTATTGGGTCTTCATTCGCCCCAGATTCCAAATTAGCCGTAGCATGCATCGTCTCATTCTTCCTCGATACAATAGCATTAGGAATAAATTGTAATAAATCCACTACTTCAATCGGTATGATTGCTTGAAGTACTTGTCGTGAAATATTTTTCTCGGATTGTAATTGATTTGTTACCATACTTGCATTTGCATTTGAGTGGCGTTGTCCGTTATCCATAGTCTACTCCACTTCGGCTCTTGCGTCAGGAAATCTTGCTTGTTTTGTACGTGGGTCCAGGTACACAAACTTCTTTGCTTGGGCTTAAGTAACAACCAATACTTCATTCTTCCTTTCAACATCAATCAAGTTGATGCTGGCCTTTTGCTTCAAACATCCAGTGTCTTCATGGTCTCCAGGTCCACACCATTTGCACAATAATTGCACTTTGTCCTGCTTGTTCTGGTAGTCTCTCGCAAAGTGTTCCCATTCGTTACATTGTCGGCATTGTATGATAGGGCGTCCTTTAGGGTCGTATTGTATTTGACTTCGACCTCCTCTTTGATTTCAATAACCGTCTAGAGATGTGTTCTGTGGCTTTGATGGAGTGGACTGCTCTCTCTGTGTGAAGAGTACTTGTGTACTCTTGGTCTTCAAATTATACAGACACTCTTTTATCGAATGACCCATGACCTAGCAAATCTCACAAAACAATTTTCTAGGACAGTTACCTTTGTTGTGACCTTCACTTTTGCACGTAGTACACCAAAGTTCAGTGGATTCTTTGCTGGTTTCTTTCTCCGACTTCAATTCTTTCATCATTCGGAGCATGTCTCTTTGGAGCGCTTGTACTGTTCTTGATTCACTCTCGTTGCTGTCATCTGAACTACCATCTTCCTCTGTTTTTCTTTTACTACGGGAGGACGTTTTGTCTTCACTTTCTATGTCCATTGCCTGATTGTAGGCTTCTACATAAGAAGAGGATGGAATCAGACCTTCGATGAACCACCTTTTCTTGAGAGCGTCAGCAGGTTCTTTTTCTAACTTTACGAGCAATTCTTAAAGTCTACAATTGTAAGCTCATACATTCTCATGCTTACCTTGCCTGGTATTGTAGATTTCGTCTACTATTTCATTATCATCTCAAAGCAATTTAAACTCTTCTTCAAAGGCTTTCTTTAATCTCTCCCATGTGTTTTGAGAGGCTTGGTCAAGTTCAGTATAACAGTCAATTGCTACACCTTGCAAGGTGGCTGAAAAAGACCGTAGCCAAATTGTTTTATCATCTTGTCCATTTGTTGTCCAGATTGTTTCACAAGTCTTACAGTGCCTGATTGGATCCTCTGATCCATTGCCTATAAACTTAGGCAACTTCTGCTTTTCTCCACTAGGGCTTACCGTGGTTTTATTCTGATGCAAACCTAGCGCTTGGAACCTACTTGCTAGGGAGTTTCAATTCGAATGTTTTGATGGTTTTGTTGCACTCTCGGCCACGCGAGAATCCTCCACTTTCCACAAATTCAGCGTTCCGCGCACTTGTTTCGCCTTCAAATTTTCTTTTATACACCCTTGGGCTCGATTTCTCCTTCTATTAACAACCCTTTGATGCCTCGAAGGTTGCTCTCATACGCTTCTATGAAGCAATTTGACTCCGACTCCCAACTTCCCTCGTCCAAAGAAGGTTGTCTTGACTTTTCAACTTGATCAGAAAGATAAATCCACGCTTTGTCTAGCAATGGAAGGTGCCTTGTGATCTCCTCCCACTCTGCCCTTGTATGATTATTTGTAGTGGAAATGTGTTCCCTCTCTCGATTACGACTCCTACTCACGCTTCGACTTCGACTTCTACTTCGGGATGGACTTTGGCTTCGGACTTAAACGATCTCTCTTAGTCTTCTTTTGCGTTCTCTTTGTTCTCCCAACCTAAGAGATCGTTTGATCTCTTGATCCTGACCATGTGGTCTCTTCCCGCCTTTATTGGGGTCTAAGGGCATGAATCTCTTATATCGCACCTGATTTCTTTTAAGGCAACGATGCCAATGTTTACCCTTCTATTTGATAAATGAATACTTGCAATAATGAGTAGAATGAACAATGCATACCAGATAGAGGAGTAAAAGTATATCTTTATTCACACATGAAAGTATTACAGAAGTAGACTAGAGAGTCGATCCGACTAGATCATACTACTTTTCTCGACGATACAAAGACTATTTAAAAGACCCGACGGTTGCCAAAAGGAACACAACCGTCAACTAACTGACTCTTATAACTATCTGAGAGCTGACAACCAATTAATACATAGTCGGATAGCCCCATATTATCAAATATAAACATAGTCGGATAACCCATATTATCAAATATAAACATAGTCGGATAACCCATATTATCAAATATAATAATCGGCATTGTGCACTAACTACAAAAAGTACTCAAATAAACAGAAAAGGATAAAATAACCACCCACTAGAAAGAGGCCAAACATTTTGCCTTTTGACTCATATTACTCTTCTTTTTTCTAATATTTGGATATATGAGATGGGTGGAATATGTGAGAAGGGAGGTGTTTTGCTTCTCTTCATAATGGTTGAGCGCTTTTTCTTTTCTGTTTCTGTTAGTTATTTTTTCTCTCGCTTTATAAACTGTTTGGGGGATATGGCTCATAGTTGTTTATCATTCTTATCCAATACACCATAAAATGTGCTTGGTTGCATCTGGAATAGTTGTTTATGTATCTAGGCCATATACAAGGCATATCTGAGAAGTATCATATCTGTATCTATATGGTACTTAGAAGTACATGTATCAAGGAGTCCTGATAAAATATATCAGCCCTTGGGTATTGAATACCTCCCTCAAGCATGTGCCAAAGATGAAGGATGATAGGAGGCTTCAATTATTAGGAAATCACTTTAAACATCGTCATGCATTTTGCACTGCAATTACCCCATTTCTTGTTGAAGAAGTCCCTTTTCCTGTCAAAGCATTTTTGTTTCTTGCAGCATTTGATCTTTGAAGTGAAAATTTCCCTTTAAAATTTCCCATTGTAGTAATATTGAAGATTTCATGTGATCCTAATTGGTGTCAGGATGTTTCAGAACACCCTCCAGTTTCTCTGCCATTGCCTCAATCTCTCTTACTTCTGATCTCAAAATCCAGTCTCCTTGACACCCGAAGATGCTTCCAAATTTCTTCTGGTAAACTATATGCGGTGATTCCATTAAATAGATTTTCAAGAACTTGCATCTTCTGTGTAAGCATACTTTCTTTCCATAAATGGGATCCTTCCCTAGATTCTAATCCCTCTTTCTGAAATATTTTCCCTTGTCCTGAATGCAGGCATCTCCAGACTATTTAGATCAGTCATCTCAAAATTCAGAAAACCATGTAAAATCTCTTAAACAAAATAACATAATCAAAGGAAAGACTTTAAATAAAATGGCATAATTAAAGGAAAGATTTAGAGGTTATAACTTTTTTTCCATAATCATCCACTGATCCATGATACTCATGTCATTGAACATGTTTACAGTTTAGGCATAAGTTACAACTAAATTAAACTTAAATTCGTTGCTGTAAACAACAAACTTGATTGTGTAAGAGAAAACATTCCTTTACTTCTGTTGACACCACCATGATGCATTCTATTTTTACTTCTAGGAATAATGCCCTTAATAAGTTAATAATAACAACCATCCAATTACTTGTATCATTATTGAGGATAAGGGTGTAAATGTTACCATTGTTGGTTAAATCTGGGGAATATTGATGTAGAACAGCTTGTTTGCCACATTTTTGGCACTCCTAATATAAAGAAAACTAATGTTATCAAAATTTTATATTAATATAACTTTCATTTTAACAGTTATACAATTTTCTAACATGAGATCTTATAGTTTCTTTATGTACAACTAATGGTTAAAACTTAAATTTGAATCACCATTCGATTGCCTTTGTTTATGGCAATCCTGTGGCTAGTCTAATTTCCAAGAAATAAGTTTAATTATTCAAGCTTGACTACGTTATGCTAAGGGTCAAGACCATTGCAGAAGGTTAAGAACACCTGTTCTTAATCGGCCCATATTACTCCCCTGCAAACTGCCATGCCAAGATTGTCATTTTCTGCAACATCAAATTTCATTTTATCTGCCACACAGTTGGAGGACAAGCCTCCTCAGAGATTTCAACTTAAGCATTGTCAGCCCATGTACAATAATCAGTACATTTATTCAATACAAATGTATCATTTCAGTGAACAGATCTGGTACTCAAATCATAGTCTTGAGAGTCTCACTGCCATTGTGATATATCAGCATGATGGTAATTTATGCATTATTGTATAAGCACAAAAGATTTGCAAGGACTGGACTAGAATACGAAAATGATAACAACTTAAATGTGTATTTTTACAGTTTACGTTATCATATTTCCTTCACGATTCTGTTTGTACTCACCCATGTTCTTAATTATGTGTTCTCTGTATTTTTATGATCAGATGACATTAATAGTATTATTTTCTTTCTTATGTTGAGTTGGTGTTAAGCCTAACCTGAGTCACATGTTTGTAGTGTGAACAAGTTTGTCAATCTGCACTTCAGAGGCGGTATAGATTTCTACCACACTTATACACACTCTTCTATTTGGCTCATACAAAAGGAGAGCTAGTGGTATCCCCACTTTTCTTTGCTGGTATGTAAAACTTTTATGGCACTTTTCTATTCAATCAGAGTATTTAATAAATTTATACAGAAATTTTTTAATTTGTATTTTAAATAAGTATTTTCTCTTAAGAGAGATTTCCATTCTTTGGCGCAGATTCTAAAGATCCAAATTTACGGGATGTGGAAGATACATTTTTACTGGGTCCACTTCTAGTGTCTGCCAGGTTTTTTTTAAAAAATTTATATGTTTTGGGGGAACATTTATGATTGACCATTTCTCATTTATTCTGTTAAAGACCTGTTCAATTGGTTTTCCAATATTTGTGCATTTAAAAGGTACATGTTATAACTTATACATAATAACACCGAAAGTCTTTGGTATATTTTAAATCGAAGAGTTAACTTGAACAGTTTTCATTACTGAAACACCATCCAATGGCCAAATTTAAATTTCAGTTATTTATTTTCTTCTTTGTTTGTTTAACAGTACTGTACCAGAAATGGGATCCGACTCAAAAAAACTTGTTCTTCCTAAGGGTGTTTGGCAGCGTTTTGACTTTGACGATAGCCATCCTGTAAATACTTTCTGATGCCACAGTTGAATAATTCACTTTGAAAAGCTTCATGTATGAATGAAGCAAAATTAAATATTATAATTGTCTGAGCAAAATCATGGTTGTTTTACAGGAGCTGCCATTGTTGTATTTGCAAGGTGGGTCTATTATTCCAGTAGGTCCCTGTATTCAACATACAGGTGAAGCAGACCTCACTGACACCCTAACGCTCCTTGTGGCTTTAGATGAGCAAGGTAATTCCTGTGTATCTTGATTATTCTCAAATGGGCTATTTTCATTTTCAAGGCATAACTTAAAAATTCTGTAACACACTGGAATTCCTATTATTGACATGCATCTCATGTCTTCATGTGAAAACTTCTAAGCTATAATTTTTCCTTGTAAAATTGGTATCCTATGTTAATAAAATTAATCTGAAATGTGAAAGACAAATGACATCGAAATCCAAATATAATGTCCAGGGTTAACAACAATATGAAATCACTCAAAATTATTTTTGGACATTTGTAATTTCTTTTTCTTCTCTGGATGAATTGTTTGGAAGCTATCAAGCTTTTGTCAATATGAAGCCACTCAAACCTATAGTTTTGTTCTATCCATATGTCCAGCAATGTGAAAGGTTCATTTTATTCCCATGTGTTTGTTCTCAGAGTCGAAATTGAACCATTATTCATGGTATAAGCCCATGCATCAGAGCAAATTACTGTAGCTCGACCATAACTTTGTTACAGCCCATATTGCATAGAATTTGTCCATTAGTGTGGGGTATGTCTTTTTAAGTTTTTAACAAGAGTCAAATTTTATGATAAGAAAGGGAGCAAGCCCCCATAATTACATTAGATGATCAGTGACAACAATCAGAAATTTGTGTTCAAACTCAACATAGACTTTGTTCACAAAGATCTAAAATTTTCGCATTACCTCTAAAACCAACACAAGAAGAAGTAAATAGACAGCATAGAGAAAATTCTAGTTACCATTGGTCGAATCCTCTGGGCTGTTTGCAGTGGCATGGCCAAAATTCACAAATTCATTGATGAAATCTTGATCAGCCACCATGATATGCAGTCACAATCATGATAGGGATCTAGAAGAAGAGGGTGTATATGATGCAACTAGAAGTATTTCAGGTGCTAGGCAAGGAAACCCTAGTATGCAAATTAGTTAAGTCCTTGTATGGCCTTAAGAAGGTTCCACGAGTCTAGTGCATCAAGATTGACTACCATCTGTGAGAATTAGGATTTAAAAGAAATCTCTCTGATCTGGCGCCCACTGTGCAATTCTCATTGTGTATGTTGACGATCTTGCCATCATTGGTAGGGGGGCAATGCAATTTGGTGGGTGAAATCAGATTTATATTATGCTTTTGCTATGACAGATTTCGGCCTCCTATGCTACTACCTAAGTATAGATATGTCATTGCTTGACCATGCAATTTTTGTATCTCAGGTCATTATGTGCCAAAAATCTCTTGGAGAAATTTAAGATGATGGAGTGCAATCCATCATCTACACCTATGTAGGTTGGGCTAAAATTATTAGTTCGTATTAATTCACCGTTGGTCAGTGAATCAGTATGCAGATGGTTGGTAGGCTATTAGTCCTACATCCAAACGACTGGATTTATGTTTCGCCATCAGCTTTCTTTCTTGATTTTTATCGCAAGACTCGCAACCAAAATTAGTATATTGTACTAGACATCTGTGGAGTTCAGGTTGTCAGGATACACAAACTTTATTTGGGCTGGTTCTATTGACACAAGTTGATCCACTACTGGTTATGCATTTTTCATAAATTCAGGACTTGTTTCATTGCAAAGCAAACTCCAGCATACAGTTGTCTTGCCTTCTACTGAGGCAGAGTAGAATATCAGAGTTAGTGCATGTTGTGAGGTGGTATGGTTACAGCAGGTATTATTTGATTTGTAGTTGGATCCAACTACAACTACTCCAATATACTGCAAAGTTAGTGAAAAATCCAGTGTATCACACCTGCAACAAGCACATCGGGATTCACTATCATTATTTTCAGCAGATGATTGATAATAACAGCATTTGTCTTCATTATTGTTTTACTTACGAGCAGACTGCTGATAATAAATTTGTAAATCATGTACAATAACATATATTTCGGAAAGTTGCAAATTTTCTATAAAGCAGCATTGATTTGGCTACCTCATGGGAATCATATTTGATTTGTGGTATGCTATAGCTTGCATTATTTCTAAGACCAAGATAGGTCAATCACTGTCTATACGGTTGTCATGGCATGAGTCAAGATATTAAGCAGGAATACGGTATAGAACAACCAGAACTTGGGGCTTGTGGTCAATTCTTGCAGGTTTGCAAAATTAGAGTTATGGATGGAAATTTTTGTTTGGACAGGAGATTGGCATATTTTTCTTGCTTCTAGTTTATCAACTAAAATAAACCATATACAACACTTAATTTGGGATGTTTGTTTGAGTATTCCAATTTGAAGCTCCATGGTCATTCATGTTCGCCCCTATCACACTAGGATGATTCAACTCCTTATAAACAGTGTTTATGATTGATATTAATATATAAAACATTCTCTGATTGCAGGTCTCAAATGTTTAGACATGCCTGTAAGTGTTTGTATTCCAAACATTTAGCTAGAAAGAATTTATAGGTGCTTTGGGTTGCTAGAATGGATCTCCAATCTCAAATAACTGTAATGACTATTTTTGGGAAACACAAAGTGGGTGTACTTAGAGGAAGAGGTTTATGGAGCCGATGTTCTGTTATTAACCTTTTCCAACTTTTGTCTCTGCTTTTTCAGGAAAAGCAAAAGGAATACTTTTTGAAGATAATGGTGAAGGATATGAATTCCAGCAAGGACAGTTCCTTTTGACATATTATGAAGCTGAATTATCTTCCTCTACAGTTTCTGTGATAGTTTCTAGAACTGAAGGATTATGGAAGAGGCCAAAACGTAAATTGCATGTACAATTGCTGCTTGGTGAGGGGGCCAAGGTTTGCACCATACAATCACTCGTTACGATGAACACAAGTTGTAAATAGTTGTGGATTTTTATTTTTTCATTTAACTTTTGTTTTCTTTCCACAGATTGAGGCATGGGGCCAGGATGGAGAAAAGATAAAAATTGACGTTCCTCCTGCAGCTGAGGTTGCAAATCTTGTAGCTGAAAGTCAGAAACAGCACAGTATAAAGATTGGTAAATTTTAAATAACCCTAAATCTTAAAGGCCTTATGATTTTTGTATGCATCATTTTACAGCTATATTACTCAAATGTACAACTCTGTGAGCATATACTTCATTTAGGTGTGCAATTAGGCCTTTCAGAGTTGCTTTCACAATGTCACCGCAAATAAACATTTTAGAAGTCCCAATTGTCATGTATTTAAGTTCAATTTCACAAACGTTGCTTCCTTTTCAGGTGAATTTGTGAATATGTTTTTTCCGTCCAAGTTTTACTTGCTTAACCTTTTTATGATTATTTAGAATGTATCTCTACGTGGAATTGTATCAAGATGCCTCTAAAACAAGATTACAAAATTGTTTTCTTATTTTTAGAGGGGAATTGTAGACATTGGATCTCTGGATTGCTAGGCAGTATGTGTGGAATTTTTCAAATATTGGTCTACTTCCAATGATTTCTCCCTAGCATGCTGTTAGTTTTGTCAAATATCATATAATTTATTCTCTTCAGAAGGATGATATTCATATCTTACTGAAGTATGACAAGTTGTTGATAATTTGTTCTTAGTTTACTGATACTTTTTTAAGCCTCATTAGATCTTGCATTAAGGATGTTATGCCAAAAACAAATCAATTTTGAATACTGCATCTAGATTCTGAGCTAAAGCAGTGATTTTAGATCAACTCATATGAAGCAATCTTATCTAGTACTTTGAACTCATAAATATGATTGGTAATTGTTCTGGTTCATCAAAAGATGGGTTGATTAAAAACAAACCTTGGGTACAGTCAAGATCAGTTATTTTCCGTGATCTTGCAACCAACAGAAAGCCAAACCTCAAATAATAAATGATCCCTTCATCTGCAAGGTGAACTAAAATATCAAATTGATGTGGGTGTTAATTTCTTTTGATGCAGCTCAAGCAATTCGCCCTCCAGATAAAGAAGAGCACCATGCAGGAAAGGGAACTGAACTCTCTAGGACACCTGTTGATCTTGAGAGTGGTGAGTGGCATCTCAAAGTAATACCTTGGATTGGGGGTCGCATGATCTCAATGACCCATATTCCCTCTGGTGAGTAACATTGATTTTTTGGTCGCTGGATTTTGTGTTGTATCCCCTCAGATACAAGTCATAGAATCAAATGCTGGGATTTTCTTTTTTTCAGGATATTACCGTCCATGTTATTTGTTACTTGATGCTTTAATTGCTGGAGTTTAGCTTCAAAATTCTCTTTCTAGAAATTGTGACCAGTATATTTGTTTTTTAGTTTTTAGAATGTGGAAGGAATTGACAAACAAAGTACAGTAAAATTTATTTTCAGATTTTAGTTACTATGGAACTCCAAAACGACACAATGTGACAATAGTTTATTCCTTTTGTTATTTGGATTTTACAAGTTGGTATTCTGATATTTATTCCAATCAACAAACTTTTGCAATTTGTTTGCATTATGGTGCAACACGGAATTGAATTAATCAAAAAATCTGAAGGTACAACATTTTTACTTGTAGTTAGAAGACTATTGCTTTCACACTGTAAAATGCAGTGGAGACAGGTGCCTGATCCTGTGGAATAATTCTATTTTTGTTTATGAATAACTTTTATTTTAAAAATAAGATTTTTAATGTGAATTCATAAAAAACGATGCAGGTTTGGGTGACACTTTTATTGCATGCTGGATTTTCTCCTCCGCATAAAATTGGTTCATTATTGAGTTTAAAATGAATGCCCAATTTTGCTCTTGGACAGCGTCATTTCACTCATGAGAGGAATGGGTCACCAAAGTGATTGTGACTTTTGGGAACGTATCTTTAGAAAGGCTTCAGGTTGAAAATATGGAAATGCATAAATTAAAGGATTTGAAATTTTGATAATAACTGATAGTATAGCTACACATGAAAGTGTAAGTAGGACAATCTGATATGATTTAGCAACATACAGAGACAAGAAAGCAAATACTCAGAGCTTGAAGGACAATATCATATAGCTACACATGAAAGTGTAAGTAGGGCAATCTGATATTATTTAGCAACATACAGAGACAAGGAAGGAAATATGCAGATGCGATAGGCTCTATGCATGTGATTTTAAGGACCCTTATAAAATTCCTAGGTAATATAAGAGCAAATATGCATGCCATTATGCCTCTGAAGTTTTGAAGAGCACACGCTTATACTGAGAGGGGGGGGTGTTGAATTAGTATAAGAACAATTTTAAACTTTTAAAAACTGAATAACCAAAACTTGATAGTGCAAATGAACCATATGCAAAATGAACACTAGTTTTACATGGAAAACCCTTTCGGGAAAAAACCACGGAGAAATATTTGCTTTTATTAATATGTAGGCACCAACCTACAGAAGACACCAATCTTTGAATACAAAAGTGAGCTTCAACTCACTGGAAGCACCAACTCTCTTGAGCACCCACTCAGTAAGAGGCACCAACCTCCAATACAATAGGCACAATATCTTCTTGTGAATATTCTCTTCAATGGAAGACGGAACAATCACATACAAAACTGCAAGCACTTTCTTTAACTCAGCTCATAATCTTCTCATAGATCTCCCATACGGTTCTCTTGGCAATCTGCTTCTTTTCTATTATAAATCTGCAATAAAATCTTCTTTACTGAACTGATTTTTTAGTCATACTCCTTACACACAAAAACATAGATCATAACATGCAAATTCGTCCTTATTGCTTTTTCTTTTCGCACTATAATATCTTGAAAAATCTTTCTAATATGAAGCCGCTGTTGTTTCAACCTTGATCACTGTCTTTTTCAAATCTTAAACTCATGGCATAAAATCATACTTAAATAAGATTTTATCTTATTTTATGTAACGCCTTTAAAAACCATAAAGCATGGCACTTTTTAACAAGGATAGAGCGCTTTAAAAACAGATAAAAAACTTCTAAAATAAGGCGCTTTCAAAACAAATATAAAGCTTTAAAGATATCTTTTTGCATGCTATCTTTATGAAATCTGTGGCACTTGTTTTAAATCATAAATTAGATTGTGGCACCAATATAGAATCTTAGCCACATTTGTATCGTTGCATGTTGCATGAAATCGGTTATGGTTTCCTTTGACATCAATGACAATATTCTAACAATCTCTCCCTTTGTCATTGATGGCAACTTCATACTTTCTAAACTGCTTCCCTTGTCTCACTGCTCCCCCTATCTCCAATTCTCCCCCTCTGACATCAATGGCAAAGGAATAATCTACTGTTCTGAAACTTCTTTTTCACAGAGTTGTGTGATATGACAATAATCAGCTCCCTCTAAAACTAGACTTCTTCTCAATGATTGGAGGAGAGTGATATCACTCCCAACTTCTTTCGTAGGTACTCAAAAGTTTCCTTTGGAAGTGGCTTGGTGAAGATATCTCAATCTGTTCTTTGGTGGCAACATACTCCAACTTCACCTGTTGATCAACAACTTGCTCTCTTAAAAAATGATACTTAATCGGAATGTGTTTTGTCCTAGAGTGCATGACTGGATTCTTGGAAATGTTAATCGCACTCGTATTGTAGCAAAAAATAGAGATGGGATTTTCATATTCTACTTTGATGTCCTTCAAAGTCTGCTTCATCCATAAAACCTGTGTGCAACAAGGAACTGCTGCAATGTATTCTACTTTGGCTGTAAACAAAGAAATAGACGCTTGTTTCTTACTCAAACATGAAACAAAATAATCTCCTGGAAAGAATGCACCTCCAATCATGCTCTTTCTATCATCAGTGATGCCAGCCCAATCTGCATCTGTATATGTTGTGAGGGTGAAATTGTCACCTTTTGGATACCACAACCCAAAATCCATAGTGCCCTTAAGATATTTGAATATCTTTTTTATTGCAGTCACATGTGTGTCCTTTGGTGCAGCCTGAAATTGAGCCACATACCCAAACACTTGCATAATATCAGGTCATGTAGCTATTACATACAATAAACTTTCAATCATAGGTCTGTACAAAGTTTGATTAGCTTCAAGAGATTCATCATCCTTGCTCAACTTGCATCATGTAACCATGGGGGTACTCACAGGATTGCAATTCTCAATCTTGAATTTCTTCAACATCTCCTTAATGTACTTGGTTTGGGAAATGAATATGCCTCTAGCTGATTGTAAAATTTGCAAACCAAGAAAGAAAGACAACTCACCAAGCATAGACATTTCGAACTCCTTCTGCATGTTAATGGCAAATTCTTGACACATCTTTTCACTATTACCTCCAAAAATGATATCATCAACACTAAGTCACAAGGTTCGAGTTCGGCAACTATAAAATTCGGATGATGTTCGGCAAGGGGAAAAAAAATTCGCCATTAAATTCGCCTATATAAATTTGATTTTTTTAAAAATATAAATAGTTTAAACTTTAACATTGCTAAATATTATTAAATTTATATTTTAACTTTAAATAAATAAACAATAAAATAAAAAAAGTAATAAGTTTATTATAAAATAGATAAAAATTATATATTATATTTTTATTTATTATTTATGAAAATATTATTAATATTAAATTTTATTTAAAATCTATTCATATATAATATATATTATGATATATCATATATCATATAATATATATTAAATATTGTAAAAAACAAAATATATCATAATTAGCGGATAGGCACGCCATAAAAAAAAATCATGCCGGGAAACTTTTTAAAGCATTATATTATGATATATAATTTTTTAAACTTGTCGGGTGTACCTATCGGCATTATAATATGATGTATAATTTTTTAAACTTGTCGGGTGTACATATCAGCATTATATTATTATATATAAATTTTTATACTTGTTAGGTGTACCTATCGGCATTATATTATGATAGATCGACGAGTTTAAAAAATTCCCGTGTGATTTTTTTTAATGGCATGAGACAATTCTAAGCACTACAATGCTCAGATATAAATGATTAAATAAAAAAAAAACTTTACAAAAACAAAAACCCTACTCGCTGAAGCCACGCCGCGGAAGAAGACATTGCCCAAGCCACGCCGATGTAGGAGAGAATTTATTTCGAAAAAAAAAACACTTTTAAAAGTTCCGAATTTTATGACGAATTATTACGAATTTTATAACTTGATAAAAAGTTCGCTGAATTTCGAACCTCATGGCCGAAATTCAGCGAACTTTGTGACTTAGCTAAACAACAATAATCAACATGTAATCACCTTCATTTTTGACATAAAGATTGTTGTCCGCAATACCTCTTTTGAAGCCTTGTTGCTGTAGATACTTGTCTAATCTTGCATACCAAGCCTTGTGGGCTTATTTCAGCCCATAAAGTGCCTTCCTTAGTTTGGAAACATAGTTCTGATTTTCTGAAATAATAAATCCATCATGTTGTTCAATGTAAACTTCTTCCTCCAAGTTTCCATTCAGAAAGGTTGATTTTATGTCCATTTGATATACTTTGAAATTTTTGAAACTGGCAAGGGCTAAGAACATTCTTATGGCTTCCATCCTAGCAACTGGAGCAAAAGTCTCTTCAAAATCAATCCCTTCAACTTGAGCATATCCCTTGCACACAAGTCTTTCCTTGTTCCTTACAACTTGACCATCTTCATTCAGCTTGTTCCTGAAAACCCATTTTGTGCCAATGACATTCTTGTCCTCAGGTCTTGGGACAAGTTCCCAAGTTTTATTCTTCTCAATTCGATCAAGCTCCTCTTCCATGGCCTCTATCCAATGCTTATCTTCAGCTTGGGACAAATTCCCAAGTTTCATTCTTCTCAATTTGATCAAGCTCCTCTTCCATGGCCTCTATCCAATGCTTATCTTCAGCTGCTTCTTTGAAACTCTTAGGTTCAATTTTGGACAACAAGGATATGTCTTCATCTTCTAAATAATTTACCATCCTTCTTATTATTCTTGTCCTACCATCTTCTATTAACAAATCTTCTGGATGATTCCTTTGTACAAACTTAGACGGTGTCTTTGTTGGTGCTTTTGATGGTGTCTTCTGCTCAACTGTTTCAACTTCTTTTTCTTCTACATTTTCTTTGTCTTCATCGCACTCCTCATTTTGATCATCAACTTCATGTATTTTTTCTGGAAGATTTCTTTCTTCATCAACTTTCACGTTTGCACTTTCAACAAATTTGTGCAACCTTTTATTATAGCATCTGTAGGCTTTACTCTTTGAAGAGTATCCAAGAAAAATTCCTTCATCTGCTCTTGGATCAAATTTTCCTAGATTGTCTCCTTCTCTTCTAATATAGCATGGACTACCAAACACTTTAAAGTACTTCACCGATGCTGGCCTACCTTTCCATAATTTATATGGAGTCTTGCTGCCATTTACTCTTATTAGGCCATGGTTCTGAATATAAACAGCAGTATGAACTGCTTCTCTCCAGAAAGAATCAGGAGCCTTGGACTCATTTAGCATGCTTCTAGCCATCCCTTGAACTGTCCTATTTTTCCTTTCAACTACACCATTTTGCTGTGGTGTTCTTGCAGCTAAAAACTGTCTTCTTATGCCATGCTTTTCGCAGAAATTTTCAAATTCACTTGAAGTGAATTCTCCACCTCTATCTAATCGAAGATATTTGATCTTTTGGCCAGTCTCATTCTCCACTAAGGCTTTGAATGCCTTAAATTTGTCAAGGCCTTCAGATTTTTCCTTCAAGAAAGCAACCCAAGTCATTCTAGAAAAATCATCAATTAATAGCATAAAATATCTTTCACCTTGCATACTCCTTGTTCTGGTTGGCCCCCATAAAATATCTTTCACCTTGCATCTTCCATTGAAGAGAATATTCACAAGAAGAAATACTCTTTATGGCAAAAGAAGAAAAAAGTGATCAAAAGGAAGATTCAAAAAATAAGACTAATGAAGAAGATGAAGGTGTAGATCTTGAATATCTTCTTATGAATATTCTCTTCAATGTAAGATGGAACAATCACATACAAAACTGCAAGCACTTTCTTTAACCCAGCTCATAGTCTTCTCATAGATCTCCCATACGGTTCTCTTACCAATCTGCTTCTTTTCTATTATAAATCTTCAATAAAATCTTCTTTACTGAACTGATTTTTTTAGTCATACTCCTTACACACAAAAACATAGATCATAACATGCAAATTTGTCCTTATTGCTTTTTCTTTTCGCACTCTTTAATATCTTGAAAAAAATTTCTAATATGAAGCTGCTGCTGTTTCAACCTTGATCGCTGTCTTTTTCAAATCTTAAACTCATGGCATAAAATCATACTTAAATAAGACTGTCTTATTTTATGTAACACCTTTAAAAACCATAAAGCATGACACTTTTTAACAAGGATAGAGTACTTTAAAAACAGATAGAAAGCTTCTAAAATAAGGCACTTTGAAGACAAATATAAAGCTTTAAAGATAAGGCGCTTTCAAAACAAATATAAAGCTTTAAAGATATCTTTTTGCATGCTATCTTTATGAAATCTGTGGCACTTGTTTTAAATTATAAATCAGATTGTGGCGCCAACATAGAATCTCAGCCACATTTGTATCGTTGCATGTTGCATGAAATCGGTTATGGTTTCCTTTGACATCAATGACAATATTCTAACAGTTTCATCTTTAGGTTGTTTTGCATCATTTTGAACAAAATCAATACTGATGAGTTATCACATCCTTAGCAGTGTAACTGTAATGTGGTTAACTTCCTAGTATACAAGAATTTTATCTCAAACAAAGGAGGCATGTGCAAAGTGGGTTTAGTGTAAAAAGTAAACAATTGCTAGCACAATTTAGGTATTGCATTTCTTGGCTTAGTTCTGGTCACAGTATGTTTGAGGGTCGGTTGAACTTCCTAAATGCAATTGTTGAATATTTTGAGTCTAGTTTGAGCACTTTGTGGTTTGGTTTCAGATTTCAATAATGGTTGCCTAGGTGATCCTTTAAGCATTGCATTTCTTGCTGGGCTATATCTTCTTTGTTGGATACGCTGACTTTGTTTTTATCTCTATGTTTATGAATATAGAGCAGGCTGCTTCACATTATTGGTCCTGTGTAGAGAGGTTTGTTTTTTTGAAAAAGTGGTAGCAATTTTGATGGTGAAAATGATGATCCCTTGTTTTGCATTATGAGGTATATTAATAATTTCCACATTTGATCTAACTGTCCAAGAAGGGTACCTAAACTTTCCCATCAATGATTGACATTCTGTGGAAATCTTTCCAGGATTGAAAACAAGAAGCTGTCTTCTTAATGCTCATTGCTACTATATAAAACACAGGATGAAAGTATTTGTGGTACTTCATATTAAGAGTGTGGCTTTTCTACGACTCATCAGTTCTATGGAATATTTCCTTGTACTCTGTTGCTCGTATATCAAATGTGTGGGATGACATATATGATATTAGCATTGTTTACGACTGACCCAATTATGCTCTAACTTTAATGGCAGGCACCCAATGGCTACACAGTAGGTTGGAAATAAATGGATATGAGGAATACAGCGGTGTTGAGTATCGTTCTGCTGGTTGTTCTGAGGCATACACTGTTATCAAGTAAGACTCTTCAAAAACTTACTATACATTCTCATCATTTCTCAAAGTTGTATAGGAATAATTTATGTACAATCTTGTGAACTTGCCTCCCAAACAGTTAGGTATTTATGGTATGGAAGTTCTAGACCTTGGGAATATGATTTTAGGCACGTCTGAAGTTCAAGGCAGTTAATCTGCACATGTTATGGCCCAAATTGTATGTGTACAAGGTCTCTCACGTGTGTCAATTAAAAAAAAAAAGATGTTTTGATTTCAGCTTGTGCATATGATAAACAAGAGATCATCCATGTAAGGCCTTTCGTAGATTTATAATGTATAGTTGTAAGTAGACCAAAAAAAATGCAATAATTTTCTGTTTCAGGCGAGATCTTCAGCAAGCAGAAGAACAAGAGTCCTTGGCCTTAGAAGGTGATATTGGAGGTGGTTTAGTCTTACAGCGTGAGATTTATGTTCCAAAGTCTCGTCCAAAAGTTGTTCGCATCGAGTCAAGCATAATTGCAAGGAGTGTGGGTGCTGGTTCTGGAGGGTTTTCAAGGTATGCTATAATGTCATTGTTTGGACTCTGGAGAATTCATGAAATGAGTTGTTGAAAGCCAATGACAACAAACTGGTGGCTTGTGACAGATTGGTATGTCTTCGGGTACACCCGACATTCATTCTTGTCCATCCCACGGAGGTGTGTGTAAAATTCACATCTGTAGATGGAAAAGAATGTGAAGTTGACCCAGAGATGGGAGAAAAAATGCTGGAAGCAAACTCTCGGCCTAATGGTCAGTAAATTGTTCTTTCTGAATTATCTTTATGGTATTGCATTCATAGATATGCATAGATTATTTTCTTCCCAGTCCTTGGCTCAATATAAATTTGTTCCTTACAGGGGAGTGGATGTTGGTAGACAAGTGCCAAGGTCTTGCTTTAGTGAACCGATTTGATCCCAATCAAGTGTCTAAATGCTTGATTCACTGGGGTACTGGTACATGTAATTTAGAACTTTGGTCTGAAGAAAGGCCAGTTTCTCGTGACAATCCTTTGAGGATATATCATGAATATGAGGTAATTGAATTTCAAAGTCCATGACAAGGAAGTTTCTGACATGATTCGGTTTTTTTTCTTGAGAGAAGGTATTTTATAAGCCTTTTAGTAAATTTAGAAAGGAACAGCTAAATTTCTTAACCTGAGTCTACAACCACAAGGTCAGTTATGCTGCCTATTTCACGCTCTTTGATATCAATTAGTACGAAAGTCTTTCATGACATTCAATAATCATGGGAGTGTACACCTATGAGGTTATTTTGGAAACAAATACCTCTCGTTATATGTAAAATAAGACTCACATGATTGGCAATCGTACAATAAGGGTCAAGAAATTCTTAATAAATATCAATAAATATTTTGGGTAGCTTAAATGTTCTAATTTATCTGCAAATTTAGATTGCTTTCATCATATATGCTGTAACTTAATACATTTGACCAATTTCCAAGAATAAGACACACATGATTGACAATCATACAATAAGGGACAAGAAATTCTCACAATACTCTATAAATATCGATAACTATTTTGGGTAGCTTAAATATTTTAATTCGATTATCTGCAAATTTAGATTGCTTTGATCATATATGCTGTAAGTCAATACATTTGACCAATTTCCAAAAGAATGTCTGCAAGGCCTATTAAGCGCTTAAATTTATTTTTGATTGCCAATTGTTTCCTTGGCACTTCAAAAACTATGCATGTACATGTCATTGTGAAAATGTTCTTACAAGTTTTTAATACTTCTATCCATTGAAAGTAATTTTGCTTGTTTAGTTGCTAATAACAAAACATCAATATTTGTTGGATTTCATGGGTGGCAATTTGCTGTCAGTTGAGATAAAATACCACACACATATAGGAGTACATGACAGCAAATATGATCCCCATTAAGAGGATTGGTTATAAAAGTTTTTTTTTTTAATATAGTTAGGAAGTGGCAGACCAAATAAATGTTGTATACACCGTCATAATTGCCCTACTGCATGTGAGATTAGGTGGCAAGCCAACCTCAACTGCCTCACATCCCAATCCATCATACATAATTGTTATTACCATCTCTTTGTTTAGTTTTTTATTCTTAGTCTGCATATGCTAATGATGGTAAAACATTCCTTGTTTTGTTGCATTGTCATTTTTCAAACAATCTTGTTGGGAGTTTGATGCAGGAGCATCCGGGTCCATGAGTGATCTTGTATCACAAAAAACAATAATAGAATATATATAACAGAACTTTCAATTTTCTAAGTTTTGGTTGCTTGAGGTTGGTAGGCTTTTCGTCAAACATGCATATTCAGAAGGTTACTACAAATTGGGTACATATTACTTGTAGGTGTTCTCTTAGGCAATAGACCTATCTGTAACTATGGTATAGGTCAGTTACAAGTGAGCTATAGGCTGCTACAGGTGTGAAGTCTTGCACCTACATGGTAAAAGGTCTTTTGAGGGGCATTTTTCTTAGTTTGATCTTTGAGTGACATTCTTCTTTTAGAATCGGTATTGGAACAATTTTTCATTGCATTCAACAATATGTCGTTTGACATTGTAGAAAGGGGCCACACTTTTGTTGTTTCTATTATTGGTGGCACTAGGGCATCAAATCATTATGTTTTAGTGGTTGTTTACTTATTTTTGTTATGGCTGTTCATTTCCTTGGCTGTGGCATCCAATCTCATTCGTTTTGGGTGATAACGTGCTATGGGAATCATCTGCTAGTAGAGTTGCATGGACACGGATACGAATATGATATCCGATATGGATAAGGCTATTTTTTTAGACCCCCTAATATGTATAAAGTTAGACACAACAATCATATAGATATAAACACAAGAAACTACTTGGAAGTTGAGAAGTAATATAGACTCATTACTCCATACTCCAAAATGTCTATACTCTATACCTATAAATATAATTTTGTCAACAAAACAAATACATCAATAGAATCATATGTTATCATAAATAATTACAACTTGTATAGATATCTTAAATACATACATGTACACAAATTTTATTTTTTAATTAAGAATTATTTTATTTTATCTACATTGTTTATTTTATTTTTATTTGAAGAGCTCTTTCTAATACGTTTGTTTTATTTTGTTTGTAATTTTTAATTTTCCTTTTGGAAAAACCACCATTCATTATTCCGTAATTTTTTTGGTTTTGTTTTTACTTTGAAAAGTGTAGTAAATATTATTATGCTAGGGTTCTACAATGGCAACATAAATATAAAACAAAACAAATATGTATTTTTATTTTACTTTGTCAACAATAAAAAATAAATATATATTATAAACTAATTAATTTTTATTTAGTAGAAAAGTTATATATTTTTATGTTTTTTGATAAGAACTACCTAGAGGGTAGTGCCCATAGTTTATATAGTGCCAAAGAAATCAAAAGAGTATCAACTCTTATTTAGAGTGTGCAAAGTACATTCAGTTGTTAGGCACCTTCAGATGCATCAAGAGACGGAGTCCCTCGGAAATCTTGAAGACCTGCTACACTTGCTCCGAGGAGAGAAGATCAACATAATGACTAATAAAGAAGTTAAAAGTTTCCATGTTCCTACACAATCCATTCCTGAAAAGCTTGACGGCCTCGGTTGTGGTTTTGTTCATCTTTGCAACGTTAGCATCAAAGAGACCTCCTAAGTAACTTTCATCTGGTTTTTTGTTAAACAACAATATTGCTCTCTTGATGAGGTCTTGCAGCTTTGGCTTGATGAATTTATGGGCAAGGCGCTTACCCCAGCTCTTGTGTCCCAGTATCAGCCCCACATTGGACAAAAATATCTCATATAGGGTGTCGTCATGTACATGCTCTCCTACAAAGACGAGCAGCCCTATAACTTGGATGATAGCCTTATCTACACCTTCATGCGCAACCTTGAAAATCCTTTGTATCTATGTTTTTGGGTCTTTTGCAATGCATTTACACTCCACTTCCAGCTCCATGCTCAGTCACGCTTCATTAAGAACAATCTCCCAAATGCAAAAACCAAAACAATGCCTACATAATGTAGCATGTCACAATTTGTAGAGAGATCCCCACATGCATTATTATTTTCCTAACAAACAGGATCCATGTGAGCTCTACCAAATCTTCCAAATCAAGGCCCGTGAGTGTAGGTTGGTGGAAGCCGTCAACTCGGTAAGTTTTCCTAGTGAGCACCTGAATTAGAAAGTACTTCTCCACCGATTGATCGTAGGCACAGTTGGCAAGATGATCTGTTGTGTGATTGTATTCTCTGTAACAATGCTTGATGGTCACATCCCTCCTGTTCCAGTAAAGCCCAAATGGATTTGCAATGTTACTCAGCTTCCAATTAATCACCCTTTGATTTTTTATAGCATTAATATAAATTTTGGGGTCACCTTAATGTCTATGTTGACGATGCCTTTATCCTTACATAGTTGTAGCCCGTAGAGTAAAGCAAGAAACTCCGCTTCGTTATTGGTTCCAGACGGAAGCTTCTTCGAAAGTGCCTAGACAATCTCGCTTTTGTCGTTATGGATCACAATTCCGGCCCTCGAAATGACCATTGAAATTGAGATTTAATCTTCCAAAAGGGGGCGGAAACCATTTAATATGAGCTCTACAATTCTTCTCCTTGTGTGCATTGGATTTGAAGCCTTGTGGAATCTTCAAGCAACCCCATTTCTTCATGAGATGTCTGTTGGGTCCCAAAATAGTAGAAACCCAAAACTCTAAAACATTTCACAATCACTAAGGCCAGGGGTGTCATCAAGGTGATTGAAAGAGGTTTATCAACAGTTCAAGAGCGATTTTGGCCAACTGACAGAAGTGGGTATACTCCTCTGCACTTCAAGCTCCGCTAGACCTAGAAGGGATATTCTTAGAGGCAGGAAATATAACACAAACAAACATACACAGCCATACCTAATGTACACTTGACCCCTAAAGTTGTCACTAGGTCAAGACAAACTGGCTACACAGACCTTTAGGTTAAGCTCATTAATGCACTATGCATTTGCACCCAAGTATAGCTACATCATATTCCTTATACTCCTTGAGACGAATCCACTTAACTTCTCATACACAAGATACACAGTGCAAGCATACATGTACATGATTCACTAATGATTGAAACAGTTTTACATCACTACAAATTTATCCCTAGTTTTTACACTGAATCATGGACAACATGTAGAACCCTAAACTAAATATATTCCTACTCCTACAACTAACAGGACGAAGGTTTGATTAAAATAGTGCTTGATCCATCCCCAATATGGACCGGTGCCTACTCCATTGGGCAACAGAGTCATAGAGTGCAAGGAGGAAAGAAAATATACAGTAGAGGATCAATGGAACTAAACATATATTCACATACACGACACAAATAGGCCTTCATACAATGGACATACTTAATAATCCAAGAAAGAATTGCGATGATTCATATGCAACAAAAGGAATGGCAAATACAAAGCATTGTATTAACTTAAACTATCACACCTCCAAACCCTAGTTACAATCGTGCCAGCAAATGTGGCAAGGGAAAACATATCATTGCAATTATACATTTCCCAAAATCATTACAAACTCCCGTGGAGACATTCCATTACAGGCAGATCTATTTTACACATCCTTCCTACACTATGTTGAATACATCCATTCACTTGCAGACCAGACCGACGTGATTTGATGCCTGAAAATCAACTTGAGCACTTCTAGACCAGACAATTGGTTCAACGACCAACACTTTAAAAGAGTTTCAATCTTCCTTTATAGCCTTTACAACATGGATTAGAGGACGAAATAGGCGGGAAAACCCCCAACAACCCCACCAACTGCAAATAAAACATTGATTTCAACCACCCATTTCTATTAATGGCAATACCAAGGGTTGTTGGCGCGTTCCTAGGCGGTGGGAGGAGTATGGAAGGTCAGTCAATCGACCTCTGACAAATCGGACTTCGGAGATCGGGCCTCCACCCTACACCATGTCTTTGGAAGAGGAAGAAAAGAACCACCAACCTTGAAATACTTAGAACGAAAGTTGTCGGGGGTCGGGCCTCGGGCCTTCATCCTTCCACCTTTGAGAAGAAAGGAGGAAGAAGAGAGAACTCCCACCTTCCACCTCCTGAAAAACTTAAAAACTTTATAGCTCATCAGGCCTTGGCCATCGGGCCTTCCACTTTCCGCCTTCCAAAAGGAAGGACAAAAAGACTTAGCACAATTTTGAAACCATTGAGGATCGGCCGTCGAACCTTCTTCCTTCCGTCTTTCAAAAGAAATGAGAAAGAAAAGACAACTCCTGCCCGTCGATGCCCGCAACACAGAAGAAAAAAGGCCCTCTCGAACCTCGGTCATCGGGCCTTCTCCCTTCCACCTGCCCAAACGAAGGCAGACCACAACCCCGACGTTCGATGATCTGTGATACTTAGAAAATTTTTCATAACCCTTGGCGGACTTCGGCAGTTGGACCTTCCTGCTATCACATGCTCTGAAGAAGATGAAAGGTCGCAAGCCTGACCCTCGATGCCTGAAACACTTAGGCATTTTTTGAAGGACTTAACACTTAGACAAATTTTGGAGCCTTGGACTTCGGAGCCAATAGGAATGGCACGATGGAAGATAGGAACCCGAAACTCCGAAAAGGCAGAAAATACAAGTAAACACTTAAGATTTTGGGACTTAGCCATTTTGTGGGTTTTTTGTTTGCATTTCAAAAGGTAAACACTTAGAAACTTATTGAAAGAGACCCATGGGAAATATCTCTTATTGGGTATCAATGATGGGCTCTTCAACAAAGACACAAAGTGGGATTTTGATGGATTTTTGGGGCAATATAATGTATTTTGGGAACTGGTTTTTTCAAGACCCAAAAGTGGCTCTAGTTGGGGATGTGTGGCAAACTTGGAACAACGAGAACCAACTATCTCCGGGCATACCAAAAAGCAAAAAACGAATACGGGAACAACACAAGATGTATTTACAAGTTATATAGTCATAGGCATTGGAGCACAAAAGGAAAGTTGACTATAATCAAAATTTGCAGTCACTTGTAGGTCAAACCTACACAAAATTGTTGCAACTACTTGCCTCTATCAAAGACAAGATGAATGAAGGAGCCGATCTCCCTCAAACCAAATTTGTGTTTTTCACCCAGCGGCAACAACTGAAGACTGTCCCTAGCATGTGTCAACCTACAATTACTACTCATGAAGCCAAGGGCAGCTTCATCAATGAAATCACTATTGCAAGGCAACCAAAAGGAATAGGTGCTTGACCTCTTCAAATCCATATCATGCATTTTCATAACAAAAGGGGGTGCAAAATTAAGAACCAATTCAGCAGCAGAAGAAATAAATGAAGACAAATCTCCATTATCAACTGCCAAACCATCATACCTGCTAACCTCTACATGCAAATTGAGGAAAAGGAGAACACCTCCAATTCACATGGAAAAGAAAAATGTGTCTGACTGCACTGTTGATCCACAACAAGAAACATATCTTGCAGATCAAACTAGAAAACATCCATCTCTATCATATCCTCAAGTTGGGCAGGAACATGTTGATCTTCAACTTGACACTCATGTTGTTTCTCAATGTCATTATTATGTGTATACTGGGCCCAAACAAAAGACTCGAATTCAGGTGCAACACCATCATCCACAACAATAGACACCCGACCTTCATCACAAAGGAAGCTTTCATACTCACAAGTGTCAAACTCTTGGATAATAGGTTGCCAACATACAAGTACAAGACTGTCCTCCACATCATCATAAGGAATTCTATCTGCCGCCTGCATAACTAGATCAGCAACAAAATGGTCATCATGGAGGTCGCTTTTACTAATGTCAGCAGTTATAGAATCATCCAACTAGAACCAGTCAGTACACAAATCATCTGTAAAGGGAAAATAGGTGAGAGAAATATCACTTGAAGCTCAAGACACCTTGACTTCCACACAAGCATCCTCAGCACAATCAACTTCATCACTGGCAAAAGGGACAAAACTTGGAAGCTCATTAAATAAAAACTCATCATTGCCATCACTCCCACGGATTGACCCATTCAAATGCAAAAAAGTGCATATGTTGCTCTCATCCTTTACATTGTCTAGAGATGTTGCATCAAACACCTCTGCCCTCATGTTGTTAAATTGCTCCCGCGCAATATCACATTCACCAACATCACAACCCACAACAAGGTCTTCAAAACGAAACCGAATGTCTACACCTTTACCTTTCTCAGATCGGTTATCGTTGGGTGCACACATGCTAATGTAATCTTTAATTTCAAGTTGGGGATCACAAGACAAAGCAACAACATCATCATCCGCAAGGGAACAATGCATCTAATCGAAGATAGGTAGCTACACTATCTTCACTCTCAGCACAACTATCATATGATGTAGCCTCGCATGAGTCGATTCTCCTGACAGCACATTCAACCTGATCTATAGTATTGTTGCCTGCCACATGCTCATCATTTACAATACTCACCTTAGGGGACAACAACCCAACACATTCCTTTCTCATTTTAACCAAGGCATCAAGAGCAAGGTAAGCCTGTTGCAAATTAACCAGTCTCAAATCTTCCTACACTGAGCTCAACCCAATTTCATAAGATTCAAAAAACAAATCAATACAAGTTGGAACAAATGGTTTGAAAGCATCTGGAATTCTAGACAGTGCAACAGCAAACCGATGGCTAAAATCCATATTGGATTCACCCTCATGGCTTATGATATTTTCAAGTTCTTGGACAAGAACAATAGGGTCCAAACTACTTGCAAACTTTTCAAATGTAGCCACTAAATGATCCCACCTGAAGCAAAGTGATGGTTAGGGAAACCAACAAGCCATTTCCGTGCCAATCCACAATGTCATCTTACAAAGAACCTCATCCACATATCCTCATCCTCAAATTGGAACTTGTCCATGAAATCTGAAAATGCAAGAATATGTGCCTTCCCATCATAAACATCACACCCATCAAAAATTGGCATCTGATAATAGATCTTATTGGGCATGGACTGCTTCTCATAATTGACCCATGAGAGGTCCAACTGTTTGTATGTGGTCTCATTAGGAATGGGAGGGGGCTGAAAAAGTGACTTGTTGACAACAACAAGAAGGGCATTGGATTGCGGCCTGGACTGACGTAGTATGATTTGATTTTCTAATTCTTTTTCTTGTTGCAGCAAAGACTAATAATTGTTTAGTTTTATCAACTTCAGACTATAGTCTAAATGAATCATTTTGATTATGCAAGGATGTTTGACATTAAGACAAGGGAATGCAAGATATAGAGCAATTTGAGGAATATGATGAATCATCATCATAAGAATCATAAGCATCTTCATCCTCACAATATTCATGGCATGAGACATAGGACGATGCATAAGAAGGATCTGCCCTAGGGCCATGAGTGTGCCAAGAAGCCATTACTACAATTCTCTACCATGCAAGGTGGCACAAGACATAATAGAATAATTGCCTTTGTATCTTGGAGGAAGTCTGAATCAATTATAAGAGGAAACCATGTGTACCTTAATTTTCCAGTTGCTATTAATAAACTTGGGGCATTTGAATCACCAACAACACAACTAGAACAACAGCGAACAAACTTCAGTTCTTTTTCTTTGACAGCAGAGTCGCCACCTCTTCCAAAGAGTAATTCCTTGAAGTGTGACTGATCCTCAAGGCCAAAAATTGATTATGGGTTCAGCTCACCAGCAGAGTCTTCAATATAGTTCAACCCAATAATAATCTTTCCCCTACAACGATGTCAATCTATTGGCGTAAGTTGACGGGCTGCCAACTTACCCAAACAAAATGCACAACTATGAACTGACTGTTATAGGGGTCTTCAAATTCTTCAACCTTTCAATTCATCCCCAGCAACGACGCCAATCTGTTGGGTCCCAAAATAACAGAAACCCAAAACCCTAAAACATTTCACAATCACCAAGGCCAGAGGTGTTGTCAAGGTGATTGAAAGATGTTTATCAACAGGTCAAGGGTGATTTTGGCCAACTGACAGAAGTGGGTATACTCCTCTGCACTTCAGGCTTAGCTAGACTTAGGAGGGATATTCCTAGAGGCATGAAATAGAACACAAACAAACATACACAGCCATACCGAACGCACACTTGAGCCCTAACATTGTCACTAGGTCAAGACAAGTTGGTTGCACAGGCCTCTATGTTAAGATTATTACTGCACTATGCATTTGCACCCAAGTATAGCTACATCACATTCCTTATACTCCTTGAGATGAATCCACTTAACTTCTCATATACAAGATACACAGTGCATGCATACATGTACATGATTCACCAATGATTGAAACAGTTTTACATCACTATAGATTTATCCCTGGTTATTACACTGAATCATGGACAACATGTAAAACCCTAAACTAAATCTATTACTACTCCTACAACTAACAGGACAAAGGTTTGATTAAAATGGTGATTGATCCATCCCCAATATGGACCGGTGCCTACTCCATTGGGCAGCAGAGTCATAGAGTACAAGGAGGAAAGAAAATATACAGTAGAGGATCAATGGAACCAAACATATATTCACATACATGTCACAAATAGGTCTTCATGCAATGGACATACTTAATAATCTTGCAATGATTCATATGCAACAAAAGGAATGGCAAATACAAAGACTTATATTAACTTAAATATTGTCACACACCTCCAAACCCTAGTTACAATCGTGCAAACAAATGTGGCAAGGGAAAACATATCACTGCGATTATATATTTGCCAAAATCATTGCAAACTCCTGTGAAGACATTCCATTACAGGCAGATCTGCTTTACACATCCTTCCTACACTATGTTGAATACACCCCTTCACTTGCAGACTAGATTAACATGAATTGATGCCCGGAAATCAACTTAAGCACTTCCAGACTAGACAATTGGTTCAATGACCAACACTTGAAAAGAGTTTCAATCTTCCTTTATAGCCTTCACAACACGGATTAGAGGATGAAATAGGCGGGAAAACCCCCAACAACCCCACCAAATGCAAATAAAACATTGATTTCAGCCACCCATTTCACATTAATGGTGATCCTAGGGGTTGTTGGCACGTTCCCAAGCGGTGGGAGGAGTATGGAAGGCCAGTCAATCGGCCTTCGACAAATCAGACTTTGGAGGTCAGGCCTCCACCCTGCACCATGTCTTTGGAAGAGGAAGAAAAGAACTGCCAACCCCAAAATACTTAGAAGAATGAAAGTCGTTGGGGGTCAGGCCTCGAGCCTTCATCATTCCGCCTTCGAGAAGAAAGGAGAAAGAAGAGAGAACTCCAACCTTCAGCCTCCTGAAAAACTTAAAACCTTTATAGCTCGTCGGACTTCAGTTGTCAGGCCTTCCACTTTCCGCCTTCCAAAAGAAAGGATGAAAAGAAATCAGCTGCCTGTCGCCGCTCGCAAGACTTAGCGCAATTTTGAAACCATTGGAGATCGGCCGCCAAACCTTCTTCCTTCCACCTTTCAAAAGAAAGGAGAAAGAAAAGACAACTCCCGCCCGTCGATGCCCACAACACAGAAGAAAAAAGGCCCTGTCGGACCTTAGCCATCGGGGCTTCTCCCTTCTGCCTGCCGAAACGAAGAAGGCAGACCGCAACCCCGACCTTCAACGATCCACGATACTTAGAAATTCTTCCATAACCCTTGGCAGACTTCGACGGTCGGACCTTCTTGCTATCACATGCTCTGAAGAAGACGAAAGTCCGCAAGCCTGACCCCCGACACCCGAAACACTTAGGCATTTTTTGAAGGACTGAACACTTAGACAAATTTTGGAGCCTTGGACTTGGGAGCCGATAGGAATGGCACGATGGAAGATAGGAAGCCGAAACTCCAAAACTCTGAAAATGCGGAAAATACAAGGAAACACTTAAGATTTTGGGACTTAGCCATTTTGTGGGTTTTTTCCTTGCATTTCAAAAGGAAAACACTTAGAAACCTATTGAAAAGACCCATGGGAAATATCTCTGATTAGATATCAATGATGGGCTCTTCAACAAAGACACAAAGTGGGATTTTTATGGATTTTTGGGGCAAAATAATGCATTTTGGGAACTTGTTTTTTCAGGTCCCAACAATGCCCGTCCCAACTTGTGAAAGGTCTTGGGCAAGAAGTGTCGAGTATGGCTACCACCACTTTACAAATGCTTTTTCAAATTTCTTTATTATGTCTACCACCTTGGATTCCTTGTTAAATATTCTATTATTTCTTTCTTTCCACAAATGCCAAATCAATAATGAAGGACTAGCCATCCAAACCCCTCCCCAAGTCAAATTTTTGAGAATTGACTAGCCTTTGAAAAGATCAAGAATGTCATTCAGTAGGGCCCCCTGTCAACCAAGGCAATCATGAAGCCAATCCCAACAGCATAAGCAAAGGGGCACCAAAGGAGGAGATGATTTAGAGATTCTTCATCATCATGGCAAAGAACACATCGAGAAGGGCCAAAAACTCCAATGGTCTTATGATGGTCACCAGTAAGATCCTTTTGTGGAGAGAGGTCCAAGCAAAGGCACCGGCCTTAGGGAGAGTCCATTTATTCCAGCAAAGCTCAAAGGGCCAGTCAGTTCTTTCTCCAAGGAGATTCAAGAGTTTGTAGCCAAGTTTTACCGAGTACACTCCTGATTTGGATCCAGTCCAAATTATGTTCTCTTTGTGGTTAATGTGAACCTTTCGCTAATCCAATTCAATTTGTAGGGCATTTTTAATTTTAGATGGAATTGGCAGATCATCTAGACTTTTCCAATCCCAAACACCATTTCCCAACAACTTAAGATAATCGCATACATTACGGCCTCAAATGGCTGTGATAATGTCTATATAGTTGGCGAGACTGGAGTGATCTGCCAAGGGTGCAAGACCATTCCAAGAATCCATCCAAAAATAGGCCTTATCCTATTTATTAATTACCCATGATAAGTGATCAAAAATCAAACTTGTACACTGTTGTATGAAGTTCCATATGTGAGCCAGATGGGGGATTTGGGGTGGTAAGAATCTGGGACAGATCCTCTGAATCTAAATATTTCCTTTGGAGTATTTGACGCCACTTCGCAAAGGGACAAACAAACATCTTCCATACCAGCTTAGCCCCAGGCGCCTTATTCTGCTTCTTTATTCTTCTAAAACCGACGCCACCATTTCTTTTCTCCTTACATGTCGTATGCCATCCAACCACTGGAACGCATTTATGATCATTGGAGCCTTCCCATAAAAATTTCTTAATGATACTTTCAAAGGAATTACTCACTTCCATTGTGATTTAATTACTGGAAAGTTGGTAGATAGGGATTGCCATTAAAACAACTCTAATCATTTGAGTTTTCCCTGCAAAGGAAAGCCATCATCCTTTCCACGAAGAGGCCTTACCACGACATTTATCCAAAGTGCTTCCCATTATTTTGTACGAATGATACCTTTGAGAAGAGGAACTCCAAGGTACTTACCTAGTAGATCGGCAATGTTGAATCTCAACTTGGAAGCAATGTGTCTTTGAAGGCCTCATCTGGTATTAAAAAAGAAAATGCTTGATTTATTTTTATTAATCTCTTTCTCAGAAGCCGCAATATATGAGTTCAACATATTATTGATAGTGGTGGCTTCTTCCAAATTAGATTCCCTAAACAGGACCGTATCCTCTGCAAATTGATGGTGCGTCAATGCAAGAAGGTTATTTGCCACCTGGATGCTAGTCCATAATTCCTGCATAGAGCATTCCTTAATCCCCCTACCAAGTGCTTCTTCCATTGTAACAAACAGAAAGGGGAGATTAGATCCCCCTATCTCAGACCTCTAGTGGATTCAAAAAAGCCGCAAGGGCTGTCATTGATCAAAACTGAGAACTATGCACTGGATATGCAGTTGTAAATCCATAGAAAGAAATCTTGATTGAAGCCAATTTTTCCCAAGATAGACATTAGAAATCTCCAATTTACTTGATCATAGGCCTTACTCACATCTAGTTTTATAATCATGCTACGTTGATTGGTAGTAGAGATTGAGTGAATTGCTTCATGAGCAATGATAATGTCATCTATGATATCTCTTTTGGGAGTAAAGCTGCTCTGTTCTTCGGAGATGACGGAAGGCATGATCAAATTCAATCTATTGTCAATAACCTTAGAAATAATCTTGTAAATCGTATTGCAAAGTGAAATAGGACAAAAGTCGGAAAGAGTGGAAGGGTTTGGAATTTTGGGAATCAGATAAATGAGATTCACATAAATATCCTTCAAGATTTTCTTTGATTTCCTAGTCCTCGACCATTTGCCAAATATTATCCCCCACGATATCCCAAAATACTTGAGAAAAGTAGGTTGGAAACCCATTTGGGCTCGGGGCTTTATCCAGGTGCATTTGAAAAATGACAGATTCAACTTCCTATTTCGAAATAGGTTCCATCATCATTTTGATATCAACATCTGATATAATATTTAGAATGAAGTTTAGGAACATCTTTTGCTCGTGGAAATTGAATGGATCCAAACAAGCAAGGAACGATTGAAAATGACATACAACTTTTGTTTCAATCTCCCTAGGATCGTGAGTCATAGAGCTATCAACCTTCAAGATGGAGTGAATGCGATTCTGGGACCTGCAAGATTTTGTTGAGTTGTGAAAGGATTTGGTGTTCAAATCGCCATCCTTGAGCCAAACTTCTCAAGATTTCCATCTCCAGAAAATTTCTTCATGGGCCAAGAGTTCTGCATGGTAACTCGTTAATTCTTTTTCTTTCTCATATTCCACAATTGTAATACCATCGCTAATAACCTTCTGATTAAGAATTTCCAATTTGGCTTCAACTGATTCCTTTTCTCGAAAGCTATTCTTAAATGTGTGCTTGTTACATTACTTTAACTGATTTTTCACCCAAATCAATTTTTTAGACAACATAAACATTTTGGCTCCCTCTTGAATTTGGACATTGTTCCACCAATCCTTTATTAAATCCGGAAGGGATTCATCCCGAAGCCACATTTTTTCATATTTGAAGGGGCATCGGATAGGTGGATGGCCATTTGAAATGTTCAGGGCCAGGAAGTGATTAGAACTAGACAGGGGAAGGATCTCATAGTCTACTAGGAATGGAGGATGAATCCAGTTGAGAGAAACAAGAAATCTATTGAGTCTCTCAACAATATTAGTAAAGCCTTTTCTTCAATTGTTCCAAGTGAACTCACCATTTTTAGATGGAATGTCAATGAGGCCATTCAAACTACCAAAATTTTGAAAGACTTCCTGGTTCTGGTTCAGATGAGAGATGCCTCCCCATTTCTCTAAGCATGAAATGATTGAATTAAAGTCACTGCCAATAATTAGAAATACTCTATTATAAGAAGAGATAAAATTAGTGATTTCAATCCATACCTATTGTTTATCATCTGTTTTGACGAGTCCATAGTATTGAGAAGGATAAAAGAGAGGTTCACAGAAAGCCAGTGCACCTGTGAAGCAAACTAGTTGTGATTTTCTTGAAGGATTTCCATCTTCTTATAGAGGGGATTCCATAGAGTGCAAAGACCACCGGAAGCCCCTAAAGATTGAACGGTAAAACCATTCCAACTAGAGAAATATGCTAAAAAATGGGAACATTCATCACACGAGAGTTTTGTTTCTTGAAGCATCAAAATATTAACTTTTAACATGTGGAGGTGGCGCTTAAGTAAGCATCATTTTTTAGGGGTGTTGAGGCCCCTAACATTCCATGTGGTGATCTTCATTGTGCCCTAAGGGAAGGGCCTCCTCCCTTAGCAATCATCAAAAATTTGTTAATCGAGGTTTGTCCAATAGTGGTAGCATCTTCCGCTCTTTTTTGCATGTTGGATTTCTTCCTCTTTTTTTATTGACTTTCAAATTTGGCTTATTAAGACCAGAAGCAGACTGGTGAATCATCCTAGCATCCAAGATTCTGATGTCATCTCCTTCTAGCGAATCTTCATTGAACCAGTTTGAATCCTTCGGATCCACATCTATATCTGAGTGGAAGGGGGATTGGAGAAAAGTGTACCATTTGAATTACAAGTTGCTTCGTTTCAGCATTAGTTTCCAAGGGTAGAATTATGGAGGCTACTAGATCAACCACTGGATTAACCATCAAATTAGGGTTATCATTCATGGGTGAACTAGATTCGCCTTTATTCTTCTACACCTAGATTTTATTTTTTGGTTGGGAATTTCGAGGACAATCCAATTTTGAATGTGTTAGAAATGAAAGCACGACTACTCAACGGAAATCTAATTTCTAATATGTTTAATGATCTTTTCTTAGTGCATTATCAATGGAAATTGTAACATAGAAAAGAAATTATGCAACACATAAATATCAAATCAGAAAACTAAACACACAACACAGTGTTTAACGTGGAGAAAACCCTTTCAGGCAAAAAACTCCACACAGGAAAGAGGCCCAAGTTTGTATTAATATGAAAATGATTGTATAATACAACAACTCCACCAATCTTCCCTTTAGTCTTCAACTTGACAGCATTTTGGCAGCACCTGAGTACCTATAAATCTGTATGCTACAACAAATACATGGCAAAATGCTTATAGAAGTATCCACACTCCAATCTAGGCATCCACTTTCTCTCTCCTGAGAATCCCCCACATGCAAACATTAAATATCATCATACATGCAACCTCCACTTGTCAAAAGATGCCCATGCAAAGTTGGGTCCCCAAGGTCAAGAATAGCATCTTACAGCATGTTATGACGTGTCATAACTGTCATAGATACCGCCAAAGTGTATCTTCCCAAGATGGGCGCCTGGGGCTAAACATAGCAACTTACAACTAATGAATATCCGTCATAGTGTCATAGAATCTTATGACAACTTGCAGTTGTCATAGATTCTTTACATGCACCCACCAAACATTATGACATGTGTCATATACGCTAAAATAGTAGATTTTCCCAAGGTGGCGCCTATACTCATTTACACATGAGTTTTACAATTGCCAACCATTATGTCACTTATTAATTACCTCCGGTGACTCCAAAATTACCACTGTATGTGAAACTAACTCATTCCCTTATGGGTAATTACAAATTACAAATAATAAATGGAATAAATACAATATTGGGATTTACAAGGTTAATGGCACCTTATCCCAATAGAATGTGCCCAACCTTTGCATTTCATGCAAAATTGAGAAAGTGCCTCAACTTCCACTGCTTGCTTCCATTGTTTGGCAACACCAGTCAGAATGATTTCTTTTGAGATTTCTTGGATAGCCGCAATTTAAATCCTGGCATAAATGTATGAGTTATTTTCCAAAATATCTAAATCTAGGTCAAGAACCATTCCCAAACATCTTCCAATTTTGGATAGACATTCCTCAAACCAGAATTCAAGCAGAAGATTGTAGAGCCTGATCCAGCAGGGGCCGAAATAAGGATTGAAATAATTAGGATCGAAGGTAGGGCACCCTTTTTGTACAAAGAGGGGGATTTCTCCCATTTTCCAATTTTTTGCAAGGACAACATCTCGATCTTCCTTGTTAAGGAATATTGCAATGAAAAAACCTTTGGGAATGAATTTGAGGACAAAAGCAGAGCATCAATTGACCTTCGCCCATTCTTCAATTCCACATCTAGTTTGCTTAGGTCCAATGAACCTGCCAATAATCGTTACTTCCATTAATAATTTCTAAATCTGCCTTTGACTCTTCCAATAATTCAACTTTAATCGGTGAAGATGAACTAGGGTTTTGCCCATGCCTACTCTGATTGAGAACATTCTGCGGAGGAATGCGCTTGTGAATTTTGCGAGCCATTAAATTTGATCATATAAATAGTTAATCAATATAAAATACGTCAAAATATGTCCATGTATGTATGTAGTGAATAAAATGGTTCTGAATGTCACATCCTTGCACTCCAAGATCTTTAGAATGAATCTGTAGCTTATAGGTGGACATTAGACTACTTTAGTAAACACTCGATCATACTAGCGTATGGAGCAATAAAGAAAATTAATGAGGTAGTTGCACAAGGTAGGACAATATGGCATCCACCTACAACAAAGTATGGGTTGCTTGATGGGATTGGATGCAATTGAAAGAGGAATTAATGAGAAAAGATAGAAGAGGTGGAGAGGCAAGGGGAGCTAATAGAAAAACTAAAAGGAGAGCATGGTAGACCACTCTTAATAATGTGAAAAGGCACCACTATGTACACCACTTCTATGCTCATAAGTTCCTAAAACAATAATAGCCTTTGCATTGAGGCAATTTGAGTCTTTTGCCTCAGGAAGTGTTGCAGCTGCAACCCCAATCTCATCACTTACAATGTTGTTATTGATGTTGTGGGAAGAGGTGCAAGGCATGTTTAGGGGAGTGTCTACAATGAAGATGGAAACACCTAGGATGAGCCAAATATCCTAATTAACTATCCATTATCAAATCCAAGGGACCTCAAGATTAGACTAACCAAAAATTCATAATTAGTTACTTTGCACCCTATCTCTATGCACTAATAGTGATATGTCCTAAATATGATAGGCTAAACTATGTAATTTTCCTAATTAGCTAAATTGTGAGTGCTCAAAGTGACAAAATTTCCTTGCATACAAATTGCTTATGAAAAATGGAGGGGAAGGCAATTTATAGATTTTTAGGGATGGGAATGGAGGGCTAGAATTGAATTGAAGGATCAAGGGCTGAGATTCTTGAGGATCCTCATGCAAAGAGAATTGGACAAATGGCATGATAAGGTTGGATGAGAGAATTGCTCTAAGATTCAAGGGATGATCAATGCATGAGATTGAGTGGTTGAATGGATGGATGGCTAGGATTGGGTAGGTGTATTACATCTAAGGTCTCATTTATGGAAAGGCATGGCTTGGATTTTGTGAGGAATTTAAAATTATGAGGAGAGGACAAGTGGAATTTAAAATTGAGTGAATAGTGCATGAATAGTGCCACATGAAATTTAAAATTCCATGAATAGTGACACTTGAAGTGGGGTAGAAGAAATATGACAAATGTACACTTTTTTGGAAGATTTGGCCATGCTTCCAAAGTACCACTTGTCATGTACATGCATGCACATTGAATAACAAGTGGACTTCTAGAAACATGGGGAGTTGTAATTGTGAATTAATTTAAATTAACTCATATGCACATGTTTTAGAAGAAAATAATGATGATTACTAAAGTAATCAAAAGTGGATAAAATAGGGAATTAAATAAATAGTAATATTTATTTAATTTTTTGGGAATGGGATATGAACAATAGTTGTTAAAATATTTAATTTTTGAACTATAGTAGAGAAAATTTGATTTTTTATGAAGGGGAAAGACGAGGAAAATATTAATTAACTAATTATAAATTATTTAATTAATATGTGTGTTGGATGGAATGATGAGAATTGTCAGGTTTGGAATGTGGAGGATGGGTGAAAGTGGTTGTGACCATTTTCAGGTGTCTACATTTTACCCCTCTTTGATATGGTGTCATTACTGTCAGGGTTGATGGGATATCAAAGAATTTTTGAATGATAATTATGCCCCAGTCAGCTGATGGGAGAAGGATGGATAGCAAGGTGATGCCCCCTCGAGAAATCAGTAGAAATATAAAAATTTTGGCGATGTCTCAAACGAGGGAGAAAAAGGGAATAGGAAGAAAAAGGGGATAAACAGGGAACCTGGGACGGGGTAGGGGAGGAAAATGGGGACAAGGGGTGAAATGCGGGGTCTAAGAGAAGAAATTAGGGTTTGGGGGGCTACATATAAGGTGGGAGGGTCCCATTTTCCTCATTTGTCTTATTGTGATTAGTGAATTATGATTAGAGGATAGAAGACCTAATAGAGGAGCGATGGCACAGATTCCACAGGGGGATCACCGCGTGGAGAGAGTTTGGAGTACTTGCAGCCAACAGTAACTGGAGATCCGGTAGGTCTCCAAACCATCTTTGTGATTTTGATTTCAGGTAGGTTAGACGCATTAAATGCTAGGCGTGAAGGGGTAGAAGGTAGGCACTAAAAGGGAGAAATTAGCGCCTAGGGGCGTGTTTTAGCACCCTGACGGTGAGGTTTAACACCTAGACTGGGGATTAGCACCTAGTCTGGCGATCAACGCCTAGCCCAATCATGGGCATAGGTAGGTTTAGTGCCTAAACTAAGAGTTTTAACGCCAAGAAAGAAATTTTAGTGCCGAAAATGAAGTTTTTAGCACCTTGGTTTAGCGCTTAGTCCGGTAACTAGCACCTAGAGGATCTAGTTTAGCGCCCAAAATGGGTTGGTTTTGTTGGAAATTTGGTGCTTTCATCTCCTGAAAGGTTGGTGTCATGTTTAGCACAGCCTCGGGATTCGTGACATGGACTAACTGCCTCCCATGGATTCATTAACTCTGGCATTTGTATCAGAAATTAACAGGTCGACCTTTTGGTTTAACAGCAATCATGGGCCAATAATTGGTATCAGAGCAAAAGGTCACGGGTTCGAATCCCCTCGGACTAGCGTTGGGGGGAGATTGTTGGAAAGTTGGTGCTTTTGCCTCCCGAAAGGCTGGTACCATGTTCAGCGCAGCCTCAGGATTTGTGACATGGACTAACCACCTCCCGTGGATTCATTAACTCTAGCGCTTGTATCAGAAATTGACAGGTCGACCTTTTGGTTTAACGGCAATCGTGGGCCAACAGGTTTAGCGCCTAAAATGAAAATTTTAGCACCTAGAAGAAGGAATAGCGCTAGGTCTTGCGATTAGTGCCAAGACCTGGGGATCATCACTTAGCCAAAAGGTTTAGCACCTAAAATGAGAGGATCAACACCGAATAGGGTTCAATGGCTAGGGGCTAAGGATTAGCACCCAGTTTGAAAATTGAGTCTAACAAGGTGTTTGGATGAATTTTGCAGGATGATGAGGACGTTTTGTAGTTGCAGGAGCGACGACCACCCACACAGGTGATGTGGGACCAGCTAGATGCGACCGATCGATTCTTTTTGCAGATGGTGGGTCTTAGATTTATTGCAGAGATGTCAACCATCAGGGCCCACAAATCTATGATGACAACATTAGTGGAGCGCTAGAAGACAAAGAGGTGCTCTTTCCTATTGCCCACAAGAGAGATGACTATCACATTGAAGGACATGTGGAGGATCCTGTGTATCCTGATACATGGGGAGAGGGTAGTCTACGATCACGACCGTGGTGCATAGTACGTGGACCAGGTGTTTGCCCCATACGTAGTTCCTTATGATGTGCAGAGGACTGAGATGATATATAGACAGGTGATGGGGAGATTGTATAGGCTACCCTTATTTCTGGCAGGAGTGATTGTAGGGACCTTAGTTCCTGACAGACGGTCTAGAGGATTCCCTGTAGGCTAGGGGATGGTATTGTTTCAGATGGTGAGGGATGGAGTGATAAATGCTTGGGGACCATGCGTGCTAGCACACCTCTACCACGACATGGGTGCAGTGGTGTACAAAAGATCAATTAGTCTAGGGTGTGGCGTCACATTGCTACACATCTAGGCTTGGGAGCACATAGCGGTGACCAAGCCTGTGACTATGAGAGATAGGTTAAGTCATCAGCCTTTTGTTTATGCATATAGGGGGCAGTTGCAACATCATCGATTAGGTGATTTGACTTATTGGAGGAGGGTGAAAGACGATGTGTAGGTAGTTGTCTGGAGACCGTGGAGGGAAGTGGAGACATGGTCAAAGGATGCAGTGCACCTGAGTTATGTCACACAACCTCGATATCTAATGAGGCATACAAAGCCAATTATAGATAGCTACATGTCAGACAGGGTAGAGAGGTAGTTTGACTTAGGGCAGGATGTGCCTCAAGAGGAGATAGTTTTTGCTAGGATTCATGGACTGTAGGGTTAGGGCAGATGGTAGATGCTGGGATGACACCATGGTATGATCAATGGTGGGCACAACAACGACCAGTGAGGTTGACCATACCTGTGGGTCAGCCAGTCGTAGCACAAGTGGTAGGAGGGGATGATGACGATGGAGAGGAGGAGGATGAGAAGGAGGTGGAGGAGATGGAGGTAGATGAGGGAGATGAGGGAGATGGAGGAGGAGATGGAGATGAATGAGGAGACTGAGATGGGGGAGTAGAGCTAGAGAGACTGCATGCCTTAGTGTAGCAGTTATAGGCCCAGATAGCCCAGCTACAGGGGCAGGTGGCCCAACTTCAGGGACAATTGGCTCAGCCTCAGGGGGATGGACTAGGAGCAGGATTACAGACTTGGGTGGCCCAGCTACAGACACAGCTGGCCCATGCACAGTCATAGGCGTAGTGCTACCAGCAGGAGCACGACCAGTCACATCAAGTGTTAGGGCCAGGCATGGGGGACATGTTCTGCATGATGTAGCAACAACTGATGGAGGTGACCAGGGAGGCACAACATTATAGGATGTTGTATGAGAGGCTAGTGTTGGCAGGGCAAAGGGAGAGCTATCACAGTCGATCAATGACATTAGGCTCCAAGAGGACGAGAAGATCTAAGAGGTCGGTGCAGAAGCCACCTCCAGTGCAGGCACCAGTGGCGGGGCAGGGGCTAATCCTAGGATAGTAGGCAGGACAACATGCGATGGGGCCACCTCCGTAGAGAGGCCCAGGGCCAACCCAATCAAGGGCATCAGCATGAGACAATTATACCTAGGGACAGTGTAGACATTTTGCTTTGTACACACACACACACATATGTATATTTGATAGGTCCCCAGGACTTGATTTGTACCATGATCATTTTTTGTGTATATGAGACTGGACATTGATTCAATGGACTGTGTATATTTATTGATGCATATGAAGATGTGATGGATTTATGCTATGGCTTATGATGCTTATGCACGATGATGTTGATGATTATGTGATGGACTTATGATATGGAATCATGAGTTTTTATGATGTTTATTTATTATGATGTTTATAATTATGCAGGTGACAGATATTATGGGTTGACCTGTGTGTGGTGCAGGATGATTGCGTGGATGATATGATACATGTATATGTGGTGCTTGATGTTGTGTACAATGTGCAGGATGATAGGATGTATAGATTTTGTTGTATGGATGATTATAATTATTGTGATAATGATTATGATATGTAGGATGTGTTATGGTTTTTATGTTATGATCTGATGATGGATATATCATGTATGTGTGGAAGTGGACTATGATTGGTATATGGATATGTTATGGATGCATTATTAATGTATGTTGAATATGACGATATGAATGCAAAATGTGATGATATGTAACATGACAATGTAATGACATGTAATGGTAAATGGATAAATGCAAATTGTAATGAATGTAAATATGTTTAGATTAATAAATATATATTATGGATGGATTAATGCAAATGCAAAGTTAATAAACATATATTATGGATGGATAATGAAAATGCAAATGATGAATGAATAATAGATGCTCAGATTAATAAACATATATTATGGATGGATAATGAAAATGCAAATGAATGAATAATATATGCTCAGCTTAATAAACATATATTATGGATGGATAATGAAATGCAACATAATAGAATGGTATAATGAGCAATGCAATAAAATGCAACGTAATGAATGCAAAATAATGGATAATGATGAATGAAATGGGAAATGGGTAAAAGTGATAGGATGGTGATTAATGAATTTTTTTGTTGATCATGGTACCAAGTGCCTGAAAAATGGTCACGGGATGTGGGAGGGAAATAAATGGTCAAAGGGAATAGATGATAGAAGAGATTAGATGGGGATGAGGATTCCAGTTTGATAAAACTTGGAGCAATCTATAGGCTGGGATGATAGCATGTATTTAGAAATTCTGTAAACAAATATGAGCACTACTGTTGATATAGCATGAGATGTTATGCACCAGGGTATGTGGAACCAAGGTGACAAAGTATCCCATGCATAGGACTTGACTCTGCAAACAATAGGATGAACCCATACATGCCCACAATAATACAACCTTGTCTAGGCGAACAAGGGGGATCCAAAGCATAAGCC
Organism: Cunninghamia lanceolata; assembly: GCA_027924645.1. Lineage (NCBI taxonomy): Eukaryota > Viridiplantae > Streptophyta > Pinopsida > Cupressales > Cupressaceae > Cunninghamia > Cunninghamia lanceolata. The sequence continues at coordinate 6,451,132 of BSBN01001495.1, read as the reverse complement.
CTTAGTACGCAAAAGGTATGAGGAACCTTAGATGCAAAAGGGGGATAGTATGCTAGAACCGACCCTATGATTCACAAGATATGAATACTATAGTGGAGTAATGAGAACCTCCCACAAGAACAACATACGAAAGCAATGGTCATGCCCCATTCTAGATTGTTCGCCACATACCATGATATAATGAGATCAAGGTAGCTTTGAAATAATCCAGGAACATGACATAAGATAAAAATCAAAAACCAAAAGACTAACTGACCAAAACATACAACCATTATATCTCTTGCCAAAATGGATGAGGATTGGTGATTCTTCCCATTGTAGGAAGGATGCATCCATAAGGCAGGAATCGATGGATGATTAGGATAAACCACAAGATAGGCAGGGGGATATAGGCCATAAGTTGTGGTAAAGCAGATTTGGTAGTTGATGATTTTTTATGAAAGCGTTATGCTTGGATGGTATGCCTAGCGAGTGTATTATGTGTAGATCAAGTGTAATCAACAAGCTCGGGAAATTGGGACTATCCAAACGGGGTTGGATGGGTGCATCTTATGTACCTATGTACTGAATACTTCCTTCGTATTCTAGACTGCCTACATACCCTGTATCCATAGGATCAAGGCACATTAAGATGTGGGTGGTGATGATATGTAGTTATGGCAAACTTGATGAAATGCGGATAGGGATAGGATCGTGTAGATGGATGGTGTTTGGTTTAGAGGATGGGATTGTTAGTTTTTAGACTGTATCATGGTATAAAATCCATGATAGGGATGGGTGATGGTGGTCAAGAGGGTGGAAGGTCACCTTTCAAACTGTACCATGTATAAAAACCATGGTAGGGATGGATGGGATGGATAGGTTGGTTGGTTAGATGAAGTGATGCAGATGAATAGTGTGATGATGAAATGAATCAAGGTGTGTGGTTGTGAGAGTGGGTAAGTCTTGCTCACTCTTTTGATGGACACAATAAAAATATGGAAGGGGTGGCTAGGTAGCAGGATGCGCAGCTAAAAAGGTTTAGGCGTTATGGTGGGGAATATAGTGCTCAGACCATATTCAAACTATTAAAATCATGATCTAGAGGAGGATATGAGGGTCAAGGGTGTCGTGTGTGGCTACAAGAGGTAGGGTATTTGGCTGGGTGACATGGCCGTGTAAGATGTGATGTTTATGTAAAAACCATGAAAGGGACCAGGCGATAAAGGGATGAAGGGATGTGGGCGTTTGACGGTGGAATGGGGTTTTTTTCTATTACTCAGTTTCTTGGGCAACACACACAGGTTGATGATGGGAGGATATTTTGGGAATGATGGATAATTGGATTCGTGGAAGGGTGGAAGCTTAGCTAATGGGATTGTTGGGTGATGGATGAAATGGATGAAAGGGTGGATGATCAATGGATCTAGATTTGAACCTACACATGACTCCTATATACAGGTTTTCATCATGGTACTTACCCAAGGCGCCACAGGAAGTGGTTTTCACCATTGGACAAATTATTTATCTTTACTTTTTTTTTTTGACTTGGCGTATTCAACAGTCTAACTGTGAAAACACATCAGGTGGATGATGTTCATAGGTTCGTCAAGCTCTTCTCCTTCAAGGGTGGAGAGGCAATATGCTCCTAAACCATACTTAGCTATGATGACATAAGGGCCCAACCAATTAGGCTCAAACTTCCCTTTCTTGTCTCGCTTTGAAAGATTCCTTTGATTTTCTTCTTGTCTCTCAGATTTGCACCCTTGTTGAGTTGTAAAACTTGACAATCTGGAGAAACAAGGGATCTTTCCAGGTCTGTGGGTCACCTGTGATGGAAAGAACCTCCGGAGAAGGCTGGCTTCCTGTTGATACTCCACCTAAACCACTTATACTAAAGTCTTTGCAGAGAAAAGGGTAAGAAGGATTGCATAAAAATGAAACCTACTGTCTAAGGTGATGCACCAAAAGATCATCAGAAAATACACAGAAATGACACACTACAGAACCAGTAATAATAAGAATCCCTTAAACAACCCAACAAATCATAATCTTTGCATCATTACTTTGTAAGGAGGCTAAATAACAACAGTCCTGCAAAGGAGAAAGAGGTTTTCTCACTACCCAAAACTGATTGTTATCCCTTGCACATCTCACAACCTCCAAAAATATGTAACCCATGCATAAAGGCACCAACATGAAATATAGTTCCAAGGATAAAGAACATCACAAAGATCTGTACTAACACTGAGGACACACAATATCAGAAGAAGTGGGAAGGTATATATTGCTTATTACTGCCAAAAAGGTGTTACAATATTGTATATCTCTTAAAATGGGTTACAAGACTATTCACTTCTACAAAAGAACTTAGAAAATTACAATATACAGAGTAGTGAATAGCAAGAACCCCTGAATAATGAACAAGGAAGAAGACTATATACTTCCCAAACAGTTGTAAATAGATAAACATCAACCACCTCCATTCCCGTGCATCTCATAAATGCCCCCAAAATATCTCTCTAAAGTCCTCCAAAAAGGGTTCACAATGCATAAATGGTCAAGGCATGCCATCAACTATCATAAAGACACCTAAAAATGTCATAGAATGCCTTTAAATCATCTTTAAGGCTTCTGACATACGTCAGATCTATGTAATAACTCTCCTACAGCATCTTATAGCATCTTATAGCATATCTCGCATCTTATAGCATAAAAACGTCTCATGGCTTAACCTTTCCATTTTTACACACATCTCATCATGTCCATACGCAGTTCAAAGCAATACATATCCAAAAATAACCCTTATGACTCCCATAACACATCACCATGATTTACGGCCTCCACTTCACTTCCATACCACCTTGCAACTCTCTATACACATTTTATTCACAACCTACCCTTGATCACCACCTTATATCTCCTAGCTGTGATATGCCTTGGCCAAATAAGGCATTCGACCTTAGGAAAATAACATGCCTCACGGCCTTGTATTTCCCACAATACATTTGGAGCTATTTTTTGAAAAAAGAAACAAAAGGCATAAAAATGCCACGGCCCCCTTTATCATTGCTAGGTTTTAAAGACTTCCGAAGTCTTCACCACGGCACCAAATAGATGAAAATGATTGTTTTTAAATAAAAGTCAAAACTCACCATTGAATGCCAAAATGGGGATTAGGTCTATTCGACCAAAAAGGAGAAAAAACCTAAAACTTTCATTTCATTTGCATTTCATTTTCTGTTGTCTTGTTGCCACTCGGCCGCCATGAGGGTTTGGGAAGGCAAAATGCCATTATTTATGTTGATTCCTAGAGGATTTCGGCCGATTTCCTGAGGAAAAAAGCAAGGTAAGAGGTCTTCTCCTCAGCTTTCGCACCTTTGCTGTATTTCTGGGTAGATTTTGTGCCCTTCTGGCTGCGAACTTGATTGTTTCTTGATGTATCTTCTGTTGTTCTTCTATGGCCGACCCTCTACATTTGCACCTGCTGTGTTGAGGCCATTCTTGGAATACGAATCCCTCCATTCTCTATTGTTTTAATGCATGCTTCTTCATTATTTTCGACAGAACTACACAGGTAAGATACTTTATGACTGGAAATTGGCATTTGTGTATTTTCTGCTGTTAAGCATGGCACTACATCACACGAATTTACTGGTTTTGAGTATTTGTGTGAAATGAGTTCAAGGGTTTTCATTTTTTCCTTGTATCTGTATTCCTTTGGCTCAAACGAGCACAACACATGATAAAAATTTGAAAAACCTGCAAACTGACGTCTCTATGTGTTGTAAATTCAAAAATCTGTATTTTCCTGTGTGCTGCTTTGACAAAAAACTTGAAAGAACTTCTTTTTCTGAATTTGCTTGCATGTTTTTGCCTTGCTGAAGCGACCTGAAGGGCTTTTGTAGCATTTGAACTTTGAAAAAAATTGCATTTTTCTTTGTTTATTCGCTGCCAGAAGGCACGATTTTGGACATTTTCTAAGTATTATATCATTTGAAATGAGTCAAAAACCTTCATTTTTTTGTAGCTTTAGAGGATTCTGTGTATCTTACTTGAAATGCCATATTTCTTTGGCTCAAAAGAACCCCATCCTTGACAAAAAAACTTGAAACAATGATATACATGCCTTGCTGCAACTCAAAAACTGTATTTTTTCTTGTTGGCTGTAGCATTTGAACTTAAAAAAAAATTGCATTTTCTTTGTCATCACTGTGGCAGAAAATTGGAAGAAAACTGAGCATATGAACTTGAAAAATAATTGCATTTTCTTTGTCTGATGGCTGTGTATTTCGCTGTTTTCTGGGCATTGACAAGTTCTGTGTATTTTGATATTTGTCTTTACATGAGCTTGAAAGCTCTCTATTTCTCTTCAAATTAGTAGCTATCTTTCTCTATGTGGACACCATGACAATCACACTTACTCTATCCTTTGTACTATTGTCCTCTGTGTAGAAATGCAGACCTGTGTCTTGTGACCATCTCTCACAATCCTATGACTACATCCAAAACTCTTAACATTGCAAGATTGAGAAATTAAACCCTTCGAACTCCTATATAGGCCTTCAGGACTAGAAACTTAAACATTGTCCACAAACTGTAGAATCTCTTTGCTAACTGTATGTCTGATCTTCTTGAAACTCTGCCTAAGCATGTAGACTTATTTGTATCTTTCATTGATTCCCTTGAATAACACTATTCTGACTGTCTCACTGTAACTTCAATGCATTGTCATCAGTGCATTGTTCTCCTCACTGTAACTACTATTAGTTCCTTGTCTGTAGTGTTGCTCCTTCTAGTCTTTTCTCTATCTATCATGCTTGAGTTTCTCCGCTCTCTTGTGCACTGCCCTCATATGACATGCCTTATGTTGTTTGATAACTGTGGACTGTGTATGACTATTCTGAGGCTGTCTCTGAAGTGTTGTTTTTCCTAACCTTTAAGACTATTTTACAACTGCCCTTTTGACATGACTGGTAACCAATCTGCCAGGCATGCATAATTGTTCCTCTTCATTCATGCCATTGTTTCTACCTTCTGAGGATCTTCACTACATTATCTTCATAGCACAATTTTTTAAGAGATCACAACATCTGCTGCTCCTTCCATGACATTCTTTTATTGGCTATGACAGTCTTGATGTTTATGACTGCACCTTCTCACAAAAAGAGTATCCCTTGAATGTTTTGTGCCCTTACTGTGTGCATGTCTTAATGACTTCATCATTGTTATTGTCCTCCTTATCTACTATGACAGTCAGTGTTGCATTTAACCTTTGATGACTCTGCCATAGTCTATAGAGACCCATGAGGATGTAAAAAGTCTGAAGTGGAGCTCCTAGCTTGCAACAAGGCATACTCAAGATGGAGAATGAAAGCCCAAGCTAGCCTTGTCAAAAGCACAGTGACCTTTTAGACCTAAACCACTTGCACATATGATTGATCCTTGTTTGCCAATATGACTGCTGTCCAAACTGAAAAGGGCTGTCATTTTTAGGACTGATGTGTACATCTTAAAAAATCCTAATGCTAGTCATGCAATATAAGTTGACTGTCACCTACTTATGCAATGACTATTTTTTACTCCTTCTTAGCTACTCCATTGTGCCTTGCTGTCCTAAAGTGCTTGGATTTTCCTGATTGTTTGCTGTCCTACCATGACTGAAACCTCTTGAAAGCTGAGATCAGCCCTCTGGACATGCTCCTTGAGCTGTGCTTTTGCATTTTTATATTGCTTCTGAAACATTCTGTAAGGTCCATGAGCTGGGCTCAACCCTTGTGGGAGCCACATTTCCTCCACTCATAATGTAACCTGATGAATCAAACAGAAACATAATTGCACCTGTATCTGCACATGAAGCAAACCTGTTAAGAAAAAAAATAAGGACCTGGAGTTGATATACTTGATTTGTCTTCTCAACAGTTTATGTGACACTAACTGGTTTACTGCATCTGAAAAAACAAATTGTATATTTATAAGTGCATATCATATGATGTATGATGCCCCGTCATTGCTCTAACATCAGTTTTTTCAAAATTTTATGCAGATGACTAGGGGGTAGCAAGGAGACAGCAGCTGGATGCGGGATACGCAGACCATCTAGGACGACACAAGACGCAGCAACAGTCTGAAGGCTCGTCATTCAGGCAATGACGAGTTACCCTACCTCATATGCATATTTGCTTTTTAGTTCTTTTATAAATGTATAGTTTGTCTTTTTTCATTTTGCAATGAAATAGTTAGTCTCACGGCTTGTGTGAGATCTTATACACTTATTTTTTCAATACCAATTGCTGATCTTACAAAAGATTTGTACAATTTCTTAAGTCTGAAAAACATCTGAATGCAACAATACAATTTAATCTTAATTTGTATCAAATATGTGCATGGGTATAACGCAGCAGAAATGAAATGTATCTTTCTCTCCTTCAAAACTGGAAGCTTTACCTGATTGAGCTAGTAGTGAAATCTAGGTAACATCTTTGGTGACATCTGCTATATGTTTGCCTGCTAAACATCATACTAGTTGCTTGAAGCTTAGCCATTGGGCATAGAGTCACACATGCTTGACAAAACCTTGAAAAACATCCTTTCTAACTGCTGTGATTTATTACAGCCCTATGAGGACAGGTATGATTTGTGACAGTGAATACACGTATTCACTGTCTCTTATGATGGTTGTACCATATACGGCTATAATATATTATAGTAGTTTCACACCTTGCACAACTAGACCGAGGAAAAAATAACAACCGTGTATAAATGCACTTAGGGAAAAGAAATCTACAACTAATCTATTATGCAGCAGCGCTTATTCAACAACCGAAACTTCATGAAATATGTACAAACAGTCTAGATCCTACCTCATAAGCAATGTTTGAGGTGAATCCGATTGACTAGGATTGGCTCGACATCACCATACAGCTTAGATAGCTAGAAATCGTTATGTTGTTTGCATTCTGAAACAATGTATGGCCCTCTCCAAAAAGCGTCGAACTTGGAGTGCTTCCTAGGTTTGCTTTTCAACACATCCCACTTCAGCACTATGTCGCCCTCCTGGAATGTTCTTGGAGATGCCCTTTTGTCGAAAGACCTTTTCATTTGGGCTTGATGATGCTCTATGTTTCTCATAGCATCGTTTCTGGTTTCTTCAAGCTCAACCAGTTGAGCTAGCCTTACCGTCATAGGGCCTTCCTCTAGCATGTCCAGCTGATTTACCAAATCAAGTGCTGGTAACTCAACTGTGATAGGAAGCCTTGCTTCTCTGCCATACACTAACATGAAAGGTGAATGCCCTGTTGTCTGTTTTGTAGTGATTCTATCAGGCCATAGTGCTGATTTTAACTGTGTGTGCCAGGATCTCTGGTTGCCCTCCATGGTCTTCTTGATGATCCTGATCAGGTTCTTATTTGTAGATTCCGCTTGGTCATTGCCTTGCGAATAGTAATTTGAGGACGTATTGAGATAAATGCCATTCCTTACAGCCCAATCAGAAATTCTGGAACCAACGAAAGCAAGGGCATTATCTGAAATGATGGACTCAGGCACTCCAAATCTAATAACCAGCTCTTCATAAAAATTCAAAACAGCAAACTCATTAGCTTCCTTAAGTGCAACTGCTTCAGTCCACTTAGTGAAATAATCAGTGGTTGTAAGAGCCCACTTATGGCCAGTGCTGGATGAAGGGTTTATAACCCCAATAAAGTCTAATCCCCACCTCACAAAGGGATGTTCCACCTGAACTGGCTGTAAAGGTAAGGCTGTCAACTTCTCCTTTCCAGCGAACAGAGCACATTCCTTGCATTTTCTGACCCATAAGTGTGCTTCTTTAAACAAACTGGGCCAATAATAGCCACCTTTCATCACCTTAAGAGCTGTTGCTCTAGGTGAAAAATGGCCTCTAGCTGACCCCTCATGAAATTCATGCAACACCTTTTCTACTTGGTTAGGTCCAATGCATCTCAGCAATACTCCATTAAAATCTTTCCTAAAAAGCAAGTCATTAATGAGCACATAAGGTATGGACTGTAATCTGAAATACCTTCATTTGGCTCTATCCAAACCCTAAGGACACTCACCGGTCTGCAAGAAATGAAACATTTCTTGCACCCAATCAACAACAGGATCTGAAACAGTTGTTTGTTCTTGATCTCGCATTGATAGAACAGCTTCTTGATCACATTCTTCTTTGCTGATAACACCATCAGCAAGCTGTTCACACAGCCCTTTTCCTCTGACCAACTTGGTAACCTTAATGTCCACGTCATACTCCATGACCTTAGTCACCCAACCAGCCCTCTTATCACTGAGATCTTTACTTAGCACAAATTCTTTCACGCTCGGATGAGCAACCATTTCTAGCTCATTTTTCTGTACCAACATAGCTGAAACAGAATCAACATTACCATATGCATACAAAGTGAAATCCTTAGAAAAATTAGGATTTAGCAGTGTAGGTGCAGCAGCCAAAGCCTCTTTGATAAGCTCAAAACTTTGTTTTCCCTCTCTAGTCTAGCTGAAAGACATGTTCTTCCTTAACATAGCAGTCAATGGATTTAACAAATCAACAATATCAGGGATGAACCTCCCGACGAAGTTGATCCTACCAATGAAACTTTGTAGGCCCTTCTTGTGTGCTGGTAAAGGCAGAGCCAAAATTGCACTTATTCTCTCAGGATCAATGGTGATGCCTTGCTTTGACACCACGTAACCAAGCAATCTGCCCTCATGGACAGCAAACACACATTTTTTGGGATTAAGTGATATCCCAAACTCCCTACACCTCTCAAAAATCTGCCTTAGGTGATTTAGATGATCTTTGGCCTCTTTAGAGAAAACAGTAATGTCGTCAAGGTAGACTAGGACGATCTTGTGCATCAGCCCCTGAAAGGTCATAGCCATTGCCTTTTGAAAGGTTGCTCCAGTGTTGGAAAAATTGAAAGGCATCTTTTTGTAAGCCATAGTCCCCCATTTTGTGGTGAAGGTTGTTTTGTACTGGTCTTCCTCCTTTACTAAAATCTAATTGTATCCGGAATAGCCGTCCAGCAAGGAAAACCTTTCTAATCCTGAAACTACTTAGAGTATCTGCTCCATGGAAGGTAAAGGATGACGGTCTTTCAAAGAAGCTCTATTCAAGTCACGGAAGTCAACACACAGTCTTATCTCCCCGTTTTTCTTCCTAACTGGCACAAGGTTGGAGACCCATGAGGTGTGTTTGATAGGAAAAATTATGCAACTCTCAATCATCTTATTCAGTTCCATCTTCATGAGAGGCTCCAATTTAGGATTCAAAGGCCTCTATTTCTGCCTAACAGGCTTGGCATCAAGTTCCAACTCAATGGTGTGTTGAGCAAGCTGGGGATCAAACCCCTTTAAATCACCATATTCCCATGCAAAAATGTCACTAAATTCTTGGAATAGTTGAATAAATGCACGTCTTTCCTTTGCTGTACATACCTTGCCTAGTTTAATGAGTTTACCTTTAAAGATCTCAAATTCTTCATAATGATCTTGCTGAACCTATAGGCTGGACCTGGGTTTTACAGCTTCATCATTAGTATTAAAGATGGATTCTAAGGTGACCAAACCTTTTGGCATCTTGTTATTTTTCAGCTGAATGATTTGGTCACCATACTGGTGATGTAGCTTCCCCTGATTTGCATGAAAAAATTCAGCTTCCTCTCTCAAGAAGTTTACAATCTACTGATCACTATCAAACACCTGCCAATGTATGTTATTATCTGGCACAACAGGCCTAACAACAATCTTAATATGCTAATTTTTCTTACCACTATTGATTTCCTTGGGAATGTCAAATTCTGCCCCTACATCAGCCAGCCTATCAGCGTGTTTATTCTGATTTCTGGGTATGGAGATCAAATTGAATGCATCGAAACCTTCCAAAAGGTCCCATACTCTATGCTTGTAAGACTTAAGCAGGTCATTTTTCGTGACATTAAGCTTTCTCACCTGATTTAGAACCAGTTCACTGTCCCCATAAACTTTCAGACAGCCAATACCTCTTTGTCTTGCCCATTCTAGGCCTTGAATTAGAGCTTCATATTTAGCCACATTGTTAGTGTTGCAAGTATGAGTCTAACTGGTGTTGTCATTGATGTCAACATACTCCTGTTGCATTAATGATAAGGATTGGATGAGCTGTGAGCTGAGGATATTGAGAAAATTAGTCTCAATCAGGAACAGTGAAGAATAGTGATGACAGTAAGGTAAAAGTCCAAGATAGGATGAAGCTCAGAGGATGCGGATTAAAGGGTTTGTAGATATGAGTCTTTAGGTGGTCCCGTAGAGATTTCAGAGGTTTGCATGAAGATCTAAAGAAGTTGTGGCCGTTCAAGTAGAACCGGTTCTAGTAGGTGCTCAGAGGTGACAAAGTGACACAGACAGGTCCGGTGAGATCTGGAAATGAAAGATCCTATTTTGCATATTAGAGAAAGTGTTTAGGAAGTCTCTATGGAGTTTTATCTAGATTGGTTAATGATTTGAAGGTCTGGAAGCATGTATTCTTCTGTGACAGTGATGACAGACTATGTTCTTGAGGTTCCGGATGAAGGAGAGATGGTCTTCAATAAACAGTTGAAGTGCGGATGTTCTTGGTGAGACAGGATATCGTGTGAAGGTCTTTGGATCGTGTCCATCCCATATTGGTGGTCCGCATTGGAGTTGAAGCTCGCAATTGAAGATTAACTTCCGAATGATGGTGTTCTTCTTGAGACTAGCTGACCGGATGAGTTACACATCTTGCGGATGTTCTTATGGATGTTTGCCGACTTAGATGATCATTCCTAAGTTGATGTCTTGTATAAGTAAGGCATTGCAAAGTCATTTCAAAGTTGTCTGGGTGGTGATGAGAGTGTGGTAGCAAGGAAGAGAGCGAAAGGTAGAGCAGCAGTATTGGGCTTAAATGGAACTGATTCAAGCATGGTGAAGATGCTATTTTCCAATTCAAGTAGGTGATACTTATTTCTTTGTAGATAGTGTGTCTCCTGTAGGCAGTGGGCCTCTTGTGAGCAGTGTGCTCGGGAGTGAGCCCTAATTGGCATGTGCCATTTGTTCTTTCTATTCTTCTAGCAGAGAATACAATCTTGGGTTAATCACCCCGTGGTTTTTCCCTTAACCGAGTTTTCCACGTCAAAATCTTGGTGTCCTATGTGTTGATGTGTTTCTGCTTTTGATTTAATTACATTGCATTTCATGATTGATATACTGCTAATTACTTAAAGGAATTAAGTGTGAAAATTAAGAAGTTTTGGATAACTGATTCACCCCCCCTCTCAGTTGTGTGCCCTAAATCTAACAATTGGTATCAGAGCCAAGTTCCTCTAAAAGAGTTTAACCGCTTGAGGAGATCCAGGATGTCATCTTACAAGAAGGATAGTCCAAAGTTTGATGGAACCAATTTTAATCTCTGGAAAGGTCACATGAAATGTCATTTGAGATGTATGGGAACGGCATATTGGACCATGGCTTCAACACAGTATGTTCCCCCACAGGGTGGTCCGAAAACCCAAAATAAAATCACAGATGCTGAAAACAATCTGTGGACTATAGAGGCTCTTCTAAGCACACTATCTGATTCAAAGATCTCAAATGTTATTGACATACCAACTGCTTTTGAGATTTGGCAAAAATTGGAACTTCTGCATGAAGGAGACAAATATGTCAAATGTGCAAGGTTACAAAGTCTGAAAGGAAAATTTGAAAATCTGAAGATGAGAGAAGATGAAAATATCACTACCTTTATGCCAAGGGTAAATGAGCTTGTTTGTGGAATTAGAAATGCTGGTGGAGTCTTGGATGAAGATGAGATTGTTGGAAAAATTCTCAGATCCCTTCCTGCCTCTTATAAAATCAAGGTTGTTGCCATTGATGAATTCAGAGCTCATACAACTGTCACTAGAGATCAACTGGCTGGAAAATTAGCTGCTTTTGAAATGACCGAGTTTGGAGATGAACCCCCCAAGACTAAATCTGCATTCAAAGCTAGTGCCTCTGCAAAAGGTAAACAAAGGTTTGATCCGGGAGAGAACTCATCAAGGAAACTACCATGGTATGAAAAAGCAAGAAAAGACTTGGAAGAAGAAGAAGTAGAAACTGCTCAACTTGAAGCCCTTATTGCAAAGAGACTGCCAAGAGGATCCGGTAAGTATGAAGGAAAGTTGCCTTTTAAGTGTTTTAACTGCAATAAGATTGGTCATTTTGCCTCAAAGTGTCCGGAAAGATTTTCAAGGCCAAACCCTAATAGATCAAGGTTCCAAAAGAATTGCTAATGTGTTCATGAAGAAGATGATGATGAAGGAGTAACAGATGATGAATCAGAAATAGGAAATAAATCCAGAAGTGATTGGGTGTTTATTGTCATCAAGGAAGAAGAACCAATATCCTCTGAATCTGTCAATCTTAAAGTTGTAGAAAGAGCTTTGGCTGCTCAAATTGAAGAAAAGGATGACTGGGTCAGTGACAGTGGTTGCTCTCACCAATGACAGGTGACAAAAATAAGTTCATAGATTTGGAAAGGTATGAAGGAGGAGTGGTAAAATTTGGTGATAATTATGCTGGTAGAATCAGAGGAAGAGGAACTATTTCTTTTGATGGAAGGAACAAAACTGGTAATGTACTTTATGTTGAAGGTTTGAAGCACAATCTTCTCAATGTTGGACAGTTGGTAGACAAAGGCTATGATCTCCGGTTCAAGAATAGAAAATGCAAAATCTTTGAAAGTTCTGAAACAGATATTGCATCCGGTACCCAAACTAAAGGTAATATCTTCCACTTGGTTGGTACTGGTAAAAGTTGCTTATTTGCTCAAGTTGATCAGAGTTGGTTGTGGCATAGGAGAATGTGTCATGTGAATTTTGATAATATCATCAAGATAAGCAATACTCAAGCTGTAAGAGATCTTCCAAAATTGGTGAAACCTACAAATAGCTTGTGTAAAGAATGTCAGTTGGGCAAGCTGAGAAGATTCATATTCAAGAGCAAGGAATTGTCTTCTACTGGATTATTGGACTTAGTTCATACTGATCTTTATGGTCCGGCAAGAACCAGGAGTGTGCAAGGTGATAGGTACTTCATGTTGCTAATTGATGACTATTCCTAGATGATGTGGGTAACCTTTCTGAAGGAGAAATCAGAAGCTCTTGAAAAGTTCAAAATATTCAAAGCTATGATAGAGAATGAAACTGGATTAAAATTGAAATGTCTGAGGTCTGATAGAGGTGGAGAATTCACATCCGGAGGGTTCATAGAATTCTGCGAGAAGCATGGAATAAAGAGACAGTTGTCTGCTCCTAGGACTCCACAGTAGAATGGAGTAGTGGAAAGAAAGAACCAGACCATCCAGGAAGCATCTAGGACCATGATGATGGAAGCAAATATTCCTTAGATCTATTGGAGAGAAGCTATCAGCACTGCAGTCTATACCCTCAATCGAGTTCAAATCAGAAGCAATACTGGTAAGACTCCTTATGAACTCTGGTTTGGCATTACTCCTACTGTAAGGTATTTCAGAGTTTTTCGTAGCAAATGCTACATCAAAAGAGATGAAGATCTAGGGAAGTTTGATGCAAGAAGTGATGAAGGAATTTTCTTAGGTTACTCTACTCAAAGAAAAGCATACCGGTGTTATAACAAGAGACTGAGAAAGATAATAGAAAGTACAAATGTGAAGGTTGATGAGGGAATTGAGAAACCCCCAAGATTTTATGAATATGAAGAAGATGATCAGAATGATGTTCTGATTCAAGGAGCCCAAACCTCTTCTGAAAGTCAGATTCAAACTGATCCAGTAAATTAGGAAGAAGAGTTAAGTTTGAAAGAACCTGATCAAGAAGCAAAAGTGCAAGAAACTCCCAAAGTTTGAAGGTATGTAAAATTGAACCACTCTGAAGATCAGATCATAGGTGACAAAAGCAAAGGTGTACAAACTAGAAGGAGAATTACTCAAAACTCTAATGAGTATTGTCTGATGTCAAAGATTGAACCTAAGACAATAAATGAAGCTTGCAATGATGAAAACTGGACTAAAGCAATGGAGGAAGAGCTGATGCAAATAGAGAAAAATCACACATGGGATCTTGTTCCCAGACCTAGAAACAAGAATGTGATTGGAACCAAATGGGTCTTCCAGAACAAACTAAATGAAATTGGTGAAGTAATCAGAAATAAAGCCAGATTGGTCTGCAAGGGCTATTCTCAAATAGAAGGAGTTGATTTTGAAGAAACTTTTGCTCCGGTTGCAAGAATTGAAGCAGTCAGATTATTTCTTGCATTTGCTGCCTTCAAAGATTTCAAAGTATATCAAATGGATGTCAAGTCTGCCTTCCTGAATGGTGACCTGGAAGAAGAAGTGTACATTGAACAACTGGATGGATTTCAATTGTCTGATCATGGTGATATGGTCTGCAAGTTGAAGAAGGCACTGTGTGGACTGAAGCAAGCCCCAAGAGCCTGGTATGAAAGGTTAGACAAGCATCTTTTGAAGATTGGTTTCAACAAAGGTACTGCTGACAGTAACTTATATTTCAAAATTGATCATGAAAACATGTTGATTGTTGAAGTGTTTGTCGATGATATCATTTTTGGAGGAAGAGATAGTATGTGTAAAACTTTTGCAAATCAAATGAAAAGTGAGTTTGAGATGTCCATGCTTGGGGAAATGAATTTCTTTCTGGGTCAACAAATCACTCAAACAAAGAAAGGAATCTTCATTTCTCAGACCAAATATGTGAAAGAATTGTTGAAGAAATTTGGGATGGAAGACTCAAAACCAATGAACACTCCCATGGCAACCGGATGTAAACTGAGCAAAGATGATGATTCTCCTAAGGTTGATCAAATAAAGTATAGGTCAATGATTCAAGGGCTATTTTATCTCACCCAAACCAGACCAGACATTATGCAAGTTGTTGGTCTTGTTGCTAGATTCCAAGCTGATCCTAGAGAATCTCATATCATGGTAATCAAGAGGATTTTTAGATATCTAAAAGGGACAATTGAGTATGGTCTATGGTATCCTAGAGATCATGATTTCTCTCTTCATGCATATATAGATGCTGATTGGGCAGGAGATGTGGATGACCGGAAGAGTAACAGTGGTGGAGCATTCTTTTTGGGGAAGAGATTGGTTTCTTGGCTAAGCAAGAAACAAGAGGCAATATCTCTGTCTACAACTGAAGTAGAATATATTGCAGCAGCAGGTAGTTGCACTCAAGTTTTGTGGATGAAGCAGATGCTAAGAGATATCATAGTGGAATATGAGGAGCCTATCACAATCTTCTGTGATAATTCAAGTGCAATAAGTATATCTAAGAATCAGGTGTTGCATTCAAAGACTAAGCATATATCTATCAAGTTTCACTTTCTGAGAGAGAAAGTGAACAAGAATGAAGTAAGATTGGAGTTTGTGTCATCCAAGGATCAGATTGCAGATATCTTTATTAAACCTCTGCCTAAGGACTCTTTTGAGTATCTCAGGGAGAAGTTAGGGGTTATTGCCCCTCCGGTGATGAACTAAGATGCACTGATGTGCATCAGTCCGGTGGGTATCATAGTCACATCTTGTGATCCAGATTGATGTTGGGGAGCTGCTACTCAGGGGGAGCAGCAGGTATGATTCTGAGAAGGTGGATTTGCAAGTATGTGCCCTTTGCCATTGATGTCAAAGGGGGAGAGAAGACATGTGAAAAACAAGTGGTTGATGATCAAAGGGGGAGCAGTAAAGGGAGAGAAGACATGTGAATGGTTGTTTTTGATAGGGGGAGTTGTGACAGTAAGGAGAAGTTCTTGTCTTGATGGTTTTTCACATCTATGTTGCCATCAATGATAAAGGGGGAGATTGTTGCAAGTATGAGTCTAACCGGTGTTGTTATTGATGTCAACATACTCCTGTTACATTCATGATAAGGATTGGATGAGCTGTGAGCTGAGGATATTGAGAAAATTAGTCTCAATCAGGAACAGTGAAGAATAGTGATGACAGTAAGGTAAAAGTCCAAGATAGGATGAAGCTCAGAGGATGTGGATTAAAGGGTTTGTAGATATGAGTCTTTAGGTGGTCCCGTAGAGATTTCAGAGGTCCGCATGAAGATCTGAAGAAGTTGTGGCCGTTCAAGTAGAACCAGTTCCAGCAGGTGCTCAGAGGTGACAGAGTGACACAGACAGGTCCGGTGAGATCCGAAAATGAAAGATCCTATTCTGCGGATTAGAGAAAGTGTTTAAGAAGTCTCTGTGGAGTGTTATCTAGATTGGTTAATGATTTGAAGGTTCAAAAGCATGTATTCTTCTGTGACAGTGATGACAGACTGTGTTCTTAAGGTTCCAGATGAAGGAGAGATGGTCTTCAGTAAACAGTTAAAGTGCAGATGTTCTTGGTGAGATAGGCTATCATGTGAAGGTCCTTGGATCGTGTCCAGCCCATATTGGTGGTCCGCATTGGAGTTGAAGCTCACAATTGAAGATTAACTTCTGGATGATGGTGTTCTTCTTGAGACTGGCCGACCGGATGAGTTACACATCTTGCAGATGTTCTTATGGATGTTTGCCAACTTAGATGATCATTCCTCAGTTGATGTCTTGTATAAGTAAGGCATTGCAAAGTCATTTCAAAGTTGTCCGGGTGGTGATGAGAGTGTGGTAGCAAGGAAGAGAGCGAAAGGCAGAGCAGCAGTATTGGGCTTAAATGGAACTGATTCAAGCATGGTGAAGATGTAGTTCAAGTAGGTGATACTTATTTATTTGTAGACAGTGTGTCTCCTGTAGGCAGTGGGCCTCTTGTGAGCAGTGTGCTCGGGCAGTGAACCCTAATTGGCATGTGCCATTTGTTCTTTCTAATCTTCTAGCAGAGAGTACAATCTTGGGTTAATCACCCCGTGGTTTTTCCCTTAACCAGGTTTTCCACGTCAAAATCTTGGTGTCATGTGTGTTGATGTGTTGATGTGTTTCTGCTTTTGATTTAATTACATTGCATTTCATGATTGATACACTGCTAATTACTTAAAGGAATTAAGTGTGAAAATTGAGAAGTTTTGGACAACCGATTCACCCCCCCTCTCAGTTGTGTGCCCTAAATCTAACAATTAGTGTAGCTGAAACAAAATCTGAAAGCTGAATAGTATTTTTCATCCTTAGGGGAAACAAGCATGCATCCACCTCCGGCACCCATTCTACTCCTTGAGCCATCAAAAAATAGCTCCCAGACCTCATTTTCTTGTTGCCCATTCTACTGTTCTACACTTTTTTCAATGTTAGGCAGAAATAAATCAGCCTCATGCATCATATACACGCCCAAGCCAACCTCGTCCAGGTGTTCACACAGCTCAACCACTTGAGTTTGATATGCCCATTCATCAAGAAGGACCTCTGGTATGCCTTCAATCAGCGTATTGCCTTCTTGAACAACAGGCTGTTCCATTTTTGATTCACTTGCAACCAAGTTGGCATTGACGGGGCGTGTAGTGTAAGGCTCAATATGGTCTTTGGCAATGGGCTCTGACTTGATAGTGACTTTAGTGCCATACCTGGTTCTGAACAACATATGAGACCAATCTGAGAAGAGATAACCTCCTATCTTTGCTGTAAAATCGCTTGACAAGCAAATGGCAAAATAAGGAGGTAACTCAATAACATATATGTCCTGCGGGATAAAGAAATTTGGGCAGGCATGCAGAGTTAAACTCAGTCTTTTGATGACACCCACTGTATTAATAGCAGTTCCATCCAGTTGAACAACTCCATTCTCTAATGGCTCATATTCAATGCCCAACTTGTCTACAATCTGTTTGGGCATGACGGAGCTGCTAGCACCTGAGTCTATCATGCAGTTATGAACTAGATGATCCCCTATGATCAGAGATACATAAAATGGTGGGGGTTTGACCTCAGAAGCTTGTTGTTCTGCATTTTTTTCAAGGTTACTTGTCAAAATAGCTTTGGACTTACTTGTATCAGACTCTTGAGACAGTTTTAAATTTGACAAGGCTAACTGAAGCAGGTCTTTTTGGCCAGGGATACTCAAGGAATCCCACATAGTCATGGATACATTTATTTTTTTGATATGCTCAAGGATATTGAAAGCAGATGTACCTGATTTAGCTTGGCTTTTGGGGGTAGCCATGTCACCTTGAGCGCAAGTTGGCTGAACTGATGGATTAAGCTGTTCCTTGCCTATCAAAGGCTGATCCTTTGATAGGACTTGAGTTTTTTCAGCTTTTGATGGGTTAGAAACACCTTGACTAATGTTCAGTACTTGATGCCCATGAGTTTGAACTTTACCAGCTTGCTGCCCCTCATCAATAGCCCTTTTCTTGTTGCGTGTATTATCTACAACTAAAGCACCAACCTGGTTCATACCGCAAAATTCTTCTCCTTGCCAGTTTAGGAGTGTTGTTTCATGTGCCTGTTCTTCTTGCTGCTGAATAGTAGGTTCTACAGGCACATTAGACTGCACTGCTGGACTGTTCTGAACCATTAGAGCCTGGTTAATCACCTCATTGGCACATGTGTTTTGGTTATGGGGTTGGTTACAAGGAAAGCACCAGTCATATTCTTGAGCAAAATTGTTTTGCATGGGCACAACCTCCTTCGAAGAACTAACAGCGTTTGGATTGTAGGCTGATAAGGTCTAGAGTTAAAGGCTTGCCTTGGACCTTGATTATTAGGCTGATAAGGTGGCCTATTTGGCTGATTTTGCTAGTAATTGGACTAGAATGGGGGTTGATAAGGTCTGAAATATTGACCTTGCTGCCTCTTGAGGTTCACAATCTCATTACCAAAAGATTGCAACAGTCCTTTGATTTCTTGTAACTCAAAAGACTGAGTTTGAACAGCATTTTTTGACTTATTTGGTTGTGCATTAGGTGCTGGTAATGCTGGCATAGCAGGTATAATAGCTATAGGAGGCACATGCATTGGCATTGGTGGCTGAATAGCTGGGAATATTGGCAAAGGAGGCCTAGGGGTGATTTTACTAGCCTGTATGAGGCTGTTTTCAGCTCTTATGGCTATGGCATAAGCCTGTGGTAAGGAATTTCCTCCCATAGATTGAGTCATGACAGAAATGTTGCTATTTAAAGCTCATAAATAATATAAGAATGCATGGTCAGCTGTAGGCCTTACCATTGGTGGGATTCTATCCCACGCCTTCTGAAAACGATGATTGAAGTCTGACATAACTTCATGAGGAGCTCTTTTGATTGTAGACAGTTGTTCCACCAATGATAGATGGTCTGATTTGTCTTCAAAGAAGCTGCACAACTCCTCTCCCAAACAGTCCCATGAATCTATAGAGTTTACCGGCAGGCTTTTGAACCACTGCAAAGCCTTCCCTTTGAGAGAAGCTGCTAATAACCTGATTGCAACATTCTCTTATGTCACATGATGGACAGCACACAGGTTTGCAATGTCTTTTATGTGTTCAGCCGAAGTAGTCTGATCTTCACCATTGAAATATGGTAAACTTTTCAAGGCGGCAACATGAATATCATCATGTTGAGTTAAATTCAATGGGCTGCCCTAGTTGAATGAAACAAAAGGCTAATTTCTGACTGCAGGAATCATTGTAACTGGGATTCTTGTGACAGTATGAGTTCCAACAACGGGAGGAGTAGACTTGGCTCTCCTAGAATAGACACGAGTTTTCTTGGGTTTCTCAGTTGTTATCCCTCTTCTCCTAGGTGGGGATAATTGCAAATATTCAAAAGAAGAAGAACTACTTTTGGTTTGTATCCTTCTCATAAGCAGAAATATACTGATTTGCTAAAACCAAAGCTCAGAGTCGCCAGATATGCAGGTTTTAACCTCTTACAGGTCTGAAAATCATTGGCTGCACATCAAAACCAATAATAAAAGGAAGTATTTGAACTGTTTCTAATTCCACAGTCCCACCGGGTGTGCTAAAAACTATTGTCTCTCAGATTTGCACCCTTGCTGAGTTGTAAAACTTGGCAATCTAGAGAAACATGGGATCTTTCCAGGTCTGTGGGTCACCTGTGATGGAAAGAACCTCCGGAGAAGGCCGGCTTCCTGTTGATACTCCACCTAAACCACTTATACTAAAGTCTTTGCAGAGAAAAGGGTAAAAAGGATTGCATAAAAATGAAACCTACTGTCTAAGGTGATGCACCAAAAGATCATCAGAAAATACACAGAAATGACACACTACAGAACCAGTAATAATAAGAATCCCTTACACAACCCAGCAAATCATAATCTTTGCATCATTACTTTGTAAGGAGGCTAAATAACAATAGTCCTGCAAAGGAGAAAGAGGTTTTCTCACTACCCAAAACTGATTGTTATCCCTTGCACATCTCACAACCTACAAAAATATGTAACCCCTGCATAAAGGCACCAACATGAAATACAGCTCCAAGGACAAAGAACATCACAAAGATCTATACTAACACTGAGGACACACAATATCAGAAGAAATGGGAAGGTATAAACTTCTTATTACTTCCAAAAAGGTGTTACAATACTGTATATCTCTGAAAATGGGTTACAAGACTGTTCACTTCTGCAAAAGAACTCAGAAAATTACAATATACAGAGTAGTGAATAGCAAGAACCCCTGAATAATGAACAAGGAAGAAGACTATAAACTTCCCAAACAGCTGTAAATAGATAAACATCAACCACCTCCATTCCCATGCATCTCATAAATACCCCCAAAATATCTCTCTAAAGTCCTCCAAAAAGGGTTCCCAATGCATAAATGGTCAAGGCATGCCATCAACTATCATAAAGACACCTGAAATGTCATAGAAAGCCTTTAAATGATCTTTAAGGCTTCAAACATACATCAGATTTGTGTAATAACTCTCCTGCAGCATCATAAATATCTGATATTTTCTAAATAAATGACATAAATACACCTTTCCTGCATTTAATTAACATTTAACTAAGAGGCTTATAATTACACCACCTTAGTAAATGTTTTACAATTCAAAATCATATAGACCTATGCAGAAAGTAATGACATTTATGACATAAAAAGGACGTTCCTATCTCCTAGGCAAAATAACACGACACACATACATCTGCACCATATTTCACATCTTATAGCATAAAAATTTCTCATGACTTAACCTTTCCATTTTTACACACATCTCGTCATGTCCAGACGCGGTTCAAAGCAATACATATCCAAAAATAACCCTTATGACTCCCATAACACATCACCATGATTTACGGCCTCCACTTCACTTCCATACCACCTTGCAACTCTCTATACACATTTTATTCACAACCTACCCTTGATCACCACCTTATATCTCCTAGCTGTGATATGCCTTGGCCAAATAAGGCATTCGACCTTAAGAAAATAACATGCCTCACGGCCTTGTATTTCCCACAATACATTTGGAGCTATTTTTTGAAAAAAGAAACAAAAGGCATAAAAATGCCATGGCCCCCTTTATCATTGCTAGGTTTTAAAGACTTCTGAAGTCTTCACCATGGCACCAAATAGATGAAAATGATTGTTTTTAAATAAAAGTCAAAACTCACCATCAAATGCCAAAATGGGGATTAGGTCTATTCGACCAAAAAGGAGAAAAAGCCTAAAACTTTCATTTCATTTGCATTTCATTTTTTGCTGTCTTGCTGCTGCTCGGCTGCCATGAGGGTTTGGGAAGGCAAAACGCCATTATTTATCTTGATTCCTAGAGGATTCCAGCCGATTTCCTGAGGAAAAAAGCAAGGTAAGAGGTCTTCTCCTCAGCTTTCGCACCTTTATTGTATTTCTGGGCAGATTTTGTGCCCTTCTGGCTGCAAACTTGATTGTTTCTTGATGTATCTTCTGTTGTTCTTCTGTGGCCAACCCTCTACATTTGCACCTGCCGTGTTGAGGTCATTCTTGGAATACGAATCCCTTCATTCTCTGTTGTGTTAATGCATGTTTCTTCATTATTTTTGACAGAACTACACAGGTAAGATACTTTACGACTGGAAACTGGCATTTGTGTATTTTCTACTGTTAAGCATGGCACTACATCACATGAATTTACTGGTTTTGAGTATTTGTGTGAAATGAGTTCAAGGGTTTTCATTTTTTCCTTGTATCTGTACTCCTTTGGCTCAAACGAGCACAACACATGATAAAATTTTGAAAAACCTGCAAACTGACGTCTCTATGTGTTGTAAATTCAAAAATTTATATTTTCCTGTGTGCTGCTTTGACAAAAAACTTGAAAGAACTTCTTTTTTTGAATTTGCTTGCATGTTTTCACCTTGCTGAAGTGACCTGAAGGGCTTCTGTAGCATTTGAACTTTGAAAAAATTTGCATTTTTCTTTGTCTATTCGCTGCCAGAAGGCACAATTTTGGACATTTTCTAAGTATTATATCGTTTGAAATGAGTCGAAAACCTTCATTTTTTTGTAGCTTTAGAGGATTCTGTGTATCTTACTTGAAACGCTGTATTTCTTTGGCTCAAAAGAACCCCATCCTTGACAAAAAAACTTGAAACAATGATATACATGCCTTGCTGCAACTCAAAAACTGTATTTTTTCTTGTTGGCTGTAGCATTTGAACTTAAAAAAAAATTGCATTTTCTTTGTCATCACTGTGGCAGAAAATTGGAAGAAAACAGAGCATATGAACTTGAAAAATAATTGCATTTTCTTTGTCTGATGGAAATGTATTTCGCTGTTTTTTGGGCATTGACGAGTTATGTGTATTCTGATATTTGTCTTTACATGAGCTTGAAAGCTCTCTATTTCTCTTCAAATCAGTAGCTATCTTTCTCTATGTGGACACCATGGCAATCACACTTACTCTGTCCTTTGTACTGTTGTCCTCTGTGTAGAAATGCAGATGTCTTGTGACTGTCTCTCACAATCCTATGACTGCATCCAAAACTCTTGACATTGCAAGATTGAGAAATTAAACCCTTCGAACTCCTATATAGGCCTTCAGGACTAGAAACTTAAACATTGTCCACAAACTATAGAATCTCTTTACCAACTGTATATCTGATCTTCTTGAAACTCTGCCTAAGCATGTAGACTTATTTGTATCTTTCACTGATTCCCTTGAATAACACTATTCTGACTGTCTCACTGTAACTTCAATGCATTGTCATCAGTGCATTGTTCTCCTCACTGTAACTACTGTTAGTTCCTTGTCTGTAGTGTTGCTACTTCTAGTCTTTTCTCTATCTATCATGCTTGAGTTTCTCCTCTCTCTTGTGCACTGCCCTCATATGACATGCCTTATGTTGTTTGATAACTGTGGACTGTGTATGACTGTTCTGAAGCTGTCTCTAAAGTGTTGCTTTTCCTAACCTTTAAGACTTTCTTACAACTGCCCTTTTGACATGACTGGTAACCGATTTTCTAGACCTGCATAACTGTTCCTCTTCATTCATGCCATTGTTTCTACCTTTTGAGGATCTTCACTACATTATCTTTATAGCACAATTTTTTAAGAGATCACATCTCCTGCTCCTTCCATGACATGCTTTTATTGGCTATGACAGTCTTTATGTTTACGACTGCACCTTCTCACAAAAAGAGTATCCCTTGAATGTTTTGTGCCCTTACTGTGTGCATGTCTTAATGACTTCATCATTGTTATTGTCCTCCTTATCTACTGTGACAATCAGTGTTGCATTTAACCTTTGATGACTTTGCCATAGTCTATAGAGACCCATGAGGATGTAAAAAGTCTGAAGTGGAGCTCCTCGCTTGCAACAAGGCCTACTCAAGATGGAGAATGAAAGCCCAAGCTAGCCTTGTCAAAAGCACAGTGACCTTGTAGACCTAAACCGCTTGCACATATGATTGATCCTTGTTTGCCAATATGACTGTTGTCCAAACTGAAAAGGGCTGTCGTTTTTAGGACGGATGTGTACATCTTAAACAATCCTAATGCTAGTCATGCAATATAAGCTGACTGTCACCTACTTATGCAATGACTATTTTTTACTCCTTCTTAGCTGCTCCATTGTGCCTTGTTGTCCTACCATGACCGAAACCTCTTGAAAGCTGAGATTAGCTCTCTGGACATGCTCCTTGAGCTGTGCTTTTGCATTTGTATATTGCTTCTGAAACGTTCTATAAGGTCCATGAGCTGGGCTTAACCCTTGTGGGAGCCACATTTCCTCCACTCATAATGTAACCTGATGAATCAAACAGAAACATAATTGCACCTGTATCTGCACATGAAGCAAACCTGTTAAGAAAAAAAATAAGGACCTGGAGTTGATATACTTGATTTGTCTTCTCAACAGTTTATGTGACACTAACTAGTTTACTGCATCTGAAAAAACAAATTGTATATTTATAGGTGCATATCATATGATGTATGATGCCCCGTCATTGCTCTAACATCAGTTTTTTCAAAATTTTATGCAGATGACTAGGGGGTAGCAAGGAGACAGCAGCTGGATGTGGGATACGCAGACCATCTAGGACGACACAAGACACGGTAACAGTCTGAAGGCTCGTCATTCAGGCAATGACGAGTCACCCTACCTCATATGCATATTTTCTTTTTAGTTCTTTTATAAATGTATAGCTTGTCTTTTTTCATTTTGCAATGAAACAGTTAGTCTCACGGCTTGTGTGAGATCTTATACACTTTTTTTTTCATTACCAATTGTTGATCTTACAAAAGATTTGTACAATTTCTTAAGTTTGAAAAACATCTGAATGCAACAATACAATTTAATCTTAATTTGTATCAAATATGTGCATGGGTATAACGCAGCAGAAATGAAATGTATCTTTCTCTCCTTCAAAACTGGAAGCTCTACCTGATTGAGCTAGTAGTGTAATCTAGGTAACATTTTTTTCAAGACCAAGTCTCCTACTGCAAACTCTCTAGCACAGATTTTCTTGTTGTAGGATCTACAAAGCCGATTATGATATGCTTGGAGGTGATTCAAGGCATTGAGGTGATGTTCATCCAATAGCTCTAACTCTTGGAGCCGTGCAACATGGTACTCTTCATCAGTGATGAGATCACGCAAGGAGATATGTAATGAGGGCAATTCAATCTTGATTGGCAGGATGACTTCAACTCCAAAGCCAAGGGAGTATGGAGTGGCTCCTGTAGGAGTGTGGATTCTAGTTTGATAGGCCCAGGGGGCAAGATGGATATGGAGATGCCAATCACGACCAGTTTCATTGACAACCTTTTTGAGGATTTTGAGCAAGTTTTTATTAGTTGCCTCAGCTTGGTCATTACCTTGGGGATAATATGGTGTGGACCAATGATGTTGAATTTGGAATTGTTCACAAAGGGCACAAACATCATGGTTTTTGAATGGCTTGCCATTATCTATGACAAGGGCAGATGGAATACCATAATGACAGATGATATGGTAAAGGATGAGTTTGGTGATTTGGTTTCCAGTGGTGAAAGTGAGAGAAATGGCTTCAACCCACTTAGTAAAGTATTTAGTGGCAATGATGATGAATTTGTGTCCATCAGAGGAGGGTGGATAGATTTTTCC
The DNA here is from genome assembly GCA_027924645.1 of Cunninghamia lanceolata. Classification (NCBI taxonomy): domain Eukaryota; kingdom Viridiplantae; phylum Streptophyta; class Pinopsida; order Cupressales; family Cupressaceae; genus Cunninghamia; species Cunninghamia lanceolata. Next base: position 6,425,679 of record BSBN01001495.1, on the reverse strand, counting down.
AATGAGATATAGGCCCCACTAAGAAAAGGGCCATGGTGTAGTCATTGGTTGCAATCCCTGAGAAGGAGCGTGTATGAGATCTCCATGTTACTGACAAGGCTTACATTTCTTTACATACTCACATGCATCATGCTCCATGGTAGGCCAATAATATCCTATACATAAGAGCTTCATAGCTGGGACAATACCACTTGTGTGAGCACCGCAGATACATGCGTGAACTTTGTGTAGTACGAGAGAAGCTTCTTTCATGTTTAAACATCGTAGGAGAGTTCCATCATAGCTTCGACGATAGAGGGTGTCAGTGAGACAGATGAGTGATCGTTGTTGCTTACGAGTGGATTTGGGAGAGAAAGTGTGATGTTGGAGGTAGATGTAAATGTCATGATAGCAGGGATTTTTAGGACCAACAATTTCGCATACAAATTCTGACTCAACGACACGATATGTTGGCATTAGGATTTGCTCCAAAAGAAACTCACATTGGTGACTATCATGAGGCATATCTAGGAGGGAACCAATAGTGGCCATGATGTCAGCGGCTTTGTTGTTAAGACGAGGCACCTATTCAAACTAGATGTAGTTGAAGAGAAACTTGTATTCATCAACCATCTACTTATAGGGAACTAGTTTTTCATATTTGGTGAGGTATTCACCATTGACCTATTTGATAACCAACTAGGAGTCACCGTAGACCTGTAGCTGTTGGATGTTCCACCGAATTGTTTTATTGGGACCAATGATCAAGGCTTCATACTCGGCCACATTGTTTGTACATGAGAAAGCAAGCCTGTATTCTTTGGGAATATAGTCGCCTTGAGGGGTTACCAAGAGTATTCCTGCCCCTGAATCGTGATTGGTGAAGGATCCATCAAAGTATATTAATTTCCAGCTTGTTGATTCTATCATGGTCAAGAGGGACTCGTCTAGGAAATCAATGGAGAGTGGTTGATGATTTGTCAGGGGTACTTCAGCCAATTAATCTGTGACAACTTGTCCTTTGATTACTCTTCAGTCAATATACTCAATGTCAATCTCGCTAAGTAGCATTACCCATTTTTCCATTCTTCCTATAAGTGAGGTCCTAGAAAGTAGGTACTTGAGAGAGTCAACTTTAGAGATGAGCTTAGTAGAGTGACTCAACATATAATGTTGTAACTTTTAGGAACAGAAATGACAGCTAGACATGCTCATTCCATGGGTGTGTAGTTAAGCTCATAACTGACAAGGGTCCTACTAATGTAGTATATAGCCCTTTCACGGCCATTGTCATCATGTTGTGCTAAAAGTGCCCCCATTGCTACTGAAGTTGCTGATATGTACAATAGTAGGGGCTTTCCAGGGATAGGTTCCATTAGGACCGGTGGTGAAGCTAGATATTCCTTGATGCAGTCAAACACTTGTTGGCAATTTTGATCCCATTTGAATTGTACATCCTTTCGAATCAAATGGACAAAGGTTTGAGACTTATCTGCAAGTTGGGCGATGAATCTACGAATATCCTGGATCTTTCCTTGGAGACTATGGAGTTGTTTGAGAGTCTTAGGTGGTGGCATTTTGATTATAGTAGTGACTTTAGCTAGATCCACCTCAATACCTGTACGGGAAACAATGAATCCCAAGAGCTTTCTTGATGTGACACCAAAGACACATTTCTTGGGATCGAGATGAAGTTTGTATTCCCTAAGGCGTTCAAATATTTGTTATAGAACCTCAGGGTGTTCCTCTCATGTTTTTGATTTCCCAAGGAGGTCATCCACATAGTCCTCCATGATCTTATGTAGCATGTCATGAAAAATAGTAGTCATGGCTCGTTGATAGGTTGATCCAGTGTTCTTTAGGCCAAAGGGCATAACTTGCAAGCAATAGGTACCCCGAGGACAAGTGAAAGTTGTTTTATGTTGATCTTTAGGGGTGATTCTGATTTGGTTGTACCCAGATAAACCTTCCATGAGGGAGAGCATCTCATGTCTAGTTGTGAGATCCACAATGATGTCAATGTTGGGAAGTGGAAAATCATCTTTTGGACATGCTTTGTTGAGGTCACAGAAATTTGTGCATACTCAGATGCCCCAGGTTTCTTAGAAACTAGAACAATGTTGGAGACCCACTCCGGGTAGTCTATAGGGTGGATGAAGCCGACTTCTAAGAGTTTCTGTAGTTCTTCTTTGACAAGCAAGGCGACTTGAGGATGCATCTTACGAAGTTTCTACTTGACTAGTCGTGCTTCTGGATGCACCACAAGATGGTGAGCTACCAAGGAGGGATCCAATCCTGGCATGATTGCATATGACCAAGCAAATACATCGAGTTCTTTGTGGAGGACTATTGAAAGATTGGATTTTTCTTGGTTAGCAAGACTTTCTGCAATATGTGAGTTTGGGTTGTTCATGTGTGCCAAGATTGATTTCTTGGGTGCCTTTAATCAGGATGTTGGAGCATTTCTGCCAGTAGGATGGTATAGGGGTAAGATGGAGATCCTCATCTCCTAGCACCTCAGACAGGTTTTCACCAAGAGATGCATCTTTATTTTTCTCTTGTATGTCTGAAAGTGCCTCAGGGAGGTTTTCACTAGGGGACTTTTTTGTATTTTTTGATTTTTTGTTTGGACTAAGGATCTCCTCTTCCCTAAAGTGGGCATCAGCATGCAAGCATATGCCATACTGTGAGGTGTCACAGAGTTCTATAAATATCATGTGGGAACATGTCGAGAGGTAGTGGTCTTTGATAATCATAGGCAATGAGCTTGGGGTGAACGAGGGGAAGGTTGATGACGAATATGGCGTTATCAGGGAAGATGCATGAAAGGTCAAGATCTTCGCATGAAGTTATGATGACACTCGGTGTAATGTTTTCAACAATAGAAGAGGATTCAGTCACCTCTACCAAAGTTTTAGTGAGTCCATGGATTACCACAGTAGGTGGTGCATATCCTAAACCAAAATACTTGGCATATTGCTTTGGAGATGTGGGATCAACCAGAATAGGTTTTGTAGTGCCTTGTTCATCAATGCCAAGCCCTTTTCCGTGATAGAGAATTTTGGTGCATATTTGGAATGGTATAAGATATTTTTTCTTGAAATACTCAACGTATGTTGGTGCTAGAGGGGTTTCATCATGGTATAACCAGTCACTCAAAGCTATTTCTTCGGTTTCTTCTTATTTAGAGATCTGTGTTGGGACAAAGGGAATCTTGTTATCGATCCTACGTTGTTGTTCTTGAGCCTTTTTTGTAGATGGCAGCCATGGGAGTGGGGGGACAAATGTAATTACCCTACATGAAAGGCATTATGAAGCTCATATTCACCACACCTTTTGTCGATGATCTTAACCTGGGATACTTGAGGTGTCAAAGTGGAGGATGATGTGGAAGCATGTGATGGATCAATGGTGACATGTGGAGTGGATGATGATGTGGATGGTATGGATGAGGGGTCTTTGAGGTGTTCCTCATAAGTGCTAGGGCAATGAAATTGTCTATCATAGACAACTTCCAAAGCTTTACAATACTCAAATGGTTGTTGATCGGTGGGAATAGTGACTTCCATGTTGTTATGGGGAACTTAAGACATTGGTTGTAAGTGGAGGGAACAGCTTGCATGGCATGTAACCATGGTCGACCTAGAAGGAGATTCTATGGTAGGTCAAGATCAACCACATGACATAGGGTGGGTAGTGTGAGTGGGCCCACCTTGATAGGGAGGCATATGGTGCCTTCTGATTCTCTCTTTGTGTTATCATATGCTTTGATGAAAATGACCAAAGACTCCAAGTCAGCTGCCAAATACCCCAAGAGTTTTATGAAGTTTAAGGTACATATATTCAAACCGGATCCATTGTCCAAGAGGACCCTCTTGATTTTGTGGATGGCAATTTGGACTTCGATATGGAATGCTTTATTATGAGTGGGATCGATGGGTGGCATGTTGGATTGACTGAAAGTGAGATGGTAGGATGAGGATAATTGGGTCACTAGATTTTGGAATTATGCAGGAGGAATGTTGGTGGGGACAAGGGACTCTTGGAGATCCTTGTTAAGGATTTCACGGTGGATGGTGGATGTCTTTAGGAGTTCTAAGATGATGCAGAGCGAAACGCAACGGAGGCTAACTAACAGGAAGGAGCTGTCAACAATACAAACAACCTGATAAAAATGTCTATCGGCTCAGCATCATCATCATATTTCCTAGAAACACCAACAGCATCATCATATTTCAACAGCATCATCATATTTCAGATGATCGCAATTATCCTCCTGCCGACTACTATTCACCTCCTCCGCCAGTCGCCTATCATCATCATCATGATATTCAACGGGCGCAAACATCCTCCGATTGCACTGTTCATCGGGTGCCAAACACTAGCGGCATCATCATGATATTCAATATCACCTTCGTCAGCAGGATATCCAAATATCCGGTTGCTTCTAATATCCTGATGACGACCTCCTTCAACTACTTGCCTTCGACGCTCCACTGCCCGACGATACAAGTAACAGCATCATGATCTAACTTATCCAGTTGTCTTGGAACATCCTGATGATGTTATCACAACTTCCTGCCTTCGCCGATACTTAACCACTTAGCGACAACAGGATAAACTCGCATAGAGGGATTTCTTAATATCCTGATGACGATGACGTCATATCCTGATGACGATGACGTCACACATCATCCTGATGAACTCTTCAACACTTAGTCAAAAAAACTTAACTTTCACACCCGCATCCGTTAACGATATGCGGATGATGAGCTTCCCCGAGAGGTGATCCTGACTGCGATATATACACTGAGTATATATCCAACTCAAAACATCATGATGCACCTGCAACATGCAAACTTCAATAACTTCATGACCCGATCCTGATGGCGATGGATTCGCAGATGATGATGCGGCTCGTTCCGACTGGAAACGCTCATGCAGACTCCTGTGTATCCGTCCACTGCATGTAAACACTCAAAACCGCATAAGTTCACAAAGATCATGTGACGACCGGGCCGGATCACCTTCTAACCAAAAATCTAACAGTTTATCTTTCTATACCTAGCACATGAGGATGCTAGGCTGATTCACAGCATGCTCCTAACTGATCTCCTGAACAATGCAATGCAGAAACAGAAAACACAAATGCAACCTAAGCTATGATACAGGACCATTCCACCGTTTTGCAGGATCAACCGGTGGAAGGGTTGAAAGTACCCATCAACTTGCAGACGGAAAGGAAATCAACACAGATACAACTGATACAACCAGATACTGCAAAAGATGAGATCTTATTCAATTTAAATTCAAAAGTCCTGAATACAGATTCACAATGTCTGAACTGCTCTCAACCCAACACAACACCAATACATCTATCAACATCAATCTCAATATCAATATGAACTGTGTCTAAACCCTAACAGATCGAAGGTATATATAACAAATCCTTCGAGTACTACCAACTCACTTCCCAGCGGCTGGGAGCTTCCAAGCGGCTGGGAGAGAGGACAGCTCAGACTACCTTATCCCGATCTCTAACTGCCTACACATACTCCTATGCTGATCTAATACATAGCATCGGTCCAATGGACCTTATTACATGATAAAGTCAAACATACTAAAAATAGACTATCCTGTCATCATGCTGATAATTATCCTATATCCTGATCATGTATGTCATCATGCGGACCTATATCCTGATCATGTGCGGGTGCTCCTGCACCATACTCCCCAAAAGAAGAAATCTCAAGTCCACTTGAGATGAGAGTATCAAGGTCGGCACCATGTTTCTGTATCTGTTCTGCAGTCATCCATACTGCTTCAGAGTTCGGTTGTCCCTTCCAAGAGACGAGGTACTCCAAGTACTTTTTGTTCCTGGTCTGTTTGACCACTCTAGTGTCCAAAACCTGCTGTAACTGTGGGGGATCATGTTGGGGAATGTCGGCAGCAACTGTATCCTGTAGGATATCCTGATCTGCATCTGGAGTAGCCTTGTATGGAGTTAAATCACATACATTGAAGATGGGAGACAAACCAAGATCAGGTGGGAGTTGGATCTCATAAGCATTCTGTCCATGCTTTTGTAAAATCTGACATGGTCCAACTTTCTTTTGCATGAGCTTAGTATACTTCCTCTTAGGAAGCATGTCTTTCTTCAAGTGAACCCAAACCAAATCTCCAACAACAAATTGAACATCCTTCTTTTTCTGATCAGCATATTCCTTATATTTCAATGTGGTTTGCTGGAGTTGGGTCTTGACCTGATCATGAACCTCCTTGATGGCTTCAGCAAAAGCTTCTCCATCTGCACTAACAGGATCTGCGGTAGGTAGATCTCGCAACTCCAAAATTCCTCTGGGATGCATTCCATACACTACCTGAAAAGGCGATTTCCCTGTGCTCCTATTGACAGTATCATTATATGAAAACTCAGCTTGAGACAGAATATTGTCCCACTTCTCTCCATGCTGTTTTGTCAAGCATCTAAGCAGATTCCCCAAGGAACGGTTCACTACCTCAGTCTGACCATCCGTTTGAGGATGATATGCAGAGGAAAAAGACAAATTGGTTCCCAGTTTCCTCCAAAGGGTTCTCCAGAAGTGACCCACAAACTTCACATCCCTGTCTGAAACTATGCTCAAAGGCAATCCATGAATTCTGACAATTTCCCTGAAGAATAAATCTGCAATATATGAGGCATCAGCAGTGGTTTTGCATGGCAAGAAATGTGCCATCTTACTGAATCTATCCACTACAACAAAGACACTGTCAAATCCTCTCCTGGTCCTTGGCAAACCTAAAACAAAATCCATACTGATACTTTCCCATGGTCTGGAAGGAATGGGTAAGGGCTGATATAACCCTGCATTAGTTGACCTGCCTTTAGCTTTCTGGCATATGACACATGTCTCCACAAATTTCCTGACATCTGATTGCAACTTAGGCCAGAAATAATGCCTCCTGACCAGATCAAGAGTCTTGTCTAGACCAAAATGACCTGCCATGGCTCCACAATGTTTCTCCTTGATTATATTTAATCTCACGGAACACCTTGGGATACACAACTGTCCACCCTTGAACAACAATCCATCCTGGATCAGGAATTCAGAGAACTCAGCATGGTATTTCTCCCCAAAAGAAGTACAGACCTGATATATTTCTCCAAAATTTGCATCAGACTCATACATGGTCTTGAGTGAATCAATACCAACACTCTCTAACTGAATCTGATTGACGGTGAGAACTCTCCTGCTCAAGGCATCTGCAACTTTGTTTGACCCCTTTCTTATGCTTCAAGGTAAAAGTGAAAGCCTGTAAAGTTTCTACCCACTTCATATGTCTGTGGTTCAGCTTCTCCTGACTGTTGATGAAACTCAAAGCTTGGTTATCTGTGAAGACTATGAATTCCTTTGGCATCAGGTAATGCCTCCATTTCTTTAGGGACTGAACTAAAGCATACATTTCCAGATCATATGATGAATACCTTTTCTTAGCATCATTGAGCTTTTCACTGAAGAATGCAATTGGTCTACCCTCTTGACTGAGTACCGCTCCAATGGCCATGTGACTGGCATCACACTCTACCTGAAAGATCTTGTTGAAATCTGGAAGTGCAAGGACTGGCTGCTGTGCCACCTTCCTCTTCAATGCCTCAAAGGAATCATCTGCTCCTTGAGTCCAAACAAACCTGCACTTCTGTCCTCCTTTGATGGTATCCAGCATGGGTGCACAAATATGACTGAACCCTCTTATAAACTTTCTGTAGAAGGTTGCTAACCCATGGAAACTTCTAACATCATTCATGGTCTGTGGAGTTGGCCAATTCAATATGGCACTCACCTTTTCCTTATCCATCTGGAGCTTTCCTTGTGAAATGACAAAACCTAAATAGGTGATCTCCTTTTTCATGAACAGACATTTGTCCAAGTTTATCATCAGCTTCTCTTCATGTAACCTCTTGAGAACCAGATCTATATGTCTGAGATGTTCTTCTTTGGTGTTACTGAAAATCAGAATGTCATCTAAATAGACTATGACAAACTTACCAATGAATTCCTTCAGAACCTCATTCATCAGCCTCATGAAAGTACTAGGGGCATTAGATAAACCAAAAGGCATAACCTTCCATTCATATAACCCTTCATTTGTTTTGAATGTTGTCTTCCACTCATCACCTGGTCTAATCCTGATCTGATGGTATCCACTCTTCAAATCTATTTTGGTAAAGTACTTAGCACTTCCCAAACAATCAAGTAAATCCTCAATTCTGGGGATTGGAAACCTATACCTGATTGTGATCTTGTTGATGGCTCTGGAATCTGTGCAAAGCCTCCAAGTGCCTTCCTTCTTTGGTGCTAGTACAGCTGGTACTGCACATGGACTCAAACTCTTTCCAATCAGACCTGAATTCATCAATTCTTCAATCTGTCTGGCTACTTCTGCATTCTGTTCTGGGGTAAGCTTATAAGTTGCTTTATTTGGAAGTGTAGACCCTGGAATCAAGTCTATGCAATGACTGATATCTCTGACAGGTGGTAGGGATCTTGGCATTCCCTCTGAGATGACACCTTTGTACTTATCCAATAACTCTTGGACAGCTGGGTCTATCAACCTTGGCGTCTTCTCTTTCTTGCCTGCCTGCTGTTGTTCCTTATTCACACTCATACAGGGGATCAGGGCATATGCAACTGCACCTTCTGCTGCTACTTCTTTCATGAACTGTTTGCCTTCCATCAGCATGACCTTCACCTCTTTTCCTTTAGACTTCTCCTCTTTCTCCTTCAATGGGAATAGTGTTACATCTATACCATCTTTAGTGATTTTATAGGTGTTTTTAACACCATCATGCTGTGCCTTCAGATCATACTGCCATGGTCTACCAAACAAAAGGTTGCAAGCATCCATCTTGGTGATATCAAACAACAACTTATCCTTATATCCACCAATCTGGAATTCTACCCAAGCCTGCTCTTCTACAGTTGTCTGCTGACCTTGAGTAAGCCATGAGACTTTATATGGAGCTGGGTGAGGCAATCTCCTAAGCTTCAGCTTTGTCACCATTTCTTCAGACACAAAGTTCTCAGTAGAACCAGAATCAATCAAAACTTTACAAGCCTTACCTCCTGCTTTGCAAGTGGTTCTGAAAAGAGACTTTCTCTGAGGGGCTTCTTTGTCAGGTACCTTCATGGTAGTCACTGTTCTTCTCATCATCAGGGACTCTCCACTTTCTGGATATCCATAATTCTCAGGACCATTCACACTCTGGAAATCATTAGAGCTGGTCCTACTTTGATTATCAGGTTCATTGACCAGATTTGTCCTCCTTTCTCCTGCTGAGCTTGTGGCCTTGTCTGGACATCTGCTGGCTATATGGCCTTCTTTGTTACAGTTATAGCATCTGATGGATCCTCTGCCCTGGGATCTTCCTCTGTAAGGTCTTCTACCTCTGAAGTTTCCTTGCTGACTGAAATTCTCTCTCTGATTCTGACCATTGTTGCCCTTGCTATTGTCTTGACTGGACTCTCCTTGATATCCCTGTCCATGTCCTCTGCCTCTGAAAGGACCTCTTCCACCTCTTTGTTGTCTTCCTCTTCCTCTGTTGTTCTGATCTTGTTTTCTCTTCAGCTTTTCTTCCACTTTCAATGCCAACTGAAAGCTTTTCTGCACTGTATCTGGGTTATGCAGACTGAGATCTTCCTGAATATTAAACCTCAGTCCATTAAGGTATCTGGCTACCTTTTCTTCTTCACTTTCTTTCACCTTTGTCTTCATACAGAGTTTCATGAACTCTTCTGTATATGAGCTGACATCTAGCTCCTTCTGCTTCAGGTTTTGCTTCCTCTTGTGTAACTGGATACTGTAATCCAAAGGAATATAAGCTTCCTTCACCAATTCCATCATCTTCTTCCATGTGGCAACTCTACGTTTTCCTTCCTGTACTCTGTCATCCTGAACAAAGTTCCACCATGTCAAGGCAGCTTCTTTCATCTTTGACTATGCTATCTTCACTCTCTGCTGTTCTGGTATCTCCTCTGTCACAAAGAAATTGTTCAGACAGTCTATCCATTCCATTACTGAATCAGGGTCCATCTTACCTGTAAACACTGGCAAATCCAGCTTCACATCCATGGTTCTCCTCTCCATGGCCTTGAGGGCGTTCAACAGTGGCCTCTGGTCTGCAGGAACGACCTCCTCGCTCCAATTAGGGATCTCTTCTTCTTCCCTATCATCTTCTCTACCAGAACCTACTCTGCTCCTCAACTTTGCTAACTCATCTTTCAACTCCTGATTCTGAGCCTTCACGGCCTTGCTTTCTGCAATCTGTTTCTTCACCAGAACTGCCAACTCAGCGTTGGTCATCCTTGCTGGAACCTCAGATGTTCCTTCTTCGTCTGACATCCTGCTTATCTTTTCCAGAAGATCCTAACCTTTGCTCTGATACCACTATGATGCAGAGCGAAACGCAACGGAGGCTAACTAACAGGAAGGAGCTGTCAACAATACAAACAACCTGATAAAAATGTCTATCGGCTCAGCATCATCATCATATTTCCTAGAAACACCAACAGCATCATCATATTTCAACAGCATCATCATATTTCAGATGATCGCAATTATCCTCCTGCCGACTACTATTCACCTCCTCCGCCAGTCGCCTATCATCATCATCATGATATTCAACGGGCGCAAACATCCTCCGGTTGCACTATTCATCGGGTGCCAAACACTAGCGGCATCATCATGATATTCAATATCACCTTCGTCAGCAGGATATCCAAATATCCGGTTGCTTCTAATATCCTGATGACGACCTCCTTCAACTGCTTGCCTTCGACGCTCCACTGCCCGACGATACAAGTAACAGCATCATGATCTAACTTATCCGGTTGTCTTGGAACATCCTGATGATGTTATCACAACTTCCTGCCTTCGCCGATACTTAACCACTTAGCGACAACAGGATAAACTCGCATAGAGGGATTTCTTAATATCCTGATGACGATGACGTCATATCCTGATGACGATGACGTCACACATCATCCTGATGAACTCTTCAACATTTAGTCAAAAAAACTTAACTTTCACACCCGCATCCGTTAACGATATGCAGATGATGAGCTTCCCCGAGAGGTGATCCTGACTGCGATATATACACTGAGTATATATCCAACTCAAAACATCATGATGCACCTGCAACATGCAAACTTCAACAACTTCATGACCCGATCCTGATGGCGATGGATTCACAGATGATGATGCGGCTCGTTCCGACTGGAAACGCTCATGCAGACTCCTGTGTATCCGTCCACTGCATGTAAACACTCAAAACCGCATAAGTTCACAAAGATCATGTGACGACCGGGCCGGATCACCTTCTAACCAAAAATCTAACAGTTTATCTTTCTATACCTAGCACATGAGGATTCTAGGCTGATTCACAGCATGCTCCTAACTGATCTCCTGAACAATGCAATGCAGAAATAGAAAACACAAATGCAACCTAAGCTATGATACAGGACCATTCCACCGTTTTGCAGGATCAACCGGTGGAAGGGTTGAAAGTACCCATCAACTTGCAGACGGAAAGGAAATCAACACAGATACAACTGATACAACCAGATACTGCAAAAGATGAGATCTTATTCAATTTAAATTCAAAAGTCCTGAATACAGATTCACAATGTCTGAACTGCTCTCAACCCAACACAACACCAATACATCTATCAACATCAATCTCAATATCAATATGAACTGTGTCTAAACCCTAACAGATCGAAGGTATATATAACAAATCCTTCGAGTACTACCAACTCACTTCCCAGCGGCTGGGAGCTTCCAAGCGGCTGGGAGAGAGGACAGCTCAGACTACCTTATCCCGATCTCTAACTGCCTACACATACTCCTATGCTGATCTAATACATAGCATCGGTCCAATGGACCTTATTACATGATAAAGTCAAACATACTAAAAATAGACTATCCTGTCATCATGCTGATAATTATCCTATATCCTGATCATGTATGTCATCATGCGGACCTATATCCTGATCATGTGCGGGTGCTCCTGCACCACAAGATGGAGATTTGTGCGGGGGTCTTCCCAAGATGGTCAAGGAGGTTGTATTCGGAAGTGGTAGTCGTGGAAAGTGGTGATGGTCCCTTTATGGTTACACGCCCATGTCGAGTGGTAACAGCAGATTCGAGAGTGGTGCTTTTGATTTTGATGGTGGTGATATGAGTAGAGTCAAAATCAATCTGACCTACTACATTATCATAAGGAGGTAGAACATTGTTATAGTTTATTTTGTTGGTCTGGTTGTTGGGATTGGTGTTGGAGGATGATGGTTTGGATGTGGATTGGCTGTAGCGATTGGGAAGAGGGTCTTGGTAGACTCCTAGGCCATTGTTAGGTGAGGCATTATTGTTTCCTTCCACTTGGATATCGTCGTGATCGACGAGGTCTTGGATGTAATTTTTCAATTTCATACATTTGCCCATGGCATGTCCTTTGATGCAATGATAGTCCTAGTATTCATTTTCTTTATATCATGTGGGTTTAGGTTGGTTTTCATCAAATGGTTTCGTCGTGGGAAACTCAACCATGTTAGCTGGGACTAGTTTTTGGAAGATAACCTTGAGTGGTTCACCCAAGGGAGTATACTTTTGTTTTGGATTATTGGGAGGGTTTTGTTTTGGTAGAGAAGATGGAACCGAGATATTGTTTGAAACATTTTGTACAACATTTGTCTCTTTAGGTTTGGGAGAAGCTATTTGGATATACTTGGAATCGGTTGCGCCATCTCCTATGGTGTTTTTGTTCTTAGCCCAAAATTTAGGTTTGTCATTGGATGATTTTTCGTTGTCATTTCAATTGTAGATTTTGACCAAACCTTTTGCAATGAGGGCCTTTTCAATGGTGACACCCTTTTCTATGGTTTCATCGAAGGTAGATGCACAATGCACTTGCAAGTGGAAGGCCATTTCTTGATTCAAGTTCTAGATAAAAATGTGGACAAGTTATTTTTTGGGTGTTGTCTAAGGTAGCCTACTAGCAAGGGCTCTCCATCTTTGTAGGTATGCGGCAAAACTTTCACCACTTCATTGTTTGGTGTTGCAAAGGTCGAGCATAGTGATTTCATGCTCTACATTGCATGAGAAGTGGTAGACAATTTTTCCAAAAGATGGGTGAAAATAGAGATGGAGCCATAAAGCAAGTGCATGAACCATTCTAGAGCTTGTCCTCCTAAGCTTCATGGAAAAAGATGAAGGAGGAATCATCAAAGGATACTTCTTGGCATTCCATGAGGAATTCCTTGATGTGGTCACATGGATCTCCTTTTTCTTTGTACTTGTCGAATTTAGGTACTTCAAAGTGTTGCTGAAAAGGTACAATTGTCATGTTTCTATCGAATGGGTAGGGACATAAGTCTTTGAACTTATAATGTTTCTTTTGGGCCCCTAGTGGGATATTTTTGAGTGTGTTTTTCATCTCTTTCTATTCTTGATCGAAAGGATTAGCAAGAGGGGGTTGTGACTTGGATTGAAGTGGAGGTTGTTGTGATGATGATTGTTGTTGTTGAGGGGTGACGTATTGTTGTTGGACGTATGGGGGTAGGCCTATAGTTTGCGAGTGAACATGAGACCCATATGTTTTATGTTATGGTATGGTTTATGTGGATGTATGGTACATGTGTTGTGTTTGGAAAGGTGGTTGTTGATGTTGCATGGAGGTACCATGAGGGGTTTGTTGATGTGTGGATGAATGATATGTTTGTGTGGGATTAGTATAGCTCATTAAGGGATTTTGTGGTTGATTATGTGGTTGGGATGTAAATGGATTATGTGTTTGGAGGGGTGTCTGTGAAGGTATCGTAGGGTGCAATGTTGTTTGGGTGATGACCGACAATTGAGAAATATTCAAAGGAGGAAGGGATTATGGAATGAGATGAATATTAGAAGCATCTTGTGGGACATTTGACAGGGGTGGCATGGGTGGTATGCTTGTGTTCATTGGTATCATGGAAATTGGAACATTGGAGGGTAGCATGCTATAAGGTAAACCAAAAGGAGGGTTCGATCCTTGTGGTTGTGGAATATTTCTAACCCTCACATGTTGATCTATGGTATGGACAGTGTTGGTATTTGAAGCATAGTTGGCCAATGGATTGTCATAGACGGGGTTGTTGGGATTAGGGAAACGTCCCCATGGTTGATCACGAATGGATGATGGTGGTTTGTCATGGAAAATGGTCTTCATTTTTCCATGGTCATATGAATAAGAGAGACGTGCTCCATGTTCAATAAGGTGTTCAAGGAAGTCATCCTTATGATTGTCAAGGAATTGGTCAAATTTTTGGAGTCCTCTTTCATTGATGAAATCAATGAAGGTAGGGGAGTTGGTATGATGATGTGTGGATGTTTCACCCATTTCAGGTTGATTGACATACCCTTACATATTGCTCGTGGTATATCCATGTGGAGAGAGGGGTTGATAGCGGGCGTCTAGCATCCATCTTTCTCTTAGCTTGTGATTGTGTGATGGGAGGCATAAAAGGAGAACTTTGATCAGATTTGGATGATGAGGTCCCAATGGTTAGGGATGGGGATTGTTCCAATTTCAAAATCTAGATCACTATGGATGAGGATCAATATTATCCCTATGTACTTAGGGTGGACAAAGAGCCCAAGAAAAGAGATAATGGGATTATCTTACTTGGGGTAGACAAGACACACCAAGAAAGATGGGATTTCTTGGAGTACAATAACTTAGGAATTGTCTAAGTTCCCAAGCTAATTTATCCAAGAGGTATGATTTCGAGTTTACACTAAACTTAAGATAGACAAATTCTTAAGCCTAATAGAAACAAGAGGATGGATTGATCTAGACTTTAACCTTAGAGAACTTGGATTTGGATTTAGCTGGATGGTTGATTAATTTTAGATGAAGGTTGATTGGATTTTGGGATAGTGATTGATTTGATTTGATTTTTTTGGGTATTGGACTTGATTTGATTTTTGGATGAGGTTTGATCACAAGCTAAGGATCAAAAGGAAATGGATGATGACAAAATGGATGGATTTGGGGATGAAATGATGTTGAATGAAGTGGGCAAAGTAATTCTGACAATCAAAATGACAAATACCTTGATTTTTGTGGGTTTCTGATTTTGGGCGCTAAAACAGATAGTTTAGGCGCTGACAGACAAGGGATATGCATTGATGGGGATGGAAATTGGGCACTGATTTGGGTGACTAGGCGCTGACTAGGAATTGACAGAGACCGACTGGATGCTGAATGGAGATGGAAGTAAATGATGACTAGGGTTTGATCGTGAATTGATAGAGGCTAGTTAGGCACTGATATAGACAGACTAGGCACTAGAGTTTAACAATAGGCGCTAATGTGGGTACAGTGGGATGATGATCAGGACTAGGCTAAGTGCTGATATAGATGTGTTAGACATCGACAGAAAGTGAATGGGCGCTGAAGTGTGAAAGATGGGCGCTAATTTGAGTTGATGCGGTTTTGGGGGTGTTTATTTTGGGGATTTTGGCTATATAATCATACAACAAACACAATGGTTGATTGGACTGACTTGGAATTGGGTGCGAGAGGTTGTTAGCCTTTGCAAATTATAAGCGGCTTGTACGGGTATAGCACATAAAAGACACGCCAAACACTTGTATACAACCTAGTAATTATTTAAGTAGGTGTGGCATATCTTGTGGATCTCACAAAATGGTCGTGGGTCAATCTCAACTTAAAATAGAACTGAGATTCCCACCCCATTAATAACATAATGCTATAGCTTGGATAGTTAGGGAATATATGGTCATGGACCACCATATACCCCATACCTTGGAGACTTTTGTCTTGCCCAAACTAGCCCCTATCTCAAGTACAATAGTACGGTGAGTGTCTTCCCCTCCTGCTGCAGTGGTGCACCACAAGATATGATGGACAAAGGTCTTAGCTAGGCTTCACAAGGATTCTAGGGGATGTCCCAATATACGCGAGGTACAGGGGATGAGTCTGTGAATGGGGGTGTCCCAACTTCTAACCTTGCGCAAACCAAATCAAGCCTTGGCGGACCAAGGATCTCAAGGCTTTTGCTTGGCAAGAAGGGGTCCTTCCTTTAAAGCGAGTCTTTCGATTCTCACAATATTTATATCCTACGCCGGAACACGTGGTTGAGGTCATCCCTAGGGGGGATGAAATCCCCTAGTAGGCCCCCTAAGAAGAAACTACTTCCCACTTTTGATCACCCAAGATCACACGAAGCACAAGGGGAAAGCATACATGAAAAAGTAACCCCTTCGGGATACAAAGAAACAAGAAAGCTTGCAAATGAACTTTTGATCCCCAAGATCATCCTAAGGCGCGAGGGGAGAGCATACGTCCAAAAGCAAACCACAAAAAAAATAAACAACGTTAATTTCCCCTACTTTAACCTTTATGTGCAACTAAGCTAGTGGAAAAAATCAAAATTTGACTACGGGGCTACACAAAAGATGTTAGTAGTTTGATGAAATGATCTTGGACTAACATAAAATGCTGTGAAACAGATGTTAGACCAAGGAAAATGCAAAAGCTATGAAAATTGATTTATACAAACACTGGGCGCTGAGACAGTCTGCTCAAGCGCTGACAGGGCCAAGTGCTAAAGCAGAGAGCCTAGGCACTAAAAGAAGATAACTAGGCACTAATGCATGGAAATCAGGCACTAAAATAGACAATGTTATACCTTAAACTTCAATGTTGATGCAGGTCGTTTAGGCGTGATTGTGTATTCCCTAGGCATTGAACCGACAGGGTCATTATGAGGACTTGGATTCTAATGTTTTCTTGCACAAGCAGAGAGCACAACTATGCCAAAATGTTGTTAGGGGGTTAGTAAAATTAAAAATCCACAATTTAAATGATAAACCCCTAAAAAGATGCAAATATGAGTTTACTAAACACTAGAAAACTGGGTGCTTGTTTATGTGATCTGGGCATTGAAGCTTACAATCTCGGCACTGAAATGATTTGGGCAGCATGCCCACCTGTACCTGTGTGTTTTTCTACAAAACAGAGAGGTAATAGTGCCAAAAATGTTGTTAGGAAGGTCAGTTAGTACATGTTCATGCAATAGATTTTTCAAATTGACTAAAAATGACCAAAAATAACACTTTTATACCTTTGCAGATTTAGGCGCTGATGCAAGAAACAGGGCGTTGATACAGCTGAACTCGGTGCTGAAAGTTCAAAACCCAACGTTGAAGGAGGTGTTGGTCATCTGCAGATCTAGGTGCTTCTCCAGCGATGATGGGCGCTAACAGAGAGCACTTTGGCACTATTTTGCGAAATCTAGGCGCCAATCTGACTTGCAAGCACAAATAACATGCAAATTGCCACACAAAAAGATGGTTAGAGGTGGTGGGGGTCCCATCAGGCATGCCAAAAATGTCTACAATGAAGATGGAAACACCTAGGATGAACTAACTATCCTAATTAACTATCCATTCCCAAATCCAAGGGACCTCAAGATTAGACTAACCAAAAATGCATAATTAACTACTTTGCACCCTATCTCTATGCACTAATAGTGATATGTCCTAAATGTGATAAGCTAAACTATGTAATCTGCCTAATTAACTAAATTATGAGTGCTCAAAGTGACAGAATTTCCTTGCATACAAATTGCTTATGGAAAATGGAGGGGAAGACCTCAATTTATAGATTTTTGGGGATGGGAATGGAGGGATAGGCTTGAATTGAAGGATCAAGGGTTGAGATTGCTTGAGGATCCTCAAGCAAGGATAATTGGACAAATGGCATGATGTGGTTGGATGAGAGAATTGCTCCAAGATTCAAGGGATGATCAATGGATAAGATTGAGTGGTTGAATGGATGGATGGCTAGGATTGGGTAGGTGTATGACATGTAAGGTCTCATTTATGGAAAGGCATGGCTTAGATTTTGTGAGGAATTTAAAATTATGAGGAGAGGACAAGTGGAATTTAAAATTGAGTGAATATTGGATGAATAGTGCCACATGAAATTTAAAATTCCATGAATAGTGACACTTGGAATGGGGTAGAAGAAATATGACAAATGTACACTTTTTTGGAAGATTTGGCCATGCTTCCAAAGTACCACTTGTCATGTACATGCATGTACATTGAATGACAAGTGGACTTCTAGAAACATGGGGAGTTGTAATTGTGAATTAATTTAAATTAACTCGTGTGCACATGTTTTAGAAGAAAATAATGATGATTACTAAAAGTAATCAAACGTGGATAAAATAGGGAATTAAATAAATAGTAGTATTTATTTAATTTTGGGAATGGGATATGAACTATAGTTGTTAAAATATTTAATTTTTGAACTATAGTAGAGGAAATTTGATTTTTGATGAAGGGGAAAAGCGAGGAAAATATTAATTAACTAATTATAAATTATTTAATTAATATGTGCATTGGATGGAATGATGAGAATTGTCAGGTTTGGAATGTGGAGGATGGGTGAAAGTGATTGTGACCATTTTTAAGTGTCCATAGGGAGATAGAATAAAATCAAGGAACTATTTAAAGAAATGAAGATGCAATTCATCTCTCCTAATGTGGTCACTCACTCCACTCTAATCGATGCATTTTCTAAAGGAGGACTGCAAGTTGAGGCCTTGCCAATTCTAAATAATTTTAAATACTCTAGTTTGAAGTTTGATGTGGTGCTTTATAGTGTGCTTATTATGCACAATGTAAGAATGGCTCTATGGAAGAAGCTCTTGCTCTGCTTGATCAGATGGCAAAAGAAGGCATGATGTCAAATGTTATCACTTATAATTTTGTCATTGATTCCTTTGGGAGGAACAATGAGATCCATCCTAGAAGTTATAGCGAGGGTTCTAGTTTGTTGTCTATGTTGGGAATTAAAGTGTCTCAACCTTTGCAAATTCCTAATGTTGGTATTTAATTATTAATTTATTTTTAGCCTACTATTGTAATTAAACATGTAAAATTTATTTTGTCACTTTGTGGGAGTTGGCACGCTAAAGTGTCATCCTACATGGAAGGTGACTAGATGTAATTTTGTCCTCATATGAGGAGGCAGGCATCCCATGTTGACTTGACATGTTTTTTCCATGTGTCGACACCTTGTGGACATGTGTAAGGATTTATGACAGATTCTATGACGCGTAAGTTATGACGAATTCTATGACATTATAAGATCCAAAAATAGAAGGGATGAGACAAGTGTCATTTGCATGTATGACACTGTAAGAGGCATCTTTGACTTAGCCCATTTTGGGGCGCCCAAGTTTGGGATATGACATGTCGTAAGATAATCATTTATTAATAGTCAGTTATGATAGATTCTCTTACAGTTGTAAGTGGTGTCATATATGACAAATTTTATGACGATGTAAGAGCATTTGTCATACCTATTTTGGGTAAATTTGGGGTGCTCAAGTATGGAGGGTTGTAAGAGGTGTAAGGGAATCTTATACAAGTGTCACAAGAGTCAAACATGTGTTTGAAAAGTCCACATGGATTTGGATACCCATCTCTTGTTGCTTGCTCTATAAGCTTCCTTCATGATTCTATTTCTCTATAAATATAGTGCTTGTTGGAGTATTTTGCATGGTAATGTGCAGGTACCATTATGTTGTCAGATTTACTCCAATAATCAACATTGGTGAACTCCTAGAAGAACTTGCATTGCAAGTGTGTTGTAATCTCATTAAGATTTGATAATACATTTTGCAGGTTTTGGAGTGTGGGGTTTTTTTACCTGAAAGGGTTTTCCCCACGTACATCTTGTGTTGTGCACATTGGTATTTGGCATTTGTTGTTGTTGTTGTTAGTTTTTCTATTAATGTGAATCTTAATTGGTTAAAATAAATTTTCACTATCTTTCCTCATTAGATCAGTATAGGAAGTTGTTTCCATGTACCTTGCTTCTTTTCAATTGGTATCAAAGCCTAGCCAATTTTATTTCTAGTTGTGAGGTAGAGGGTTTTTTGAGCTAATCTTAGTTTGAGTGGGAGCTTGTGCAGAGGAACCTTTGTTGCAGGAGGTTTGACATATGGTAGGTTTGACATAGAGAAGTTTAATGGAGGCAACTCTGAGTTGTGGAAACTCAAGATGGATGACTTATTAGTGGATAGAGATCTATGGCTCGCAATATCCAGAGCCATGCCATTGGGCATGAAGCAAGAAGATTGGGATCTGATGGATCGAAAGGCTAAGGGTTTGATAAGACTCAGTTTGGTTGATTTAGTGCTCCTGAATATCCATGAAGAGAAGACTGCAAAGGATCTTTGGAAGAAAATTGAAGATGTTTATCAGGCTAAATCCTTGGTGAACAAGTTATTCCCATGGAAGAAATTATATTCTCTGAGGATGGAAGATGGAGGATGTAACACGGATCATCTTAACACATTTAATATTCTCGTTTCCTAGTTGACCTCTGTTGGTGTGAAGATGGAGGAGGAGGATCGATGTATGACATTACTATGTTCCTTACAAGATTCATGGGACCACTTTGTTATGGCCATTGGGAGTACCACTACCACCTTCAAGATGATGAAGTGGTTGCATCGTTACTGTCTGAAGAGATGTAGAGAAAATCTTCCAAAACAGCTAGGGAGGCTCTTGCGGTTCGTGGTAGATCGAAAGAGAAAGGAAAGAAAAAGGATAAGAAGAAAGAAGAAAGAAGAAAAAGGAAGATCCAAATCCTATGGGAGATCTAAGTCTCCTGGAAAGTACAAGGCCTTATGTTGGAACTATGGCAAACCTGGGCATTTCCACAAGGAGTACAAGGAGGAGAAAAAGAAGAAAAAGAACTATGATTCAGATTCCAACAAGTCCTCTCAAGATGATGGAGAAGCATTTGTCGCTACCTTGATAGTGCATGCATTGGAAGATGTGTGGCTTATTAACTCTGGTGCATCTTTTCACATGACCTTGCATCGAGGTTGGTTCTCAAAGTATGAAGAATATGGTGGGAATGTGTACTTGGGTGATGACTCTCAGCTGAAGATTGTTGATCATGGAAGAGTCTTGATTCAATTCCTTGGTGGATGAGTAAAGGGGATCAACGGTGTTCTGCATATCCTTGGTTTAGCACGAAACCTATTATCTATAAGTAATTTGAATGATGTGGGTGTGCAAGTTGATTTCTCGAATGGAGGATGCAAGATGACTAGAGGAGCTATGGTGCTAGCTAAGGGTGTCCGGATTGGTACTCTGTTTCATCTTGATGCATGTGTGGTTCAATGCAATAGTGCCTCTGTTTCAAAGAAGTGAACTTCAGAGTCTTCATCCTCACCATTGGAACCAACAATGAAGAAGTGTGTTGCATCTACTTTTAATGGTCATTCTTTCTAGGTACCTAAGGGTGCTCATTTTATGGAGATGAAACTTCCAACTAAGAAGACAATGTTATGGCACCAAAGGCTTAGTCACATTGGTGAAAAGGGTTTGAGGACCTTGAAAAATAAAAACCTCATTGAGGGTAGGAATGACTGTAACCTTGAATTTGATTTTTGCAAACATTGCATTTATAGAAAGCAAAATTGTGTTCAGTTTTATTCCAGTTCTCACAAATCTTCTAAGGTGTTAGACTTGATTCATTCTGATGTATTTGGTCTAGTTAATGTTCCTTCAATTTCAAAATCTATGTACTTTGTTTCATTCATTGATGAATATAGTAAAAGGACATGGGTGTATTTCCTTAGAAGTAAATCTGAAGTCTTTGCAAGATTCAAAGAGTTCAAAGCTCTTGTAGATATCAAAAGGATAGAAAGATTAAGTGTTTGAGGACTGACAACAGTGGTGAGTTTTGTTCAGCAAATTTTGACAAGTTCTATAAAGAACAAGGCATTGAGAAGCATAAGACAACTTTGTATAACCCTCAACAGAATAGAGTTGCAAAGAGGATGAACAAAACATTGATGGAGAGGGCTAGGAGTATGCTAAGTGGAGTTGTCCTTGAACAAAAGTTTTGGGCTGAAGCTGTTGCTACCACTTGTTACCTGGTTAACAAGTCTCCTACATCAGCACTTGTTGATAAGACACCTATGGAGGTGTGGTTTAGTAAAAAGCATTGTGAGGCATATGCACACATGCCTAAGGAGAAGGGGTCTAAGTTGGAGAACAAGGCTGTGAAGTGTATCTTCATTTGGTATGGCATCAATGTGAAAGGGTACAAGCTGATGGTGATAAGTTGTCATTTGATGTCAAAAGTATGTTCATATCAGGAGGAGATGGTACAGTGAGATCTTGCTTTATGATATGTTTTCATGATGCTTGTTGTTGGTTAAGGTTCATGTTTTTCAATGTCTCCATGTTGCATGAACAAGTTGTAAAATGTAGGTTGTGCTTTTGTCATCTTCATAAGTTGATATGTCTAATCCATAAAATCAGATGTCTTGATATGTTTGGTGTAAAGCTCTATTCACTCATCAAATAATGATCAAGATTGAGAAGTTGATCTTCATATTAGGTTGTCATGGATGTTGGACATCAAGATAGTTAGGAGTTATGAAGAATAATGTTCGTTCATGTTTTGATAAGATCATCATCATATGTAGGGTTGACTTGATAAGTGTTAGCTCATTGATAACATTCATGTATCAATCATACTCACTTTATTGGTGTTTCAAGTGCTTACAGGATCACAGGAATACATTGATGACACTATGTCTGCAGTAGTTGCCTTCCTTGTTGGATGATCAATTAGATGAAATCATGTTGTTAATTGATTAATACTTCTAATAGTTCATATGGTCTGAGTTGGTTGATGATAGCTCATGGCACAGAATAATAAGTTGCAAGGCATTTGATGTGATCTCAGTTAAGAAATCAATGTCATGATCCTTTAGTGGAAATCACATATTCTTGGTAGGTAAGTTTCAAAAGAAATGACATATCATTCTTGGTTCTAGAAGTGACATTCTATGCTTAGTTCATCAGTGACATTCACCACATACTATGCAGATCTGGTTGTCTCAGGACATAGCAATGACAATAGAGATGGACAAGTTACAAAGTTGTTTTAACACATGATGATCAAATGGATAATAGTTTATGTCATGATGCTCTCTATTGATTCAATGCTTTCTCTAGCCTCTAAACTCAAAATCTTGATCTAAGTCTTCAAAGCTTCATACCTTCACATATCTTCATACCTTGTTTCTTCTTGTCATTTGTATAAAGTTTAGATAATGAGCAATAGCATGTTCTTAATATGCTCTAAGCCCTGATAAACCTTTCTCTACCCATTACAAAAGAAGTTTCTTTTTGTTATAAAAGTATGTTGACCTTTCTAACAGGTCACAGGCCACTTAAGTGGATGTTCAAAGGGTCTGAGCATCGTCAACCACCGGCCCCTTCAACTGTGCTTACTAATTACACCGGTCATTACCTTTTATGCGGGGCGCCAAAACTAAATCGGTGGCTATGTTTAAACTCTCGATGGGTGCAAAATTTCAAATCAATGTTCCTCATTGAATTTTGGACTCTTCCTCTCGACAATGCACATTGACGTGCATATGAATGTCAATGCTCCATGTTGACTGCAGTTTGAAGTGTTTCTTAGCAGTTTATAGAAGTTTTTTTTGCCCGATTAGAAAGGCAATTTCTGAGATTTCTATAGTTGGGTTTAGAAGTTTTTTTTGTGAAGGACCACTTTCTAATATTTTTATGTCGTGGCAAAAAGACATTAAGAAGATTTGTTAAGGAAAGATTTTTTTTAAGAATAGCAAATTAAGGAGAGTTTTTGGGCAGAATTGTTAATGATTTCTTTTGTTCTCATTATGAATAATGGCCTAATGGATTTAAGTCCATTGAAGTTTTGTTTGTAGGAACAAGAAAATAGAAAAATGGATATGAGGGCAGATTTATAAATTGATATGAAAGATGAACGGATTTTTTTTTAAGAGAAAATAAAATGGGCAAATTTGATTGAAGTTTTTAAAGAATATGAAAAGTTTGTTGATGCAAAGATGGAAGATGAAGTTACTCAGATATTTTATTTACAGGGCATTGAAAAAGAAGATCAAGTTTTTTGGAAATGTTTTTCTTTGCAGAGAAGATCAAGAGGTTTTTGCAAAAATTGTTTTGTGAATATGCAGAATGTGAAAGGTTATCTACTATTTAAAGTCATCACGGGTGCTTTGATAAGTGAGTTGAAGTGCAGAGCAACAATTGATTATGAAGATAACTTCATGAAAATGCTTTTAAAAAGAAAACACAGAAGAATGTGTGTATGAGCTAATTTGCACTGAGATATGTCTTCCTGATCAGGTGAATTAGATGATTCAAGGATAGAATATCAGAGGATTGGAATGATGGAATGTATGTTGCAGATGAGTTGATTTGAATGGTGCAAATCAGATTGAGCAGCAATCACTTCTTGCACATGAGTTTTAGAGTTCTGATTGATTGAGAAATGCCAGTGAGGCACAACAGTATGCCAGTGAGGCTTGTAGATCGGTAAGACCATTTGTCAGTGAGACACTTACATCAGCCAGTGAGGCTTGTGAAGATATTTTTAAGGTTAAGCCAGTGAGGCAGTTTTGGAGTGGTTTTTATACCCCAGGAGGGTTTTCCACTCGTGCAAATTTGTGTTATGTCTCATATTGATTTCATCTATATATGTGTATGTTAATACATTGCTTATAAGGTTTTGTTCTCTTTCTTCATTCTCAGTTTTGCGCATATGTGTTTGATAAATCAATGATATCTTTCTCTCCTTGAGTTTTGAAAGCTAAATTTTGTATAAAGATTTGAAAATTTACACAACACTGATTCACCCCCCTCTCAGTGTTGTCCTGGACTCCTACACAAGCTTTGGGAACCAGTGGCCGAGAGAGTTATGTATAGTAGAAGTGTGATCTTCAGAGAGCTCAATCCTTCTTATGTTGACCTACAACTAGAGAAAGAAGAGAAGAAAGAGGATGTGGTTCATCTTCCTTCCACCCCTGAGAAAGTTGAACTGAAAATATTTGTTGGACCTGATGATGAGGAGAGCTCTAGTAGCTCTGACAATTCAGAAGAAGATGAAGAACTTCAACCTCAATTATTGAGGAGGTCCATGCGCATAAGGAGACAACCTAAAAGGTTTGGTTATTCATTGCATGATTCTGGTTGCATTTTTGCCTTGATTGCTAACACTGATGAGCCTAGGACTATAAAAGAGGCTATGGGTATGTCAGATGTAGATTCTTAGAAAGAAACCATGAATGAAGAAATGGTTGCATTAGAGAAAAACAAAACATGGGACCTGGTTTCCTTTCCTAAAGGACGTAAACCAATTGGTTGCAAATGTGTGTTCAAGAAGAAATTTGGTCTTGATGGCAGTATCAAGAAGTATAAGGCAAGGTTGGTGGTGAAGAGCTATTCACAGGTGGAGGGAATAGATTATGGTGAGATTTTCTCTCCCGTTGCAACGATGACATCTATCAAGTTCTTGTTATCACTTGTTGTTGCATACAATTGGGAAGTTGAACATATGGATGTGAAGACAACTTTCATTCATGGTGATTTGGAGGAAGAAATCTATATGTCACATCCTAAGCACTATGTGGTTAAAGGTAAAGAAAATCTAGTTTGCAAGTTAAAAAAGTCTTTGTATGGTTTGAAGCAATCTCCTAGGATGTGGTACCAAAAATTTGATGTCTTTGTGTTGAGTTTGGTATTTCTAAGATTAAAATCAGATCATTGTGTTTATTATAAAATGGATAATGATCATATTCTCATTATTGCATTGTATGTTGATGATATGTTGTTCATTGGGAATGGTAAGAATTTGATTTCTAATTTAAAGTTTCATCTTTCAGCATAGTTTGAGATGAAAAATCTAGGGGCAACCAGGTATATCTTGGGAATAGAAATCAGAAGAGACAGAGCTAACATAAAGCTTTAGTTAAGCCAGAGTAAGTATGTGAATACTATGTTGGAGAGATTCAAAATGGCATATTGCAGACCATTGACTGTTCTTGTTATGATGGGGACAAAGATATATGTTGAAGATTGTTTGAAGTCTCCTTCTAAGATGGAGGATATGAATAGAGTTCCTTATGCTAGTGTGGTTGGTAACTTGATGTATGTTATGGTCTATACAAGACCAGACATTGCCCAAGTTGTGGGAGTCCTTAGTCAATTTATGGCTAATCCTGGACGGATATATTGGGATGCGGTGAAGAGAATGTTCAGATATTTGTGGGGTACTTCTGAGTATTCCCTATGTTATCATGGTCATCCTATAGGAATTCAAAATTCTATTTATGTTCGTGGATATGTAGATTCTGATTGGGCTGGAGATCTAAACAACAGAAGATCCACCAGTGCTTATATTTTCACTTTGTTTGATGGTGTCATTAGTTGGATGAGTAAGCGACAAGTTATCGTTGCTTTGTCCACTACAGAAGCATAGTGCATGATAGAAACTCATGCTTGTAAGGAAGCTATTTGGCTTAAGAGATTTTATTCTGATATTGGGCTTGATGCAGGGATGATTACTATCTATTGTGACAGTCAGAGTGCCATTTGTTTGTGTAAGAACCCACATACCAAAAACATGAAACAAAGAATAGTACATGATGTGGAACATTTTTTTTTGAAATTTTAACAAAGTAATTTAGGTGCTAAGTTTTACAACAACAATGATGGTTTTAATCCTCACATAATCCTAGTACCTGAGTACTGGGAACATACTTCATTTCCTAGACTACTTACATACCCTGTATCCACGGGATCAAGATACACAAGGATTCGTTATTTAGCGATATGTGTTTCCCTAGATAGTTCTTCGTCGACTACCACCCACTCAGGTGAAACAAGGATGGAATCAATAAAAAGACAAACCAAACAACTAAGTGGGTGTTTAACGTTTAAGTTTTGTTTAAGTAATAGGGTTTACCTAAGATTCGCACGTCCAAAAAATAATTATTGTTCGCTTGGACTAAATGGTTTGGTTTGGAAGATTTCCTAAGACATTCTTGATCCTATTGCTCCAAATCACTTTGATCTTAAAACTATAATTACCAAGGTCAATACTGCCCCTTCAATTACTAAGATTATAAATACTACCCGTAATAAAAACCTACCAAAAATTTCTCTATCTACTAAAACTTAACTATGATAGAATAGAACTAGAACCTAGATATCTTTTCCACAAGCGCTAACTATATCCCTTTACTAATCCCAAGTTTTAATCTTTTGGCATATGCACACCCAAATTTGACCAACTAACAAGAAGCATTGGAAGACATGGTTAAACATTATAAGATTGATGGAATCCTCTATAAATCGCTAGAGCTATAATGGTGAGTTGCTTCTATTTATGATAGTATCACTTTGATCTCTTAAATATCCAACATTTATTTAAACCACAACCCCATCTATTAAGGCAACGCCTTCATCAATGAACAAGAAGATGCATAAACATAATTTAGAACATGCAATGTTACCTAGAAATTAATCAATTCTGTTATCCCCCTTTTTCCTTTTTCAAGAAAGAGGTTTCTAAAAGAAAATAAAACTACAAGGTAAAACCAATATATTCCTTATGCAACCAAATGATGGGAGGTAATCTCTAGATCAGATTTATTCGATTAATCTTCTTAGTTTGGTACCTGAGGGAGATTACTTGTCCCTCGAACTTAATCATCAAGATTCTCCTTATTACTCCCCGGCAGTTTATAGAGTCGATGCCCAGACGCCGTTGTTGCAGCTATGTTAGGCATAAGGCAGTAGTTCAACATGACGACATTACCTGTAAATGCAAACTAGAGGCATCGTCAAAACTAAACAGTGTGTTTTGGGTTTCTCTTTATTGAGTTGATGGAATCGAATAAACTGACAAAGGTTAACAAATTGTTGCTCACATACTAATCACAAACAAAGCGGGAAAATCATTGCAAAAGAAAGTAAATTAACATAGTTGTTCATCTTCAACTAATTACTACTAAGTGTTGAAAAAATAATACACTTGTAAGAATTCCTAGTTTAATAGTTTGTTAACTAAAATTGGTGAATAAGACTTAAAATTAAGCATAGTAATTTTGTAGTAAAACTTAATGATTGGCTAAAGTTTGTTTTACTTTTGACTTAGTTGTTTGATTGAGATTGGATCAATTTGTTCAATTACATTTGATAAAATTGTACGTTATAACTATCTAATTTGTTCTCACAATTGCATTTATCTACTAGATTGAAATTCAACTTTAATTTTAACTAAGTAACAAAATATATATCTTAATAAAATTTTGCTTCCCATTGTAAACTAATTAAATTCAATAAGAATATCGTAAATTTGCCCTTCCATTGCAACTATTTAACTTAATAATAATTAAACTCAAATTTGTCCATCCATTACAACTGTAATAATTAAAACTTACCTAACTAATTAAGCTCAACAAGGATAAATTTGTCCATCTATTACAACTGTTTAACTTAATAATAATAATAATAATTAAAACTTACCTATCTAATTAAACTCAACAAGGATAAATTGGTGGACATAATTGAACTAAATAATCCATTGTGAAATAATTAAACTAAGTGATAAAACTCATGGTAAACTAATTAAATGATAAAATCTATTATAAACTAAAAGATAAAATCCATCATAGATTAAATTAAACTAAAAGATGAAATCCATTGTCATTTAATTAAAACTGATAAAATCCATTTATCTACAACTAGGAAATTACTAATTGTTAATTTGTCTTCCAATATTTGGAAATAAATTAATTGAGTAATTAACGAACAAATATACATAACGAATTCATTTAACCATCATTTCACATGGATAAACTAATCCAAATGAAATTATATGTGTGTGTGTGTGTGTGTACACACACACACACACACACACACACACACACATATACATATATAAGTACATATATAATATAATTGTTTAACAAAATGAAACATTGCAAAGATTGCTTAATTTAACTAATTATTACAATTAAAGAATTATCTATCTGACCAAATAAAACTATAAGTCCATTTAATCAATTTGAAACAACTAAGAGATTACTAATATTACTAAGTTACTAATTAAAACAATTTAATTGACTAATTATACAAATAGACTAATGAATTAAATTACAAGTTTGTTTAACTCATCTAACATTTTATCCATAAAAGAATAACCCTAATGCTCATTTCACATAATTGCAGATATTAATTTAATTATATATTTTAACTTCTAATCATAAATTAAAAATAACCAAGTATGTACTTATATGTTTGTGTGTGTGTGTGTGTCTATGTGTGTGTATAAATATATACATATTAATATAATACATATACTATTGAAACCCTAATATTTTTTTGAGAGAAATTGGAATGGATAGAAGATCAAAAGTTGTAGAGAAGGGGAAGGTCGAACCCCCTATCGGCCTACTATGCAGGTGGCCAAGGGTCGACCTGCATGAACAAGCCACAACCCCTAAAAGGGGACGACCTGCACATGAAAGTCGTGGCCTCCCCTTTGGGGAGACAACCTGCATGTGCAGGTCACGGGGGTCTGCCATGCATAGGCCCCCAAAATTTAATAAAAATTTTATTTTTATATTTTCTTTTACAAAAAAAACATTTGTTATATTTAATATGTACTCTTTTCTTTTTCTAATTTGTTTGAAATATATATATATATATATATATATATACTTAAATAAATATATGTGTGTGTGTGGATGTGTGTACATACATACATACATATGTATGTATATGTACGTATATGTATGTGTATGTGTGTGTGTATATATATATATTGAAGGAATCCCTATATGCACACACCATATATACACATAGATATATATTTTTTGAAAGAATCCCCGCAACCTGCTCATTCAATTGTCAGCGCAGAAAAGATTTTGGAGATGGTATGAGAGAAAATGAAAGGAAATGCATCAAAAGAATTTTATTACCTTTGGAGGAATGTCAAACCTCTTGCAAAAAAGTGTTTCTAGTAAGAACCCCCAACGATCTTTCTTCCTCCCCCCTACTTATCTTGCACAACATTATATAAAAATCTCTTCCCCCATGAATCCACAAAGATAATTTCTCCAATCACCAAAGGAGTTTCCTCCTTGCATCCAGGGAAAATATTGCACAGCTAATAAAATGCAAAGCCCGTGAAATAATTCAATCAATCCCCAATTCATGAAATTCCTAGATTCTTGAGTTTCTAAAAAAAATTAATTAATTTTATTTAATTTAAATATTCATTAACACTTGTCGTGAAGGGCATGGTTCGGTGGTTAAGTCGCTTGGTTGTAGTGGCGGCCACCAGAGTTCAAACCCCCACTGGGCCAACGAGCTTGCAGGCTTTACGCCTTCACTTGGCCAACGAGCTCACGGGTTTGAAGTGTTCTTGTTAGGGGATGAGGTCCCCCATGTTGTGGCCTCACCAATTCATAGCTCTGGGCAAAAGTGTTACCGTGGAGCCGGAGGGCGTGTCACACCAGCGTCATCGGTCACGTTAAAAAGTTTACTAGGCATTTTTAAAAAAATCATTACCACTTTAATTATTTTTAACTTAGCTTTATTTAATTATTTATTAATCATTTTATTATTTTACTAATACTTGCCAATTAAATTTATTTAAAAAAAGGGTGCTTATTTAATTATTAAATACTAGGGTTACACTCTAATCAATGGTTGATGAACAATTAAAGGATTGAATTCAAACTCGAATTCAACAATTAAGTTAGTAGCAATTTTTTTTATAAAGGAACTTAGTCAATTAATAAATAACAAACTACTAAGTTATTTGCTCTCCAAAAATAATTTTTCATACTAATTTATTTATTACTTATCTAAGTTTGGACCACTTCTAACATCTTTATAATTTACTTAATTACTATTAATTAATATCTTCTATCCATTTGAAAATCTACCTATATGCTATAATTCAATAAATCAACAAAATTAATTAACTTTAACATTGACTAGTGATCGAATGAGGGTTGTGACAGTTTGACAAAGAACCCAACCTTCCATGCTAGAATGAAACAAATTGATGTTCAATTCCATTTTGTCTATGACATGGTGGAAGATGGTAAGGTGAAACTTGAGAAAGTTGACACTTTGAGAATGTTGCAGATTCACTGACAAAGCCTGTGAGCACGGGGATCAAATGGTGTTCAGAGTCTATGGGCCTCTTGGCCCCTAGCAGTTAATTTCCTTTTTCTATTGGCTCTTGCAAGGTGTTCAACAAGTGGTAGAATGTTGGGAATTAAGGTGTCTCAAACTTTGCAAATTCCTAATGTTGGTTTTTAATTATTCATTTCTTTTCAGCATACTATTGTAATTAAACATGTAAAATTTATTTTGTCACTTTGTGGGAGTTGGCACGGTGAAATGTCATCCTACATGGAAGGTGACTAGATGTAATTTTGTCCTCATATGAGGAGGTAGTTGTCCCATGTTGACTTGGCATGTTTTTTCCATGTGTCAGCTTCTTGCAGTCATGTGTAAGGATTTATGACAGATTCTATGACGCGTAAATTATGATAGATTTTATGGCATTGTAAGAGCCAAAAATAGAAGAGATGAGACAAGTGTCATTTGCATGCATGACACTATAAGAGGCATCTTTGACTTAGCCCATTTTGGGGCGCCCAAGTTTGGGATATGACATGTTGAAGATAATCATTTATTAATAGTCAGTTATGATAGATTCTCTTACAGCTGTAAGTGGTGTCATATATGACAGATTTTATGACAATGTAAGAGTATATGTCATACCTATTTTGGGCAAATTTGGGGCACCCAAGTATGGAGGGTTGTAAGAGTTTTAAGGGAATCTTGTACAAGTCTCACAGGAGCCAAACATGTGTTTGAAAAGTGTGCCACATGGATTTGGATGCCCATCTCTTGTTGCTTTCTCTAGAAGCTTCCTTCATGCTTGTATTTCTCTATAAATAAGGTGCTTGTTGGAGTAGTTTGCATGGTAATGTGCAGGTACCATTACGCTATCAAATTTACTCCAGTAATCAACATTGGTGAACTCCTGGAAGAACTTGCATTGCAACTATGTTGTAATCTCATTCAGATTTGATAATACATTGTGTAGGTTTTGGAGTGTGTAGTTTTTTACCCGAAAGGGTCTTCCCCACATACATCTTGTGTTGTGTACATTGATATTTGGCATTTGTTATTGTTACTTTTTCTATTAATGTGTATCTTAATCTCTAACTGGTTAAAAGAAATTTGCACTATCTTTCCTCATTTGATCAGTGTAGGAAGTTGTTTCTGTGTACCTTGCTTCCTTTCAGTCTATAGAGAATAATGTGCCCAACAATTCTTCAGAGGTTGTGGTAAGTTGGAGTGTGAAACTTCTAGTAGAGACAAAACCAAGGCATATGATGCAATAGCAATGTTTAGGTAGCTTGGAATTGAGAAAAAGAAAACTTCCTCTTCTTGGTGAGGGCATGAAACCGAGTCATTGGTCCTTCGAAGAAGCTTCCATGTCGTTGGAAGAATTGTGCCTATTTGATAGTTTGGTGTATGGTGTTTCCCATGAGTTGCTAATGGGCCTTAGGGACAAAATGCACGAGGACATAGGGAAAAGAGGAAGAAAAATTTTAGCACCTGCATCAGAAATATTTTCCTCATCATTCCTAGAGGTACATTTTTTCATAATTACCTTCTTGGAATAGTATTTAATTCTTAATTATTCACTCCCACAACTAAAAAAAGACTAATCTAGGGTGAATTATGCTTGTGAGATCTGTTAGTGGTTTCAAAGGTAGTTTTGTTTGTTTTGGACAACAATTTGGAATAGTTTGAGGCTTCCTAACTTTTTATAGAGTAATTCTTCCTATCTTAGGTCTTGAATACTAATGAATGGCCTTGACTACTTGATTTATTATTTGGTGGGAAATTTAGTATTGTTTTCAAGATTTAATAAGTCTCTATTATGGATCGTTCAATCTAATTCAAAGTAGTGGGCCAACCACATCTGTAGAACGAATGTGAATAACCTATGTTATAGCAGGTGAAGTACCAACATGTTATAGGGTGATGTTAATGGGGATATCATGCTCAATGTGTCTCTACATAATGGTTGTGTCTTCTAGAATATTCTTACTTTTGGAATCCATAATGGTGAATTACATATTATCTTAAATTTTATAGAAAGGATGGCATAATATAGTATGGTTATGGTACTTAGAACCATTGAACCATACTTAATATAACATCATTCTATTCCATGCCAAAACATGGTTAATGGTCATATTATTAAAGGTATTGTTATTATATGGTTAAGTGTTGGAAAACATGATATAACGATACATGTGAACAGTAATATGCAAATGTGTATGTCACGCTTAAATTCTATTAGATTAAACAACATAATTGTGTAGGTATCTTCTTAAAAATGTTGTAGCTATATGTGACTGGTATCAATAATTTAGATTACATAATTGAATGTTCTTCATAGTGGAATGTATGAGTGACTGACCATGGGCATGCTACTAATACTAAAACGCTCTAAGTAGTGCAAAGCTTAAATATAGATAGTTGTTTAGGAAAATCAAATCTTATTTCCTTATGATAAATTGCATGGAAACAATACATTGAGCTATGTCATATGATTATGTAGCTCTTTTCTAGTGAGATTTATGAGGTCACTTATAATAGAACTAGATGTTATGATATCACCTTGCCTATAATCAACACTATGTGTCCAGTACTTAATCACAAGGTGATGTCTCGATCTATGGGGTAGGTGATAGACATATATATGGTGTTATCATCAGGGTACCAAATGTTTCATGATATCCTTGATATATAATTATTAGGGAAAGATTGTCTTGAGTATGACTCATGTATTGTTCATTCTGAAAACAACTTTACACCTATTTTTGTAAGCCTTTTAAAGTTATAGTAGGACATCACGTGGACCCTTATTGGGACTTCACATAATTGTTGCATTATGAAGATATTTGGACTTGTTATGGGACTTTTTCCCCAAAATGGAAAAGAAGGCTATTTTATGAATAAGCCTTTGAAATTATAAGAGGATAAAGTTCATTTACCCTTTGTAATTAAAAGGGAGATGGAAAAATAAAGGATATTATGATCCTTTGGTTAAAATAGAGATAAGTAAAGAATAATTATGAATACCGCTTTTAAAAGGGAGGAATTACTAAGTTTATTAACTAATTGTTAATGACAACCTTTGTGAAAGGGTGTGATGGTTTAGAAACCACCCCTTAAAAGGTTATATAAGGCATTTGCATGATACTTGGAGAGGACATGGAGAACACTCAAGAAAGATGAAAGTGGTTTGGTGGGCTATGAGCATTAGGAGAAGGGAACACATAGAGTGTGTCCTAACCTGGGGTATAGCGTACAACCTAGGATGGTCTTGGCCATGGCTTGGTTTGCACTTGTGTTGAGCATTGTTATTTTAAGAACCAACACTTGTGTAAGAGTACTTGTGTTGAGCATTGTTCTTGTAAGAACTAGCACTTGTGTAAGAATATTGTGTTGAGCATTGTTCTTTTAGAACTAGCACTAGTGTTAAGCATTATTCTTTTATAACCAGCACTGTGTTGAGCATTGTTCTTCTAGAACTAGCACTTGTATGAGAGTGTAATAGCACGTTGTGTTTCGAAAGGAATTGTTTCCTCCTAGAGTATGCCATAGCCAGGGTCAAGACCACTGAAATCTTCCTACGGTGAGAGTGGCTGATCCAAGTGCTCAATGATTCAAACAAGTATTGAACTTATTCTTAATAAGGATATTAGGAATATTATATATATGTGATTATGTTATCCAATTTGTCTTGTTAATGATTTACATTAGAGATCTCATTGAATTATCACATGTTGTGATTTACCTTTATTATTTACACATCATTTAATATTCTATATTATCCTAACTCTAACTATTAACCATAATAAATCCACTGCAAATAATTAAATAACTCTGGGGAAAAGTAGCGTTACATTTGGTATTAGAGCCTAAAACAATCTTGTGCCTATGAGAAGCCTTCCTTGTTATGTAAATGAAGGAATTTTATTGAGAAACCTTAGGATATAGTTAGTAATTCTAAAGATAGAGATAATCAAAGCCACAAATCCAACATCTAGAGAGCCTAAAATACTTCTATAGTTAGTGGCCTACAAAGTACAATTTGGTCCCCTAAATTAGGAATCATATAAAAATGAGAAAATCAAGGGCACGACCAAATGGAGCATGGAAACTATAGTAAAATTGTAAAGATTTGTGTTCTCTCATTGGTAAGCCCTATGATTCCACACAAGACAAAAATGCACAGTCTCTTCATATCACACCACCAAGATATCTATCAATCTATAAGGTTGCAGAAGATTTAATATTATTAACATTGATATATGTTTTATTCTTAAGAAATTCCTATGCCAATGATAAATTATAACAATTTTGCATCAACTTTGAATTCTTTAATGAATAATTCTATAGTTAAAAAAATCTAAACTTATAACCAAAATTTTCATACATAAATCTTTATTTTGTATATACTTAAATATTTTATAAATAATATTTTTCATAAATATCTTCACTTCTAACTCACTCTACCTACGTTTAACTACCCCATGTACTTATGTGCTTACAAAAAAACTTATTGTCTTGTTCTTTCTTTTATTCAACCGAGCTCTATGATGTATGACCGTTCGACGAACATTTAATTCGAAGGTTCGTGTCCTATTTCAAAGGATGTTATTCACTTTTAACGAAGCTGAAAAGTTTTTAATTAAAAGAAGGGGAATTAATAAGAAGCTAAAAATAAGAACGTGATCTCAAGAAAATGCCACCATGCTTCGAGCTTATGGTAAAATTAAAAGTCTACACTTTCTACCCAATGTCCCTTTTGTTTCTTTGGTCAGCGCTCATTTTCTTCTCAAGGATATAGAAGAGGATATGCTAGGGCTTGGGTGGAGGGTTATCTATAGCCTCTATAGCTACTTACTAGGAAGCTTTCCACCCTAAATATTCTATGATTTAAGCAAAGGCCTTAAAGAAAGGGATATTTCCATTGAAGTTTCAAAAATCCAAGGGTGGGCAAGATGAACATAATGCACCACTTTATTCTAGTACCAAACAAAAGCATAGTTACATACGAGGAATTTTAGTATTTGCAATTAAAATCATTGAAGCTTCGATAAACTCCCTTACCAAGTATTATATATGATTCCTATCTATGAATAGGATTATCCATGCTTTTATTTTTCTCTATATCATCCTCAAGATCTTATATCTTTCATATCGTATCTTTCTCAAAAGATTTTAGGGTTATTACTTGTCTTCTCTTATTTAATATTCATTTATTTATTGCACCCTTGTAAGATGGTGCTAACATCTTCATCTTCTTCTTTAAAATGGGTGCCTACCAATTTTTTGAGACTAGAGTTTGGTTATTTCTTATGTTATTCTAGTAAATTCTTGAAATAGATTTGTGCTTATTTTGTTGGACGTTGTAAAATTTAGTAATAATCATGTTGCCTCTAATCAATTTATATTATTTCTCAAAATCATTTTGTAGTTTTCTAAGGTGTTACACCAATGAATTGACATTCCTCGTAAGAATAGTTGGAGATTACTACAGCTAATGATATGTGTTTGCTTGTCTAATGGATATTTAAATTTGCATGCACATTCTATAGTGTTTACCAGGTTATTTGTCTCATCACTAATAAACATGAACACCATCTACCTCTTCTAGCTAGGACTCAAAGGATTAGCCATCACTTTTAGACTTTCTTGTTCCTTTGTATGGGTTACTAGACTTTGTATTTCCTATGTGTGTCATGAACATTCCTATTCTCTCTTAGCACTTTCTAATATGCCCTGACTTTTAAACTTTACTTCTATCAAGAAACTTGATCTCTAAATGTTCTCAAACTCCATTTTTATCATCAATTAGTTAATATGACTCATATTATCCATATATGCATTTCTCCTTTCACCCATGATGAAACTGTAAAGTTCTATATCAAGATGAGGACTTCATGTTTTTCAAGGGGGATTACTATTAATCCTTGATTCCTTTTGAAGGTTTTTAAATAGATTAATGAGAAAAGTCTATATCTTCTTCATTAAGAATGGTTAGTTGTATAATAATCTCTGGTCACTTGTTCTTCATAGGTGACAAACTACTTCCTAGATTTATCTCTCTCCAATTGAAGTTTGAAATTTAGGATTGAGGTTGATGCTTTGATATGGCTTATGGGGGCCTTGTCCAGATCCAATTGTTCCTAGCAACCTACATGTAGCTCAATAAGTAACCATGTTGGTTCATTATGAGAAAATTTAGTGGTTAAGGTTAAGGGCTAGTCTTCTTGGAGTATTCGTGATGTTAGGTGTGTCATTCCTTTACCCATGGTCTAGTGGTAATGTATTTAAATGTGTAGATCTTGTTGAAAGAACACTAATACACTGAGAGGGGGGTGAATCAGTGTATGTTAAAAAATTTAAAATGAAATCAGTAGTTAAGAATTAAAGGCACAAATAAATCACATACACACAAGGAAACACCAGATATACGTGGAAAACCCTAAAAGGGAAAAACCACAGTGAGAAAGTTGCTTGAGTCTACTGCTCAAATCCAACCTCACAATAAAAGATTTTACAGATGTTTTGTAAGCACCAACTTACAGGTACAATGACACCTAAGACAATGTTTTGAGGCTCCAAACTTCAGGTACCTTGTACACCTAATTGAGCACTAACCCAATACAATGAGGCACCAACCCCAACAAGGCACCACCCCTGAATCCTTACAAATTCTGATAT
The DNA here is from genome assembly GCA_027924645.1 of Cunninghamia lanceolata. Classification (NCBI taxonomy): domain Eukaryota; kingdom Viridiplantae; phylum Streptophyta; class Pinopsida; order Cupressales; family Cupressaceae; genus Cunninghamia; species Cunninghamia lanceolata. The sequence goes on along the minus strand of BSBN01001495.1, from coordinate 6,387,900 downwards.
GCAGACACTGGTTCTTCACTAACCTGAAATGCACCCTTTCAATTCTTATACAGTCTCATCTGCACTCCTGCACTCTGTGTTTTCATTAACATAGTCTTTTCCTCTCTCTACTCTCTCAGTATTCTCTGTTTACTTTAACAAAGTCTCCCTTCTTCTCAATACAATCTGCCTATGAAAGAAAGATGTTTGGTTGAGTAACCCCTTTGCAAACAAATTCATTGTGTATATATACCCTATACATGTTTCAATAGTTGAATCGCCATCAACTACTAAGAAAACTAAAAGTCGATAGTTTCAAAATCATTACATAACAGATAGCAATCAGTTTAACTATCGCAAAACAATAGAATGATTGTAGAATGGAACTGTTGTCTCAACATTCGCAATGTATAAAACAATGGACTCTGTGTACATTCTACAAATAATACAGACTTTGGGCTCTAAAATAGTTATTGGCGAAATGTCCCTTCCATAGACTTGGCCTTCGTCCTCTTTATCGACGAAAACACATTATTACAAACTTAGCCTTTTGTCACTTTTATCGGCAAAAACTATCTTTTACAAACTTGGCCTTTATCGCCCTTTGTCGGTGAAATCTCCCTTTTTCAGACTAGGGCACCTTCCTTCTCTATCAGAAAATGTTACTTTTTACAAACCTTTGTCTTTTATGCCTTTAACTTCATCTCCCTTTGCCTTTTATTGGCAAAAACACCAAAGTATGAATTAACATTCCTTTGTGCCTTTTGTCACCTAGTCGGTGAATCAACGAAAAATAGAACTCTCAAACTTCCGAAGACTTAAGCTTTTCAAAAGATGTCATAACAGGCTTGCCTTCTCAACCCTCTATCAGCTAGTCAACAAATCAGGAAAAAATTGAATTTGCAAACAAGTTCACAAAACAAATACTTTGCCAATATCATAAGACTTGTCACTTCAAATACCTTTCTCCACGCTTCTGTCGGCGAACCAGCAAACTTCGTAACTCCCAAAATAACCTTTTGCCAAGACATAACACATTTTCTCTCTTCCAAGTCTTCAATGAAAGCACTTCCCCTTTCTCTGTTGTCGATGAATTGGCAAAAAATGAAACCGATGAAGAAATCTCCGATTGGCTATAACTTAACCAATTTTCACCCAAACCTCACAAAAATAAAACTGGGGATACCCATTTGGGTCTTTAACAAGATGAAGTCTTCAATTTGGACAAACAACCTAAATTGGCTTCCAATCCAACTAATCTCCTTATCTCAATTAAATCCCATCAATGGAAAACATTTGTCATCAAATACTTTCACAGAGATACACAAAGAAAGAGACATCATCCTTTGACATTAATGACAATAATGCCAACAATCTCAACAATTTTATGACACAACTCATCCTTTCTTTGACATCAATGACAACAATTCAACAGATCTAAGTTATGCCACACAAGATTTAAGCACATACCATAATATTGCCTCATTATAACTATTGTTTCTCTATAATCATGTTATAATTAAGATTGTGCCACAACAATTAACCCAAGATAAAATTTTAGGTTGGTACTTCTTTAGATGAGGGAATTATCCTATGTAACCTATTTTTATATACTAATATATAGTGGGATTGTTTTATAAGGGTCAAATAATCATGTAGGTGTGAAGTGTCATTCATTTATAGTAACTATTAATGATATAATGATAGTGTATGAATGGCATAGTCTAAAGGTTACCTTAGTTATAGTCAAGTATACTTGTAAGGTGCAAAAGTATTTTAGAAGAGATATTTTTTAGAGCATTGTATAATAATTGCTATATGGTAAAGAAATACATTCAAAATGTATTGGGATGAACCATAATTAAAAGTTGGAAAAAAAAATTCTGATTTTATTTCTTGACCACATGTGAAGGGTGTTTAGAATCATAACATTGATAATTCACTCATTTAAATATAGTAGTTGAATTAATCATGAAGTTTTGGAAAGATTTATTTATATGTCATGAAATCTCAATTAAGAGATGCAAACTTTAGTTGTATTAAGTTTAAGTCTTGTTAAAACTATTTCAATTTGGCTTGTACTCTCTTGTACACGAAAGTTCTCTTGGAAACATAGAGTTAATAACTTAGTCTTTCTAATAGATAAAATTATAAATCCATTTTAATTTTCATTTAGTTTTATGTCTATTTCTTAGGAAGTGGTGTTACTATACTTGTTGATAGCTAAAAAACACAAACCTTAGAATGAAGATATTTGGACTTGTTATGGGACTTTTTCCCCAAAATGGAAAAGAAGGCTATTTTATGAATAAGCCTAAGTTGAAATTATAAGAGGATAAAGTTTATTTACCCTTTATAATTAAAAAGGAGATAGAAAAATAAAAGATATTATGATCCTTTGGTTAAAATAGAGATAAGTAAAGAATAATTATGGAAACCCCTTTAAAAAGGGAGGAATTGTTTATTAACTAATTGTTAATGACAACCTTTGTGAAAGGGTGTGATGGTTTAGAAACCACCCCTTAAAAGGTTATATAAGGCATTTGCGTGAGACTTGGAAAGGACATGGAGAACACTCAAGAAAGATGAAAGTGGTTTGGTGGGCTATGAGCATTAGGAGAAGGGGGCGCACAAAGTGTGTCCTAACTTGGGGTACAACATACAACCTAGGACGGTCATGGCCAAGGCTTGGTTTGCACTTGTGTTGAGCATTGTTCTTTTAAGAACCAATACTTGTTTAAGAGTACTTGTGTTGAGCATTGTTCTTTTAGAACTAGCACTAGTGTTGAGCATTGCTCTTTTAGAACCAGCGCTGTGTTGATCATTGTTCTTCTAGAACCAGCACTTGTATGAGAGTGTAATAGCATGATGTGTTTCAAAAGGAACTATTTCCTCCTAGAGTATGCCATAGCCAAGGCTAAGACCACTGAAATCTTCCTAGGGTGAGAATGATTGATCCAAGTGCTCAATGATTTAGATAAGTATTGAACTTATTGTTAATAAAGATATTGGGAATATTATATATGTGATTATGTGATTATATTATCCAATTTGTCTTGTTAATGATTTACATTAGAGATCTTATTAAATTATCACATGTTGTAATTTACCTTTATTATTTACACATCATTTAATATTCTATATTATCCTAACTCTAAATATTAACCATAATAAATCCATTGCAAATAATTAAATAACTCTGGGGAAAAGTAGCATTACAGGACTATTGTTGTCATGCACGCTAATATGGCTGGATTTGTTTTGTATTGATTATGTTGTTATGCATATTTATGTGTATGCATTTGATTTTGGTAATGCTAGTAAGCATTGGTGTGAAATTGGGTGACAATGAAATTTGACTTTTATTTGATGGACTAGTTATAAAGTGGGAATTAATGCCACTTTAGGTACATGTATGCATATTCAACCTTATATCTTATTAGTGTTAGCATGGGGTGATAGATAATTATCATATATGTTGGCATTAATAATTGCAATTTTCATACATAGTGGGAAATCTAAAGGAAGTTGTATCCTAATAGGTTTGTGTGAAGTCTTGAACCAAATATTACTTTAATTTTGTATGTCTTATGAGCTATATGATAATGGTCACAATATGTTTGTGCAAAAAAAAAATCTTGTTAATAAGTGACTCAGCGTAGCCTATGTGTTAATGAGAGGAGCCTATAAGGGTTCTAGCATGTTTATGTTGAATTATGAATCATAATGGTGGTGAGATCTATTTTGAAATTTTGAGGTCCTTAGATCGAAGTACTTTAGTATAAGTGCTAAATTAGGAACTTTGTTTGGGTTTTCGTACATACCGTTAAGCATTATTAATTGTTGGGAATCATTAAGGGGAACCTTGTTAGGACATAGTATAATAATTTAGGAATCTAGAATTTAGTTATTAATCAATAAAGTTGGTGAGTTGTGGTTTGGTTTGGATTGGGTATTGGTAAATAGTGATTTGTTACATTGTTTGGTCTTGAACCCTTCTATGGTTTTCCTTCTATAGCATTCTTTCTATTCCACTTCCTTGAGGAAGTTACTTGAGTGGTTATGAAACCCTAGGTAGAGGAATCTATGTGTATGTTCCATCTTAATAGTTGAGCTAATTCATTTGAGTAAAATCATATATAGTTGTGTTTTGTATCATCTTCATAATCTTCCTTAGTTATCTAGTCCCTAGTTTCTTTAGGGAAACTATCTATCAAGGCTAGGAATCCTAGAAGACTATCTTGTTGATGTAGGCAACAAAAATGATTGTGTCTAGTATTTGTATAGGTTATCTTAACTTGGGAAAGTGCAAGTTCTCTTCCTAATAGTTGAAATCCTAGGAGAACTACATGGACTTGGAACCTATTTGGAAGTGGGTATGTAGGCAATCCTTGGGTGAAGGATGCCCCTGGACCCAAGTTAGTAGGGGAGGGTTTAGGAAATAGCTCTGTGGTTTAGAGTTATTCCTAAACTTGACCATTCCCTCCTCTTCAGTATGCTTCAACTTGAAGCTGAAATTTTCATTAGATAGTTGTAAACTCAATTTCCAATTAATATGACCCCACTATATAGGCCTAAATCAATAAAAGACACTCCGTCATCATCAAGCATATCTATTGTAAGGTTTGTGGTGTTTGGCTTCCACAATCTGCTCCAATCTTGGATGAACTTTTAGAGTCATTATCATCAGGGTCAGTCTCTAATGTGAATATATGAGAGTGCCTCTGGACTTGTCTAAACTAAAATTATTAGAGTTTGTAATGTCCCCTTTCTAAATATTTCAATTTGAGGTCCCAATATCCCATTCTAATATTTCCTGTGGGCTAAGGGAAAGAGTTAGGGAAATAATTTTATTTAATATTTAATTTTTGGACCCAAATTAATTTATATTTTCAAAGTTGATTAATTGGGCCAATTATATATTAAAATATTATATGTTGTCAACCTAAAATGGGGTGTGGGATTCCCTATGAAGCATTTTGTAACTCCCAAGATCATGTGGACACCTAATTATTATTGATTCTATGATAACTTGTAAGAGGGGAGCTATTGACTATTTTTAACTAGGAATCTAGTGACGATTACGATAGGATTTTGAATGAATATCTTTGGAGGGAAACTATTGAAAATAATATTATTTTATTATTTTCCAAGGAGAGGTGCATTATAATTTGGGTGCCCAAGTTGGGCCTTCAACATCTATTTATTGGTATGAAGTTTCTCATTTTGATATCTCATTTTATCATACCAAAACCCTGTCAAAATTAGTTGAGCATTTGTGTTCATTCATTCATCTGAGGATGAAACCCTTTGGATGTTGAAATCAAAGGATGAAATCCTTTTGGTTTCTTGAGGGAAATCTCATATTGAGGTTATATTTTACACATCAAAGTTTGTATTTTTGTCATAGTTTTCAATATTTTTATTTATAGACTTGTGAAGAAGGAGATACCACAAGTAGAGAATATTTTTGGTGTCAACAAGATCATCTCACCTCACCTCGGATACCTTTTGGCATGATTCTTTGGAAAGATAGGCTCCCTCCAATTCTCTTCTTCTAACATCTCAATATCTTTTTAGTTTCCAAGATTTTGTGAATTATCTAATATTGTAGAGAGATTTTATGATTCATATAGGCTCCAATAAGATTTATGCAATATCTTGTATTATAGGCATCTAACATTATATTTCATCTTTCTTGTGGGCTTCTTGGATAAATTTCTTCTACCTTTCTTTGGATTTTTTTCTTCCAATGTGATTGGTATTTGGCATTGGTTCTTAGAATAGAATATTGAATTAAGGTTATGAGTGATTAGATCTATGCAAGTCTATTTATATGAATTTAATGCATGTAGATATGGTGTGTCATTTTTTGTGCAAGCATTGTGACCCATTAAAGACTTTTCCATAGTCCTATCTTATTGTAAGCGAAAGATAGCCAAATTTGCTCATAGGCAAAGGAGGATAACATGTGTTTAGACACCTCCTTGATATGTAACTTTTTTATAATCAATATACAGGTGCTGGCCTAACCAGCTATTTACTGATAAAAAAAGACTTTTCCATAGTCATGATAGGTAGAGTACAAATATCTTACATAGAACCAATTTAAGTCCCAATCTTAGTATTTATTCAATATGGGTAGGTTTATTTGTAATGTTCGTCATGTGTTAATAAATGCAATATAGTAAATTTTGTTTTGTTGAAGGTTGTTGTGGGTCAAATGTTTTCCTTGCAAATGTGTGTTTCTTCTTCTAGTCTAAAAATAGGACGCAATCAATGACTTGAAAAATGTATATATATGGCAAAAATGAGGCTCCTTAAATTTCTTTCTTTATTGTAGGGCTTGAGTGATTAGATGCCCTAGAAACTAGCTTTGATGTGTAGAGACTTGTGACAAGCATATGTTGAATCAATTATGAATTTGACAACTAATAGTTCATATGGGGTCAATCAAGAATTTTAAATGAATGTCTCTCATAGGGGGTATTTTTTATGAATATACTTTTTCTTTCTATTAACCATCATGTTGATTTCCATACAAATTTTTGTGTGTCTTGAGCTATGAGCATGTTTACAAAATAGGGCTCTATTTTCTCCATTCTATACCTAAGATGATTTTAGCCATCTTAGTGGAAATCATATTTTTGATTGAGTTGTTGGCATGCTTTGTAGTTATTTCAGCCCTTGCTAATGATTAGGCCTTTAATTTATAACATTTCATCAATAAAACTATGTATATATTGTCTATTAAATTTGGCATTGTTGTTTTGAGTTGTTCTTTTTGCTTGGAAATATTACCAAAAATGTCATTAATATCTATTGTTTCATTTATGCATTTTGAACACATCTTGCATTTCAAAGAAAGAAACTACTACATTTCATTTATTTTCCTTTGCATGTAGGGTAGTGTTATATAAACAACGTGCATCATTGTAACTTTTTTATATTTTTCCACATTGTGTAGAGATCTAATTTATATTAAAAATATTATTTCTTTGCAATTAGCTATTGAAATAAAAAATGAGATAAATTAGGAGGTGTTTCTTGTGAATGTGAAGCATGCTTGAGTCATAAAAGGTGCCAAATTGTTCATTTTAGAACAAGAAATATTGTAGGCAAATAAATTTGATAAAATATGTTCTTATTTTGAATGCAAGTACATAGATCAATTAATCAATGATTGAGGATTCTTTTGAGGTGTTACTAATTCATCCTCTTATAGATCCAACATAGCATAACACAACACATCAAAGCCATCAAACCATCTCACAAGCAATCAATACCATTTGCGCTATCTCTAACCTATGTTGACCTAGGGCTTGCATTTTAAATTTTATGGGTTTTCTATAGCTTATTTAGGACATTTTGATTTAAAAAATTAGGCACATATGATCTATTTTTTGATTTTTTGTCCATTAAAGTTGTAGGTATGATTTTTCTCTTTAGAAATGGAAAAATAAAGCATGCCACTTAGTATTCAAGTTAGAAATGGAAAAAGAAAAAATGTTAATTATTTGATTTAAGTTCAATATTTCAATTATATTTCCAAAAATATTTTATGTTTCATTATCTTGGGCATAGAAATTTTTGTCAAAATCATTTTAAAATTGGCATGGAGTTTAGAAATGTCATATGTTTGTAGACAATGATTAAAGATAACCTGATGAAATATATTTTTCTACAAGTGAACTTTTTTTTAGGCTTGCTCAAGTTTTCCATGGATCAAGATTAATTATTTTTTGTAACATTTTTCTTTATTTAAATTGTTGGAATTTTTGGTTGCTTTTAATATTTATAAAATTAGGATAAAAAACCATGATCTGTAGTGTTTATCGATGGTGCTTAATGCAAAGAAGAAACCAATCACAAAGAAAAATCTTGCAGCTAAGAAATCCCCTACCATGGAAAAGAAGGTTACCAAGGTCAAAAGAAGGTCCTGAAAGAGGTTAGAGATAAGAAGTGCAAAAAGAAGCATAAGAAGAGCAGTTGGACCTACAAGATCTACTTGTTTACATTTTTGAAGCAAGTGCACACTGATGTTATTTCTAGTAAAGCCATAGGTATTATGGAAAAATTTATCAATGAAATATTTGAGAAACTCACCAGAAAGGCAACCAAATTTGTGCACTACAACAAGTAGCACACTAGTCATCAATTTCTAGGAAATTTAGACAACCGTGATGATCACTCTTCCTAGGGAGCTTACAAAGCACACAATCTTGAAGGGTACAAAGGTTGTTACTAAGTTCACTAGTACTCGATCTTTTTCTCTCCATTTTGAATTGGGGTTTCTGCTATTTTTATTAGGGTTTGGTGACATTAATGGCTACTAATGAATTTATTCTTTATATCAAGTGTTTTACTATTAGGGCGTATAGTTTGTTTATAGTGTAGCATTGGCATTTGGTTGAATAAATCATCTCTAGTCTTAATGATCGGTTTTAGTCTTTACAATATTTTATAGTCCTACATTAGATTGAGCCTTTTTTAATCAACAATACATGTATTCCATGTAATGTAACTAATTTCTATTACTTTGATTTTGTTGCTGAAATTCAATTATGATAAAGGAATATTTATTCATTTCGTTTGAGTACATCCCTTTGAAATAAAATTTAGATAACTAAAAATGATTTTTAAAGATGTTTCTTGGTTCTATAGTTTTATAAACATTATATTCCTTAATCATTTCTTGAATTTCTCATTTAGTTTGTGTGCATTTTGAGGAAATATCTTGACAAATGGTGCATGATTGTCATTTTCCATTTAGCTTTGTGCCCATTTTGAGGAAATGTCTTTACAAATGGTGTAATCTTACGTGAATTTGTATTTTCAAGTGTGCATGCACAACAAAAGGTGATATTTGTTTAAATAGAATTGTATTTGTAGCTATTGTTTGAAGCACATTCAATGAATTGTTCAATACTACAACCATATATAATATAGTTTTTAAATTTTTTTGAAGTGATAATGATATGATGCATGTTGGATATGTCTAATATGTTAATGGAAAACAATAATCTTAGCAAAAAAACCACTTCTATTCTACAACCCTTAATCCTATAAGAACTTAGATTATACGCATATCTCATATTTGACATACTTGTCTACTAGAACAAATTATCCTGATAGACATGTATGCAAAATGTGGAAGCATACACAAGGCATGTGGAATGTTTGACAAACTATCTCAAAGAAATATGCTCATGGAGCACTATGATTGAAGGATATACCCAAAATGGCTTTTGCAAGGATGCTCTCAAGATCTTTGTACTAATGAAACACTCTAGAACCCAACCTCACTATGGAATCTTTACTTGTGTTTTATTGCCATTCAACCAAAAGGTTTAGTAGATGAGGGATCTGAATATATCAATGATATATGTGACTCTTATTGCATTACAACTATAGTCTTTGCTTGATTTAGTGAGTAGTAAATAATTTTTTTAGTTGCTCTTTAAGGTTCATTTATTAGAGCAATATAACAGCTCATGAATTAGGGAAAATAAGCTAATTGTTATCATAATACAATATGAAAAATCTAGAATGTGATGTTCTTGCTTTGCCCATAATAAATCAAATCTCATAGTGGTAGTTTATAAATGATATTTTGTGATATATGATCCTAGAGAAATCTTCCAAATGAGTCCAAGGCCAACTAATATTAATAGAGGGTATTGGCATTCAGCAATGCATAACCGAGAGGGATTTTTTATCAGATGTAGTTGCAAATTCCCTCATAGATATATATTCAAAATGTTAAAGAATACACAAGACAATGGAATTGTTTAACAATATGCCTCAAAGAGATGTGGTCGCATATGCAACAATGATTGCAAAGTATGCACAAAATGGTTTGTTGAAAAGGCATTGGAACTTTTGAGCAAATCCAAGGGATAGGCCTAGAGCCAAATTCCATAATATTTTCCATTATCCTCCTAGCCTGTGCCAAAATGGGAGCTTTAGAATAAGGTATGGACATCCATCAAAGAATTATGGAATGGGGATGTTTATCATATGTTGTAGTTGCAAGTGCTCTGGTAGAAATGTTATTGAAGTGTGGAGAATACAAAAGGCACATGAAATGTTTGAAATAATGCTTGAAAAATGTGTGGTCTCATGGAAAGCCATGATTGTGGGATATGCATAGAATGGTGCTTTTAATGGGACTTTGAGATGTTTCAATGAAATACCCCAAAGAAATTTGGTCTCATGGAATGTGATAATTGTCATATATGCACAAAATGATTTATTTGAAAAGGCCTTGAAGAGTTGTAAAAAAATGCATTTGAGAGGTATAAAGCCAATCTCCAAAACATTTGCTAACATCCTCCAAGCATATGCAGTAATGGGATACTTATAATATGGTATGGACATCAATCAAATAATAATCAAAAGAAGATTTTTATTTGACATAGTAATTGCATATGCCCTACTACATATGTATGCAAAATGCGGAAGCATACTCAAGGCATGTGAATTGTTTGACAAAATACCTCAAAAGAACATGGTTTCATGGACTACAATAATTGTAGGATATACACAAAATAGGTTTATCAAAAATGCCTTGGGAACTTTAAGCAAATACAATTTGAAGGTGTACAACCTTTGTCAACATCTTCCCTACCTGTACCAAAATGGGTGCTTTAGAATGGGGATTGACTTCCATAAAAGCATAATCAAAATAAAATTATTGTCCCATGTTGTTGTTGTAATTACCTCCATAGACATGTATGAAAAATGTGGAATCATACAAAAGGCACATGAACTATTTGAAAAAATGTCTCAAAGATTGAGTTTGGAGTCCATTGTGTTAATGTGTTGCTTATGCTAAGCAATCAAACTAATAACCACAACATCTTGTCACTATTTCAAGTTTGAGTGTTAATTGTGCTTACAATTTCTCCTTATCTACTAAATTTGGATTGTGATCATTACATAAACAACATCAAAGCATTGTGTGAGTCCATGCGTTTCATTATGGATCCTATCATTAGAAAGAAAGTTTGTTAGGTGCGGCTCACTCAAAGGTTTGATGGTATTGATAGGCATGATCAGCATGCTAATCAAAACATAATTTTCTTTGATGTAAGTAGCACGTCAATATGGCTATTTGCATACCTTTGACATATCTATTCTTCATTCAATTTGTTGTGCTATTTTAGGTAGATAACATTCTATAAAGTCATTGTTTCACATTAACCTAGCGAAGAAATATTTTATTTCTATTTGTAAATCAATATGAAAGGTTTGGATGGCATTAAGGAGCCCATATATGTCAGTACATCATGTGTCTTCAAAAGGAAAGCATTTTATGTGTTTGAAGCTTGCATACTCCTAAACCAGTGAAGGAACCTACAAGGTTGAGGAGTTGTAGTTGTTGGTTGAAATGGTTTTGTTGTGGTTAAGAAGAATAAGAAAGCGAAGATGAAACAAGAGAAAAAGAAGAAATCTAAGCACATTGATGCCATTATTCCTATCTTTAATTTGGAAGATATAGAAGAGGGGGTAGAAGGTAGGTTATGTGTTTTATTTTAACATATTTTTAAATTCTAATAGTAGTTGCCAAAACTATTTACACTTTTGTCAGGTATATGTAGTTTTAACATTTCATCTAAAATATTTTCATAATGAGAGAATTGAAAATGAAAAGTCAATATTGGTATCTCAAAAGAAAGTTGGATGATCTCTTGTCTTAACCCACAACAATGGCATCAATTCTAACAAGAGATCAGTTGGCCCCTTTTCTTTCAAATCTAATGAGCACATTGAAAGTGTAACAATCATGGATGAATATAATATCTATTGATTTGCATCATTTTTCTTAGGTGGAATAATTTACAAATGATAACAATATGATATTTATCTTGAGTAATAAAATTCTCAGGCAACTTTCTAGGATGTGTCAAATGTTCCTAACAAAGATAGTTTGGATTCACTTCAAAAGTTTGGTTATGTGGATTAGGTGCACTAAAGATTTGACATATTGGGCATATAGATATGGATTTATTTTTGTCATGATTTATTTAGTAATCAATGGTGTACACCTTTAGTTACTGGGTACGAAAAGTTTTGTTTGAATGGGAGTGGAGAATTGTTTAGAAGTTTAGGATTTCAAAATAATTCTGAATGATTTGGGATAATATGGAAGATATAGAAGAGGGAGCAGAAGGTAGGTTCTGTATTTTATCTTGCATATTTTTAAATTTTAATAGTAGTTGCCAAATCTATTTACACTTTTGTCGGGTATATGTAATTTTAACATTTTATCTACAATATTTTCATGATGCAAAACTTGAAAATGAAAAGTCAACATTGATGTATCAAAAGAAATTAGAAATAAATTTCAACAGTCTCTTAACTTAATCCACAACAAGGACATCACTTTTGGTGGGAGATTAACTAGACCCTTTTCTTTCAAACCTAATGAAAAGCACATTGATTGTGCAACATTCATGGTTGAATGTAATAGATATTGATTTACATCATTTTTCTTGAGGGGAACAATTTACAAATAATAACAATACGATATTTATCTCTCGTAGAGTGATAAAACTCTTAGGTTGCTTTTTAGGATGTGCCACATGTTCCTGACAAAGACGGTTTGGATTCACTCTAAAAGTTTGATTATGTGGATTAGGTGCTAACAACTGGCATATCGAACAATAGATATGGATTTATTTTTGTCATGCTTTATTTAGCAATAAGTGCTGTACACCTTTTGTCACTAGGTACAAAAAGTTTTATTTGAATACGAGGGGAAATTGTTTAGAAGTTTAATATTTCAAAATAATTCTATTTGATTTGGAATAAATCTAAATGTTTAAAATTATATTAAAAAGTACATATATTATAAAATATTGTAATTTTTTAATGAAACATACATAAAGCTTTAAGAACATGCATAAAAGCTAACAAAAGACAGTATGGATATGATCTCCTAAAACATTCAATGACAAAAATTATACATAGTTTTGAGTCAAAGCTCAACATGGTAAACCTCCCAATATAGATCTTTTTCAAACTTTTTAGATGTGAAGTTGAAAAGTTAATTATATATATATATATGGATAGAATTTTGATAATTGAACAAAGACAAGATTCTTTGATTGAAGAGATTTCTTTCTAAATAGTTTCTTTTCATTTGGTCACTAATTTTAGATATAAGTGTGTGAACAAGACAATCACAATGGACCCCAAAATCTTTGGTGAATAGATTATGAATTCTTTGCAAGAATAACAACTTTATATCTTTTTAATTCTTGTTTTCTCATCTAATGAAAGTATGAGACACAACTAGTAGCCAAAGAAAATGGAAGTTGACAAGCATTAGCTTTAAATTTCTTAGCAAGTGTCATTTAATTGTGAATTATAAACTAGGTAACTAATGTGATGGGCTTTCCATGTTGAAAAAATCATAGTATGCATGGCCTTTGCATTTCATTAAACATAGTTAATGTAGTGTCTTTGTATCCATGTAGTCCATATGCTACAATAATTGTGATCTTTGAAACCCTATAAACTAAACCATGTCCCTTTCAACCATATCGTCAAAGACATAGCAACCAAAGTTTATTTTCCCACATTTGGCATACACATCTATGAGTGCATGTCAAATGGACACATAAGCCTTAAATTCTTTTTTGATTCCCATATTTATGTATCACCTACCCTTTTGTAGATTTGCTAAGTGGATACGCATTGGACGAATGCTTGATAAGGTGACTCAATCAGATTTGACGCTTGATTATTGAATCTAACAAAAGAGTTTTAAGGCCTAATTGTTATAGTTGTTTTGAATATAATGACATAATGGAGTTCCATAAAATCACATCTCTAGAGTATGTTAAATTAAAAACAAGTTGAGAAATAATCAGATACCCACACCTAGAATGCATCTATTAAAGCTCATCACACAATCATTTGTAAGCCACCTGTCACTATGTAAAAATGGATCTCCTCATTGGAGAAAGGCTTTAGCATAGCCAAATTTTGAAATATAGAAGTCTGGAAATAAAAATCTCAATTTAACAATGATAATTGATTCATCTCCAAAGGCATAAATGTATCATGATCACAATTCTAGAAAAAAAAAAAAAAAAGAAGAAATTTAAGTGATTGTGTGACCATGAGAGGAAGAGAGAAAAATAGTAGCATTTCATATTCTTACATCTATATTCTTTTGTTTTTAATGTGATGAGTTGTATAAAAGTAGATTGTGATAATAAGCAAACATTAAACATTTAATAAGTGATAGTGCTATTACTAATGTACATAACACAAGAAATAGAAAAGTCTACGTAATTTCTAAGAATAATGCATTTTTAATGTCTTAGTGCATTGAAAATTAATTATTATTGGATAGATAAATGGCTTTAGGTATGATCATAAATTTATCTAAGTTCTTATGGTTAATACTTATTGTAACACTCTTTGGCATCTTTGAACATAATCATCAATGCTACTAAATTAAAATGCTTTTAAAATCACTTTTTTTTTTTAAATAAAGGGCACCTAAGAGTGCTATCAATTTAAGACTCCTTTAGCTAAGCAAAGCATAAAATAAAACTAGAAAATATAAATGTGTAGTGCTTGACCAAAAAGCTTGTAAATACCTTAACTCTTTGATTCTCTACACTTCCCCGAGGGGGTTCAAAGCTTGTGGAAAGAAGACAGCACATTTATGGAGTAGGGGCATGTCACAAATTTCTAACCAACTTGGTGTAGTTTGTACAATTATTTTTTTAAAGTCTAGATTAGGCTCCCATGACAACGCTCTAAATAGAGATTTCCCATATCCAAAACCCTCTATTTGCAATTGTTCTATGCATAGTAGGACTTTAAGTCTAAATATAACTTTGTAAGATTTTTTGCTTGGTTGTTTGGTTGAAGAGAGAAAATAGATATTTAATGAGTTTGTTCTCTTTAATGAGTTTGTAAGTTAATTAATGTAATAAAACAAATGCCACAACATAACACAATGTAATTGTATAACAATGAATTGTGAGAATAAACAAGCATTAAACTTTCAAATACATTTAAGAAGTGTACACCACAAGAAAAATATAACTCTATGAATTCTAACAATATGTATAGCACAGGGAAAAAAAATTATGATTTCTTTTGATTTTGAAGTATAATATATTTAAAAGCTAACAATATCTAAAAGTGCAATCAAATGACCCATAGATCAGTGCTACAACCAAGGCCTAAATTTGACGGTGGACCTTGGTCAAGCAAATTTTATTCAAAGGTGCCCTATGACATATCTTAGTATAAATAAAATTATATATAAGCCAAATATATATATCATTACAATTCTATATAAATGTTGACAGCCTATCCAAAATCTCTCCTTCCATATGACACAATCTTTTTAAAATCTCTCCTTTCATATGATACAATCTTTTCAAAAATTTGATTGTATTTTAGGACAAAAATGTCTAAATACGGTCATACAGCCATCAAATTTAAACCTTGAGTACGACAACAAGAAAAGAAAAAAAAATATAAATAAACATTGTTTTACATAAGACTATAAATATTTATAAGTAAATATATCAAAACACTCCCCTTAGAATAAATACAAAACTAAATAAAAAATAACAGAATATACAAAGTTTATTTTGTCATCAAGTAGATTTTCTATGGCCGTTAATTTACTGTTACGAAAACTAATAACCTAATTGCAAGTATTCCTAAAAATTGTTTTGATAATGTCGATTCACTTTTGAGGCATGAAAACTCTGAAACTTTTCATTTCTTAAAAATTGTGTCATTCCAGTTCAGAGACAATTTCCACATTGCTCTAACGAAAATTAGATTAAGCAACGAAAGATGGCCAGAAAAAATATCACTTTTCTAATCAATACGAATTGCAGAAGATTCAAGTCTCTAATGAATCAATTACGGTTAAATTCATGCTGGAATAATAAAACTTTCCTTTAAAAGAAAGATCATCTAAATTTACAGAAAGAAAGAAAAAAAAATCCATGGAAAGAGTAAACTCATCTTAATACGAATTGCAGAACATTCAAGTCTCTAATGAATCAATTACGGTTAAATTCTTGCTGGCATAAAATAAAACTCTCCTTTAAAAGAAAGAGCCTCTAAATTTACAGAAAGAAAGAAAAAAAAATCATGGAGAGAGTAAACTCATGAGAATGATATGGTGCTGTACAAATCACAGCCCAGTTTTGCAACCGGGGATAAATGGCCAACCATAACAGCGCCGAGGATTCATTCATTCATTCCCCCTCTGGTGGCGGCCAGTTAGTCACTAGGGTTTGCTGCTACTGCTGCTTCAATATATGGCCGAAGATTTCAACTAGGTTATTAAAAATTCAAAGGTTTCAGCAGCATGGCCGAAGATTTCACCTAGGTTATTAAAAATTCAAAGGTTTCCTGCAGCTGCTGAAGCAGCCGCAGCTTCAGCTTCATCCTCAACCCTAGAGCCATGGCTCCTCATACACCGCCCCCGTTTGCGCCACTCACCATTATTAGCCGCTCCAATCGTTCTGCTACAGGAATCGCCGCCACAATTGTTCTCCGCGCCGCCATTGTCGACATGTAAAGCACTGGACATTTCGATCTGCTGAATGCGAACGGCGCCGAGAAGCTTCTCAGGGAGCTCCTCTTCCGCCTGCGCCTCCACAATGAACGCCATATCCACCGACACAGAGGTCACATAGCCCAGGGCCAGGTGCACAACGGCGTTCGCCAGAGCGGATGACCCTACATCGACATCAATCTCGAGGTAGTTCTGGCCTCTCAGGTAGCGGCAAGTCAGCGCCTTGCCCAGGAGGCAAGCCGCGTGGTTGCCTACAGTAGCGCGCACAATCCACGGCCCTCTCACAATGCGATTCACCAGCTTAAAACGGCTGTTGCGAAAGGCATCGTCGCCATTCACGAAGCGGTAGAGCAACGATCCCGCCGCCAAACCCTCGTCTGCAGCGTAGTAAAAGACGGCGCTGTGGTGCTCGCTCCGCCCGGGAACCTGAATATTTACGGCGAGAATAAAGGTTTTGAGCGGCGCTTTGCCGGAATCCTGCGCACGGCGTAGCGCCGCCATTACGCGGTTGTCTGAGCGCGCCAATACATGATCCAGCTTGCTTCCGGAGCGCAGCCAGTCCATTCCTAAAGGACTCATCAGCCATTCTCCCGCCGCCACTTTTTGCTTCTTGCTCAGGTAGTTTTCGCCTCGAACGGTGAAAAGTTCCCCCGGCGGCGACGACCAGCCATTAATGCCGCTTTCCAGCTCCACTTCCCGCAGCGGCCCGGACTTGCGCACCGCCTCCTTCCAGTCCTTCGACATTCTGACGTCTCGGTTTCGAATCCTGGAAACCCCGCTTATTACTGAGGTCTCAGGTTCGAATCCTGCAAACCCCGCTAATTACAGAGGTCTCGGGTTCGAATCCTGCAAACGCCGCTTAAAGAATGTGAGTTGAGAGGCTTGCACGGCAGGGAATTGTGTGTGTATATGCTTTTCCTTTGAATTGTGTGTATGTGCCTTTCCTTTGAATTGTGTGTATATGCTTTTTTTCCTTTGATCCGCCTCTTGCCTGCCTTGCAAACAGGAGAAACGAGATTGTTCTATCTCGCCTCCCTCTGATCTGCAGCACGGGTCACACGGGCCGTCCTTATTTTCATGCATGCATATATGCCCATTGCCATGCAGTCATGATGGGGATTATGTATGTACTGACCTTTATTTACAACCATGTTGTGACAGCTCATCTGTCACTAGCACTCAACTTGCTATTGGGGAACTGGGCCCCACCCCCACTTCATTATGCTCTAATTTGGTCTCTACCAACTTGGGCCCACCTCTGTGCCTTTTTTCTCCAACTTAACAGACAGCATATTCAAAAGGCAGTCACTAAAGCAGGGCAAATTTCCTTTACATGCACTCCAAGCTCTATGGAATGTGCTCCGAAATCTCTGGAATGAATCTGCGCCTCACATGTTTGGAAATTTTCTGGCACTTTAGTCATAACTTTTGGAATCTACCCTGCCGTCCAAACAAATTAGTCGCACAGGTGTCACCCTAAACTAAATTTGACAGCCGTCGACCACGGTCATCTTTTTTGCGGAATCCGAAATCTGGTCTGTTAAATTTGATGGCCGTATGGACTTATTTAGGTATATTTAGGGGAAGTTTATACAAGCTTTTTGAGGAAGCGAAGCTTCACGTAATGGCCCGCTTCTTGGTCAAGATGCATAGTAGAAGAGATGACATCGAAAAGATTTTAAAAATGTCTTAGGGCTACGGCTCTTGGTCCTTAGGCTGTTTGGCCTCGTGGACGTCATTAATCAGCATCTTGGTCAAGACGCTGAGGAGAAGAGACAACATCAAAAAGATTTTAAAAGTGTCTTAGGGCTATGGCTCTTGGTCCCTTAGGCTGTTTGGCCTCGTGGACATCATTAATCGGCTTCTTGGTCAAGATGCATAGTAGAAGAGACCACATCGAAAAGATTTTGAAAGTGTCTTACGACTATGGCTCTTGGTCCCTTAGGTTGTTTGCCTTGTGGATGTCATTAATCAGCTTCTTGGTCAAGATGCATAGTAGAAGAGACCACATTGAAAAGATTTTGAAAGTGTCTTACGACTATGGCTCTTGGTCCCTTAGGTTGTTTGCCTTGTGGACGTCATTAATTGACTTCTTGATCAAGATGCATAGTAGAAAAGATGACATCAAAAAGATTTTGAAAGTGTCTTGAGGTTGCAACTCTTGATCCCTTAGACTGTTTGGCCTCGTGAACATCATTAAAATTCATTCACCATACAATGGGGAGATTTTGCATAGACCGTCAAATTTTCAGTCGAATTGGATTCCCCTTCACCGTTGGGACTGAATTTTGTTATTGAAATCGGGGGAGCGTGGGAATCATTTGATGTTTATCGATTCCGAAGAAATTGCAAAATTATAGAAAAGCCGGTGCATTATCTTAAAGTTGCATGTGATCGTGAGCTGGCTTTACAAGGAAGGGATCAATAGAATGAGCAGTGTATTTTATCGAATTACAGATTTTTCCATCATTGTTTCCAATAACATCAATAATAATTACTAGAAGAACTATAAAATAGTACACTTGAAAATTGAGTTTTCAGATGAGAAAGGCGAAAGAGTCAAAATCCTCATAATAAATAAATGATATACATAAAGTAAAGCGCCCCTCAAGTTAAGGTTTAAGACGACATGACCTGGATTTGATATCTTTAAAGTTGTATTTAAAAATACAGTTATTTAGTTATAGAATATTATAAGAATAAAATGTATATCTTATATATTCATTTTTTGATTTTATGTTATTTTGTGTACATGTTGCACATTTCAGTATTTAATTTATTTTTTTTGGTGTATGAGTTAGTATAATCACCACTATATTTATAGTGTTTTTTTGTTTTGTTTTTTTCATCATTTTCCATAGTTTTTATGATTTTTCTATTTTTTTCTTTATTTTTTATTTTTTCCAATTTTTTTGGTTTTTATTTTTGAGTTTTTCAAAAAAAAATTGTTTTTATTTTTTATGTGTTTTTTTTTTTTTTTTTTTTTTTTTGGGCCTTTTTCATAATTTTTTGTTATTTTCTTCAATTTTTTTCCTTAGTTTCCAATTTCTTTTTTTTATTTTTATTTTTTATTTTCTCCAATTTTTTTTGGTTCCATAGTTTTTGTGTAGTTTTTTTTCTTCAATCATTTCTAATTTCTTTTTTGGTTTTTATTTTTTATTTTTTCCAATTTTTTTTTTGGTTTTTTTTTTAAATTTTTTTGTTATATATTTACACGAAAAATGAGTGCTCTCATCTCCACCCCACTTTGACTGTAAAACACTTTCGGTGTAATTATAAATTTTGTGAGATAGAGAATCAAATCACCCACGTGGTTCTATCTTTCAGAAAGAAGTGCACTGGTAATCTTGTCCTCTATTTTGAAATTTAGAATCGCCTTCTTCTTAGGTTGACTTTCTAGGAATATGACCATTACTTGTCAACTTGTGCGCTAGCAGTTTCAAGTTGTGTGTTTAAAACTTGTATTAGGGACATCATCTTAGGTCATGTTAATCACTAAGAGAGCATCTTGTATTTGTATTTGCATCATTAGTCACAATTGCATTAAATTTAACATCTTTTATTTTTTGTGTTTTTAATATCATTGCATCTACCACGAGGCTTGAGTGTTATTAAGGAAGTCAACAGCCTTTCCTATGTATGTGCATGGCCTCTAAAGGTGCTTTTTAACACCACTTATTTCTTAGATGTAGGTACAAGCACAAGTGAATAGGTTCTACAGATCTCAAAGGGTAAGATTTGGAGGTGTAAGAATAATGCAAAAGCAAAGCATCCCAAAATCAAACTATGGGTCCAACTTACTCTTGGGCATTAGAACATTCAAATCACGTTTCTCACATGTTCCTAATAGTTGATCTAGCACTAGTTTCTATTTTTTTGTCACAACATCTTAGTCAATCAAGGTGGTCAAAGTTAACAACATGCCATAAACCAAATAAGCTATATTTCCATCTCAATCATTCCAATTATCTTTATCTCTATTTTCTTAGATCTTTGTTATTCCAATCTTGACTCCTTTAAGGATTCTAGGGTTTAATCCCATTAGGGTTGTATCCTTATATCCTTTATTATAGGATGTGATTTATTTCTTTATATTTTGGTGAACTTGTAACTTCCATGCCTATCCTTTAAAGTAGATTTTTAAAAAATGCTAGATCAACTTGTCATTGAGTTCATCTATTATTTTTCAAGCCATTATGTTTAGCTTTGTACGCCTAAGGAGCTATTAAGACCCTTAGGTCCTCTTTAATAAAGTGTTAGGTTAAACTCTACTCTTACCACCATGACTACCTATATTATGTTTACTTCCTATGATGATCACATGTTGGATTCTTGTGAGAAAGAAAGATATTATGATCATTATGCATTCATTGAAAGTGTTGAAAATGTAAAAGAAACATGAGATGGTTGATAAGTTGAAATCCTTGTGAAATCAATTAGCTATCATAGATGATTATATGTCCACTTCATTTACTATTGATGCACTTATCAAGATACTTCTTACTAAACAACATGACATGGACACAATTACAACTATAGGGCAAATCATTGATGATGCACAAGCTCCTTATATGGTGGGCCATTTTTCCACAACCCCTAGGTTCCATCCATTCTACCCATAATTTATTTATGACTTCCCCACCCCTATTCTATTTGCTAGCTACTTCACATGTCACATCCCATTTTTACTAGCCTATTATGGACAAATTTTTAAATGTTTAAAATAACCGATTTATTAATGTGTGGGTAGTTAATGTTTTAATATGATGTTTTAAAAGCAATGACTTTATGATTTTTAGGTTATTATGACATCTTTGCTTCGATGAAATGTTCATGATTTAAATTGATAACTGGTCGTACATAATGTTCACACATATTTATGGTTATGAATGATTAATGAATAATTTGACAAAAATGGTTATTTTGGGTATCATATGCAGCTAATATATTTAATTATTACTATTGTTTGTGATTATGATCATTTGTTATTGGCACATGCTAACTATTGTCTATTGTAATGAGGTGGATGTAGGTTCATTTTCCCCCTCGTCTGCAAAGGAAGAGTATCATCTAGGAGAGGGAGGTAGATTACAACAATAAGGAAATTGAACATGCTCTTCGAGATCCCACACATGTGCACAAGTTTGCAATCTAATTGTTTGACGATGCATTGTAAGCATAGTAGGATATGCATGTGTGTTGTCACAAGTTGTGGATGAAGTCTCCAATCGCTTTCATATGGTTGCATGATATCTGATTCATATGAGTTGTCATTTTGTTGGTCGAATGTTACTCTATGCATACCATTATGTGTCGATTGTTTCTGAATTAAGTTATGATTAAACTTGTCTATGTTGAGTTGTTATGAGTTATATCCATATTTCTCATAGTTGAGGTTTATTTGGTTAAGGGAGATTATAATGTTGAGTTTTAAGATTTGATTATGCATTTTGGTTGAAACATTTCTCTTATGGAAATAGATATAATATTTATTTCTAAAAACCTAGGGTTTTCCTCCTTTTGATTTTGAACTATGAGAAAATTTTGGGGGTTGTGAGGCTGTCAAGGCCAACCCCATGGTTAGATTTTTAAAGTTTTTGGCATGCCTTCCTGTATTTTTTGGAGTAGTGGGGAGTGGCATGTGAAGTTCAATTGAAATTCTATTTAGTTTTATCTCCCATCAATCCCATGAGGGAATAGAATTTTCCTGAAGCTTGGGGTTTTTTGTTGATATGGGAATGGAGATTATTGTGAAAGGGGGTGGAATAATATGATGGGGTTTATAGAGAGAAGAGTTGGGCATGGAATCTTGGAATCTCAGGAACAACACAAGCAAGGCATTTCTATGTTTATTGTTCAAGTATGTGGTTGGTTCCTCTCCATTTCAACTTGTGTGTTAGCAGTTTCAAGTTGTGTGTTTAAAATTTGTATTTAGGGATGTCATCTTAGGTCATGTTAACCACTAAGAGAGCATCTTGTATCTGTATTTACATCATTAGTCTTAGTTGCATTAACATTAACATCTTTTATTTTTTTGTTTTTAATATCATTGCATCTACCACGGGGCTTGAGTGCTATCAAGGAAGTCAATGATCTTTCCTATGTCTATGCATGGCCTCTAAAGGTGCTTTTAAACACCACTTATTTCTTAGATGTAGGTACAAGCACAAGAGAATGGGTTCTACAAATCTCGAAGGGTGAGATTTGGAAGTGTAAGAATTACACAGAAGCAAAGCATCCCATGATCAAACTATGGGTCCAACTTACTCCCATGCATTAGAACATTCAAATCATGTTTCTCACATGTTCCTAATAGTTGATCTAGCACTAGTTTCTATTTTTTGTCACAACATCTTAGTCAGTCAAGAATGTCAAAGTTAACAACACGCCATAAACCAAATAAGCTATATTTCCATCCCATTCACTCCAATTATCTCTATCTCTATTTTCTTAGATATTTGTTAATCCAATCTTGACTCCTTTAAGGATTCTAGGGTTGTATCCCATTAGGGTTGTATCCTTATATCCTTTATTACAATATGTGATGTATTTCTCTATATTTTGGTGAACTTGTAACTTCCATGCACCTATCCTTTAAAGTAGAACTCAAAAAAATTATGCTATCAACTTGCCATTGAGCTCATTTATTATTTTTCAAGCCACTATATTTAGCTTTTTATGCCTAAGAAGCTACTAAGACCTTTAGGTCCTCTTTAATAAAGCATTAGGTTAAACCCTAATCTTTCCACCATGACTACCTCTATAATGTCTACTTCCTATGATGATCACATGTTAGTTTCTTGTGAGGAAGAAGGATATTATGATCATTATGCATTCATTGAAAGTGTTAAAAATGTAAAAGAAACATGAGATGGTCAATAAGTTGAAATCCTTGTGAAATCAATTAGCTATCATGGATGATTATATGTTCACTTCATTTACTATTGATGCTCTTATCAAGATACTTCTTACTAAACAACATGACATGGACACAATTACGACTATAGGGTAAAAAATTGATGATACACAAGCTCCTTATATGGTGGGCCATATTTCCCCAAGTTCCCCTAGGTATTATCCATTCTACCCATAGTTTATTTATGACTTCCCTACCCCTATTCCATTTGCTAGTTACTTCACATGTTACATCTTGTTTTTACTAGCCTATTATGGATAAATTTTTAAATGTTTAAATAACTTATTTAACATATGTGTAGTTAATGTTTTGATATGATGTTTTAAAAGTGATGACTTTATTATTTTCATGCTATTATGACAATTTATTATTTAGTTTCTTCTATGAAATGTTCTTGATTTGAAATGACGACTGGTTGTACATAATGTTCACACATGTTTATCGTTATGAATGATTAATGAATAATTTGATAGGAATGGTTATTTTGGGTATCATATGTAGTTGATATATTTAATTATTATTATTGTTTTTTATTATGATCATTTGTTATTGACACGAACTAACTATTGTTTATTGTAATGAGGTGGATGCAAGTTAATTTTCCCCTTGCCTACAAAGGGAGAGTATCATCTAGGAGAGGGAGGTAGATCATGAAAATAAGGCAGTTGAACCATGCTCTTTGAGATCCCACACATGTGCACAAGTTTGCAATCTGATTGTTTAATGATGCATTGTAAGCATAGTAGGATTTGCATGTGTGTTGTCACAAGTTGTGTATGAAGTCTTTAATTGCTTTCATATGGTTGCATGATATCTGATTCATATGAGTTGCCATTTTGTTAGTTGAATGTTACTCTATGTGATACCATTATGTGTCATTTATTTCTGAATTAAGTTATGATTAAACTTGTCTATGTTGAACTACTATGAGTTATATCTATATTTCTCATATTTGAGCTCTTATTTGGTTAAAGGAGATATTAATGTTTAGTTTTAAGATTTTATTATGTATTTTGGTTAAAACATTTTTCTTATGGAAATAGATATAATCTTTATTTCTAAAAACCTAGGGTTTTCCTCCTTTTGGTTTTGAACTATGAGAAAATTTTGGGGTCATAGGGTTGTTGAAGCCAACCCCATGGTTAGATTTTTAGAGTTTTTGGCATGCCTACCTATGTTTTCTGGAGTAGTCAGGAGTGGCATGTGGAGTTCAGTTTTTTTAATGAGTTTTGTCTCCCATCGAGCCCATGAGGGTGTAGGATTTTCCTGAAACTTGGGGTTTTTAGTTGATATGGGAGTGGAGTTTATTGCGGAAGGGGGTGAAAGAATACGACGAAGATTGATCTGACCGAGCATGTTTCCATGGGGAGCACCAATAGTTTTCATCAAGAAGGACAAGACTCTACGTTTGTTATATATTATAGAATGCTCAATAAAGAAACAATTAAGAACAAATATCCATTACCTCACACATGGATCAAAGAGTAGGTTCAAACACTAGGATCTATAAGCCTATTGTGTCTAACACAATACTATTGATTTAGTTGTATGTGTAAAATTAGACTAACTAATAGTGTTTTTCTTTTCTTTGAATTAAGAGGTGGGAGGATCCAAGTTAGGGAAATGACCTACAAGAAAGAGCAAGGGTAGGAATCAAACCAATTTAGAAGGGAATTCCACCCATCCACCTTATGAGGAGGAGATATTCTATCCAACTTTGAGACCCTGGAGTCAACTATGGGTCGTGTGAAATTAAACAAAGGAAAACAAGTGATACCCAAGATTGAAAGTAAACCAAAATCAATGAAACCCTTTGTAGTGTGTGACATGCCTTTTGTCTATGGACGCAATGCCCCAACCATAAGTAGGGAGGTATTGAAGGAGTACCTACATGTACATCAATCCTCTAATAGTGTAAAGGTAGACTCTAAGGATGAAGAACCTGAGGAAGTCAAAGCCAAGTAGTATTTTGAAAGTTGTATTAGAGAATCCTTTACTATAACTAAGGATATGTAACTCTAATCTTTCTTGAAATAAAATCTATGCTATTTTCTCTTTTCTTAAAAACTTGTATGATGTTTAAATTGCCAATTAATATCAAACCTAATAAAATTTTGAAATGGGTTACTTGTGCTAATGCATGATAAACTTGGATGTACTAGGATACTATAGTATGCACAAGAATGAATATGGGAAGTGTCCCTAGTGTTTCAAGCTAGGCCTCAAATGACCCAACCGCTAAGCTTGATCAAATTATCACTGCACTAAATGAAACTAGGGAAAGGATAGTAGCCTTAGAGAATCAGATTCAAGGACCTAGAGAGCATGAGGAAGAGGTTGAACAAGATCAAGAACTTAGTGTAAAGGAGAGGCAAGATGAGCCACTACCTAGCCAACTTAATCAAGAAGTTGAAAGATATGTAGATGTAAGAAACCATCTAGAAAATAAACTTGCTTGAGATATGCAGAAGGTGAACTCGACTAAGTTTGATGGTACGGTTTTTGCAGACGGAACCAAAGCATGGCTTAGTGAGATGAAAAATATTTTGATATTCAAATTTATTTAGAGATAACTAAAGCTGTTTGGGGAGCATACCAACTCTTAAGGGAAGCCTCTACCTAGTGGGATAATAAGAAAATAAAAATGGGAATTGATTCCACTAACCTAACATGTAATTACTTTGTGACCTTGTTTAGGCAAAGATGGTTACCTCAACTCTATTTTGACCAAAGTTGACCAATTTTCATAATTTAAGGCAAGGGGACATGTCAGTAATGGAATATTGAGAGAAGTTCACCATACTTCTCAAATATGTTCCTCAATATTAACATGATGAATGGTTTCACATTCAAAAAAATTTCATGGAAATAAATCGTGAGGTCGAAGGAGAGGTGAATGTGCATGAACCTTCATCCATGGATTAGGTATTCAAGAAAGCTATAAAGAAAGAAACAAATATTAAGTCCATCATCGCCTTGAGAGACAAGTTACATAAGAAGTTTGGGAACTTGAAGACATCTTCTTCATTCAAAAAAAAAATTGAAACTGAAACCAAAATTCTAAACAAAGGTTCAATGACAAATATGCTAAGAACAACAATGGTTCAGGGTTTAAAAAGAGGAGAAATGAATCCAAAGGAAGGAATAGGAATAGAGAGTAAAGGATGTCAAAAAGGAGAGGATCACCAAGAGATTGTTTCACTTGTGGAGGAGATCATTAGGTGAATAATTATCCAAACCAGAACCAAGGAAATAGTTTGAGGAATCCTCCACTAGCCTCTCAACAAATAGCCTTCCAACAAAGAATCCATGTGACAGTTGACAATCACCACTTTTGACTACCAAATTGCTCCAATTGAGACATTAGGTACACTTTTTAGTTTCCCTATTTCTATATTAATAGATACTAGAGCTACAAAGTGTTTTGTGGAACCAAGAGTGCTTAGTTAAATTCTTGAAAGGGTTGGCTTTATGGATAACTCGTGGTTTGTGCAATATGAAAATCAAGCAAAAGCTAAGGTAGAGTAATGCCTATTTGAAGCTAAGATAAAACTACGTACCTTCTCCATTGATGAACCTAGGATGAATTGGATTTAGTGCCATGGGGAAAAATTCAATTGCTTTACAAAAATTGTTGAATGCCTAGACGACTTTGGAAACCAAGTTCAAATTCAGGGGGTTAAGCTTGAAATAAAACTAAGGCAAATTTTAGCCCTATAGCTGAAAAAAGTAAGACAAAAAGGGTGTGAAATGTATGTAATCAAGGTGGATTAGTTGGAAGATTCCAAGGAACTCATGTTGCAAGATTACCCTTTTCTCCATGATTTTCAAAATATTTTTCCTAAATAATTTCCTGGACTACCTCCTCAAAGGGAATTTGATTTGTCAATTGATATAATCCTAGGATTAGAACCTCAATCCAAATCTCTATACTGAATGATGATAACGGAGCTTATGGAGCTAAAGGATCAATTGTAGGAACTACTTTTAAATAGATTGATCCGACCGAGTATGTCTCCATGGGGAGCACCAATAGTTTTCATCAAGAAGGACAAGACTCTACGTTTGTTATATATTATAGAATGCTCAATAAAGAAACAATTAAGAACAAATATCTATTACCTCGCATTGATGATCTCCTTGATCAAATGCATGGTGTAACCATTTTCTCTAAAATTGACCTT
Source organism: Cunninghamia lanceolata (assembly GCA_027924645.1). Lineage (NCBI taxonomy): Eukaryota > Viridiplantae > Streptophyta > Pinopsida > Cupressales > Cupressaceae > Cunninghamia > Cunninghamia lanceolata. The sequence goes on along the minus strand of BSBN01001495.1, from coordinate 6,360,248 downwards.
AGAGTGGGATATCACCAACAAAGAATCAAAGAGGAAAACATCCCTAAAATAACTTTTAGAACAATATATGGTCATTATGAGTTTAATATTACCATTTGCATCGATTATTGCACCAGTTGGATTCACAAACTTGATGACTAGTGTCTTTCGAGATTACCTGGATAAGTTTGTGCTTTTCTTTCTGGATGATATTTTGATATATTCCAGAAATGAGGAAGAACACTTATATCATTTAGGGTTAGTGATGTAGCATTTGAGAGAGCATAAGATTTATGGAAAAGTATCCAAATGTGCATTCTTTCAAAAGGAAACTTGCAATACTTGGGTCACGTTATTCTACCAAAGGAATTTCTATTGACATGAAAAAAATAAAAGTCATTAAAGAGTGGCCAACACCAAAAAATGTTCATGAGGTGTGTAGTTTTATGGGATTGATAGGGTATTATATGAAGTTTGTGCTAAACTTTTCTAAAATAGCCAACCCTGTCACTTCACTTCAAAGGAACGGTTGTCAATTTGTATGGTCAGATAAGTGTGAGGAAGATTTCCAAATTATAAAAGAAAGATTAACTTCAACCCCAATTCTTAGAGTTCATGATCTTGAAGGTCATTTTGTAGTCATCATAGATGCATCGAGTGAAGGCTTGGGAGGTGTACTTATGTAGGATGGTCAAGTTGTGGCCTATGAGTCTAGGAAACTCCATCCATATGAGTTGAATTATGCTCCACATGATTTAGAACTTACAATGATAGTTCACTTTCACACAACCAAACTTGAATGCACGCTAAAGGTGAGGGCTAGAATTCCTATTAGACTGAGATTTCAACATCAACTATATTAACGGAAAGGAAAATCAAGTGGTTGATTCTCTTAGTCATAGATGGAATATCACCATGATGGCTAGTGTTTGATCAACTTTCTAAGAGAAAGTTTTGAAGTATCCTTCAGGAGATGAATTCTATGAGCAATTCAAGAAAGTTGTCTTAGAAAATCTATAGGATTTCAGATATTGTGGGTATCAGTTCGATCTTAGTAGGTTATTAAGGTACCAAGGTAGAATGTATGTTCTAAACCAAGGAGGTTTAAGAATGTTAGTGCTGAGAGAAGCTCATTGTGTGCCTTATTCTAGACACTTAAGTGTAACCAAGTTGATGGCTAATCTAAAACCACTATATTTTTAGAAAGGAATCAAGTAAGATGCAGCTATTTTTGTGGCTAGATGTTTACAGTCTTAACGGGTTAAGGTTGAACACATGCACCTTGTCAGATTACTTTATCCTCATGATGTACCAGATTGGAAATGGCAAGTTAATCAACATGGATTTTGTTCAGGATCTTCAAATGTCTAGGAACTACCATGATATGATCCTAGTAGTAGTAGACAAGCTCACGAAAGTCACACATTTTACACTAGGGAACTTGACTGGTGGTGCACCAATTCTTGCAAGGAGATTCATTCAGGAAATCTTTAAACTCCATGGAGTTCTAGAAAAGATTATCTCAGATAGAGATGTGCAAATAACTTCAAGGTTTTGGTAAACCTTGTTTTCAACATTGGGAACTCAATTGAACATCATTTCATCTTATCGCCCAGAGACCAGCGGTCAAACTAAAAGGGTGAATCAACTATTATAAGATTTGTTATGGATGTACTGTATGGACTAGAAGTACAAATGGGAAGAATACCTTCTACTAGTCAAGCTTGTGTATAATAATTCCTATCACTCTACTTTAAAAATGGCTCCACTTGAAGCACTATACAATAGAAAATCTAGGACACCTATTAGTTGGGATAAACTGGAAGATAGGGTAAGCATTGGGCCAAAAGTGTTAGTAAAGATGGAAGAGAAAGTCAAATTGATTAGGAAAAGGTTGGATGAAGCTAATGTTAGGCAAAAGAGTTATGCCGGCTTGAAGTGGACAGTGAGGTAGTTTCTATGGGAGATAAAGTTCTTAAAGTAAAACCTCACAAGAGTTTGATTAAGGTTGGTAATCAAAAAAGTTGGCTTCTAGATATGTAGGCTCTTTTTAAGTGCTTGAAGTCATTAACCTAGTTGCATATGCAACTAGCCTTGTCACCTACTCTTGCTCTGTTGCATAATTTTTTCCATGTGTCTTATTTGAAAAGCATATATCAAATTTTTCTCATGTTCTTGATTGGAATTCTTTATAGGTTGTAGACCTAGGGGTGGTAATGATAGCTCCTCTTAGAGTGCTCGAGGTTCGCAAGCTCTGCTTGCATAATAGAAAGTAACTCAGTGTAAGGTCCAATGGGACTAATTTTTAGAGGACAGTGCCACTTGGGAGGACTATGAAGAGTTTCATAGAGATTTTCCTTCAATTAGTGCAAAGTAGTTTTCTTGATAAATAGGCCTTTGGTAAATGGCCAACAACTTGGAAGGGTAATTTGCTTGCAAATCACTCCCAACTGAACTACAAGTGTAGGGAGTTCTACTAGCATTGATTAATTCCTCCACACTTCCTCTAATTTTATCTCTTAAACCAATGTTGTCATTGTCACTAAAATAACTCATCTTGACCCTTAAAATATATACAACAAAAAACAACAATTTTGGTATAAGCAAAAAACAATAGACTTTATATGCATTGAAAGTAGAAAGAAATAAAAATAACAACCATTACTTTCATTAAAGTGTAAAAAAATGAATTTAAACATAGAAACCTTAAATAAGGTAAAAGAATGAGATTTAGAATGTCTTAGAGAGAAAAATAATAAGAGCATACTCATTGTTTAGTCAAAAAAAATAAAAATAATAAAAATAATAATTTTGAGATAAAACATAAGTTAAACACATTGTGATTAAACTAGTTCAATCGCAATATGTTATTTATTCAACTTATAGCTATTGTTTACAAATATTTAAACAACTTAAAGTAAACAAAAGAAAATTGAAAAATAAAAAATAAAAAATAAAAAACTTGTTACAAATCAAATAACAAAAAAAAATCGAAAATCGATGGATTGTGTCATTCATATACCTTCTTCCTCCTTCCTCCTTCCTTTATTTTTAGTTTTCCTCCTTGTTTTCAACTGTAAATTGTAACATATAAAAAATGTGAGGTAGGTTTTTTAGAGTCAAATACCATTTCCTTAATGTTGAAGAGCCTTATGGGCTCCCCATAAAAGGTTGGTTTTTTTAAAGTGTTTTTAAGGCTTAAATTTGATAGTTACAAAGGATGTCCTAATGTTGGGGACAATAGGATATCCCCACAAGATTACCAAAAAGAAGGTTATCTCAAGAAATGTCTTCCACTTTGAGGGAACTTTTTGGGGATGTCCCCCAAAAAATGTGGGATAGGGAGGTGATGTTATGTGCCCATACCTTGGTCCCCCAAATGTCCCAAAAAGAGAAACTTTATAAAAAATTGAAGAAGCAACATTAAGGTACACTAATTCAAACCCAAACAAAGACAAAAGTAGACTTGACCTTGTATTCAGGAAAATTTGACATACACAATTTTGCTTGTGTAGATGGATGATTGAATGTTTATGGTTGTGGTCATAGGAGAAGAAGGCGAAGTGTAAGTCCCTATGAAAAATGAATGGAAGCCCAAATTGATCTTGTGGTACCTGAGGATGAGGCAACAAGAAATGGATATAAGACACTGGTTGCCTAAGTTGAGGGGGAATTCTAAGAACATGTGCAAGATTGTGATATGTCTTCATTATTTTTCTAGAAGGTCAATCTAATAAAGAAGGAAGGTGATTGGAATGAAAAAGTTTTCTTCCCATACCTCTTGCATTAGATCTACTTGAATCTTTGGGCACGTCGAGCAAATGATCTTATCCTTCAATTGTCTCATGTTTTTCAATGTTGTCTTCGGATATTTCAATGAGTGTATGTGTTTGTTCATCTTATTGAAATTAATTTGGATGTTTTTGTTTGTTTGGTAGTGATATAGGAAGTGTATGAATTTTATTTTGTTTGCTTTTATATTTTTGTAATGTTTTTTATATTTTATGTTTTAAGTAAACAAACTAATCTAATAGAAATAATAAAAAAAAATTTAATCTAATTGCTTGAAATAAACAAATTAATCTACTTTTATCTTCACTAAAATGAATATATGCAACTTTTTTTTAATTTTTAGAATGCAATTAAATTAATAGATACAATACAATAAAAAATTATTATGTTTTGATAACTAAATTGAATAAATGTAGAAACTAAATTTCACCTTTAATAAAAAAAATATTTTACATAGGAAAATACCTTTTTTTACAAAAATAGATGAATCTTTTTGCAACCATCAATATATTTATATAGAAAAATTAATCTTTAATTCATGGAAATAATCTTTGCCTTTTCAAGATTTGAAATAACTCTTTGAAGTAAAATATAGACAAGAAGCTATTTTTCCAACTAAATTCTAACAATGATTTCTTTGTGTTTTAAGGTTTCTATAGATTGATCTATGTTTGAGGTTTTCTTTCAGAAGAAATTTACTCTTCCCTGAGGGATTTCCAATATCTCCCCATAATTTATTTCCAATAAATCTTAGAGAGTTCCTACAAGGATGTTGTAGTAAAATCCTCTTAGGATCTAAGCTTCTAGAAAAAGAATTGTATTTATTTTCAATTAAATTTATTGCCTCTTATGATTTGGGAAGTGGAAACAAATAAACAAGCATAGAAAATGACAAACAAAAAAAGATATACATAGAACAATTTAATTCCTACCTTTAACTTTTCTATACTAACAAAATACACTACACTAATGTAAAAAATCTTTCTATAAACAGTATTTTCCTAATATACCATACAAAATAATTACAATGAATTAATCTAAAATTGAACTTCAACAACTGGAGATAGATATGTTGTAGGCATAAAGCAAACTTGATGTGGCTTGGTGTCCTCAAGAATCCCTTTCCAATCTTCTCCTTCATGTGTAGTTGTTTGTGGCTTGGTCTCCAAGGAAAAGGAGAAGGGGATGCAAATCCTAAAGTAATCCTAGAGTTGTAGTAAAGTTGGTTGGATGAAGAACTAGTTAAAATGAATTCTCAAGAGATTTGAAAGCAATGTTTTTTGCAAGAGAATATTGCTAGAGTGTTGGCTATCAATAAATAAATTTGTGAACCTTGTAAAAGACTCATTAAATTTTTTGTAACACATGTATCAAATTCACCAACACAAAAAGTGGACCTAAATTGGGTTTAATTGAAGGAGGAACCAAAGAAAAATTGAAATAAAATCATGTTTTAAAGAGAAATTACACATACAAACAAAGTGAGAAAATTTGTCACTTCCACACAAGTTTGTTACTTTCAACAGTTAAGAATTCATTAGGGAAAACAATAGAAAGTCATGGAAAATGATAGAAAGTTGTGGCAAACACTAGAAATTCATAGAGAAAAAGTTGCAGTAGTGTGTTGTTTAGAATGTGATTCAGACAAAATGTGGGTGAGTCAGACTCTGACGTAACACAAACTATATTCTTGCAGAGGTGACCTCCCAGTCACTCTTGCTCTCATGGAAAAATCTAATCAAGCAATGGTGGTACTGATGGGTTATCTTGTTTTCTAGTGAGAAGAACATCATAGATCGTGGTTGGGTTGATCGTATTTGTTTGTTGACTATTTTAGTTGTTGTGATCATTGTTGCTTAGTTGTTGTCCTTGAAATCATTGAATTGTTGTTGTTGTAATACTAATGTGACCTGGAGGGTCCTTTGTTCCAATCTTGTTTAACTCATTGTTTGCAAAGACGCAAAAAGTATCAAGCCTCTTCTATTCAAGATCAATCAACTCTTCAAGGAGTCTAAGTTCTTGGCTGCACAACTCCTTTCCCTATCTTTGCTCATTTTCTTGTTGAATCAGCCTCAAGATTTTCTCTTGTTCTTGGGTTGTCTCTTTACTTTGATGTAGTTTTATGGGGAGGTTTGTTCTGATTTCCTCCAAGACTGATTCCATCCAATCTTCCCTCACACCAAGGCACATCGACTACTTCATGGAGAAGATGGATGTGTTGATGTGTTTGAATGTTCATTTTTATGTTGAGTGTTTATGCCTCATGACAAAATTGAGGGCTTCCTCAATGTTTGAATGTATGAACATTTATGTTGTATGCTTTGTGGTGAAATCAAGGGCTTGAATGTTGACTGTTGAACGTTGTATTCCTCGTCGTGAACTTGAGGGCTTGAATGTTGTGTGTTTCTGAATGTTTAAAATGAAATTTCTAAATGCAATTAATTATAAATGAATGCATGCACTTTTTTATTCTTTTTCCAATTTTTATGGTGATCTAATTACTATGAAAAGAAATATGCATGCAATTATTTATGACTTTTCCTAATGTCGTGTAACTATGTTGTGTTTTTTGAGTTTTAAATTTTAATCTATCCAAACAAATTTGTAACTACTCTAAGAAAACAAGAAATTTAATGTAACATCCACATTCTAAAAACATAGTAAAACCAGAAATTTTACCATAGAGTAATTCAACAAGGTAAAAATGAGAGAAAATTTTTCTTTTATTTAACATATAATCAAGTAACTACAATTACAAGATTTCTCTTTACAAAATACAATAAATCATATTGTCTTTCTCAATTACAATATTTGCAAAGTAAATCAATTACATACACAAATTTGGAATAATTACTGCTTCTGAATATCTGACATCTTTATCACAAATCCTGGCATGTTTCCTACTTGGAGAGAGAGTATCTTTCCAGTGATTTACCTCCATCCATAGACCGGCGGTCTCCCACACATCTTCCACATACGAAGTGACCCTACCCTTCATGAGGAATACAGACCAAAGGTGACCAGTGGTAATTTACCTTTTCTGAGTACATAGTGTTGTATCCTACACAACTCTATCAACCATACAACCCTAGATACCCTCTAGCTAAGTATGATTTCTGATAAGTTGTGCAATCTAGATATAGTGAAACGACAATGCATGCAGAAAATGAATGCATTACTTTGGCCAAAGTTTTAATATCAATAATGTTCATAATGAACGTGGTCGCAGTGTTCACCCACCCCTACTAGACTTGGATACTATCGTATTCTCGCAGTTTATTCACACCAACTATATTTACATAAATAGTTTAATCATCTTGTCATAATAATAGTTTTCTTGACTTAGATAATTCTATATGACATAACTAATCATTTTGTTCATAATCGACTCTAGGGTTTTCCTATTAACCCTTGGATAATATGATATTTCAAAATATCCATATCTCATTTCTATGAGTCTAAGGTTTATAAATGACCTTTGGTTTAACTCAACCAAGGTTAAGAATACTATGGTTTTGTAATAGATAATAACTCCTATACAAAAGGAATGTGAATACTTTCAACTTACCTTCACGTGATGTCATTGACCATCACTTCTTATATACTCACATATGATTCTATACAAAGTCATTTCTAGATAGACTTAGTATATTCCAACATAATGGTTTACTATTAAGCTATACTCATCAAGATTAATAGAATAGACATCAAAGATGGTCCTACGACATTTATCCCGTCTTCCAAACTATCCCTAGTTCTTCTACCACTCAATAGGTTTTACCATAGTTATCATGGATCACCAAGAATCTAAGTTCTTTCGATAAGGAAATGTTTTTGACCAATGTATAGAAATTAACCCAAGAATGGTTTCAAAATGATAATATCACCATTTAATACTTTAACCCATATTACTCATAACTAGTAAGTTTTTCCTATCATATAGCATTTGCACTAATTCAATAGAACTCTATTTCATGATTAACTTATATCTATGTCGTCGAATGGCCTCATTTGAAACTCACTCATTGAGGTGACTGGTTTTCATGACTCTTGATAACTACGTTATCCTTCTTCAAGTATGTGATAATAGAAGTCATTTGGTCTTCCATACTATATTTTGACAAATATCACAGTTTTAAAACAATAAGCACAGGGTCGACCTTGTAAGATAATGAAATAGATTTCATTGTTATTACATGCATCGGCCTTTTTAGGCTAAGTCGACACTCACTGGTTTATACTAAGATAACATAACAGTCATATAATGACTCCATATCCTTTTAAGCATAGTCGACTCTCTCCTTGTTTTGTATAAAAGTAATGAACTTAAGAAATAAGCTACTCTGCATAATCGATTGCTCTTCATATAGCAGTATAGAAGACTTAACAATCATACGAATATTCATTGCCTTTTGAATGCATAAATTGCAAAAGTGTTTACCTGACAGTGGCGATTTACTGAGATGTAATGGCAGATAGAAATATTTATGTATTCGACCCAGACAACCGTGTTCTCACCTTTCTCTAACTTCTTCTCTCACTACCCACCGCGAACTCTCTACTTCCAATGACCAAGACTATGCAAAAATAACATGCCAACAAAAGATGCGGCCATCGACTAGCTGAGTCATGGATTTAAGGGCTCAACTAGACTCTTAATGAGTTGTCCCATCTATTCGTTCCCACTCCTTTGCAGTTTTTATAACACATTTTATTCAAAACGGTTTGCTTCATGATTCAATTCCAACTGCCAGCTATAAAAATGCAAACATCAACATATGTCGATCATGCAATCATCATTTGGGGAGATCAGGGAATGTGGTCGGATTAACCACCACTCCTCTTCTAAGAGGCCGCCAAGACATTTAAACCATCTTTGAGCAATTAATAAACACAAGGAGTGATTCGATCCATCATGCAGTTACAATGAAGGCACTCCATAATATATGCCTATGGCTGCTCAAGAGTAAGCATTATTAACTTATCATGAGGTATTATCCTCATTCGATGCATAAATATATACTTATTTGTTTATATCAAATATGGTTTACATAACATCATCTCTATTTGATAGTTATGATTTGATCAATAAAAATAATAGTAATAAAACAAAGGTTTACGGATAATGTGAATGGGTTGAGCTTCCCCTTCACAATCCTTCGTTAAAATCACGTCAACTTGTCTTAACAAAATCGTCTTGACGTTAAAAGTCGACAACAAAACCTAAAGTGACTTAATAATAATAACACAACCATTTTACGACAATGATGTCGTAATTTTTACATTAAACGTAAATGGTCATAGTTCCTACTTAGATGACGTCGTTTATGTTACAAACGACTATGATGACACACTACGGCTTGAAAAGATTCGAAAGCTATCGACTACCTATCGATTGGGTTCAAAAGTAAACTGACAAGACAAGACTTACCTCTTACGACATTGGTTCACGTTTTCGTTAAACACTAATACTCGTTTGGCAAATAATCACTCGTAACCCAAGGTCTATATCTCTCTCCTCAGAATATACTCTCTCTCTCTTTTCTCTGAGAGTCATCTGAAAACTTGTAATCCTGTATCAAACTTGTAATCAACAAATTATGATCAGTGCATCATTATTCAAATAATAAACCAAATCTCATAATGCAATAACATATTTATTTCCATAATTCCATAAATGACATTCAATATAATCTATATCATTCCTTGACATTAATCTAAACATCATAATAGATTTACTTATGTCCAAGTAAAAGTAAAAAGTATAGCAAGATAAAAATTGGGGATGTAACATTTAATATAGCAAATAAAATAACTCTATTCTAACTCTATTCTATCAAGATAAAGAAAAATGATGCTTTACTTCCTCAAGAGCAAGATGTGAGCTAATTACTAATAAAATAATAAAGATCCTATGATAATGAGTGCTAGTGCCAAGCTATATCCTCAGAGGTCCTGTGGCAACCGTCTCCTCCTCTGCAATGGCAAGGTCCTCTTAGTGACAAGGATAAAAATGAGGATGTAAGCAAATTAGAAATTAGCTTAGAACCAATAACAAATTTGAATGGAAAAGGTCCTCTAGGTCTTGTATGAGCATAAAAATCCTAAGGGGAGAAGCTATGCATAAGCTTGGAGATCCTAAGAATGCATGAAAACTATCTCCTCCTAAGGCAATGCTAAAGTTAAATGCTTGAAATGAAAAGGCTCACAAAGTCCTGCACGAGAAGCTTGGAAGCTTCTATCCTAAACTAAACTAATCTTTGAAGAAACTAGAGCTTCTTAAATATTAGAAGATGAAATGAATATTCAAAGATGTTAAACAATAGAGAATGAAGGGGTATTTATAAGTAGAAATGAGAGGGAAGATATGAAGAGATAAGAATGAAAGAATTAATTAATTGAAGAAGAAATGGAAACTTTGTCAAGAATAGATGAAAATATTGTTAGGATTAAGGTGTCATCAACCTTGTAAATCCTATGTAATTAATACTCCTAATGTTGTTTGTAAATTTCCATAAGGGAAGATGTATTCACCAAATAATGGTCTTGTTTTAGCAACATTTGGATCCCAGTACCTGATGGGGGATGTGGGGGGCTTTCTAGTAGAAGTTATGTTAGGGTTTTTTCCCCTAGAAGGCAACACTCTTTTAATAAGGGCATTGTTTTACGGTTGTGTTGTTGTAGAGAGTTGAGACTCAAAAATAGGTGTTGTTGGATTGAAGAATGAAGAAGAGGTTATTATTGATATATTGTAAACTCTATTGAAGTTAATATAGACTGGTGCATCTCTTCTTGTGTGGATTTTTTTCTCGAAAGGGTTTCTTCACATAAACAATATGTATGTGTTCCATTTTTTTGTTTCGTTATTTCTTTGTATTGTTGATTTGATTTCTTATAATCTTCATTTGGTTCTACACTAGATTAAAATAGTTATAATAATTTAAATTAGTTTTCCATTCTATAGTTGTTCACCTTCATTTTTAACATTTGGTATCATAGCCTAGCCAATTTTGTGTCTTGGGTGGGAGTGTGAAGGGTTTTTGAGTTGTAGTGGGAGTTTTGGTTGAAACTTATTTTACAGGTTTATGTAGAAGCCATGGCTACATCCTCATCCAATTGGACATAAAAAATTCAATGGAATAAGTTATGAGCTATGGAAGTTGAAAATGGAGGATCTACTTGAAGAAAGAGATCAATGGTTGGTTCTAACAAAAGAAAAGAAACCTGATGCAATCAGTCAAGATGAGTGGAACAAGATGGAAAAAAAGGCACGTGGTACAATCCGCTTGTGTCTTACAAATTCTATCCTACTAAATGTCTCTAAAGAAAAGACCGCATTTGCATTATAGAAACAGTTGGGTGGGATCTACCAAGCCAAAATTCTGGTAAAAAAACTTTATTTGAAAAGAAAGTTATTTTCACTTAAAATGAAGGAGGGTGATTTGATAACAGGGCATTTGAATACATTTAATTTAATTTTGAGTCAGTTGGCTTCTATTGATGTTAAGATAGATGAAGAAGATAAATGTAACATGTTACTTTGTTCTTTGCCTAAGTCATGGGAAAATTTTATCCTTGCTATTAGTGTTAATCTTGAAGAACTAAAACTGGATGATCTTGTTGCAACTCTGTTGGCACAGGAAATAATAAAGAAGGCTATGGATAGTTCAAATGATGCAATCCATGTTAAGGGAAAGTCTAGGAAAAGAGGACAAAAGGGAGATCAGAAGGACCCAAGGATAGTTCTAAGAGCAGATCTAAGACACCCGGGAAAAAGAAAACAGTGAAGTGTTGGAACTACGAAAAGAGGGGACATGTGAAGAAGGAATGCCAAAATGAAAAGAAGTAGTTTGATTCCTCCATAGAGAAGTCCTCATATTTAGGTGATGATTTTTTGATTTCTTCTTGTAGTGTTATGTCTAATGAACAATGGTTGATTGACCCAGGTTGCTTCTATCATATGACTTCTTATAGAGAATGGTTTTCCACATACGAGAAGTATGATGGAGGTGAAGTATACCTTGGTGACAACAGTTCATATCCTATCATTGATTGGGGCAAGGTACAATTGTTTTTTAATGATGGGAGGATGAAAACCCTCCCTGGTCTTTTACATATTCTAGGTTTAGCTCAAAATTTGATTTCAGTTTCAAAATTGAATGATGTCGGAATGCATGTAACATTTGATAAGCATGGTTGCAGATTGGTAAGAGGGAGTTTGGTGATAGCAAGAGGGACAAGGAAGGGGACTCTATTTAAGATAGAAGCCACTACTGTTTATAACTCTACTAATGTAACTAAAAAATCTAAAAATATTTGTATGTTGTGGCACCACAAATTGGGCCACATAAGTGAAACTAGTTTAAAAACCATTTTGAATAAAAAATTGTTATCTATGGTTTATCTTATTCTAATGAGAATTTTAATTTCTATGAACATTATGTGTTTGGAAAATAGAATAGAAATCCATTTCCTTCAGGCAGTTATATATCTAAGAATAAATTGGAAATTATGCATTCATATGTATTTGGTCATGTGGATGTTGAATCAATTGGAAAATCTAGATATTTTATTTCCTCCATTGATGATGTCTCAAGATTTACCTAGAATTATTTTATGTGACATAAATCTAAAGTATTCACTAAGTTTAAGGAATTTAAAGCCTTAGTTGAAAAGCAATCAGATTGTAAAATAAAGGTTTTGAGATCTAACAATGGAGTGGGATATTGTTCTGAGAACTTTGATGAATTCTACAAGCATGCAAGAATTGTTATATAGAAGACTACTCCATATACTCCATAGTAGAATGGAGTGGCAAAAAGGGTGAATTGGACAATCATGGAAATAGCCAGAAGTATGCTAAATGGTTCATAGTTGAATAGATGCTTTTGGGCAAAAGATGTGAGTACTGATTGTTACTTGTTGAACAGATCTCCTTGCAAGGCTCTTGAAACAACTCCTTATGAAGTGTGTATAGGTAAGAAACCTTTTGTTTCATATTTAAGGGTATTTGGCTGTGAGGCTTATGTCCATGTGGCTAAATAAAAATGATCTAAGTTGGACCCAAAAGCTGAAAAGTGCATTTTCATTGGATATGGTGATGATGTTAAAGGTTATAAGCTTTGGAAAACACTAACCCATAAGATTATCTATTCTAGAGATGTCATTTTCAGGGAACTTAAAGTTATTTTAGATTCTAAATAGCCAAGAGAAAAAAGATAAGCAAAGGAGAGCGCACTTTGAGATTAAGAAGGAAGATGCACCTCTGAAAGAACAGAGAGATGGATTTGAGGATGAGGATGATGAAGATGAAAAAGAAGAGGGTTCGGGTGAGGTTACTGAGCAAACTAAAGAGATTGGGGAAGATAACCAAGAAGAAGTTGAGCAAGCTCAATAATAAGCAATGCCCCTTACTCCTATTCTTAGAAGATCCACAAGACAATAGAACCCAATTGAGAGGTATAGCCCACTAGATTTCCATTGTATATTTGCTTTGTTAAGTACTAATAATGAACCTAGATCTTATAGGGAGCCCGCAGGGCTTAAATTTGACAATCGACCCTACCTGTAAAGAAATTTTTTATGACAGTTATTCACTTGAAGGTGCCCTTAAAATACTAAGACATATTTTAGTATAAATAAAAATATATATAAATTAAATATATATCATCATAATCCTATATAAATTTTGACAATTTGTCCAAAATCTCTCCTTTCATGCGATACAATCTTTTTAAAATTTTGTTTGTATTTCACAACAAAAATGCCTAAATATAGTCATAAGACCATCAAATTTAGGCCTTGCATGGAGGCTATAGATTCAGTTGATAGTGAGTCTTGGAAACAAGCCATTTTGGAGGAGATTATGGCATTAGACTTGTGTGACACCTAGGATCTTGTGCATTTTCCCAAAGGTAGAAAAGCCATCAGATGTAAGTGGTTCTTCAAGAAGTTTGGAGCAGATGGTTCATTGGAGAAGTACAAGGCTAGATTGGTGGCCAAAAGATACTCCCAAAGAGAGGGAGTTGATTTTGGTGAAATATTCTCTCCTATCACTAAATTATCCTTGATTAGATTTATTTTATCTATTGCCATTGCTAATGACTTTGAGATTGAGAAAATGGATGTTAAAACAAATTTTTTGCATAGAGACTTGGAAGAGGAAATTTACATGCAACAACCTACAGGGTTTAAGGTAAAAGGGAAAGGATACCGGGTATGCAGATTAAAATAGTCTCTTTATGGTTTAAAATAATCTCCCTAAATGTGGTGTCAGAAGTTTGACTCTTTTGTTTTGAAATTGGGTTTTGTTAGAAGTGAAGAGGATCATTGTGTTTGCATTCAATATTTTGATGATCAATTACCGATTATTGCCTTGTATGTGGATGATATGTTATTTTTTAGTAACACTAAGGTTATGATTAGTGAGTTGAAATCCCACGTTTTAGGTGCATTTGAGATGAAGGATTTGGAAGCAACCAGGTATATTTTGGGGATGGAGATCAAAAGAGATTAGGAAAATAGAAAGCTTTAGTTATGACATAATAAGTATGTTGATGCTATTCTTAACAGATTTAGTATGCAAGATTGCAATCTAGTTAGAATTCCTTTATCGGTTGGTACTAAGCTTTCATTAGATATGTGTCCTAAGAATGAAGATGATTTAGAGGATGTCTAAGATGCCATATGCTAGAGCTATAGGAAGTCTAATGTATGCAATGGTTTGCATTAGACTAGATATTGCCCGAGCAGTGGGAGTTTTGAGCAGGTTTATGTCTAGCATTGGTAGACAACATTGGAATTATGCAAAGAGGGTGTTTAGATATTTAGCTGGTACTTCTAATTATTTTTTGGTTTATTCTAGTATTAACATTATGAAAAAGACATTGGACATATATGGTTATGTTGATGCGGATTGGGCAGGTCACTTAGACAGTCGAAGGTCCACAAGTGGGTATGTATTTACTCTGTTTGGAGGAGCAGTGAGTTGGATGAGTAAGAGGTAGCATGCAGTTGCATTGTCAACCATTGAAGCAGAGTACACATGGTAGCTACCCATGTCTCTAAGGAGGTAGTTTGGTTACAAATACTATGTGTAGGTATTGGTTTTGATTGCAAGAATATTTAGATTGGTTGTGATAGCTAGAGTGCATATTTTTGGCCAAGTATCCTATGCATCATGCAGGAATGAAGCATGTGGATGTTTAATACCACTTTTTTGTGAATTGATTTCTAATGGACAGATTGAGCTGAAGAAGATTGACACTTAGGAGAATGTTGTAGATTCACTTACTAAACCTATGAGCACATAGAATTTTACGTGGTGCAAGGAGGCCATGGGCCTTGTTCCTAGTGCTTAATTATTTTATGTTTTCCTATGGATGAATTTACAATGTATGATGTCAAGTGGGAGAATGTTAGGATTAAGGTACCGTCAACCTTATAAATCTTATGTAATTAATTACTCCTAATGTTGTTTGTAAATTACCCTAAGGGAAGATGTATTCGCCAAACAACAGTCTTTCTTTAACCCATTTGGATCCCAATACCTAATGGGGTTGTGGGGGCTTGCTTCCCCACTACTATCAACAAGGGGTCTAGGGGGTGATGATAGATTTTGGAGCCCCTTTCACGGGGGTTTGGGGGTAGTGCCCCTGAAGAGAAATTTTTAGAAATTTGCCTTGTAAAATATTGTAATTTCATAGTCAATCTGGATGGTTCATCATTATGTCGCAGATCTAACGGTAGATGTTATGTTAGGGTTTTTTTTCCCTAGAAGGCAACACTCTTTTAATGAGGGTATTGTTTTATGGTTGTGTTGTAGAGTGTTGAGACTGAAAAATAGGTGATGCTAGATTGAAGACTAAAGAGGAGGTTGTTAGTGATGTATTGTAAACTCAATTAAAGTTAATAAACTGGTGCATCTCTTCTTGTGTGAAGTTTTTTTTCGAAAGGGTTTCTCCACATAAACACTGTGTTATGTGTTCATTTTTTATGTTTCATTATTTCTTTGTATTGTTGATTTGATTTCCTATAATAACCATTTGGTTCTACACTGGATTAATAGATATAACACTTTAAATCAGTTTTTCATTCTATAGTTGTTTACCTTCATTTCTAACAAAGATAAGAAGAAAACTTAGAGAAAACTAAAGATAACTAAAAGAAAACAAGAGAGAAAATAGAAACAAATTTGAGGAGATAAGGTTTGATCATGTGTTTGAAATGGAAAGAAAGAAAGAAGATGATGAGTTAGCATGAAAAAAGTGAGGAAAAATGGGCTAAAAATAAAAAAGAAAAGCTAAAACTAAAAGTTATTTTACACATTTAAAACTAACAAGGTCGCCCCTTTCAGGAAGTGGGTCACCCATTTTTCTAGGGTTCGTCACCTAGGCAACCCTACATGTCAACTGGGTGACCCTCCTAAAGAGGATCTGAAAGGATTGACAAGAAGAAATAAAAAAATGGAAAACACAAAATAAAGGCTAGGAAGGGGGAGAAAAAGAGGAAAAAACAAAAAAGGACACATCACCAAGAATGAAGCTGTTGAGAGGAGGTTAAATCATGCCTATGCGGCCATGATTAGGAACCTCTTTATCATCATTGGACTATCATGTAGCTTTGACATAATTTTGGTACTAATGAAAGAGGGACTCCCCTCACCAACACAAACAATCACAAATTTCTAGGCAACATCCTGCCCCCAAAATTATAGAAAGATTGCAATAGAAATGTTCAACCTTAGAAAATAAAAATCATATGTAAATCACAAAATATAACTCTCATACAATCAAGCTCAATCTGCCCTCTCTCCTGGTTGAGTCTAAGACTTCTTCCTTCCGCGAACTTTACACTTCATTAGTACTCTTTCTGGCACCTGCTTTCTTGCCTCTCTGGCACTACCTTCTCTATGCTCCAGCACTGCTATTTATGCTATAGTTGATCTATTTTGTATGCCTCAAAGAGGAGTTGAAAAGTTCAAAAAATGTGATGCTTCAATTCTAATGTTTTTCTTTTAACAAGAAATCCCTAGTAGGCACCTCCGTCTCTTTAAATTCACAACAAAATAGTCCTAAAAGACTGCCCATTTTCTCTTTCTTCAACATTAAACCTTCCCAAAATGAGTGCTAAAGTATAGAACATGGCAATTGGATTGTGTGTATCCATCTAATGGTTTACGGGAAGAGTACTTGGATTTATTATTATTCTTTTGGTTTCAACTTTGGAACAATGTAATGCCATGTGGCTGATATCAAACGAGGTAATCATCCCCATCATAAGGAGCTCGGCATCAGCATGGGCCATAGACAAGTAAGCATCGACGCCAATCTACACCATTGGATCCATACTTGGAAGGACAACTCCAAAATTGCAGTGGTGTCAAGCACATGGCCATAATCAAATACCTTCTGGTTCTCTATTTTAAATTTGCAACCATGCCGTTCATTTTAGAAGTAAACTGGTCACCACACTATTGCTTTAATTTTGTCGATTTAGTCCTTTCACAATAATCATTTAACACTTTTATCAAACAGATGTCTAATGTAGGCTTCTATTGATTAGATTCTTTGAGGAATCCAATCCCATTGTCCAACATATATTTGTATTTGTAGCTTTACCGCCATTACAAATTGTATAAATCCCATGTGTTGCCGACGTTGTAGAAGCTCTGATTTGTACCTTAAGTCTACACTGGTTCAGTTTGTGAATTGTGCTCTATGGTTTCATGTTCAAAAAGCAAATCAACAAACTCATTAAGGAGACATTGAACTTTCCTGTTTGATGTCATTGCTGGATGAATATCTTCTTTAAGAAGATCGTGCTTCTTCATGCCAAGTACATAAGATTCCATGTTTCTATCTTGGTATCGGATGTGCTCGATGCCATCATTCCTGGCGGTGGTCCAAGAAGACCTTCACAGACTTCTAATCGAACCTCATCTACCTCCCTTTCCAGACACCAACTAAAAGCCAACAAGCATTGCCAGTATTCAACAGTAGACTTCAATGCTAGAGTCGATGCTAACCGAGCCTCTAAATGAGCCTGAGAAGTTTGAGGTAAGGAAGCAATCATCCACAACCCTTAGCCAGCAACTCATACTAACATGGAAAATAAATACATGGTGAATAACAAGACCACAAGTGGATTTTCAGATCGGCTCTACTTAAACATCATCCACTTCAATGGTCAAACAATCAATAGTAATTTTACACCTCATCCACAATGAAAAGTGATAAATATTTACCTTATTTTTATTGGCCAAAATTGCCTTTTGACTGTTGAAGTGGATGATGTTTAAAAATAGCCTTCCAGACCTTGAAAACATGGCTAATATGGCTGTTATTATCCCTGAGCCCTTTGTAGAAGAATCTGTAGCCAAGGCAGCTAGAGAATCACACTGAACAATTGTTGTAGTGAAATCAACCTGTTACATGCGAAACTACCATATGAAGAAAGCAGAAACATTGCGAACCCACAACTATTTTTAGTTGATGTCAGATTGTTGATTCGCCTGGGGTGCTCCTGCATCAGGTACTTACATATTTGCCTCATCGCGGACAATAGTCTACATGAAAGGTAGGTACTATTCTCGAAGCATGGCTCTTACCATTATCATTGTCCAACATCTATACCTACAATAACTAAAATTGATTCAAGCGTAAGTTTGATATATGATAAGCTAAAAGTAAGTACTAAAAAGTAGACAAGAGGACGTACAATAGATGTGTGAAGTTTACCTATGTCACCTTGCCTTGTCACAACAACCCATAATGATGAAAAAGAGGGCACACCAAATGAGGACAAAAGAAAAGACTATAAAAGAAAACTAAGTGAAACAAAAACTCACAAATACATGCTACACTAGAGAAGAGGAAGGAAGAGAAAGAGGGAAAATGAGAGAAAGAGAGAAATCAGAGGCGAAACTGCATGAGGAGACAACTAACAAAAATTTATCGATGAGGAGAATGACACTATGGTTGCTACTTAGCCTTCTATATATCCTCAAGTATGAGAAAGAAGAAAAACTCTCTTCTAAACCCTAGGTTTATTTTCATTTGATTTCTCTTAAAAATGTCTATCAATCCTAAAAAAATTTGTTCCTTTCAACTAGGATTTAGGTTTCTTTCATTTATCTACTTTCAATTTTTTGTTTTCACTTGATTTTACACTTTCTGGGGCAACTAGGGTTCACTAGGAAATTACCCAAGGTCACCCCTTTTGCTAGGGGTGGTCTCCCGAGTGACCTTTCCAGACCAACCTGGGTGACCCGAGGACCGGTCAGGTCACTCAACTTGCTCACTTTGCTTGATTTACCAATAACTTCCCTCTTATTACTAATTTTCTAAAGACTTTATCTAATTTTTTAGATTTTTCAAAGTTTTACAATTTTTAGGGTTTTCTAGGTTTTCTAATTTTTAGGATTTTTTTAAGCTTACAACGAAGGTTTGAATTGAAACTTTCTTTTCTATAGGACACTTACATTCGATGGAACACTACATAAGAGTAGGCCTAGTACACAAAGGTTCTAGAGACATTATTGACTGTGAATCATGTTATTCTCCAGAGGATGGACTTGGCTAGAGTTACTCAATTTTTGATTGTTTTCCTTCAACCTAGATTTGTTGTGATATCCTAACTTATTAGGATGCTAATCGAAACACATTATGATTCCCTTCTATCTCTAGAGAGTGGATAATCACTTTGTATGATATCTACTACATTATTTGGGTTCCAGTCAAAGGAGAATCACTTATGCTACCTGAGAGGGAGTTAGAGAGAGACTGGCCTGGGCAGTCATGATGGGTGAGAGTCAACCTAGAGATAGGATCGATATATGGATTATTGCAGTCCTTAGACTTGTCATTCTACCTTTACAGAAGGTCTTTATTGGCCTAATTACCAATCACTTGTCAGAAGGTAATAAGGTCTCGATTCTTAGGTGGTGTTGGGCACCAATCATTCAACGGTTGGAGCAAGGGACAATCTATACCTGGGAATTTGAATTCTAGCACTGGTCTACTAAGACTTGTACCATATTTCACAATGAGGGGCCCTTACATTCATCCATCCATCTTTGGTTATGACATGGATTCTTGAGCATATTGTGTCATTCTAGAGAGAGATGTCCCCTTTAGATTTGAGACTTCCAAGAGCTATGCAATGGGATGACTTGGTCACTTTGAATATTCTAAACAACCTATGGAGACCCTGACAGATGTACATTTGATCTCAAACCCTTACAAAGACATGGAGGGGTTATGGCTAAGAGATGGATATATTTGATTATACTATAAATAGATGTGTCACTTGATAGACATGAATGGCTTGGTCAAGACCCACTAAATTTCACAAGTGCTCCAACAATTGGGAGATAACATTCTAGCCAACTTGCCCCCATGCTAGATAGATCTACTCAGAAGACTACTAATGCATAGTGAGGAGAACTTTCTTAGACATCACTTGTTCTAGGGGTTTCAATCACACAACAATTCTGAGGGCTAGGCCCTACAAAATAGAGAGTCTCATCAATCTCAGAGACTTGTTGCCATTGAGGATGATGAGATCGATGATGAGACAAATGAGGACTATAATCCTAAGGAGGAGAGAGTTTAGATAGCAGCATAGGGAGAAGACTCAGCTCCACAGGATGAGGAGGTAGTGTTGAAGGAGGTTGCATCTACAAATCAACTTGCTTTACTTATAGGGCTGATAGCGGAGGAGATGAGGACAGTTGATCCCTCGTGGCAACCTAGAGATCCTCGTGAATACTATAACAATCCACTCCTTTCTTTCTTGCATATACTCCACTAAAAAATGATTACTTCTCTAATGAAAGACTAACACACTCTTTGTTTCTTCTTCTTCTCAGAAACTATTGATGATTTGTGGGAATTTATCAAATTTACTTCCTTAGACATTGCAACCCTTGCCAGTAGACATGCTCGAGAGGTGATTCGAGTTGATGTTGGGTTGCCATCTTAGGAAGCTCATCACACAAATACATTTGCTCCTTACCATGTTGGCCAGTACATGATTTCTCAGCAAGTTAGGATTGCTACATTGGAGACTGAGGTCACCTTGCTTCGTGAGATGGCCAACTTGGGAGTCTATAGGTGGAATTCTACTTCACAATTCCTAACATTAGGACCTTCGCATTCACAGATTCACATTGATGTCCCTTCTTAGGGGCATGCTCATAGGACTCCTAGACATTTAGATGTAGTCGAAAATAGGAGGAGACCTCAGAGTAGAAGCCCCAAAGGTTCTACAAGTCAAAGTCATCTTTGAGGTCTTTTAGAGACTAAGACGTTTTTAGATATTTGTACTTTCCCCTTTCATGGGGAGATTCACATGCTTGTGTGCACTTTTTTCTCTTTAGACTCCATTGGAGGAGTGGCATCTACTCATATTTTACTTATGCACTTATTATTTTGACTTTAATTGGTTTAGATCTATACTCACTTTTAGTGGATATCTTGTACTTTTCTTTATCTCTTGTGCATACAGTTGGTAATGTTTATTTATTATGCTCATGATTTATGCAATACTTTGGTGGTTACACATGGATGATAATGTTATTTTTTTATTATCTTTTTTCTTTAAATGTATGACATGAACATGTATGGATGCACTTGAGACATATGTAGATGGAAATGTAGAACACGTCTATTATGGATGCCATAATATAATGACATACTTTATTTGTTTTATAAAATTACATGCATATGGGACAAACATTGTGATCACTCTTAAGTAGGATTTTTAACCTAATGGATTGTAGGTTAATTGAGCATAGGGTGACCTACTAAAGATTTTGGGGATAGGATTCAGGGAGTCAAGTGGGAATGGGAAAAGGAGATGAAATAAATTTTAGATTTAGTTTGCATAAAAGGATAAACACTAACCCTTATCTAGACCAAACACTTAGAATAGTTTTCAACACACACAAGTCAACAAACTTTATGGGTACCCACTAGAGTTAGATCTAAAGATGGGTACCCACTAGACTTAGATCTAAAGATGGGTACCCACTAGTCAAGTCTAGATTCATCACTCAGAAAGGCTAGCCCTAGAAGACAAGCAAGACTCATAGTTACCCTAGTTTGTGTGTGTGTGTGCACTTTATTTATAAACTCTATTTTTATTTTTTTAGCCACTTCCTATAGCTTCAACCTTTTGGGTCTCCACTTTGTGAGTACAAATATGATTTTTTTGATTCCTTTCATCAACCCCATAGCCTAACCTCATGCAACCAATAAGATACATGGGCTCATCACCAAAGACTAGACTAGGCAAGTGTGGGCTTGGAGTGTCAACCCCCTTAACCTAATCTCATGCTACCAATAAGAAGTGAGGGCTCTTCACCAAAGACTAGGTAAGATGAGTAAGGGACTAGATATAACTAAAAGTATAACCAACTCCTAAGACTTCCCTCCTACCAAGGAGAATTAATTAGGCATGTATGTTGGCTTCTTTTGGATAGTATAGGTTTGGAAACCTACTTTATTTAAATTTGAATCTAGATGTCAGTTAAGATTAGGATCAATATAAGGCTTAGAGTTTTGACTTCATTTTAAAATTGTTGGGTGTGTAAAGGGGAATGGATAATGATGATTTTTAGGAATCACTAAAGCTTAGAAGGGACAACATATACTTGATAACCTTAGGACTCCATTCTAGGATGAAAATTGAACAAGAGTGAGTCACTAACAAATACAAATATGAACAAAATGAAAATGCAAGCTATGAAAATTTTGGAGTTTTTTAGATTATTTGATTTTTTTTTTGTATTTTAGAATTTTATGATTTTTATGGATTTTTTAGATATAATTTTTCTTCAAATAAAAGGTGTTAACCATTTCATTCAAGTCTTCACCTTTCATAGTACACAAGAGATAAGCTCCATTTTGACATCTTCTTCAACTACATAAGGTCCTATCCAATTTGGTCTAAATTTTTGGCCTTTGCTAACTCTTTTGTTAAGTAGACTATCAATCTTGCATACAAGATCTCCCACTTGGAATGGTCTTGGAATTACTTTCTTGTTATATTTTTTCTTTATTATTTCAAGATAGGAATCATGCTTCTACACTGCTCTTAACCTTTTTTCATCTAACATTTCTAACTCTGCCAACCTAGTGGCACAATATTCTTTGTTATCTAAGATGCCTTGCAAAGATACTCTTAAGCTTGGTAATTCAACTTCCAAAGGCAAGATTACTTTTGACCCAAAATCTAGGGCATGCAGAATTGTTCCTATTGGTGTTTGCACACTAGTTTTGTAAGCCCATAAGGAAATATACAACTGTAAGTGCCAATCTCTTTTAGAATCCTTGACAAATATTGACCAAGATTGATTTTAATGTCTTATTTGTTGCTTCTACTTACTCATTTTCTTGAGAATAATAAATAGAAGCTGAGTTTTGATTGATGTGAAATCTTTAGCACAACTCCCTTAGTTGGGGATTTTTAAATTATGAGTTTTTATCTATGATAATGACCTGCGGGATCTCAAACCTACATATGATTTGGTTCAAGATGAACTTTGCAATCACCATTCCTAAAACTGTGCTTAAAGGCATAGCCTCTACCCATTTAGTGAAATACTTAGTAGCCGTTATGATGAATGTATGCCCATCCATTGAAGGTAAGGAGATTTTTCCAACTAGGTCTAATCCCCATGTGGAGAATGACCAAGGTGTTACAATTGGTTGAAGATGTCTTGTAGGGGTATGGTGAACATGCACATACATTTGACATATTAGACATATTTTTTATGAATTTGATTGCATCTCCTTCTAGACCTAGCCAGAAATATCCTAAGCAAGAATTTTTATAGCAGTGGCATCACCACTGAAATGTCCTTTGTAGATTCCACTATGAGATTCTTCCAAGATTTTGTGTTCTTCTTCTTTGTCTACACATCAAAGAAAAATTCCATATAGAGCTCTTTGATATAAAGCATCATTGACCAAAACAAATCTCACTACTAGAATGCATAATCATCTTTTCCCCAAAGAGGTCATGTTTCCAGGGTAAGCTTTGTTCGCAAAGATAGTCATCAATATCTATACCAATAGGATGATGAAATCTTCTCAAGATCCACTACACAGATCCCTTCATCAGGAAAGTCCTTATTTATTGTTTCATCACAGGGAGAAGGATTGTCTACTAGCCAATCAATAATCACTTGTCCTTTGATATATTTTTGGTTGACCTAGGTTAGCTCAAATTCGCTTAGTAAAGTAAAAAATCTCCCAACCCTTCTAGAAAACATTGGTTGTGTCAAGAAGGTCCATAGTGGTTCAGATCATATGCTAACTCATATTTATTGATTTAACATGTAGTGTCATAATTGTTGTGTGGCAAAGACTATGGCTAGACATTCTTTCTCTGGTTGGGTATAATTCTTTCCATAAGCTAATAAAGTTTATCACTCTTTCCATACCATCGCCATCTTCTTGGCAAGCATGTCACTAATATTTCTATTGCCTGAAGTAAAGAATGAAAGGTTGATCTTGTTTGGGTGGAATAAGCATTGGAGGAGCTAGTAAAAGCTTCTTCACTTGATCAAAGGCATTCTAACAATCCATAGTCCAGGTTATCTTAGAATTCTTTCTTAATAGTTGGTTGATTGGGTGTATCTTGAATTTCATGCCTAGTATAAAACATCATATTGCACCTAACTATCCTAAAAAATACCTTACTGTTGATTCATAGGTTGGAGGAGTTGCATCCAAAATAACTTTTACTTTAGTTGGGTCAACATCAATTCCCTATCAAGAAACAATGAAACAAAGTAATTTTCTAGCAGTAACTCCAAAGACACATTTTTCTACCTAGGTTGAGTTTGAATTTGTATTCACATAACTGAGTGAAGATTATTCGTAAATCCTCCACATGAGTAGATTTTTGCTTATATTTTGCATGTAAATCATCCACATATGTTTTCTACTATTTTGTGAATGAGATCATGAAAGATGTGAATCATGGCTCTTTGGCATGTAGCCCCTACATTCTTTAGTCCAAATGGCATTAACATGTAACAAAAAGGTTCCCCAAGATGCGGTAAATTTTATTTTATTTTGATCAATTTCTACATTTCAAATTTCATTATAACCTGAGAATCCATCCATGAGAGATAACATCTCATAACTTGCTATTGAATCTACAATTTGGTCTATGGATGGTAAGGGAAAATCATCTTTGGTACAAGCCTAATTGATATCCCTGAAATCGAGGCATATCCTAATTTTTCCATTTTTATTAAGCACATGGACTATGTTTGAGACCCACTCTGAATAGTCTACTAGTTTAATTAATTCCACATTCAGTAATCTCTTCAATTCTTCTTTTACCATTTTTACCACTTGGGGTTTCATGGTTCTCGACTTTTTCTTTATTAGTTTTGCTTCAGGTTCACCAAAATATGTGTTGTTCAAAATGTGACTTAGACACAATGCAGGTGAGTCGGACTCCAATGTAGCACATGAACCGTATCCTTACAGAGGTGACCTCCTAGTCACTCTTGCTCTCATGGAAAAATCCAATCAAGCGGTGATGGTACTGAGGGGTTGCCCTATTTCCTAGGGAGCATAACATCATGGCTCACAATTGGGTTGATCACATTTGTTTATTAAATGTTTTGGTTGTTGTTATTTAGTTTTGATTGTTGAAATCGTTGAATTGTTGTTGTAATTCTAATGTGAATTGGAGGGTTGTTTGCTCTAATCCTATTTAACTCATTGCTTGTGAAGAGGCAAAAAGTGTTGAGCCTACTATGTTCAAGATCAATCAACTCTTTGAGGAGTATGAGCTCTTGGTTGTGCAAATCCTCTCTCTATCTTTTCTCATTTTCTTATTGAATCAACCTCTAGATATGCTCTTGTTCTTGGACTATCTCTTTAGTTTGATCTGGTTGTATGGGGGGGGTTTGTTCTGATTTCCTCCAAGACTAATTCTATCCAATCTTCCCTTACACCAAGGCACATTGACTGCTTAGTGGAGAAGATGGATGTGTTGATGTGTTCGAATGTTTGTTTTGATGTTGAGTGTTTATGCCTCATGATAAAACTGAAGGCTTCTTCGATGTTTGAATGTATGAAAATTTGTGTTGTATGCCTCATAGTGAAATTGAGGACTTGAATGTTGATGCTTGAATGTTATATGTCTCATGGTGAAATTGAGGGGTTGAATGTTATGTGTTTCTGAATGTTTAAACTGAAATCTCTAAGTGTAATTAATCCTAAATGAATGCATGCACTTTTTTAATCTGTTTCCAATTTTTATGCTGATCTAATTACTATGAAAAGAAATATGTATGCAATTCTATATGACTTTTTCGTAATGCAATGTAATTTTTGTGTTTTTTTAGTTTTGAATTCTAATATATCCAAACAAATGTGTGACTACTCTAAGCAAAATAGTAAATTTAAAATAGAAAAAAAATAACTCTATTCTAACTGTTTTCTATCAAGAGAAAGAAAATGATGCTTTACTTCCTCAAGAGCAAGATGTGAGCTAATTACTAATAAAATAATAAAGAACCTGTGATAATGGGTCCTAGTGCCAGGATATGTCTTCAGAGGTCTTGTCGCAACTGTCTCCTCCTTTGCAGCAACAGGGTCCTCCTCTTGGTGATAGAGATAAGAATAGGGATGTAAGGAAATGAGAAATTGGCTTAGAAACAATAACAAATTTGAACAGAAAAGATTTTCTAGGTTCTATATGAGCATAAAAATCTTAAGGGGAGAAGCTATGCATAAGATTGGAGATCCTAAGAATGCATGAAAACTATCTCCTCCTAAGGCAATGCTAAAGCTAAATGCTTGAAATGAAAATGCTCACAAATTCCTACATGAGAAGCTTGGAAGCTTCTATCCTAAACTAAACTATGCTTTGAAGAAACTAGAGCTTCTTGAAGATTAGAAGATGAAATGAGTGTTCGAAGATATTAAACAATGAAGAATGAAGGGGTATTTATACGTAGAAATGAGAGGGAAGGGATGTAGAGATAAGGATGAAAGAATTAGTTAACTAAAGAAGAAATGGAAACTTTGCTAAGAATAGACAAAAAGATAAGAAGAAAACTCAGAGAAAACTAAAGAAAACTAAAAGAAAACAAGAGAGAAAATGGAAACAAATTCGAGGAGATAAGAGTTGATCATGAATTTGAAATGGAAAGAAAGTGAGAAGATGATGAGTTAGCATGAAAAAAAGTGAGGAAAATTGGGCTAAAAATTAAAAAGAAAAGCTAAAACTGAAAGTTATTTTGCACATTCAAAAGCGACAGGGTCACCCTTTTTAGGAAATGGGTCGCCCCTTTTGCTAGGGATAGTTGTCTGAGCGACCCTACAACTTAAGGACAAGTCACCTATGTGACCCTATAGGTCAACTGGGCAACCCTCTTGAAGAGGATCTGAAAGGCTTAACAAGAAGAAAGCAAAACTTGAAAACATAAAACAAAGGCTATGAAGGGGAGAAAAAGATAGAAGAATAAGGTCATGTCAATAAGAATGAAGCTGTTGAGAGGAGGTTGATTCATGCCTACATGACCGTGATTAGGAACCTCTTTATCATCGCCAAACTACCATGTAGGCCTAATGTAATTTTGGTACTTCTAGGTAGAGGCTAAAATTGCATTGAACATGTTTGTCATGGTGAAAGCACTCAAAATGCTACGATAAATTCACTAAGGCAAAAAGAATGAGAAAATTAGGTTGGAAGGAGAAATATAGAAAACACAAGGCAACACAAAGAAAATACTAGGGGTAATCAGAAGGTCTTAAAATAATGACAAATGGCACCTCACCTTGGAGATATCTATCAACTGCTAGGTATTTGTTTTGTTAATGTCATTTTTAGGCTTATTGGGATTCTTAGTCATCATTGGACTTGCCATGTCAACCCATTCTATTTTGGGTGCTTATAAACCTCCTACATGTAAAAACAAGTCCCCTCTTGGGGCTCCCTATGGGAAAACTATGTGAGATTAGAGAAAACTTTTTACCAAAATAACTATTAATTAATTAAATCTAATGCATAATGTTTTTAAATTATAATTAATAATTATTTTGGTAAAAAGTGCATCCAACATTTTGGATAGACTCTAGGTTGAGGAAAAGGTCTAAGGAAGTGGTCCCATGTAGGGGGCTTTAGTATCTATTATTAAGGAGCAATAGGTCCTATGAGATGACAACAAATTTGCTACGGGATAAATTGGAACCTTATCTTGAAAAATAGGAGCCCCTAGTTTTAGCTCTTAGAACTTCAACAATGTGGGGCAAGGCTTCCTTACAATATAGGTTTTTTGTTTTACATGGTGCCTTTAGAAGGCATCTCATTTTTTTTTGGATTCTCTTGAATATTTTAGTATTAGGTGGTGCCATAAAATCTATGAGACCACTAGCTTCCTACAAAAATTCAACTAATTTTTTAATATTAATTGCTACTATACAATTTATTGAGGTAGAAAAAGCAACAGGATTGTAAGCGGAGCAACAGTCCCTACAATAAACAATGCAAATTGGAGCTAATGTACAACTCCCAATCTACTATCCAATTTACAATACAATTTACAGGACTACCTAACTATAAAGGGCTCCTAAATTTCTTAAACAACACCTAAAAAAGTTTAGTTACCCCTCTCCCTAGGGGCCTAGGAGGCTAGGACAATAGCCTAATAAGGAAAAAAATTTGTTAAAGAGGCTCAAATCAAACAACTAAATACTAAAATAATAATAGCAATATAAAAGCATTTGTTATTAAAACTCTTTCATTCGTTATGGAGAAAATTCTATACGATTATCTTCATCTTATTATCTCTACTTTTTTTAAGCTAGTTTTTTTTAAAAACTGAACCGGTTAATTTGAGGGATGTTGAAATATAAGCTTTGCTTTTTGCGGTATTCACACGTGCGTTGTTGACGGAATCCACCGTTAACAGCTGGCACCGGCTATGGCCGGTAACTTTCGCCGGCCACTTTCGGGACCGCATTTTAGTCGTTACACGTGGCATCTAACTTCCTTATTCTGCCCGTTATTAGCCTTGACGTCCGCCGCATATTTGAAGATATACGAATAAATACGGCATTTATGTATGCATTCTTATGCCATACATACATCATCATAAGGAAAATTAGTATTAAAGAACAAGACAACGAACCCTTTGACAATAAGTTTGGCAGGTGGATAATTAGGCCTAAGAATTAAATTTATTTAACTAATGTCTTAAGAGCTTTTTTGATGCTGTTTTTTTTTGGGTAATGCAGAAGCATATTCCACTTTGTCAGCAAACATGGAGATAATGTAATGGGTTTTAGGTGGGGCTTCTGAATATTGATTCTTGGTTTGGACAATGGGAGACTAATTTTTAGGGTTACCTACTTATGTGACATGAAAAAGGGTTGGAAATTTTATAGTCAATTGGGTAGCCCTTCTGTTTTGTGGATGTGTTAGTATGATGTATTTTTTTTATTGTATCTAATAGTCTCATAGATTGTTTGGTCTGATAAATATTATTAAAATCTTTCATTTCATTCCATCCCATACTTCATAAGGATTTAATAAGAGACATTATATTTGAGAGCACTTCTAGATAAAATTGTATAGTTGTTTTTAACATCAAGTTTGAGATTATATTTCATGATCCATCATTAAGATGAAGAAAAATAGTAAGAATTTATTTTTCATTTACATGAAATTATTGAACCTTTAAGATTGAGATCAAGGATATTGAGATTGAAATTGAGATCCACTAAGATTGGGATTTATGGTTAGAGAATGAAGTCAAGATTAGGATTGAGATTGAGGTCAAGATTAGGATTGAGGTTTAGGTTAAGACTCGAGGATTTTTTTTTTTTCAAAGCATAAGATAGTTAAGTGAATGAAATGTAAGATTTTTTTTTTAAATATGTTAAAAATAATGCATTTATTTTTAGTTGTTAAGGTGAAAAGTGCATCTTCTCACACCTTTCTCTCTTATTTTATATCATTTTGTATGGATGTTTTAAGTATATAGTCTCAACACATGATTTGTTCAATTTGGTGCACTCATTAACCCAACACTCAATTTGACAACTAGAAATACCATTTTACCTATACTCATTATTCTTAGCTTACATATTTATGTTCTCTCTAACCATGTAAGAAATGCTTGAGTAACCTTGACCTAATTCCAAATTCAAATCTTATTGTGGTCCTAGGTTGACTTATCCCAATGTTATTATCTTGTTTTTATCGAAAGGAATCAAGGGTTTAGCCCAATGACCCAGAGCTTAGATCTTTACAGGGCAAGCCCCCTCAATAACCTCTCGAGTAGTGTGTAATGGACCCACATCCACACACCGCAGGTAAGTCATGAGTCGAACCCACGACCTGGGCTATCTAAGATGACAACCAAGACTGAGTGAGCTAACCCCAGGGGTCATCCCAATGTTATTGTGACTTGCCAACTCATGTGCTAAAATGTTCAAATTGTGCACCTAGGACTTTTATAAAAGGACATCACTCCTAAGTCATTTTATCATTGACTATCATCAGAAGATCACCCTTCACCATGAACTAAAATACATAGAATTATTGTCACCTCTTTGTCATATCTTTTTCTTTGCATTAGTCATCACTATTATCAACAAATTCCAAAATCCTAATTCTTGCACTTAATCTACTACTCCATCACTCATTGCATTTTGTCTAATGCATTGAGTTTCAAGCACCCATTATCATTGTACCACATAATTGTTAACTAATTATGCACATGTTGCATCTTCTACTTTGTATGTATTCTAACTTATTACAACACTATTGAAATGATATAATGGGGCTTGAAAGCAATCAAGGAAGTCTCAAGGATTCTTCATTGCCGCAACAAGTTCTAATGGTGCTTCTCAACACAACCAAGTTTTTCATTTGTAGTAGACATAAGCAAACAACTTCTACAAATATTGTTACACCCCCAGCTTATGATTTAGCTTAATCTTGCTTTTGTGTGGTAATCAGGATGATTAATCATAGTTTAATGATTAGATGTTTGTGGAAAATATCAGATTTAATCATTGATTATGTGAATACTGACTAATGATAGTTAGACATGAGATTACATGTTGATATGATTATTTAATTATTATGATTTATGAATCAGATGATGATACACTAATCATGGTTTTATGATGGTGAGTGTGATTAGGAAAAGAATCTTCCTTCGAAGACGGAAGGAGAGTATCATCTGAGAGGAAGAGATAGATGTTGGGAAAAGGTCAGATTGCCATATGAGTATCGAATTTAGTCCTTAAGAATCCTTGCAAGTTAGAGTGGGTAGCATCTTTTCGTTGTTAGTCATTTTCATTTCTGTGTCGGTATGACAATTTGATCTTTCTCAACGCCATCTGTGTCGATTTGACTAAATGATGTTCACATAATGTCCTTTTGAGTCGTTTGATAATCTCGTCCAGTTGTCGAGAACTCCCTTGATTCCTTATGCATTTCTGTATTAAGATTTGTGATTATTATATCTTTTTATATTTTACTTACGGTTATCATGGCAAATAAGGGGGAGTGGTACTCGACCCCAAAATCGTATTTTAATGATGTGCCATCTTTTTAATGATGTTAACATTTGATAACATCTTGGTTTATTTGATAACCCTTAATATCATGTAAGGGAAATTATGTGTGTTATAATTGTTTAACCTCCTTAGAGGTCAAGCACCTTAGTATTAATAATAATATATGTTAATATTATATATATGCATGATTATCTGTTGGCATTCGGCAACCACCACCCACGAGGAGTGGGGAGAGAGAGAGGAGGCCGAGTGGAAGCCAAGCTCAAGCCCATTTCGCCGACCCCTTCCCATGATGGGTTGAGTGGATCCTTTGGATCCTGCGAGGTGGCAGACTCATGTGGCATGCAAAAAGAATTGAGAATGCATGCAAGGGTATCGGGTGATACCAATCTTGGCATAGGCTTTTCTGGAGTATGTTTTTTTGTGTGTCGAAGGGAGAGTAAGTTCCATTGGAGAGCTTAAGGAGAAACACTACTACAGCCGAAGGGTGGTGAGCAAGTGAGCTCAACCACTGTGTTATACTTAAAAGTTACTTAACAACAACCAACATACAACTGTGTTTACATATTCAGGTATGAATTCTTGTGGCATATCAAATTGAATTCGATATTGTGTTTAGATATATCTTTGTTGTTAGAAGTTACGTCGACTGTGTCGACTTATGACTGTTGTAAGTTATTGTTAAGGCCTTCAAGGCTGTAGATGATTATAATGTTTATTACTGTGATAGTAGTTGTGGTTTTAAACTATTAATAATGGCCTTCAACGGTACAAGTGCCTTCTTTGTGTTTTAATATGTAACCATTGTTAAATGTGTTGCTCGGCCAAACTTTGAGGCCGTACCCCATGCGTGTTGTGCATGCAAGAACTATTGAATGTCATTTTGGCAAGAATATAAACTATAATGTATGCCTTCAAAGCTTTCCTATTAATGATACAAGGCCACTGTGTTAGAGCCTGAGAGGGTATCGACACATAATAAATGTGTTATCATACCATGAAATTAATAATGGAATGGCCGAGAGCCGTATATGAATAATGACAACCCTGTTGATAGTTGTAAACCCTTTGTATGTGTCGAGTACATTTAATATGTATATCAACTCAAGGTCAACAAATGACAGTCCTCGACTGGTTATAATAAAAGTTATGATAATCTTGGTGCATGTTATGCATGTAAATTGTATAATGACTCCTCGTTGAGTAGGAGGGTTTGATATAAGGTAAATTGTATTGATATCTTGGTAGCAATAAGTGCATGCCACATTCTTTTGAAGAAGTTATTCTTCCTTGGCACTTACTTTTTATAAGAACAAACACTATGCCAGTATGAACTCTCGTGTTTAAAGGCAAACAAATGCCATCTCTTTGCGAATGGCAATACTTCATAAACAAAGTATAAGATATCAGAAACCCACATAGATTCCTTGAGATAGAGTCTTTTTAATAGGATCGACCTATTGCACCATTGAAATACCCTTCTAGATGATATGATTGAAAGTAAACCTTGGGATAAGGCAAACAATGAAATCATCAATCAGGTAAGGTCATGAGTCGAAAACATGAATGAACTAATGTCTGGCATTATGAAAGGATGGGAATAGAGTGACATGGAATCACAGGTTCCCAGTTGCAAAAGCAACGAGACATTATTGAATATGCTCTCTAGATAACAGTTGAATGTCCAAGGAATGGACTAAAATTATATTGAACTTACTTCTCTAAGACCGAGGAAGGTCGAACTATGACTACTGTAGGATGAGACAACTTCTAAGTCGAGTCGAGGTGGTGGACATACAACAACATTCTTTGCAAAATGTTTATGTATATAAATCTTTGGCCAAAGTAATGCATCCATCTCTGCATGCATTGTCAGTCCACTGTGCTCCAAATGGCATAATGTTTCCAGTAGTGTCATACATAGTTAGAGTGGATCTATAGTTGTGTGACCATGAGACATTATGAAGGACACAACACTAGATACTCAGATGGAAAACCTAACGGTTCCTTATATCTATACCTTCTGTGAAGGTTAGGGCCACTTCCAGGTAGGAAGTTGTGCGGGGGACCACCGGTCTATGGTTGGAGGAAAAGCACTCAGATGATGCTCTCCTTCCCAAGCAAAAGACAAGCTGAGGCTTATGAAGACAAATGTCAAAGTTCCAGATGCAATGTACTCTTTATATGACTTGATAGTCAGTTATTATGTATATTTCTATATTTGATGCCTTGAGCAAAGCTTTGTACATGTATAGTGAAGATCATTCACTAATGAGTAATCCTTGTATATTGTAAATATAAGTTTTGTTATGTTCTGGAAAAGAATAACATGCTTAATTATCATGATGATATTAATTCATTCTTGCTTAACTGTGATTATGTTAATCATGATGTATTCTTACTCTTAGTTAAGATGGATAATTATGGTTATTATGAGATGGCATGTTACATATGGTATCAGAGCTACCAGGTTCAATACATGGACCTATGAGCTCACTACATAATAATTTTCTTTATCCAACATTAACGATTGCTAATGTTTGGATGTTCTTATGCTAGAATGGTAAGAATAAGAACGACACAAGTAACAGAAAATGGACGTTACCTTCGTTTCCTTAAGGCCTTGAGGGAGTGAGCCTCAAGAATGAAACATCTTGAACAAACCGGTTGCTTGGTAGGTGCATGGTTGGCTCATGATGAAACCTTCGTTGATGTTGTTAAACGAATCAAGCAGGAGTTGAGGAAAGCAATAAGGGCTACTACTCCTAACTCTGAAAATGAATTAGCGAAACCCTATGCACCTAAGAAAACAAACTTGGAAATGAACATAAGGATTCTAATGTTAATAAGGAGGTTGTGGATGAGTACTTGGGAGTATGTCCACCTCCTAAAACTAATTTGATAAATCTCAAGGATGAGAAATGAACATGGGAAGGTATCCCAATCTGATAATGACTTGCAGTAGCAAGATGTAAACAAAATTTTGTAATTTTGGATGGATTATATGGAATCCATGGAAAACTATAATGCATTTGAAAAATTCTGGCAAATCTTTCCTTTCTTGTTAAATATTACATGAATGAGAATAGATTTATGTTATGAATGAATTCATTGGTATGACAATCTAATCGAATGATTAATTTGTAAACTTTAGGAGAAGTAGATTGCAATAAGGTACAAATAAAAACCAGGATGGGAGATAGCTAGGATGAAGGGTGACCTTCAGGCCACTTTGAATCTAAACTCGACCAGATCCTTGTTATGCTTCAAGAGATGAGAGCAAGAATTGGGACTCTCGAGCAGGAGGTCAGGGGTCAGCATGGACCTAGACAGGAAGCCTATTATAGGGGTGATGATGAGGCACGTCATGATGACACCACCTAAAGTGAGCACGGAGAGAATAACTCTGAGGCCAGACAAGAAGAGGATAGAAGAAGCCATTTGGCTTTGGAATTATCCCAGGACATGAAAAAGCTTATGCCACCCAAATTTGATGGGTCTGTAAGCGGAGATGCCGTAGAGGCATGGCTTACGAAGATGGAAAAATACTTTGAAATAAGAAATTATACTAAAATCACCAAAGTGGTATGGGGAGCATACCACTTGGCGAGTGAAGCATCCACATGGTGGATGAATAAGAAAATGGAGTTAGGCTTGAGGTCTACAAGTCTAACTTGGGACAGGTTCGTGGAACTCTTTAGGCAAAGATGGTTGCCTTAGCTATTTTATGACTAGAAGCTTATAGATTTTCATAATCTGAAATAGGGTAAATTATCTGTGAACGAGTACTGGGAAAATTTCACTCACCTACTAAAGTATGTGTCGTAATACCAACAGGATGAGAGATTTCGCATCCAAAAATTTATAATGGGATTGAACACCCAGAGTGTGGGTGAGGTTGACATGCATGGTCCCACTTCAATAGACCAGGTCTATGAGAAGGCCATCAAACATGAAGAAAAATTGAAAGCTATGTCTGCTTACATGGAAAGGAACCGAAAAAGGTACAATTGGTCCCAATCCTCCCAATCTTCTAAGAAGAAAGCGAAAAAACAAGATTTTACTGAGAAAAATGATGAAGGGGCCAAGAATAAACAAAATGAATCCAAGGGGAAAAGAAAGACAATAATAATAATGCCAAGAAAAATGGAGAAAATTTTGGGAAACCTCAGGAGAGGCGAGGACCCGTGTGGTGGAGATCATTATGCCAACAAGTGTCCTAATAAGACGCAGGGAGCTTAGCCTCGAGGAAACCCTCTGCCCTCGTAGCTGGTAGCATTTGAGCAACGCATACATGCAACCTTGGACAATAGGTGATCTGAATACCAAATTACTCCCATTAAAACTACATGTATTTTATTTGGTCTCCCAATTTTAGTTTTGATTGATACCGGTTTAACATAATGTTTTGTTTCCTCTAAAGTTTTAAGTAAAATTTCTAGAAAGGTTGGATACATGGCAAATACTTGGTCAGTTGAATATGCAAATTAGACCAAGGCTTAGGTAGAGCAATGCTTGTTTGAGGCTAAGGTTGAACTTCCAAGTTTCTCTACCGAAGTGAACCTTTATGTAGCCCCACTAGGCTCATACGATGTTATCCTTGGGATAAATTTGTTATGGAGACATCGAGCCAAAGTGGATTGCTATGCCAAAACAATAGAATGTCTAGATGACTTAGGAAACAAAGTCTTTCTGCAAGGGAACCCTAGAGAAGTCAAACTAAGACAAATTTCTGACCTACAAATGAAAAGAGCTCAAAGAAAAGGATGCCATCTTTTTGCTATCAAAATGGAAAAACTAAATGGTTTTGAGGAAACCAATTTCCAAGATGATTTAATGTTTTATGAATCTTAGAAACTCAATGGAGTTGGGAAGAGGGAGTCCATAGATCAAGAGAGATCAGATATGGACAGGTACCCTTTTTGTAGAGATTTTGAGGACGTATTTCCAGATGAGCTACTGGGATTACCTCCTAAAAGAGCTTTTGATTTCTCTATAGATAAAATTCCAGGATCGGAACCTATATCTAAAGCTCCATATAAAATGACTACTATGGAATTAATGGAGCTAAAGGCTCAATTACAGGAATTGTTGGATAAAGGACTGATTAGACCTAATGTGTCACCCTGGGGAGCACCAGTAATATTTGTGAAAAAGAAAGATAGTACTTTGCGGTTATGCATAGATTACCGTATGTTAAATAAGGAAACAATTAAGAACAAATACCCATTGCCCCGCATCGATGATCTTTTCGATCAAATGAGATGAGCAAATGTGTTTTCTAAGATCGATCTTCAATCTGGGTACCATCAATTGAGGTTAAAGGATGAGTATATTCACAAAATAGCCTTCAGAACAAGGTATGGGCATTATGAGTTCACTGTCCTGCCTTTTAAATTAACGAACGCACCTACAATGTTTATGAACTTAATGAACAGTGTGTTCAGGGATTGTTTGGACAAGTTTGTCCTAGTTTTTCTTGATGACATCCTAATCTACTCTAAGAATGAGGAAGAACACCTTTAGCATTTAAGGATTGTTCTCCAGAGGTTGAGAGAGCATAAACTATATGGCAAGCTCTCTAAGTGTACTTTCCTTCAAAAGGAAGTACAATATTTGGGCCACATAATTTCAGCTAAGGGAATAGCTGTGGACCCAGCTAAAATTAAAGCCATATTGGAATGGTTGGTACCAAGGAATGTACATGAGGTTCGAAGTTTCATGGGCCTTGTAGGATACTACAGGAAATTTGTGAAGAAATTTTCAAAAATTATTTATCCTATAACTTCTTTGCAGAGGAAAGGCAAGAGGTTTGAGTGGCCAGATAAGTGCTAGGAGGCATTTGACAAACTGAACGAAAAATTGACTTCAGCACCAATCTTGAAAGTACCTGACTTGGAAGGTCAATTTGTAGTCGTTACCGATGCCTCAAGGGAAGGCTTAGGTGGTGTACTAGTCCAGGATGGACAAGTCATTGCATATGAATCCCAGAAATTAAAAACTTATGAACAAAACTATGCCCCTCATGATTTGGAACTGGTAGCAGTCATTCATGCTCTGCAAATGTGGAGACATTACTTGCTTGGAAAACCCTTTGAGCTAAAAATAGACCATCAAGGGCTCAAATATCTATTCACTCAACCACATCTAAATGCTCGCCAAAGAAGATGGTTGGAGTTCATCTCAGATTATGATTTCGAGATTAAATATATTCAAGGTAAAGAAAATTGAGTGACAGATGCCTTAAGTAAGAGGAGACATATCTCCTCAATTATGATCTCCATACATTCTAATTTTAAGAATCAGGTACTACAAAAGTCTAAGGGAGATGAGTTTTACGAGTAGGTAAAATAGACCCTTTTGAAAAACCCCAGAGTCTAAAATATGATGGATTTTACCTTGAACCAGATGGGTTATTAAAGTATAAAGGAAGGATGTATGTACCTAACTCTGTAGAGTTAAGGAATATGGTGTGGAAGGAGGTTCATTTTGTACCATATTCGGGACATCATGGAGTAACAAAGTTAATTGTCGATGTGAAACCCTTATATTTCTAGAAAGGAATGAAGAGGGATGCTGCAAGTTTTGTAGCTACGTGTCTAGAATGCCAGAGGGTGAAGGCGGAACACCATCACCCAATAAAACTTTTATACCCTCATGAAATTCTAGAGTGGAAATGGCAAATCATAAGCATGGACTTTGTGCAAGGACTTCCTATGTCTAGGAATAGGCACAATGCTATTTTGGTTGTGGTGGATAGACTCACCAAAGCCACACATTTTATACCTAGGAATCTAACAGATGGGGCACCTGTTATAGCCCGCAAATTTGTCTAGGAAATCTTCAGATTGCATGGTATTCCCGAGAAGATTATCTCAGATAAGGATGCTTGAATGACATCAAGGTTTTGGCAAACCTTGTTTTCCTCACTTGGAACCTAGTTCAATATAAGCTCTGCTTATCATCCTGAGACAGATGGTCAAACTGAAAGGGTAAACCAAGTGCTAGAGGATTTATTGAGGATGTATTGCATGGACTAGAAATACAAATGGAAAGATTATATTCCTTTGATGGAGTTCGCCTATAATAATTCCTATCATTTTGCTATTAAGATGGCTCCATTTGAAGCATTATATGGAAGAAGGTGTCGAACCCCTATAAGCTAGGATAAGCTAGAAGATAGGGTTAGCCTTGGACCAGAAATGTTGTTAGAAATGGAAGACCAAGTGCATCTGATTAAGAAAAGGCTAGCAGAAGCCAATGATAGGCAAAAAAGTTATGCGGATGCTAAACGCATCGAAAGGCATTTCTCAATGGGAGAAATAGTCCTAAGGGTAAAACCTCAAAAGAGCTCCATTAAGTTTGGAAAGATATCCAAACTGGCACCTAGATATGTGGGTCCTATCAAAGTTCTCAAAGAGATCAACCCAGTCACATATAGAATTGCTCTACCGCCAGCTCTTGCCATGATGCATAATGTTTTCAATGTTTCTTATTTGAAAAAATTTAATGCAGGAGATAATCATATGCCTATTCTTGATTGGAATGCTATACAGGTGAAGGACCTAGGGGTGGTAGTGATCGAGCCCATCAATGTGCTTGAAACCTGTAAGTTACGCTTACGTAAAAAAAGATAACTCAATGCAAGGTCCAGTGGAACCAGTGCAGAGGAAAATGCCACCTAGGAAAACTATGAGGATATTCATGCAAGATTTTCCCATCTCTTTTGAAAAACTTTTTACTATGCTCATACAACACTTTTCTTATTATGATGGTTGATTTTGAAGAGATTTAATCATTGGGGACGATGATTCTTACGGGGGGAGATATGTTACACCCCCAACTTATGATTTAGCTTAATCTTGCTTTTGTGTGGTAACCAGGATGATTAATCATAGTTTAATGATTAGATGTTTGTGGAAAATATCAGATTTAATCATTGATTATGTGAATACTAACTAATGATAGTTAGACATGAGATTACATGTTGATATGATTATTTAATTATTATGATTTGCGGATCAGATGATGATACACTAATCATGATTTTATGATGGTGAGTGTGATCACGAAAAGAATCTTCCTTCGAAGACGAAAGGAGAGTATCATCCGGGAGGAAGAGATAGATGTTGGGAAAAGGTCAGATTGCCATCTGAGTATCAAATTTAGTCCTTAAGAATCCTTGCAAGTTAGAGTGAGTAGCGTGTTTTCCTTGTTAGTCATTTTCATTTCTGTTTCGGTATGACAATTTGATCTTTCTCAACACCATCTGCGTCGATTTGACTAAATGATGTTCACAGAATGTCCTTTTGAGTCGTTTGACAATCTCGTCCAGTTGTCAAGAACTCCCTTGATTCCATATCCATTTCCGTATTAAGATTTGTGATTATTATATCTTTTAATATTTTACTTATGGTTATCATGGCAAATAAGGGGGAGTGGTACTCAACCCCGAAATCGTATTTTAATGATGTGCCATCTTTTTAATGATGTTAACATTTGATAACATCTTGGTTTATTTGATAACCCTTAATATCATGTAAGGGAAATTATGTGTGTTATAATTGTTTAACCTCCTTAGAGGTCGGGTACCTTAGTATTAATAATAATATATGTTTATATATATATATATATATATATATATATATATATATATATATATATATGTGTGTGTGTGTGTGTGTGTGTGTGTGTGTGTGTGTGTGTGTGTGTGTGTGTGTGTGTGTGTGTGTGTTTATATATATATGTTTATATATATATATATATATATATATATATATGTTGGCATTTGGCAACCACCACCCATGAGGAGTGGGGAGAGAGACTGGAGGCCGAGTGGAAGCCAAGCTTAAGCCCATTTCACCAACCCCTTCCCATTATGGGTTGAGTGGATCCTTTGGATCCTGCGAGCTGGCAGACTCATGTGGCATGTTAAAAGAATTGAGAATGCATGCAAGGGTATCGGGTGATACCAATCTTGGCACAGGCTTTTATGGAGTATGTTTTTTTTGTGTGTCGAAGGGAGAGGAAGTTCCATTGGAGAGATTAAGGAGAAAGACTGCTACAGCCGAAGGGTGGTGAGCAAGTGAGCTCGGCCACTAAGTTATACTTAAAAGTTAGTTAATAGCAGCCAACATATGACTATGTTTACACATTCAGGTATGAATTCTTGTGGCATATCGAATTGAATTCGATATTGTATTTAGATATATCTCTGTTGTTAGAAGTTACGTCGACTGTGTCGACTTATGACTGTTGTAAGTTATTGTTAAGGCCTTCGAGGCCATAGATGATTATAATGTTTATTACTGTGATAGTAATTGTGGTTTTAAACTGTTAATAATGGCCTTCGAGGCTACAAGTGCCTTCTTTGTGTTTTAATTGTTAGGAATTACATGCAGAAGATATCAATCAAATGCAAATAAAGATTAAACAGAGGAATGAAAAATACACAGAAATAATAATAGCGAGAGACAATTTTTAACGTGGTTCACCCAAACTCGGGCTACATCCACCAACAAAGAGTCCAATATTATTATCCAGCAATCGAACCAATTACAACCAGCAATCCTTGCAACTCAATACCGCTGCAAATGCTACAATACAATATCTCAACCGGAAATCCTAACCCTTAGCCATTTTTTATCAAGACTTATGTCAATTACAAATATAGGGTTTTTTTATGTCGGCCAATAGAAAAAATAACTCCCAATGCCTTTATAAAATAATAGGCAATTTTTGCTTCGGGGGTGCTGCCCCCAAGCCCCCAACTGGGGGTGCTACCCCTAGCAGCCCCTAGGCCCCCACCATGGGCTTCGTCCCCGGGCCCCCGCTGGGGGGATAAGCTCCCCGAGCCCCACAAGAGGGGCTCTGCCCCCCTGCACTCCCCCGTTAAATAATTTGGGAGGAAACTGTGCTGATAAAAGTGGGGAAAATTTAACCTCCAAGTCTGATTAGGCTCCATATAACAACAATCTCCCACTTGGAGATTGATTAGACTCCACACCATATCATTAATATGTAACCATTGTTAAATGTGTTACTCGGCCAAACTTTGAGGTTGTACCCCATGCGTGTTGTGCATGCAAGAACTATTGAATGTTGTTTTGGCAAGAATATAAACTATAATGTATGCCTTTAAAGCTTTCATGTTAATGCTACAAGGTGATTGTATTAGAGCCTGAGAGGGTATCAACACATAATAACTGTGTTATCATACCATGAAATTGATAATGGAATGGCCGAGAGCCGTATATGAATAATGACAAGCCGTATATGAATAATGACAAGCCGTATATGAACAATGACAACCCTGTTGATAGTTGTAAACCCTTGTATGTGTCAAGTACACTTAATATGTATATCAACTCGAGGTCAATAAATGATAGTCCTCGACTGGTTATAATAGAAGTTATGATAATCTTTGTGCATGTTATGCATGTAAATTGTATAATGACTCCTTTTTGAGTACGATGGTTTAATATAAGGTAAATTGTATTGATATCTTGGCAGCAATAAATGCATGCCATGTTCTTTTGAAGAAGTTATTCTTCCTTGGCACTTACTTTTTATAAGAACGAACACTATGCCAGTATGAACTCTTGTGTTTAAAGGCAAATGAATGCCATCTCTTTGTGAATGGCAATACTTCATAAACAAAGTATAAGGTATCAGGAACCCACATAGATTCCTTGAGATAGAATCTTTTTAATAGGATCAACCTATTGGACCATTGAAATATCCTTCTAGATGATATAATTGAAAGTAAACCTTGGGATACGACAAACAATGAAATCATCAACCGGGTAAGGTCATGAGTCAAAAACATGAATGAACTAATGTCATTATGAAAGGACGGGAATAGAGTGATGTGGAGTCACAGGTTCCTAGTTGCAAAAGCAATGAGACATTATTGAATATGCTCTCTGGATAAGAGTCGAATGTCCAAGTAATGGACTAAGATTATATTGAACTTACTTCTCTAAGACCGAGGAAGGTCGAACTATGACTACTATAGGATGAGACAACTTCTAAGTCAAGTCAAGGTGGTGGACATACGACAACGTTCATTGTGAAACGTTTATGTATGTAAATCTTTGGCCAAAGTAATGCATCTGTCTCTGCATGCATTGTCAGTCCACTGTACTCTAGATGGCACAATGTTTCCAGTAGTGTCATACATAGTTAGAGTGGATCTATAGTTGTGTGATCATGAGATATTATGAAATACACAACACTAGATGCTCAGATGGAAAACCTAACGATTCGTTATATCTATACCTTCTATGAAGGGTAGGGCCACTTCCAAGTAGGAAGTTGTGCGAGGGACCGCTGGTCTGTGGTTGGAGGAAAAGCACTCGGATGATGCTCTCCTTCCCAAGCAGAAGACAAGCCGAGGCTTATGAAGACAGATGTCAAAGTTCCAAATATAGTGTACTCTTTATATGACTTGATAGTTAATTATTATGCATATTTCTATATTTGATGCCTTGAGCATAGCTTTGTATATGTATAGTGAAGATTATTCACTAATGAGTAATCCTTGTATATTGTAAATCTAAGTTTTGTTATGTTCTGGAAGAGAATAACATGCTTAATTATTATGATGATATTAATTCATTCTTGCTTAACTGTGATTATGTTAATCATGATGTATTCTTACTCTTAGGTAAGATGGATAATTATGGTTATTTTTGGGTATTATGAGATGGCATGTTACAAATACCAAACCTTAACTTGTCAAAGATCAAGGTTGCACAAAATGTTCAAGGATGTTATTGTAGGGTCAAGGCCATCCTTAGGAGGTTCATGGCCACACTTATGACCTTGATCTAAGTCTTCACATAGTTTTAAATTTCATAGAGCACATTCATCATAGTTTGTTCATCCCAAATTTAGTATTAGATCTCTGTCATGGTTAAATCAATCTCCATCTCTCAAATATCAAAATATATATTGAATAATCATTGTATTTCTATTTATATTTCAAATTCAAACATGATGTAGATTTAACTCATTTATTTAGATTGATTAATTGATTAATTTCAAGATTCAAAGAGATTATATTTTCCCCTCTTCGTAAGTATGTAAACACTTTTTCATAAAATGACTTACAAATATTATAATTTTTTTTTAGAATAATGTTAGGTAATCAAATATTTTAGGTACCTCTTAATATAAGACTTAATATGTACTTGCTAACTAACCTTCAATTACAAGGAATTAGATGATGAATTATAACATTTTAAAAATTACTTTGGTTAAAAGTATATTAATAATATATAATTTGTTAATAAATCTTTTTAAGTTGTAAGGGTAAAAAGCGTATATTTTATTATTTGTTTTACATTATTTT
Source organism: Cunninghamia lanceolata (assembly GCA_027924645.1). Taxonomy (NCBI): domain Eukaryota; kingdom Viridiplantae; phylum Streptophyta; class Pinopsida; order Cupressales; family Cupressaceae; genus Cunninghamia; species Cunninghamia lanceolata. The sequence continues at coordinate 6,316,556 of BSBN01001495.1, read as the reverse complement.
GTATGGGTGTTTCAATTACACGGTCTGAGTACATGATTTTGATTGATTTGGCACTTCTATTGATCCCAATTTTTAGTTGATTTTCAAAAATTGAACTTAACCTTTTCTTAAACAATTTTCAATTCTTCGATTAGCAATCTTTATTCCCAATTCAAATCATGAGCATGTAAATGAACAAAGTTAGTTTTACAGTGTAGATTTGACCCTTGTGTTCAAAATTAAACTTTCACCCCAAGCCCAAGCTAAACTAGTTTCAACTAGCTATTATGTGTTAACTCCTATGTCAAAACTTTCAAATGATGTTCCTAAGTGGTGTATAGAAGGTCACTGCCCCTAGATCATTTTCTAGATCATCTAGAATCCAGGTCATGTATCTCTCATCACTCAAAGTCACTCGCTCCTAAGATTGTGCCTCTTATAATCACTCCTACTCTTAACATAACACCACACTTTTTTAGCTTATTTTGATTGTATTGCCTCTATGTCAACATGCTATAAAATTGTAGTTTCACACCATGTCAGTGCATCACCCTTTTACAAATTGTTTGTTTCAAGTTCTAAGTTCCAAATTTTAAGCTACCCTTATGTCACAATGTCATTTTCATTCATTGCACTTTTCTTCTTACTCTTATCCAAACTGTTTAATCGATCAAGGGTCTTGTCATTGTCGATGTGAATGGGGTAATTCCATAATTGACTTCCCTCTTGGTTCCTTTTCACGCCTAGTTACTTCAGTTTACTTAGGGTATTTAGTTTTTATGTCTCAAGTCATAAGATTAAGACACATGTCATAATCTTATGTTGTCCAATGTCTCACCCTTGCCTATATATACAAGGATTTCTCATTGTAAAGTAATCACATATTATATATTTGCATCCTTTAATAGAATAGAATTATTCTTTCATTTTGGGTCTCTCTTGTGCTTCCACTGAAGTTCCTTGATCTTAGGCACCTATCTCCATAGCTAAATCTTACATGGTATTAGAGCATTCTATACCAACTCTTACATGGTATTAGAGCTTGTGGAATTACTTCTTATTAGTCTTTTTGAGAGACCTAGGTTGCATATCTTGTATTTTCTTAAAAAGTTGAGTATGCTCTTCTCTTGCATCGAATGATGACCTAGAGAATAAAAAATCTTGATAGAAATGCCAAATTTTGATCGATTCCTCTTTGTGGCTTTATATTGCAAGCACAATTTGGAGTTTTATGAAGTAAATACGATCATGCCATTGAGTTTAGAGCATTCAAGAAAGTCAATTTTTCTTTGTGTTGCGTCCAAATCAAACACTGGAAGCTAGATCTACAAGGGTTTGAAGTCGGGAGGTGCATGTCAAATCCAATTGGTACCTAATCCTTCAGATCATTTTGGATAAAAATTTATGACCTTGCCATCACATTAAAAAGGTCCAAAAACTCATAGATTAACTATTAAATTGTTAAAATCTAAGCACTTTGCCTTAGACCATCAAAGAAAAATTTCCCCTCCTTTGTCATCTGTATGATCATACCATTTGCATAATATTCTCTATAGAATCTATTTGCATCAGACAGGTGCATACAAATCATATGGAGTTATAAAGAAAAATATAATATATATTTTTTATTTAATTTTTGAGATTAAAAAAATCCACAAAATATTATTTGTTGAAGGGTATGATTGTACCTTGATTGCAGGGTATCTAGTAGCAAATCATAAATTCTCTATAAGGGCACCATGTGGAGCCATTTGAGCACTTTCTAGAGACATCATACATTCATATACTTCTTCCCTCATATTCCTTTTTGAAATGGGAAGATATCCTGCATACACCTTTGTGTTTGTTTCTTCCTAAGGGGAGAAATGTTGTTCGGAGTTCTTGGATCATCTTCAACATTCAGTTTCAAGTATCTACCATTGGCATAAGAGATTACACTTTGGGGGACTACACGGTCTTCTTCTTTTTCTTCTCTTTGGTGGGAGTTTTGTCTTATGGGTTTCTGCTTCTCATCTTTTAAGGGGAATCATCACTTTGTACATGGGTACCTCATCTAGCCTTGTTGTCAAGACCCATCCTTATTTTCTCATTCTCACTAAGTTTCACTTAAGGGTGGGTGTTGGTGTGAATGGGGTTATTCCCTAACTGATTTCCCTCTTAGGTCCTTTTCACACCTAGTTACTTAAGTTTGCTGAAGGCATTCATAGGGATTTCTTTTTGTCTCAAGCCATAAGATTAAGACATATGTCATAATCTTATGTTTCCTATGTCTCACCCTTGCCTATATACAAGGGTTTCTCATTGTAATGTAATCACATATTATATATTTACATCCTTTGATGGAATAGAATTATTCTTTCATTTTGGGTCTCTTTTGTGCTTTAATTGAAGCTCCTTGATCTTGGGTGGCTATCTCCATAGCCAAATCTTACATGGTATTAGAGCATTCTCTACCAACTCTTACAAGGAAGATCCTCATTTAGTAAACTCCCAAAGTGTGCTTCACTACTTGTAGCCTTTTTTTGTAAGTCCAAACACAAAGGTTTGTAGGTACAAAAGGTTTATAGGTCATAAGGTTATTTTTGCAGATAAAGGTCAAATCCATAGATAAGGTTCAAATATGTAGGCATAAAGATCAATTTGGGCATGAAAATGATCCAGTGTTACAAATATATTGATTTCATCAACACTCAATGAATTAAATGCATGAAAACTCAGAAAGAAAGCAATTTCAAAGTTCGAAAAAACCCATTGAACGAGAAAAAATTAAAAAAATGGAGCGAAATGATATATTTTATTCAAATTCAATTGTCTCAAACCTCAATGAATTTCTCAATGCCATACAATGAACAAGAAGCAAATATATATATGAAATTTGGATGGGAAGGCAAACAATCCTTCCCTCCAAAACATTACAAAATGAAAAAAAAAAAAAAAACTTCTCAAAAATGAAGTGTCGTGAGCTGGCTCTTCATACTTTACTCCCTTCTCATTCTATAGAGCCATAGAGAAACCCTGTGGAAGGGCTATCAAACCCATCTGCAATTCCCAGCATACGTTCAAGTTTTTCATGTTCTTTCCGAGCAACCTTTTCAATCGAAGAGGTATTCCTTTTGAATTTACTATTTGCCTTATCCACCTGTTGGAATAGAGCAAGAACCGAGTGTTCCTTAGCAAATACTTTCTCTTGTGTAATCTTGTGGTCTCTTTCCTAAAATTGTTGTAAGATGTGAAGGTCTTGGTAAATCCTATGCTCAAACTATAAAATTCTAAACTTAGCAGGTATATTATGCAAATCAGAAGAAGTGCTAATATCTTCTGAAATAGTTTCTTTCTGCTAGAATTGGTTGAGAATACATGCAGTTTCCCTTCTTGAAAAAAACAATCAGATGTGAAACTTCTTGGTTGTAGATGGCTATTCTTAAACATCATCTACTTTAACAGTTAAAAGTTAATTTTGGCCAATAAAAATAGGACAAATATTTACCACTTTTTGTTTTGATGAAGCGTTAAATTCTTATTGACTGTTTGACCATTGAAATGGATGGTATTTAAATAAAGTGATTGTGGATGACCAAAATGCCTTACGCTTTAAGAATATTTGGATATTACTTCAGATTCTTGGTTCACGTTGCCAGTGGTGCAAACAGGAGAATTCGCTTGATGTAAAATTTCACGATTAATGTCCCCATTACAACCCAAGTTTTTAGGAATATTTGTCCTCATGCTTGAAGGGTTAACCAAAGGAGCATTTTCCTTCACATTATAACTTGTATTTGCATTCACTGTCCCTGAATTATCCCCAAAGAAATCTTGTAGTTTCTTTCCACTTTGAAGCTTCTTTACACTTTTCAGTATAAAATTCTCAAGGCTCTTGCACTTCGTATGCTGTGAAACTTGAATAAGACGTAGAGATAAATTCAAGTTTTTTTCATCCAACCTCAATTTGCCAGATCTTGGTGTGAGAATCAACCCTAAAACATGCTTCAATAGATCTGTTTTCATGTCCTAGCGCCTGCAATAATACTCAATATCTAAGATCTAAGCCAATACTCCTCACAATTCCTTCTGTCTGACAAGTAATAGCACAACATTCCAGGTGGGCTACCTGCCTACAAATGAACTCTTCACTCAACTTCTCTTGACACTACATAAAGTAATGCTCATCCAAATCATGATCAACACACTTGCCACAAAAAACACAAGAGCAATCATGCAAAATCCAAACTCAATGCAACATATGTCACAATCCATGGATTTAAAAAAAAAACTTTTTCCAGTTTCCAAGCATCACTTCATCAACTGGTTGCAGCCCGTATGGTGTTTTCGTTCATATTACTTCGAGCATTTTGTTAAACATTTGCGTGACGTCTCATATTGGTATTTTCATTGTAGACATTATAATAAACAATTCCCATGATATGGCATTTTATTGGAAGCAAACAGGCCTCAGCCTTTTCTATGATGTTCTCTGTCTTGACAACAGGATTCACCTTCTCAATGGCAACCCAATCTAAAGAAGAGAAAGTGTTTCCACAGCAAGAATTGAAGCCTCTGGAATCAACTTGGTCCTCCTTTACCTCTTCAAATTCTTTGTTCTCCCGTCTTTTTTCTATCCATACGCCACTCTATATGAAGGCGCCTATACCATTCAATAAAATTGCCTCTATCTTAATACTTGTTGCATCCATGCCTCTGTGAATGCTGATTAAAATGAAGTCTGACCCTTTTAAATACTGTTGCACCTGGTCTATCCTGTCAATATTTATTTTATTTTTTAATGCTACAAATGTCTACAAAAGTGGTTCGTTTGGTTCTAAAGAGCTAGTCAAAACATTTGATTTAACAAAAAAAAACCCTGGGCCACACCTCCACATTGACATTTTTACAAACATTTGGTGGACCTTTTTCTTCAGACAGGTTGCGGCCTCTTGGTTCTAGCATTTCTTTTATTTGACACATTTTGTCAAACAATATGAGCACTTCCTTCACGCTAGTTGCGTACTTCCATATTTCAAGGAGGCATTTTATCAAGCAAGTCACATGCTTTGTGATGCTTCACAATTTCATTACCCTGTCTTAGAATCACCAAATGAATTATTTTTATCTCTGCACATTGCACCAATCAACCCAAGGGCATATTTCCGATATTTCTAATTCTAATTTGTATAGTTTGAAGTAATATTTTGGTGGTCGAACAAATAATGCCTAGTTAAGCCCACTTGATTCGGAGTAGTATTGGGATGGGTGACCTTTTGGGAAGTCTTGATGCTTAACCCCTATGAGCATCACTTAGATGCAGTGAGTGCTAAGTGGACCATTCATTCTCATGAGAGATGGGTTCATGTGGACCGCTACTTATGAAATATGGGTTGATGAGTTTGACTCAAAAACTATGCAATTGAACCCTAATATAAATATCATAATTTATGAGCTAAAGAGGCTCTATAATGAATACTTCATAAGGCACAATACTTGCTGAAGGTTTTGCAAATGGGGTAGCAAGCTAAGTGGGTTTGATCTTGAGGGAAACTCCATGGTTAAGTGCGCTTGAGTCAAAGTAGTACTGGGATGGGTGAACCCCTGGGAAGTCTTGATGCTTCATCTTTATGAGCATCACCTAGATGCAATGAGTGCTAAGTGGAACATTCATTCTCATGAGAGATGGGTTAATGTAAACCACTACTCATGAAATATCTTGGGGGAAACTCCATGGTTAAGCATGCTTGAGTCGTGATAGTATTGGGATGGGTGACCTCCTGAGAAGTCTTGATGCTTCACCCTTATGAGCATCACCTAGATGTAGTAAGTGCTAAGTGGACCATTCATTCTCATGAGAGATGGGTTCGTGTAAACCACTACTCATGAAATATGGGTCAATGAGTTTGACTCAAAAACTACGCTGTTGAATCCCAATATATCATAATTTGACATGTTGTGGAAAAATACCTCCTACTTATCAATTGATGAGCTAAAGGGGCTCTATAATGAATGGTTCATAAGGCACAACACTTGCTGAAGGTTTTACAAATAGGGTAGCAAACTAAGTGGGCTTGATCTTGGGGGAAACTCCATGGTTAAGCACACTTGAGTCAAAGTAGTACTAGGATGGGTGACCTCTCAAGAAGTCTTGATGCTTCACTCCTATGAGCATCACCTAGATGCAATAATTGCTAAGTGGATTATTCATTCTCATGAGAGATGGGTTCGTGTAAACCACTACTCATGAAATATCTTGAGGGAAACTCCATGGTTAAGCATGCTTGAGTTAGAGTAGTATTGGGATGGGTGACCTCCTGAGAAATACTGATGCTTCGCTCCTATGAGCATCACTTAGATGTAATAAGTGTTAAGTGGACCATTCATTCTCATGAGAGATGGGTTTGTGTAAACCATTACTAATGAAATATGGGTCAATGAATTTAAATTAAAAACTATGTAGTTGATTCCTAATATAAATATCATAATTTGACATGTTGTAGAAGAATACCTCCTATTTATCAATTAATGAGCTAAAGGGGCTCTATAATGAATGGCCCATAAGGCACAACACTTGCTGAAGTTTTTGCATATAGGGTAGCAAGCTAAGTGGGCTTGATCTTAGGGGAAACTCCATTGCTAAGCACACTTGATTCAAAGTAGTACTAAGATGGGTGACCTCTCGCGAAGTCTTGATGCTTCACTCCTATGAGCATCACCTAGATGCAATGAGTGCTAAGTAGACCATTCATTCTTATGAGAGATGGGTTCATGTGAACCGCTATTCATGAAATATGGGTTAATGAATTTGACTCAAAAAGTATGCAATTGAATCCTGATATAAATATCATAATTTGACATCCTACAAAAAAACCCCTTCTACTTATCAGTTGATGAGCTAAAGGGTCTCTATAATAAATGATTCATATGGGACAACACTTGTTAGAGGTTTTGCAAATTCGGTAGCAAGCTAAGTGGGCTTGATCTTGGGGGAAACTCCATAGTTAAGCATGCTTCAATCGGGGTAGTACTAGGATGGGTGACCTCCCAAAAAAACTTGATGCTTCATCATTGTGAGCATCACCTAGATGCAATGAGTGCTAAGAGAGCCATTTCATTCTCATGAGAGATGGGTTTGTGTGAACCACTACTCATGAAATATGGTTCAATGAGTTTGACTAAAAAACTATGCAATTATATCCTAATATAAATATCATAATTTGACATGCTACAAAAAATACCTCCTACTTATCAATTGATGAGCTAAAGGGGCTCTATAATGAATGGTTCATAGGGCACAACACTTGTTGAAGGTTTTGTAAATGGGGTAGCAAGCTAAGTGGACTTGATCTTGGAGGAAACTCCATGGTTAAGCGCCCTTGACTCAAAGTACTGGGATGGGTGACCTCCCGAGAAGTCTCGATGCTTTACCCATGCGAGCATCACCTAGATGCAATGAGTGCTAAGTGGACCATTCATTCTCATGAGAGATGGGTTTGTGTGAACCACTACTCGCGAAATATGGGCCAATGAGTTTGAATCAAAAACTACGTAGTTGAATCATGATATAAATATCATAATTTGACATGCTACATAAAAATACCTCCTACTTAGCAATTGAGTTCCCACATCCGGTCATCTTGCTCCCTTCTACATCTTCGTAGTTTCCTTTTCCCATATGTGTCTCCTCTACTTAGTGTTTTACATAATTCTAATGGACTTCTTTAGTTTTCCTTTTATTCTCGAACCTCCTGAACCTCATCTTTTCCACTTCTCACCAATTTACCTTCTATTCCATTTTACAAGATTTCTTTTATGAACCCAACAATTCCTCCCCTAGTTCCTCCTTCCTCTTTCACATCCATTCCAATCTCTTTTGTGGGATTTTATTGCACTTTCAAACATCCTTTGTTGAGTACCTCCACTTCCCACCTATTCCATGATGAATTCCCACAACTTTTTCTTAGCCTAATCTCTTGTTTCCTTCTGATGTGTGGAGTTCCCCTCAACTTCCAAATTTATCCAACATCTAGTCCTATCTCCTTTTCCCGCATATATTTCCTTCCATTTCTTCAACTTCTCAAGGTTACAGTATTTCTTCCTACCATTCCAATATCTGATTCCTCCTTCTGGTCTCGCATGTTTTTCCCTCACGTTTGTGTCATCCATTCCTTTCTCATTATGAACCTTCCATGGACTTTTAGATATGATCATATCCTATCCTAACTTCTTGCTCCACATGATTTCCCCACTTTTCTCCCATCCTTTCCTCTAGTTCCTCCTTCCTTTACTGCATTCCTCACAATCCCTTTTGTGAGATATTGTTGGACTTCCAGACTTCTTCCATTTGACACAACCACTTCTTACCTCCAGACCCGCATGCTTTTCCCACATCCTCTCCTCACTACCTTCCATTTGCGGACTTTCCATGGACTTGAGAATATCTTCCTTTCACCCCATATCTCGTCTTGTTGTCCAATTCCACAACCAAACACTACTTTTCCCTGCATCATCAAATCACTCATTTTCTTCCTTTGTGGAAACCTGATAGACATCTAGATTTCCTTCACACATTTGCCTTGATTCCAAATGTCTAGATGTTCAGTTCTTCCTTGCATTTCCGCATTCACTTCATTTGATTCCATGTTGAATTCTCGTAACTTTTCTAGAAAGCTTCACCCACCTCAACAACTCCTCTGCACAATCTAGGATCGCCACTAATTGTCTCTAATGGATGCGATCAAGCATATGAAGACGTTCAAACACCTACATGTACTATTGGACCCCTCAATGATGCAATTTGTGTACAAAGGCATGGGTCTATGATCCAAATGGGCATGTTTTCAGGTTTGGCCATGTGAAAATAACGCGAGCAAGCATGGGCGACCATTACACTTGCAAATGACAAAGGTTTATTCTACAAGATGGCTCATTGATGCTATACAAAAGTATATATTGCAATTTCTCATTTAGAACAAAGGAGATGGAAAATTGGTTGCAAAGCTTCTAGAACAAAGAAGAATAAGTGTGAACCTCTAGGGTTTTCTTCCAGTGATAGGTTCTATGGCATTTTCAAAGAGTAATTTTTTAGGTTTTCTCCCAAAGGTTATGATACGGCATTGTGATTTGAAAGAATGATTTAAATGTGTAGGTTTAACAACTTTTTGAGTATCTCCATGAGCATTGTATGAATTTCTAGTGATTTGGCAAATCATCTTAATCACATTTGCTAGTCCAAGTGTTATTTTGACTAGTTTGTCAACTAGAAGGTTGTAAAAGTCCTTGTAAAATTTTTGCAAGGCATCTTATCAAGATAATATATGAAATTTGTGGGTTTGTTTATGGATTACTAAGGGATGCTTAATTATATGTTCTACAATTTCATATGTTTGCGTGTTTGTATGCATAGAGCCTAGCTTATGTGTAGGATCTTCAGGTGTAATCTTTATTGGTATCTTGATCAAAGTATCATTTAGTGGATTGCATTACTGTTCCCTTTGGCTTAGACTCTATTTCCCTCACTAGATAAAGGCACCCATCTGCTACATGTTCAACCTCCTATCTCACCAACACACTTAAAATAACAAAATCCAATTTTAATCTTTATATTGTGTCATTTGTTTTATCCACTTACATGTCTAGATGTGTGTAGTTCACTAGGGGCTATTAAAGAAACATCTTTAGACTCTTTACATGGTTGTTTATCTTCTTTATGAAGGTGTAAGATCCTTATATTATCAAACCAACATATAGGTGCTTAGTGATAACAAAATTGGAGTCTCCTATGCACTAGGTATAGTTTGTTTGAAGGTTTAGTTTCATATGTCTCATCTTCAACACCTTAGGGAATACCCCCCTTGGTCTAGCAAAGCCTAAAGTAGATGAAGGATTTACCCACCTTATCAAATTGGCCCATTATTGCCTAAACTTGATCAAAGGTTGAAGGACCTTTGTCTTGAGTACAACACCCTTGGCACTCAAGAACAGCCTAGCTTTAGGGATTTGAGAACCTACAACTTTGAGCACCAAAAATTTGTAAGGCATAATACTTGCTAAAGATTTTCCAAATAGGGTAGAAAGCTAAGTGGGCTTGATCTTAGGGGAAAAGCCATGTTTAAGTGCACTTGAGATGGAGTAGTACTAGGATAGGTAACCTCTCAGGAAGTCCTGATGCTTCATCCCTGTGAGCATCACCTAGATGCAATAAGTGCTAAGTGGAACATTCCTTCTCACGAGAGATGGGTTCGTGTAAACCACTCCTCATGAAATATGGGTCAATGAGTTTGACTCAAAAACTACACATTTGAATCTTGATATAAATATCATAATTTGACATGCTATGAAAAAATATCTCCTACTTATCAATTGATGAGCAAAAGGGGCTCTATAATGAATAGTTCATAAGGCACAACATTTGCTGAAGGTTTTGCAAATGGGGTGCCAAGCTAAGTGGGGTTGATCTTGGGAGAAACTACATGGTTAAGCATGCTTGAGTTCTAGTATTGAAATGGGTGACCTCCTAGGAAGTCTCGTTGCTTCACCCCTATGAGTATTACCTAGATGCAATGAGAGCTAAGTGGACCATTCATTCTCATGAGAGATGGGTTCATGTTAATCACTATTCATGAAATATGGGTCAATGAGTTTGACTCAAAAACTACATAGTTGAACTGTGATATAATATCATGATTTGACATGCTACAGAAAAATACCTCCTACTTATCAATTGATGAGCTAAAGGGGCTCTATAATGAATGGTTCATAAGGCACAATACTTGCTGAAGGTTTTTCAAATGAGGTTGCAAGATAAGTGGGCTTGATCTTGGGGAAAATTCCATGTTTAATTGCACTTGAGTCGGAGTAGCACTGGGATGGGTGACCTCCTAGGAAGTCCCAATGGTTCACCTCTATGAGCATCACCTAGATGCAATGAGTGCTAAGTGGACCATTCATTCTCATGAGAGATGGGTTCATGTGAACCACTACTCATGAAATAATGGGTCAATGAGTTTGACTCAAAAACTACACAATTGAATCTTGATATAACATCATAATTTGACATTTTTTGAAAAATACATCGTACTTTTCAATTGATGAGCTAAAGGGGTTTTGTACTGAATGGTTTATAAGGTGTGCAACAGTTGTTGAAGGTTTTGCAAATGGGGTATCAGGCTAAGTGGCTATGATCTTGGGGAAACTCCATAGTTAAACACACTTGAGTTGAAGTAGTACTAGGATGGGTAACCTCTCGAGCAGTCTCAATGCTTCACCCATATGAGCATCACCTAGATGCAATGAGTGCTAAGTGGACCATTCATTCTCATGAGATATGGGTTCATGTGAACCACTACTCATGAAATATGAGTCAATGAGTTTGACTCAAAAATTATGCAGTTGAATCCTAATATAAATATCATAATTTGACATATTGCAAAAAAATACCTCCTACTTATCAATTGATGAGCTAAAGGGGCTCTATAATGAATGATTCATAAAGCACAACACTTGCTAAAGGTTTTGAAAATGGGGTGGTAAGCTAAGGGAACTTGATCTTGGCAGAAACTCCATGGTTAAGTGTGCTTGAGTTGGAGTACTAGGATGGGTGACCTCCTAGGAAGTCTTGATGCTTCACCCCTATGAGTATCACCTAGATGCAATGAGTGCTAAGTGGACCATTCATTCTCATAAGAGATGGGTTCATGTGAACCACTATTCATGAAATATGGGTCAATGAGTTTGGCTCAAAAACTATATAGTTAAATCTTGATATAAATATCATAATTTGACATGCTACGGAAAAATACCTCCTACTTATCAATTAATGAGCTAAAGGGGCTCTATAATGAATGTTTTATAAAACATATCACTTTCTAAAGGTTTTGCAAATGGGGTATCAAGCTAAGTGGGTTTGATCTGGGTGAAAACTTCGTGGTTAATCGCACTTGAGTTGAAGTAGTACTGGGATGGGTGACATCCCAAGAAGTCTCAATACTTCACCCATGTGAGCATCACCTAGATGCACATTCAGTGCTAAGTGGACCATTCATTCTCATGAGAGATGGGTTCACGTGAACCACTACTCATAAAATAAAACTTCCTAAATGGAAGAAAATCTTGATCAAGATAGCCAAAGAAAGCCATAACATTTTTTAACTTTTTTTCTTCCTTTTTGATAGCATCAATCTTCTTTTCATTAGGGTTAATATGGAGTATTCAAGGATAAGAAGATTAAATAAAGAGTCATCCCTCCAATTCCATCATCAATTCTAGCTTTGAATTCTGTCATTTCTTACGCAACTAGATATTATTTCCCAAACCACATTCAACTTCCCTTTCATTCTCAATAGATACCATACACTACTCTGGAATTATTGCCTCTACCATGTTACTATATTAACCATGACACACAAAGGTATGACCATAAGCCAACCACCCAACCCAAATTAACACTAGAAGTGTTCGATTCCCAAAATCATCTATAGTATTTCTTCTACAAAGAGGATTGTTTAAAAAAAGTAGAATCTAAAAGTGAGAGAAAATATTGCAATCAATACTTGCATTTGCCTCAATTATTGATAAAGGAATATTGCATACGTATAGATTCGCATTTGTCAAAAATAGACAAAGCAGAAAAGTAGAAAGCAATCTTATCCTATGTGATAATATTGACAAGTAATAAAAGGAAATTACTTTTCGAATAACTCCCTAATTAACTTATACTAATGTGTAAATATAATTTTACACCAGCAAGAAGCACAATAACCAAGACAAGCAAGAAAAAATTCAAAAAAATAGAAGGAGGGAAATAGTTCAAAAACATAAATCAACAAAAAGACTATTGGGCAAAACAACACAAAGCAACGTCCATGACACATTGGAAAAGAATCCAATTCGACAAAGTGTTGCTAAAATTGGCGAAGGGTACTAATTAGAGTCGATCTTAGCAAGAGAGGAGCTTCCAAGGGCATCAATGGAGGATGACTATTCGTCTTCCTCACTAGACCTCCAATACAATCAAATTTTAAAAAAATGTTTACATTTTAGATTCTCAATCAAAATAATGGAAACTAACAATATGTAAATTCTTATAAGGATATTAAAAATGTGTATTAGTTAAATTATTATTTTATCCATGCATTGTATCAGTACGTCCAACTAGTAGACAAATAAAATTATAAATTTATAATGAAGAACATTTTAGATTCTTAAGCACACTATAATACATATTATATGGAAAACTTTGAAGGAGTCGAAACATGTAAAAGTTTATTTAAATTTCTTCCATTTTCCAAATGATTTCATCCCAATCCTCATTTTCTTCTATCTACATGCATTCACTTAGTTACATCTCATTAGAGCTAGTAGATGTGGTGATGTTCATTGTGTTAGATATGCTAGTGTTATTTGAAGTGTCACACAACCCTCTTCTTTCACATGTATACATTCATATTCACAATGCCCTTTCAAAAGGATAATTTTGGATATCATATCTATTTGTATACTTTCTCAAGAAACTTTCTATGTTCTTAACAAGTTTGTTTCTTATCTCTCATTTCAAGAATCTTAATGCATTGAAAACTCTCTCATCTTCCACTGGCCCCAATATCATGGTTTGGCATAGATTGACAAGTTTGAAATATTTTGATATTGAATCTACAATATTTCACTTTAACTTAAGCTTTCCTAAAGATTTGTTATCAATCCATCTTGGAAGGGACTCTCTAGAAGTTTAAATTATTCCATCATTGTTGTAAAATAGGTAGATTGCTTTGTAAGTTTAGATTTATCTGTAATTCCTTCTATTTGTTTTTGATAAAGTAAGCAGCAAAAAAGGGTGCCGATCCCATAATACAACAGCCATAGAGGCAAAATACAGAGCAAACTAGGGTAGAGCCCTTAACAAACAAGAGCCCCCAGGGCTCCGCAAAACAGGCCTAAATAGGCCACACCCAAACCAAATATAGGACATGAACAGTTGATAGACAACTGTCGAACAACAGACAAGGATTAGACAACCCCAGAACCTGAGGGGACAAATCTGACTCCCTTAACCCTAGGCTACGAAGCAGCGAAAAATTTGGGGAGTCCCTTCTTCTTTCTCTGAACAATAGACCAAGAAGACTCAGAATTGACGTCCACCGAGCGAGGCGAGAGGAGTGGATCCTCAACATCCACCACGAGAAAAGAGCCACCACGCAGAGCTGATAGTGCAGAAGAGGAGTCAGGAGCAATCGTAGGACCAACAGAGGTGATGGACGAGGGACGGACATGCTCTACCTGAATAGTGATAGCAATTCAAGGCAACAATGGTTCTGCTAAAGAGAAAATTGGAAGAGGATCCTAGGGAGATTCAGTCTCCTGGAATGATTCAGTCGACAAAGGAACAACCTCCTTGGAGGAATCATCAGAAGAGGGAGTGCCCACCGTGAGATGTTCAGTGAGAGCATCCTTCCACCAGGTTGCCGCACCCTTGCAACGAGCAAGAGGGTAGCCAGAGGCCATATGACCAATAGAGAAACATCTCCTGCAACAAGAAGGGAGGCCCTCATAATCAAGGAGCTGTGTCCATGGTCTGTCCTCCACCATCAAGACCACATCTCCATGGAGAGGTTTGGAGATGTCCATACCAACTAAAATGCGAGCCATCATGGTATGCCCAAGATTTTGAGTCATAGAGTCCACCTTCAAAAAACTTCCAATGGTGTTGCCAATAGCTTCATAACATGAATCCTCCCAAAACTATAGAGGGAGATTTGGCAGTCAGACCCAAACTAGTTTGGTATTCAGTGGCTCCGTAAGAGGATTGAAAGAGTGAGTCCAAGGCCTAATGGACAGCGAATGATCACCCCACAACCACCCCCTGTCCAGCACTCAGTCTCGCTCCTCGGAGGAAGCAAAGGTTGCAATGAAGAAACCCCTTACACATGGGAAGAATTCAATCTGCCCAGAGATAAGAGGCTTCCAGGAGACTGAAACCCAACCATGGAGATCAGGGAGGGAGGGCCACAAACCATAAACCTAGAGACCACACCACGACGCAAATAGAAACTCTCATTTTCTACAATCTCAGGTCCATAGACCACAACAGGGGAAGCACGGGCATAGGGCAAAGGCCTAACCTTAGCCTGAGCAGGAAGAGATTGAGCACGAGCTACATCAAAGAAAGACTTCTTACGGTAGCCTGAGGTGGCCCTTAAGCCAGCAGTAGGGACACCACCAGAACCCAGAGACGACTTCACTAAACCAGAAGCATCCTGGACACAATAGGAACATCAATGCCTGCAGGCCCACCCAAGGTAGCCTCACCCAACACACCAGATACAGAGCTGATGTCAATAAGATCCACAGCCAGCGAGGGCACTAGCAGCAACCCCCAACCATCGCAGTTTAAAACTGCCATTTCCCACTCAACATCATTTGCAAGCATCATGTTTTTTTAATTCCTTCTATTTGTTGTTCATTCACTTCTAAACTCTTAGAGAACTATTGGGGCAATATGTTCATCTTTTTACAAAAATCAAATGGTTGGTAGTGATACACAATAGACATGGCTTTAAGCGGTTCATCTCAAGAAAATCAATCTTTAATCTTTGAGGAAGATATCTTGAGTATCCTTTAAAGTGATACTTGTAGATTTAACAATATTGCCAAAAGATTCCCTTGTAACTGGAGTTCCTGACCCTACAAAAATAGCGCATTGATATCTCATATCCCCACACTATGACACATAATCCCTCACTTGAATTAAACTATAAAAAATTATCAGTATTGTTCACTTTTGTCATTAAGTGCCAACTATTAAACTTTTAACTTATGAATGTATGCTTTAATAGATATAGATTATTGAGAGTCATGCATATTATTTTACATAGCTTTGTATATTCTAAAATATACATGGTTATTTCTTGGGCTTTTTTTCACAAGAATATTCATTTCCTCTAGCATGGGAAGAAGACCAAAGAGTTAAAAGTGTCTCTATGTCACCTAGCCTAAATAAAAGCTCATGAACTTTATCCATTGTGAAACAATGTTTGTACATTACTCTAATCATGGATTGATATTCTACAAAAACTCTTTGTGTTGGTCCATGCAAGGAGATCCATCTGGTATCAAAACCCTTAAGAAGCTTATTTCTTGTGGTTGCTCCCTTAACAAATTTTTGAAATTCCAAAAACTATTTGGGACTTCAATAAAAATATGAGTGGAGCTCATGGACTAGATCTTCAACTTTTGATACTGTAGTAAACTTGCTCACAAATTTGAATGCTAAATTCATTATGTAGATCATTGAGCAAATGGCAATCATGTATGGTGAACAAGAATTTTACAACCTTACACAAAGACTATTCCTATGACCTTGCATTACTAAAGGTCCATCTACCCCTTCACACACCAATGTTTTGGCAATTGTATATTCATCCATACCTCTAATTTCTTTCAAAGATTTCTTAACCATTTTAAACATATTTTAAGATGTTACATTCTCCCTCATTTTATGACCAGAGAATAGGTGAGGCTAGAGGATATGATTTTCTACTATGTACACATGCATACATACCCAAGAAGTGTTATCTACTATTGTAGCTTCATCTAAAGATAATACAATAAAAGTTGAATATTTTATTTTTTCATAAACATCCTATTTTCTACCATAGCAAAATAACCTTCCCATTCCCAACCGCTATTTATTGACCAATGTGTGTTTAAAACTTGGGAATACTTATAAACACAACAAACTATTATATTTTGGATAGTTTATTATAGGATTCTCTTTAGTCAAAATATGAAAAGTAACATTCAACTAAACAATTTCTCTATTTGTGTTTCTTCCCTTATCTTTCTAAATTGAGCTTCAACTATGCCTCCATGTGTGGAAAGCTTCACCTATTTTTGAATATACTCATCATATTTCAATGCATACTTGAAGACATTCTTCCTTTGTTTTCCATTTTATCTCTGATTTTTCTTCTCCATCTATGTTTTGCTTTTCATAAGCTTTACCAACATGTTTTTCTATGATGTCAACTTTTAGTTGCAATGTCTTGTCCCTAGCATGTTTTTGACTATAAATCTTACACCTGCATTCTATAAGAGGTTCATTTTTTTTGCATTCTCCACTAGTTCAATTAATGAGTACTTTGACACCCAATTAGTTTGACAATTCCTTGAGAAGTCCCACTCACAACCCATTTTTTATTTGACCATTCTTTTCCTCTTCTTTATAGGATGTTCATTTTCTTGCTCACTTTGTGAGGATTTATTAAAATTTTGATTCTCGCTACCCTAGGACTCATGTAAGGTAATATCATCTCTGACATTTTCATGCACCTCATTATAATCTTCCTCTAAGTTATAGCCTTGTTAATCAAAACCAATAGATTTTGCAAATCCTAATGTTGTAGCTAGGCTAGTGCTCAACACCTCTCATGAATTAGATATTATAAAGTGTAAAAAATGCGGTGTAATGTGTTTTAGGTCACTGTCAAAGATAAACAATGAAACTAAACAAACAAAATCAACAAAAGGAGTCATAGTCTATAGATCCCTAGGGCCTAGATTTATCACTACTCACTATCATCTCTAACAATGAAACCAAATTGATAAATCAATAGAGGATTCTTATATTCATAAAACAATAACGAAATTATCATTTACATGTCACTAAGTTGCTAATGCCTATAGTTTACTGTCTATGGCTCACTAAAAAGTTAAAATAGAATTCCAACTAGGAAATCTAGGCATTGGCCACTAGGCATAGAAGAAACCAAACAAAGGAGTCCAAAACAAAATTCTTCAAAGGAAGTAAAGATTCAAGAATCTACTCAATCCAAATTGAGAGAAAAAAAAATGTGTAAAAGAACAATTGAGAGTTTTAGTTGTATTTATATTAACTCAAATTTATTGAAACCTACCAAGATTATAAAATGTTGGATGAAAATTTTGGTGAATCTCACTTGATTGTAATACGTTGGATATAAATGTTAGGTGATTAGGACCATGATCAAACACATGAGTAGCGGTTTCAACGTAATTGTGTCCCCAAAAATAGAGTGGAGTTATAATGGTAATGGTGAAGTCAGCCCTCATACATGGTGGATTTGTGATGGTATTGGCAAATATGTTACTTATTTCAAACATGCCCCCTAAAGTCCAAGTGATTGTCCGTCACTCGTGTAGTCCACTGTGGCAAAAATTTTCCAATGTAAATGCTTAATAAATATAATAGAAGAAATTTAACACCATTTGGACAAACTAAATGTAATTTTCAAGTGATTAGGCCCCACTACCATTTCGTTC
This sequence comes from Cunninghamia lanceolata, assembly GCA_027924645.1. Lineage (NCBI taxonomy): Eukaryota > Viridiplantae > Streptophyta > Pinopsida > Cupressales > Cupressaceae > Cunninghamia > Cunninghamia lanceolata. The sequence goes on along the minus strand of BSBN01001495.1, from coordinate 6,298,301 downwards.
TATTTGGCAAAATTATATTGCACTATTTGGATTATCTGCCAATTGGTAAAGTTTTGCCACTATTGTTTTTACTAGGCCTTCTATGTTGCTATAGATTGGTAGTTAAAATCTTTTGGCAACTCACACTATAGGCACCTTGGAGTTCACTAATGTGTACACCCTTCTTCCCTAGAAGGCACTTTGGTCGAGTCTACTTGCAAGGCTGAGGTCATTTATAGTGTCAATTTCACATAGTTGGCCACACCAATTGAAGATTTTATGACTCACTCCAAAGGGGTTTGAGTGACTTATATTCATGGCAATAGTGGCTCTTCCTAATGTTAGGATTAAGGTGCCATCAACCTTGTAAATCCTATGTAATTAATTACTCCTAATATTGTTTGTAAATCACCCATAAGGGATGAAAGGTTTCACCAGCAACGGTCTTGTTTCAGCTACATGTTTATATCCAGTCCTTGACGCTCATTCGTCTGCAATGAGGGGTCGCAGGGGGTTTCCCCCCTGCGAGGGGTCTAGGGAGATCATCCCCCTGGCGAGGGGTCTGAGGGCCGCGTGCCTTAGTGGGGGTTTGGGGGCAGTGCCCCCGAAACCACATTTTATTTGTATTTTATGATTGTAAATCTGGACCGTTCGTCATTAGGTCACAAATCTAACGATCGATATTATGTCAATTATCTTTCCCTAGAAGGCAATCCCCTTTTATAAGGATATTTGTACTACTTTTTTATCAGATTGGAGAGTAACAGGTGCTGCTGGATTGAAGACTAAAGAAACAGAGGAAGTGCATGTATTGTAATCTCATATATTTGAAGATAATACAACTTGGAGCCTCTTTTCTTGGTGGAGATTTTTACTTGAAAGGATTTTCTCCACGTTACATACTATGTTATGTGTTCAAATCTGAGTGCATGTTATTTATGTTTAATGGGTTTTAATTTATGTTGCAATCTCCATTGATTCTACACTATTTAGAGGATAATAAGGTTTGAATCAGATTTTTGTTGTGTGGTTTGCACCTTCATTTCTAATACCTAAGGAGGTGTGGAAGGGTGGGGCATGACTTCTCTGGTTTAATCATGGCGAGTGGAGATTTCTTAATTTTCCTATATTATCTTTGTTATTAGTTGTTTGACTTTTACTTTTCTATCAAATACTCTTATAGTTTGTGTTTGTTGGGTTTGGCCTTCATGCTTTTTTGTTGATATTGTCTCCTAAGAGAGGCCCCATATAGATACTCTCCTTAATATTATAAAATAATGTTTGGCATTGAAATATCAATTATCAATTTTGTGTTATGTTAAATTCATATATTGCATACAAATTACTACTATATTATAATATTTTTTAAATTATATATAGAGAGAGAGAGAGAGGTCATTCGAGTAACTTCTCCTAAAATAAAATGTAGCTCCTATGAAGACCATTGACATCTATGACCAAGGGGTCATATGTAACTCCCAAACACTCCATTTGGGAACATTAATTACACTTACAACCCTCTTACACATGGCTATTTTTAGCTGGTCATATATGTTCTTCCTAATCCACAATATAACTGTCGTCTTCAATGTTCTCTTACACCCATCATATTACGATTCCCACGTGGCATAGTGTTTCATCAAAGGAATCTTGAGGTTTCTCTCAATGGTGGCACCTTGTTCCATGTGGGTTCAAAATTCCAACACATTATAATTATTAAATAATCAAATTATTCCTAGGATTTGCAAAGTGTACAACACCTAGACATTACAATTATTAAATAATTACATTTCTCCTAGGATTTGACAACACCTATTCCTAACATAATTTCAAGGAATCTCATAAGGAAGATGAGATTATTTGTATTTTTGTGTTTCCCTTGGAGTTGATTTATGGTTACTAATATTTTGGATGATTATTGGCAATTTTTTATTAACATGGAATATGTAGTTTCCATTTATTTACTCTTAAGACCATTTCAATTTAATCACTAATACAAGGCACTAGGTTCGATGCCTAAGTTTCTCACTACTTCCTTCGAATAGATTTACATGATACACAAGATATTCTCATTCTATGGTTTTTTGGTTCTCATGAATTTATTATCGATAGATTGTTACAAACTGCATGTTTAACTTGTAGCATACAAGCCTTCTTTTGCTTGCTAAGTAGATGGTAAATATTCTTTATGCTTTTGATGGAATTTGATAGTTTGACTTAAGTTTTGGGTTCAATTTGGGTTTTGATTTGAGCTCAGAATTGGTAGTTTGCCAATTTATTTTTTAATTTAGCTTCAATACAACTTGGATATGACCTCAATATATATATATATATACCCAAGCCATACAGAAGCTAGATAATAATGATATAATGTGTATCTGTGTGTGTGAGGCTATATCCAAGTTGTACTAAATCTAAGTTAAAAAATAAATTGACAAATTGTTATACCTGAGCCCAAAACCTAGACCCAAACCCACAACTTAGGTCAAACTATCAAATTCCCTCAAAAGTGTGGAAATGCTTACTATCTATTTAACTAGCAAAAGAAGGATTATATGCTACAAGTTAAAAATGCAGCTTATAACAATCTACTGAGAATAGATGTGTGAAAACCAAAACACCATATAATTGAAATATCATGTGTATTAAGTAATCTAGATTTGAAGGAAGCAATTAGAAACTTAGGCCTAAAAACTTGGTACCTTGGATCAATGATTAGACTTAAATGGTCTTAAGAATAAATGAGTGGAAATTGCAGACTTTGTGTTAATAAAAAAATTGTCAAAAATTCAAAAGATTAATAACATAAATTAACTCTAATGGAAATGAAGGAAAACAAATATCTCATCTTACTTCTAAAATTCTTTTAAATTGTGTTAAGACTAGGTGTTGTACACCTTTCAAATCCTAGGAACAATGTAATTATTTAATAGTTGTAATGTCTAAGTGGTGTACATTTGCAAATTATAGAAACAATGTAATTATTTAACAATTGTAATGTGTTATAATTTTGGGCCCTCATGGAATGAACCTCCACCCTTGGGAGAGATCTCAAGATTCCTTTGATGACACTAAAAGGAAGTAGAGGTGCAGAATACACTTCCTACACTAATCTATAAGAGGAGATATGTGCAAAAAATTAAACTAATCACACAATTATAAGGAAATAAATACAAAAGCAATATACCATAACACAGTGATATACTTGGGGAAACCCTTTCAGGAGAAAAACCCCATACTCTAAAGCAACTCGATGTATTATTCAGTACTCAAATGTTACAACACTTCTAGAGTCTAAGGCTTTACAAGAGTATCACCAACTAGAGATTTGGAATAATTCTAGCAGCATAATAGTACCTACAAAACACACTACTAGAAACCCCCATCTCAGACACTCAATGAATAGGAAACACAATACATGAAACCATCAAATGCTAATTAGGAAACCATGAGATAAAACAACCCAAAATGTGGCGTCCATATCCCTAGTTAGAAATCCAACACCCAAATCTCAAAATGAGTCCACAAGCTAAAAACAACATATTCCATCCATCTGTCATAAACTTGTCAAAATCCACTCACCAACTTGGGTGCTCCATTATCTCCATTCAAAGATGGCTTATGATGTGTCATAACATGCATCATAAGTTGGTCAATGAGTGTAGCTTCCACTTAGAACTCTTTTATGTGTTTTAGATGTTTTTACATTTCCAATGTGGGAGGCCCAACTTTTGGAGGCCATAACTTCTAATCTGGAAGGCTGATTGGGCCATTTTTTCAATTGTAGAGCTCAAAGAGGTCCATGTCACAGGTGTTTGAGAATTGATGCCAAACAACACAATATTTATTTTGGACAAAATCAACCTCTATAGCCTAGAAATTGAGTTTTTCTATTCTATAGCCTAAAAATTGTACTTTTTATAATCTTAACACTAGAAGCAAGGTTGAGACATCTTTCCTAACAAACAAATTATGCCACTTGGCAATTACAATATGACAGGTGTAAGAGAACATTGAAGATGAAGGTTACATTGTGGACTAGGAAGAACATATTTGACCGACCAAAAATAGTGTGTAAGAAGGTTGTAAGTGTAATTAATGTTCCCAAATGAAGCACTTGGGAATTACATATGACCTCCTTAGTCATAAGTGTCAAAGGTCTTTATGGGAGTTACATTCTATTCCAAAAGGAGTTACTCTTGGAATGGGATGCATGGGTCCAACTTGGACTAGTTGAACCAACACTTGGCTCATGGGTTTGAGCCCATGGTTTTGGAAATCCATTAGTGGTTTCCTAGATCTCCTTGGTCTATATATTAGAGACTTGGGATAGATATTAATTTTTTTTTTATTACAAGTACATGCTACCATATTGACTCCAGAAAATAGAGGGATCTTCATTAATAGCACAAATACTGTACTTGTATTTTAATGTCCCCTTCTAACAAGCCAAAATTTCTGCAACCTTGCAAACAATTTCAACTTGTAAAGAGCACATTAGTATTCCATTTTCCTTTAATACTTAACTGTAACCATATATCATTACTTTCATAACAATATGTTTTTCTTTTTATACTTCATGATTTAGCTTGGATGAGATAATCTTAAGCCTATTATTAATCACTCCTTCCACCTCATGGGAGAAGATACTTGAGGATGTAATGTCACCCCAATCCTCATGGGTCCATCATTATCCCTTTGATTATTACATCAAAGGCCTAATCCTTAGATTCTCCAATCGAAGGCCTATTATTCCTTGGTTCGTCAACCACGGCCTATTAGTCCTTGGTTCTCTAGCCAAGGCCTATTATTCCTTGGTTCTCCAACCAACGCCTATTCCTTCAATACTAGATTGAAGGCTTATTGGCTTCCTTGATTCGTCAATCAAGGCCTATGATTTATCCGATGATTTGGTCAATTACATTCCTTATTATCCACCCCATCTCTATGGTTAGGTTGATTAATACTAAGGCCTATTATTTATCCCTTGGGTAATCATGTCTTTTACAAATCCATTTCATATTCATAACTATGAACTTATAACCTTCTTGTACTCCTATCATTCTTATATTTAATTGGCATTCATTGTTCAATCCTCATATAAAATCACCATATCATGCCATAATGCCAATTGTAAAGATCACATATGTAAACATCTATTTTATTATTCAATTTCATAAACACATATATTAAATCCTATCTTATCATTTATATCTTACCAATTATATATTAAACAAGAATAAATTCCTACTCATACATATATATACTTGTTTCTTAATACTAATTTTATTATTTAAAATCTTACAAATTATGAATTGAATGAGTGTAAATACTTACATGCACTACCTTGCTGTTGAATTCTCTTGATAGACTGCTACTTGTCTCAGACCGATGCTTCCTAACTTAATCACTGCTGCCTTATCTTTGACTCATGTCTGCCGTCCATTTCTAAGGTGGTGTATTTCTTTTTATATATCCACCGTATCCCTTCATGAAGGGAGGTGACCCTTATATTGTTTAGCGCTCACTCCAAATATTTATCGCATCTTTTAATAACATTCATCGCTGCCTTTGTTATTATATGTATCACTGCCCTTAATAATAACCGTAGCTTCTTTAGTCTTGAGTTTATATTAATTTGTTTATATTCTTTACAGGGTATGTTTGCTGCCATATAAGACTTCTCTTATATGAGATTATTTATACATATATATTATATATTTAAATACTTATATTTATATTATTAATAGTAATATTTTTATATTTATATTTATATAATATATCATATTTATTTTATAATATGTTTATTATTATACTTATAGTATTATATTATTATAATAAATGATTATAATAATATTTAAACTATAATAATTATTCTATAATAATTAATTTTATGTTTATTCTTATATATATATATATATATATAATGATTCTATCATTCAAATTGATATTCTATAAAAGCAACTTCATCGTCTTTTAACATGATGTTTAAATCTTTAATTTAAACAATGCCTTAATATGGGGACATGAGAATACATCTAAGTGTGTTATTGTTGTGTTTTTTTGCAAGAGTTTTCCTAGGGTAAATCTTGTGTTGTCAATCATGTTATGCTACTAAAATTTACTTAGATCTATAACTTATTGCATTGTTTCTCTCATAGGATTAGTGCTACTTTTCTTTCATTTGGTATCAGAGCTAGAGTAGCTTGTTAGATCTATGGGAGGAAAGAGTTTCACCCAATAATTAAATCTTGCTCGAGTGGGAGCTTTGCATAGATGATCTTATTTTTAAGGTATGGAGATTGAGAAGTTTAGTGACACAAATTTTGAGCTTTGGAGGCTCACGATGGAAGACCTACTTATAGACCATGATCAATGGATTAAGGTAACCAATTGCATTCCTTGCATTCCTTTAAGCAAAGTTTTCTATTAGCTTTATCTTTCTCAATCTCCATTCATAAGATAAACTTAGCAACCCCTAAATCTTTTGGATTTAATGCTCTTGAATGTTTTTCATGGGACACCACTAAGAAATAGAGGGGCAAACTTAGGAACTTGTACCAAACTAAGTCCCTAGTAAATAAGTTGCTCCTATGGAAGAAGTTGTATTCCTTGAGAATGGGAGATAGAGATGTAGTAACCAAGCACTTGAATGCACTCAACACCCTTATCAATTAGTTGGAGTCCATAGATGTGAAGACGAACAAATCTCTATGTATAACCTTGTTATGTTCCCTACTAAATTTGTAGGACAACTTGGTGATGGAAAATAGTAGCTCCACCTCTAGACTAACTCTTGAGGTAACATTCAAGAGCATTAAATCCAAAAGATTTAGGGGTTGCTAAGTTTATCTTATGAATGGAGATCAAGAAAGATAAAGCTAATAGAAAACTTTGCTTAAGCCAAAGGAAGTATGTTTAAAATTTATTTTGCAAAAATTCAAGATGCAAGACTACAAATCAATGAGTTCTTATTAATGTCGAAACAAAAGTTTTCATAAGTGTCTTTTGAAACATGATCAGATAGAAGACATGAGCTATGTTCTTTATGTGACCGCAGTTGGCAGCGTGATGTATGTTATGGTTGCACCATACCATATATTGTCCGAGTAGTGGGAATCATGAGTAGGTATATATCCAATCCAAGCAAGGAGCATTAGACTAGAGTTAGAGAGTGATAGATACTTTTGTGGCACTTTAGAGTATTCTTTTTGCTACTAAGTAGGACTTGATTTGAGCAAGGCAGCAAATATATAGGGATTTGTTGATGCAGATTGGGCAGGTGGTGTGGATAGCAAAAGGTCTACTAGTAATTATGTCTTTAACCTATTTGGTGGTGTGGTAACTTGGATGGGCAAGAGAGAGGTTGTGGTTGCTCATTCAACTATAGAAGTTAGATATATGACAGCTATTTATGCTTGGAAGGAGACAATTTGGCTTTAGAGATTGTCCTTCAATTTTGGGTTCATGCAAGATACAATGCAGATTGATTGTGACAATCAGAGTCATCAACTTGGCCAAAAACATTACTTTTCACATGTGGACAAAGCACATTGATGTGCAATAACATTTTGTTCATGATAATGGAGGACAAGAGGGTGATTGCCAAGAAAGTGGATGCTTCACTGGTTGTTACAAATACTTTGACACAATCAATGAGCACAAAAGAGTACATATGGTGCAAGATGGCTATAGGCATTTATGTCCCTAGTAGATAGTTCATTTTGTTGGAGTCCCTCATGTTTTTTTACAATGTATAGAAGTGAGAGATTGTTAGGACTAAGTGTCGTACATAGAAACAATGTAATTATTTAATAATTGTAACGTGTTGTAAATTTTGGGCCCTTGTGGAATGGAGTATTATCCTTGGAAGGAAAATCAAGATACTTTAAAAGACACTATGCTACTTGGCAATTGTAATATGACAACTAAAAAAACATTGAAGATGGGGGTTGCATATTGAACTAAGAACATACTTGACTAACTCAAAATAGCCATGTAAGAGAGTTGTAAGAGTAATTAGTGCTCCCAAACAGAGTGCTTGGAAGTTACATAAAACCTCCCTAGTCATAAGAGTCAAAGATATTCATGGGAATTGCATTTTATTTTGAGAGGAGTTACTCTTGAAAAGGGTTGCATGGGATCCAACAAGATTTGGCTCATGGTTTTCCTGGATATCTAGATCTCTTTTGTCCATATCTTGGAGGCCTTTGAATTGGATGGGATTTTATTGTAGCTATACATTGTCGAATTGACTCTAGAAGATAAAGTTGGATCTCCATTGATAGCACAAATACTATACTTTTATTGTAACATTTTCCAATAGATCAATACATTTGAATGTGCTATTGTCATTGGGTCTTTCTTGCAAGGGTTTTCCCAAGGTAAATCTTTTGTTGTATATGCCATTATGCTGCTAATTTTTCTTTAGATCTGTAACTTAATGTTTTTTTTTTATAAAATTTTTTGCTCAATAAATTGTGGGCTAGGGTCAGACACCCTTTTATGTTATATAGTTTTTTAAAAATAAAAAACATTTCACAAAAGGAAAGTTGGCTAATATGCCAATTTCCAACCAGAAAACCCTGCAACCCAAGGGGCAAACTAGCTGCCAAAACAAAGTCTAAACAAAGATTTTGAACTAGAGCAGGAAAAGCTAAAAACAGAAAAACAAGCTTTCCCTCTCAAGTTAGTCTTCCTATCATCCACCAACTCCATTACACACCAACTGTTCCCACATGCTCATTGTGCGTTGTGGCAACAGGATCCATCCTCAAATCCATATGCCCCAAGCGATAATTATGACAAAAGAAAACTCACAAGAAACAAAATAGCCACAATGAATTTTGGAGGAGCCAGTACTACAGGGGATTTCTTCGCTGCCACCTCCCTCGTGCCAACCATCCAGGCATGGAGGGTTCTTCCACCTCAGCTGCCACCTTATCCACACCATTGTTAATTGAATCAAATAAACCCAACCAGCTAGATAAATTATCGCTCACACCTCAATCAAATCAAAGTTGATGGCTTGGTTAGCCAAAAAATTTCACTTTGTTAGCTTCTCTAAAGCAATGATTTGAAGAAAATAACTCCAAAGAGGGGCCAAGCTAAATACTGTATATTTTCAATTTTCCAACTAGGAGAATACTTCCTCTGCAAAGCATTCTAGATAACCGTTGAATCCCCTTAGATTAGCAAATTATTGTCGCTGAAATGATGATGATCCAACCAAAAGCTCATTAAAAATGCATTAGCTTCTACTCTATTATTTATTCCTAGGGGAAGCTTCAAAGATGTACCACAAATAAAACTTCCATTTAGATCCCCCTTATAATGCAGCCTACTCCAGAAAGACCTAGACTTCCACAGAAAGCACCATTGAAATTTAAGTTCAGAAGACCTGTAGAAGTCCATTTTACCTTACTCAAGAGAGATAGGGGGCTAAACCCCCTGAGCATTAACAGAGGGAGTAAATTATTGCATTGTCTCTCTCAAAAGAGTAGTGCTAGTTTTCTTTCAAGATAATGGAAAGGAAAACAAGCTGTGTAAGGCCCACTCTAAGAAGGCCATGATTAGACTTTATTCATGTGACAGGGCATTCTCATTATGTTCTTTAACTACAAAGATGATTAAGATTGACAAATACGACAGATAATACTGCTCTTGTAAAGTAACTCTGTGGGATCCACCTAAAGTGGTGGAGTTTTTCAATCCTTTCCTCGGCACTAATATCTTTGTAGAACTTCCCACCATTACAAAAATCATCGAAGTTGAAATGAAATTGCATTCATGAGATTCTGTCCTCTGATATTGAACATCAGCCAGACACCAATTGATGAAATAAGATACTAGATTTCAAAACCATTACAAAACTGTGTGTCTTCCAAGCAGTCTGGACTTTGCAAGAATCCACCACTTGCTAATAATTATAGAAATTACTTTCTGAAAGCTTGTTCATAGCAGAGTTATTAATGGCCCTAACAATTTAAGTTCCAATATATAGGCTTATGTTTTAACTTCTGCCTAAAGATGAGCTTTAAATTAAGGCTTATAAAGTACCACCAACTTCAAGCATTGAGCACCTCCACCGGCAGAGGATGAGGTTCTCAACCATTAGGGCACTTATGCACTCGATTGGTAGGTTGGAGAGGGCCTAACCCTATCTTTAGAGGCGGAGGTGGAGATGGAGGCCCCCCTTCCTCTATATATTGGCCAGACCTATCTATAGCATGATAATCTTCCAATTCCTCAGCATCAAAAATGTAGGTCTAAGTAATTGTGAATTAGAATATGCCACTTCTATAAAATTAAATATTTCCTTTGAAACTAGTGTAAAGGTGACCCAAAAGTTGAGTAATATTTATCTTGGTAACCTTCTAAAGATGCTCTAACCAATTACATAGAGCAAAAATGTTCTTGGAAGTATCAAATTTGTGATGCCACAATCAAGGGTAACTAGACCCAGAACTTATCAAAACCATGAAATGGAATCTGCCAACAGCTGTACAACCCCAAATATCTGCAAATACAGACCATCTTTTATCTTCCAAACTTTTAACATATTAAGGATGTGACCGTCTGCATAAAATCCGTGTGATTGCATAATGCCAGACATGGGATAACAATGACTTTCCCTTAGCTAAATTCATGAAATCAGAAACGCATTAGCAAACACTGAACAAACTGAAGTAAGATATTTTTGAAAATTACAGGTTTAGACCGTTACACGGAAATTGGAACCAAGTGTAAATCAGTACACTTTTGGCTCTTTATAAGAATAGAAAAGAAATAGACATTTCCTTAAAATATATAATTTAGCTTGCATTCTACTCCAACCCCTTGAATTCATTACCATGCTAACACATTTATTGTACAAAATTCGCTTTATCAAGTGTATATATTTTACAGGGTACAATTGGTACAGAAGGCTAGCACTTCAGCGGCCAAGATGGAAAGAATCTGATAGCTTTTCAAAGTTTGAAGCTGGAGCAGATGAAAGCATCCAGGGTTGACAAAGGCTGACAAAGGAACTGGAAGCATCCACCCCCTTGCCTCCATAAATGGCAGACTTGAGGACATTATAATGCGTGACAACCGTATCATATATAGCTTTTGAGAAATCTTCCTTTACCTGAAACAAGAAATCAAAAAATCTTCAGTATCACTAAAAAAGGTTTTCTAATAGCTAGCAAATATGGTTTTAAACATACACCAAACATTAAATATGGAAACAAAATTTAAAGCTTGAAAGCAGTTGATTTGCACATTTCTTTCCTGACATTTTATAGGTAGACAATTTGCTTCCAACAGAGAGTATGAACTACGAAGGAGAGTATGCATGATTCATTCTGACCACTAAAGAAATGGAAGACCTCTGACTATGTTTGACAGGATGTCTATTTTTTTTTAATTTTTTTGTATGTCTTCCATGGCATTGTTATCTGCGAAATCATGGAAATCAGAAATTCGGGAGGGACCACAGAACTAATGGAAAGAGGTAACTTAGTGAACAGTATTGGCAAATAACAAAAGGGTGAAGCAGTGCAAGGTATAGATAAGCAGTGCTACATGTTTTTGGTGCACTACTTTCCCAGTGTTGTAAGCATTAAAATGTTTCTCAATTTATCATTTACTTGGCTCTCATCTTTGATGACTGAACAAGCAAAATAGCCTTTCAAACTAGGGATCAGAAGCCTTTATAGAAATCTGATACCCTGCTTATGGGAATGATTAGTCTGAGAACACGCTACAAGATACTCCGAGTAAAGAAAACAACATGATAGTAAAAGTTCCAGCTTCACCCATCAAATAAATCTGATGTATGATATTTCAAACAGGACAACCCCCATACATCACTCCCCTTTGGAAAAGTTGTACAAAGGTTGAGGTTTCTCAAAGAAAAGAACCTCATTTACAGGTCCACGGGTATTACCTTTGCCCTTACCACAACAAAATGGTGTTGCTGAACGAATGAACCGTACAATCATGGAACGAGCTAGATGTATGCTAAGCACTGTTGGATTGGAGCAGAAATTTTGGGGTGAGGCTGTTTCTACACCCTGTTTCTTGATTAACAGATCACCCACTAAAACTCTAGATAGTAGAATTCCTGAAGAAGTATGGATAGGTAAACCTGTTGATTATTCTTTTCTTCTTGTTTTTGGTTTTGATGCTTATGCTCATATTCCTAAGGAGGATAGAAGTAAGCTGGATGTGAAGTCTATGAAATGTATTTTTCTTGGCTATGCAGAAGGTACAAAGGGGTACAAGTTGTGGGATACTACTGCCCGCAAGATTATTATTAGTCAAGATGTTTACTTTAATGAAAAGTCTATGCAAAAAAATAAAGAACAACGAAGTATAGAAACTGTTCCAATAGAGGCGGAAAAGTATGATGCTAATATGGAGGTGCTACATGAAAATCAGCAAGATAATAATCAGAATCATTTATATGATGAGGTTGAACAGCAACCAAATGAGCCACAGGGTTAACACATTACCCCTTTTGAGGAGATCCACTAGAGTGATTAAACCACCAGCAAGGTACTCTCTTAATTGTAATTCAGCTTATGCTTTACTTACTGATGTTGGTGAGCCTAGCTCATATCAGGAGGCTTGCGAAGATGAAAATGCAAACAAATGGAGAGCAGCCATGGATGAGGAGATGAGAGCTCTACATAAAAATAAAACGTGGGAGCTTGTGCAATTGCCTAAGGGGTGAACAGCTATTGGCAACAAGTGGGTCTTCACATTGAAAAGAGATATAAATGATAATGTGGAGCGATATAAAGCTCGGTTGGTAGCCAAGGGGTATTCACAAAATTCTAGTATTGATTTTGATGAAATATTATCACCTATGGTGCGGTTAAGTACAGTTAGACTTGCTTTGGCTCTTGTTGCTAGTCTTGATTTGGAGCTGGAACAATTAGATGTTAAAACAACTTTCTTGCATGGTAACCTCTATGAGGAAATTTATATGAAACAACCAGAAGGTTTTGAGGAAAAAGACAAGGAGAATCTAGTATGCAGGTTAACCAAATTGTTGTATGGTTTGAAACAGGGGCCAAGGTGTTGGTAGAAGCGATTTGATTCCTTCATCATGAGTTTGGATTTTAGTAGATGTGAGGTTGATCATTGTGCCTACTTTAAAAGGTATGAAGATGACAGTTTCATTATTTTGCTTTTGTATGTAAATGATATGTTGGTAGCAGGTCCCAACATGCATAGAATCATCGAGTTAAAAGCTCATCTTGCTAGGGAGGTTGAAATGAAGGACTTAGGAAATGCAAATCAAATTCTTGGAATGAGGATACACAGACAGAAAGAATAGGAAGATTTGGTTGTCACAGAAGACTTATGTGTAGAAGATTTTGCAACACTTCAATCTGCAAAATGCACAACCAGTTAGTACTCCATTTCCTGCTCATATTAAATTGTCTTCAGAACAGTGCCCTAGCATAGAAGCGAAGAAGACATAGATGTGTTGTGTACCATACTCATCAACAGTTGGTAGTCTTATGTTCGCCATGGTATGCACCAAACCAAACATTGCACAAGCAATGGGAGTAGTCAATCGTTTCATAGTGAATCTAGGTTGTGATCATTAGACGACCATGAAATGGATTCCCAGGTATTTGAGGGGCACTTCTGATGCTACTATTTGTTACAATGGGAGTAGTCTTCAGGTTAATGGGTATGTGGATGTGGATTTTGGTGGAGACAGAGATAAGAGAAACCCTACTACAGGTTATGTTTTCTCCTTAGCATGAGGTGTTAGTTGGGTCTCGAAGTTGCAGACAATGGTGGCTCAGTCTATTATTGAAGTTGAATTTATGGCAGCGACACAGGCTAGCAAGGAGGCAATCTGGCTTCATAGACTTTTGGGTGAATTGTAGGTAAAGCAGGATAACATGGTGTTACATTGTAACAGCCACAGTGCTTTACACTTAGCACAAAACTCAGCTTATCATGCCAGAACAAAACATATTGATGTCCAATATCACTTTGTACATGAGGTGGTGGAAGGAGGACAGGTCTCTTTGGCCAAGATACACACTGATATAAATCCAACAAATATTTTGATGAAGCCTCCTGGTAGAGAGAAGTTCATATGGTGTAGAACTTCTCTTGGCCTGCACATCATTTGATGATAGGCGGCATTGGCATTGGTCTTTCAATAGGAGTTATTTGCAACGCAGAAACTTGACTTCAAGTGGGAAATTGTTGGTATGTGAAGTCAGTTTATTATATTCCAAGACTGACGAGCAGTCGACAACGAGTACCATATGACACATATACATGCGAGCGGAAGTGCCACTCGCATGATTTATGCATGGAAATCCATCTTCGGATAATGCATGATTAATTGCATGTTATTTCATGGCTCTTTAAGTTAGTTGAGCTTGAATGCAGATGCACTCTGAAATTCTGTAACAACAAATTTCTTGTAAATTAAATTATTGAGATCTTTGCCCGTGGTTTTTTCCTGGTACATAACCAAGTTTTCCACGTAAATTTGTGTTGTCTATTTTGTGTGTTTTATTGCTATTTCACTGTTTATTTCAATTCTGCACTGCTTATTTTTCTAACAAGTACAATTATCAAAAACTGGTGGTTTACGAGGCATTACTGAACCAAAAGCTTTCCCAACTTGGAAGTAGGCTTTGGGATGCAAGTCCCAAGGGTGATGTTTGCATCACTTATCTCTCCAGTATTAACATTACTTGTAGTTGTGGTTTCATTGTCATGCCTCATGGGGCCATCTCTAGTTTGTAGGCTTTATCATGTGATGTTCGTAGTTTACAAGGTATTTACCACAGAGGTATATCCCTATAATGAAATTTTTGTTTCATACTAATGCTCTTCTTCTAAGTGTGTATGTCTGTGTGGGGGGATTGAGGGAGGGGCAAGAGATGGAAGGAAGAGGTATCTGCATATTATGAACAATCTCCTATAGCTAATAATGTTGAGAAAGTGGTTTATGAGGCATTGCTCACATATCCCTAGGTTGATATGTTAGCATCTTCATTCTCTCAGATGATACTAATATCATTGGCATTTTATGACTCATGCCTTGTGGAGACTTATCTAGATTGTGGTAGCTATCTATGTGATGTTTGAGGTTTACAAGCTATTTAATACATTGGCACATTGTGATGTCCCGATATTAAGGCATTGTTTAAATTAAAGATTTAAACATCATGGTAAAGACGGAGAAGTCGCTTTCGTCAAATATGGTGTTTGTCATCAATAATATTAAATAATATTATTTTATAAATATTTTTATATAGTTAAAATATAATATATTTATTGTATTTATAAATAATAAATATAAATACAAATATAAATATTATCAGTTCAAATATTATTATAATTATAATAATTATAATATAATATATTAATAAATATATTTATATAATATGTTGTATGAAAATAAATATATTATAACCTATTGGTATAAGACAAAAGTGCCTTATCCAAGCGATTAAATATTATGTGCAACGATTTACATTAAGATTCTTTATGAAGGGACGCCTTCCTTTGTAGAATCACCTCTCTACAATAGAGGCATCAAGATATAAAATAAGGGTGAGTTGAACATAAAGTAAGGGGAGAAGAGATCTGATTCACATACAGATTTAAAAGAGTATATTTCTGATTTGAGGAATTATACTTGAGGCAGATCTGAAATATAATATACAGCAGTATATTGAGCAGCAGTGCCTATTAAATGATTTATTGATACTACTGTGATTTACATGAATAGAATTCATCAATCATAGAGGGATGATGAGTAGACAATGTGGAGGCAACCCTACCATGCTCCCCCCCTAAGGGCCTGTTTGGAGGAAAGTTTGATCAGCACCCCTGCCATACCTCCCTGAAGGGACCTTATGGAGGCCTTGTTTACAGCTTGCATTCTGCCAAGCCCCCCGTTAGGGCATGTATGGAGGGAGAACTGAGTAACAACCTACCATGCCCACTGTAAGGGCCTGCATGGAGGTACTGTTGACCAGTCATTGTCTTGCCATTTTGCTCAGCATCATTCCCACTATGATTGAGTGGAGTGAGTGAATAAATAGATTTGATTACATAATAATAAATAGTTGAACTATTGTTTATGGATTTGAATGCCGGGAAATCTTATCTAACACTTATATTTCAAGAGGTATGCTAGTATCTCTATATTTTATATATATATTCCCTACGTTATGATTACAGATTTAGAGCACAAGAATGATGCAGTTGAAGGTAATCTCAATGGTAATTCTGAAACCCTAACCCTAGTTTTTTATATTTGAATTTTTCTAGGGCATATTAGGTAGGGGACATTACACACATCCTTATAATAGGTTTTTCTTCCACATTTAAACTCTCTTATGTGCGTGTCAGTGGAGAAGGAAGCAGAGGTGGTAGACAAGTGGTAGGTGTGTGTGATATTTTTTTAGATAAAAAATCAGCTAGTTGTATCAATAAAAAATAAGAATAGTTACATAGTTACATCATGCTCCAACAACAAATACAGGCAGCACACCTTGAGAATCCACTTTCTCTGTCAAACACGCAGCTTTCAAAATTAATGCCAAAAGCAGCTCAGTGCTTCCAGTCTCTATCATCTGCTCAATCAAATAAAGCTTAACTTTCCCACAAAGAAAAGGGAGGGGATCTGTCGGTAAGTTTCTCCATATGCAGCTCCTTTCACATTCTTGATTCTGAAGATCCTACCAAAATCTCTCTGGATCAGTCTAATCATCCTGTCTCTGCCCATCCCTTTTCAATTTGTCGTCATCCTCTTACTTTAGATCCATTACTGCCCAGATCTCAGCCTGTTGTTTCTATGCAGATCACCCCTCTGGTACTGATCTAGGGCCCAGGGGTAAAGCCCAGCAAACAACCCAATCAAATAAGATTCAATTAGGTTATAAGTGCAGAAGATTTGAAGTATGATTGGGATTTACAGAATATGCAAGAAGACAATTGATCAGAAACAAATAACAATCAATTAGAACTGTAAAAGCAAGATTATATTATGCTTAGTTCTATACATGATTTGTAAGAAGAAATGTGTTTGGTTGTGTCCCTGTTATTCTCCCTTGACTGTCTAAACTACAAAAAATGTGTATTTACATATTTATACAAAGGGGAAGAAATATGACGCGTTAGTTGAGACATGATAGTTCATATTCCCATTGCAACTGTCACAACTGCTCACAATGACGCAAGAACATCCAACTCCACAGGCAATCCTACATTGCCCAAAAACATGGCAGTGCGATTTTGGTTTTCGCTCTAAATTTTGGTGTGTGGTTTTCAGATTATTTCATTGTTGGCTTGTCTTTTCGAGACTTTGCTTCAGGCTTCTTTAGTTGTGACAATTCCTCGGTGGGGCCTGTTGGAATTAGACCAGACAACTGAGAGAGAAGGGGGGGGGGGGGTGAATCAGTTGTCCCACAAAATTAAACTTTTTTCTGATTTTAACCTTCTTTATCAACTTACTATCAGATTAATGATGTAAACAGTAAAGCATGAATCAATAACACATGAACAGAAACATAAGCAACACACTTGACACCAAGATTTTGACGTGGAAACCCGGTTAAGGGAAAAACCACGGTGGGGGTTAACCCACAAAGATTATACTCTGTTAAAAGTATTACAAAGAGGGGAATGCACATGCATTCGGGCTCACTGCCCAGAGCTCACTGCTCAATAGAGGCTCACTGCCTACAAAGTGTTTACAAAGGATTACAAATTGTTGAACTAATAAGTAGCATCTGCCAATGCAAGAATTCAGTTCCGGTTAAGCACAGAATACTGATTTTACACACTTCATCTTTATTCTGCCCTATTTACTGTTCTGCCATAATCTGGACCTCAGATCTCCTCTTTCACACTACTATCTGCTTCTTTCACACTTTCTCCATATTTGCATAACAATCACACACCACAATACTCGAATCTATCAGCTATATATATCCGCATCAATAATTCAATCTTCTTTCTGTAGGCCTTGTGAAGAACTTAGCACACAATACAAATAACTTAGCACACAATACAAATACTCTATTCAGTCGGCTGAATCCATACATAAATAAAGATGCGTACCAGAAATAACACTTGCAGGTCACCATTCATGTCGGCCACTAACATTATTTCCCATACACAACTCACCAAAACACTTCTACTAGATCCGCACAAGGATCTAACACAAGTTGGCCTGTTCTTCACTGAACTGTCCTGTCATATTAGGACCCGGTACTCAAATGCTAATAATATTTGAATCCTTCATCAACGGAGACTAAAATTCTGGATTTAGATTGTCCTGACAATCCTTAAGACTCCCTTAGATCTGCAGCACACGATGATTTACCACCGGAGAGATCCGGACCAAGATACCGGACCCTGTCACATGCCCTGTTTCTGGCAACCCGGCTTAGATAAATTCTTGTTCTGACTTCCGGTATGAGCAAGTTATGTTATGTGGATCTGTGGAATAGTCTTAGTTGCTATCAATGACAACACCTGTTATGCGTAGCAGTGTCTCTTGCCAACAATCTCCCCCTTTGGCATTGATGGCAACACTTAGTGAGAAATGACTAAGTGTTGGAGCTACTCCCCCTTACTCTGTACACTTGTGCTCTCCACTATTCCCAAAGCTCCCCCTTTGCTGGATTCCTCATTTTTCACTGCTCTTCACTCCCCCTTTGACATCAATGGCAAAGGATAGGGTCCGCAAGCCAAAATTCTCAAAAATTATGTATACAGTGCCACATATGTACACCCAATCATTAAGTTATATTTACATGAACTTGAGAATATCTGCAAAACTACTTTTCAATTGCTCAAGTTCAGCGGCCCAACTTCTTTTCATGCCATCCAAAATTGAGATGTGTCCACTCAGTAGAAATGCGTATGCTTCTGCCTTTGTCAGATCTGAAGGATCACTTGTCTGAACTGTAGTTTGAGCTTCTGATAATGCATTAAACATTGTTTCTAACTTGGGGGCAATCAATCCCCGAAGCTCACACATTCTCTTCACAATATTGCCTTTTTCCTTAACAAGCTTCTTTATTTCATCGATCAAGCTGATTACTTGACATTCCTGACTTATAGGAGAAACTGTTAGAGGATCAAAATTTTGAGATAGATCTGACAATTTTTGTTCTTGCTTCTTTATCTTCTTCTCAATATCCTCACTGACTTTGTGCCAAGATAGACAAAATTTGTATATATCACCTCCATCACTTAGAGCATTTTGAATGCTTTTTATACTGATACCAAGTATCATCCTATCATTCCCTATTAGGTTCTTTATTTCACTGAATTTCTTATCCAAAAATTCATTCCTGACTTTAGTCTCTGCAGACTTCTCAAAAGACTCAATATGTGTACTTACAGAATTTAGAAGATTCTTCAGATGTCCGGAGGGAGAGTCAGATGATTCTTCTGGAAGGTTGGCATTATCTTCTCCAATACTCCGGTTGTAAGGCCTAGCAGCTCACTGTCCTCAATGTGAGATTTCAACATCTTTTCTCTTGCCTTGGCTTGTGTGAAAGATGCTATCTTCATTACTTGAACCAGAGAGAGAGCATCTAGATTGATCAGTCCTTAAAACAGCTCTGGTTCATCAAACTCAAGCATTTCTTTATTCAGGAGACTTTTTACTGCATCTGCAATGTCTCTTGCCACAATTCCTGAACCACCTTCCTTTCCTTGAGATTTCTCAGCATCGAAATTTTTTTGTGTGGGTGCATTAACATTTGCAACATCTTCTTCTGCCTTGTCTTCTTTACCCTCTTCTTTCTCTTCCTCTACTTCACCTTTTTCTGTATCATCTACAGGGGGAATCTTTTCTTTGTCTTCACAACTTGCTACCTGTTCCAGAGGGCTTTGTGTAGTAGCAATATTATCTTCTTTTCCGGATTGACCAGGTGGAGTTAGAGTATCTCCTGCATCATCAGTTTTGTCCACCATCTCTGTCTTCTTTGTTTATTTGCTCCTCTTCCAGAACAGAGGAGTCATCAACTTCAGTTTGTTGCTCACTAATGTTTACTTTTTCAACATTCGGAATTGATGAATCAATCCCATCATCTATCTCCTCATAGGTTTTCTCCGGAGAATCTAGGTCATCATTTCCTTTTCCAGTTTCTTCTTTTGAGGTTTCTAGTTCTAAAACTGAAGGATTGTCTTCCTCAACTTGTTTTTTTGAAACAATATAATATTTATCTTTATCTAGGGCCTTCTTCAAAATTTCCTCTATTTCCTTTACAACTTCCTCGGTTTCACCAAGCATTAGCTTGTTCGTCCGGATCTTGCTTCTGAATTTCTCTTTGACTTCCTTGAATATTTCATCTGCTTCCCTTCTGGTCATTACTGGACACAGGGTGGAGAGGACATATTCTCTAAGTTCTATATCTTTATCCTTGGCGGCTTCCTTCCTCATCTCTAGTATTTTTCTTAAACTTTTAGGAATTTCTTGCAAAATTTCCAGTAGAGCTCTATTGAATTTATTCAAGTATAGGATGGTGGCATCCTCCAAGATTTTCTTATTTGCTTCATCAAAACTATCATAATACTTTCTGATAGGCCTTAGATTTCCATAAACAATAATTGTTTTTACAATTTCATCAACAGTCATAGCAACCTTACCAGTCTCTTGCTTTTTACTTGCCATTTTGCTTCCGGAAGGTTGGTCCTCAGGAGCCCTTGAAGTCTTGGCTCTCTTAGATCTTATCTCTTTGACTTCTTCATTTGTCTCTATCTCTTCATCATCTTTTGTGCTCACATACGTTCTTGTGGCCATTGTTTTCTTTCTCTTACTTCCTTCACCGGATTGTCTGTCTTCTAGTTTTGCAGGTTTAGGGGGAACAGAAGCAGCAACAGAGCTCCTAGTAAGCCTTGGAGTGGAGGATGGTTCCACTGGAGCATCTTCTTGTTTCTTGTCCTGCTTTTCCTTTTCAGCCTTTTCAATTCTTTCTCTGTTTTGCTTCACTGCCTCCTTGGTTAGGCCAATGCTTTCAGCATACCTTTCAACTTGCCTTTGAACTTTTCTCTTGATCTCTGGTTGCCTAAGCTCAACATGCAATTTTAGACTTAGCTCCTTCTATGTTCCAAACCTTTCAACAGAATGTGTCTTTTGATTTGCTCAAGAGATGTTGAGCATACATGTCCAAGACCTTTTCATCAACCTCATAGCCCATGGGCATAATCCATACAGTTCTAGGTTCCACAGCCTCCATTAGGCACTGATCAGTGTCCACCATAAAGCAGATTTCATTCTTATACTTCTCAACTAGTGATTTGGGGATTCTTTCCCTTGAGTGCATCATACTCTGAAAATTTTTAAAGTACCCCCATATTGCAATTTTCTATGCCTTAGAATCTCCAATGTTGTGTAGATGATCTCTTATTTGTATTGCAACTGGTCTGTTACTAGCCCATTGTACACCTTTTACTCCAGGACTTCATTCATGAAGTAGAAGAATAAACATATGACTAGAGAACCATATTTGAAAGTGTTTTTCTTGTCCTTAATTTTGCTCAAGTTCTCAATTAGTTGATTCTGTAATAGCTCACATAGGTCATAATTTGCATTTTCTTTCAACATTTGATATGCTGCATATATGGCAGTTCCGGAGACAGAATTCTCCCTACTGGAGTGATAAATCTTGTAGCCAATCACCACGGAAGCAAACTTAACATCCGGTTCTATAATGTCATTGATGGTCATTGCCCTCTTGTCAAACTTTGCACCGGTTGCATTGGTAACAGTTTGGTTTTTCACAGATTTCAACATGGGTAATCCACCGGTTGAATTTAACCCAGTTACATTTCTGATAACATCCTTTGTAATCTTGAAGGGTTTTAATAGCCATATGAACTCATGCATTCGGCTCAAGATGTAACGAACCCACTCTCTCATCAAATGTCGGAAATTCAATGACTTGTAAAAAATGTTTGCTCTCTAGGGTTTTGAACTCCGGTTTCAAATCTTGGTTATCATCCTTTAGATGGCTCACAAACAATTTCAACAATCTCTGATTTCTAAATTCACCCACATTGCAGTGGATGTATGCCCTAACATCTTCAACATGCAGTACTCTGTATGGGACACTAGAAAATGCACCTAACGGTTCAACTTCGACTGACTTGTAAGGATGCTTCTTAAATTTGGACGAGGCCTTTTAGTAAAACAAGAGTAGCCATCTCAACAGATTATAGATTCAAAGTTTCACAAAAGGTACCTTTTTCTTCCGCGGTGTTAGGGTTGATCAATTTCCGGTCGAATTCGTTCTTCTTGCTTCAATCTCTGGATTTTTGGTTCAGATGCTCTTCTTCTTGTTCTCTTCGAATGCAAAGTGATTCAAATGCTTGAGTGAGACCTTTTATCCTCCACAAAACCTAATTTGTCATTGTAATAAATGTGTTGCCCTAACTTCATTCAGTTACTCTGTTTCTTGATGCAGTTACTTATGAATCACTCCGCAAATCATTAAATCCACTTCTTTTCTCCCGGAAATTCTTTTAAATGATCTGTAGTAACCCAAATTATCTTTTTGCTCATCGTGCCAGATTCAGGGACCCACTTATTGGCTGGGGGAATTTGATTTTCAATGCAGCTCCCCTGAGCCAGAACTTCTGACTCAATTCCCGGAGGAATTATCAGCACCGGATTCCGGTGCGGACTCATTACTATTATTCACAACACTTTTCTTGACCCATGTTTTGCTCATTTCATTCTGAATCTCATTCACATCAATTTTGCCCATTCCTTTGTCTTGTCTCTGCTCATCCGGTTTTCTATTTACCGGACTTCTTCTTTCATTATTCCTACTTCTGCAGAATCTTGCACTATGACCGGATGTATTGCAATTAAAGCACACAATATTTCTTTGCTTATATACTTGATTTCCTCTTGATCTGCACTGATTAGCCATGTGTCCAAATCCATTGCAAGTAAAACAGTAACCATTGAAAGAGTTGCCATTTCCTCTATTGTTAGATTTATTCATTATCATACTTCTGCATTCATTTGATCTATGACCATACCTCTTACACTTGAAGCATTGACCGGAGAAGGATGGATTATTTTGATTTACTCTACTTTTGCATTGAGTGGCTCTATAACCAAATTTATTGCACTTGAAACAATTTCCATTGAAAGATGGATACCTTTGAGCATTAGGCTATCTTACTGGAGGTCTTCTAGGTCTATTTCTCTCATTTCTTGATTGAGAATTTCTTTGTCCGGATCCAGAGCTTTCACCTTTCTCATACCCAAGACCATGCTTATCATCAGCCTTTTTCTGATCCTCAAGAATTGCTTCAAGTTTAGCTGAACTTATCTTGAACTTCTCCTTGTATTCATTAGCAACTTCTAGGTCATGTCTGAGAATGACAATTTGCCTTTCAAGATCTCTTTCATTGTCTCTGCTTTCTTGTAGATCAGACCTTAGATGGCCAGCTATACTGTCCAATCTGTAGCATTCATTAGTTCTTTCTTTTAAAGTTTGATTCAGGTCTTCTTCAGTCTTCTTCCTTTGCTCAATTTCTTTGGTTAGCCTCATTACCCCAGACTCCATCTCATGCTTTAGAATAGAAACTTCTTTTGTCAACTTCTCACATTCCTTTGTCTTTTCTTCCAAAGCCTCATTCGTGCCATTTTCTTCAATAAGATTAGCTAGCTGATGAAGTAGTTCCTTCCTTTTTTCCATTGATTTCTTTAATTTATCTTTTAGCAAGTCAATGCAATCATCAGCATCCTTAAGGTTCGCTTTCAGGTCATCTATTTTTGCTTTGGACTAGTTAAGATCTTCTAAAGCTAATTGAAGTTGTTCTCTGAGTGAACCCATTGAAATTCCTTCCCAAATCTTCCTCAAGCTGTTAGACTTCTTTCAAGGAACCTTGCTCTAATACCAATTGTTGGAATTAGACCGGACAACTGAGAGGGGGGCAATGAATCAATTGTCCCACAAAATTAAACTTTTTCTAATTTTAACATTCTTTATCAACTTACTATCAGATTAATGATGTAAACAGTAAAGCATGAATCAACAACACATGAGCAAAAACATAAGCAACACACTTGACACCAAGATTTTGACGTGGAAACTCGGTTAAGGGAAAAACCAGAGTGGGGGTTAACCCACAAAGATTATACTCTGTTAAAAGTATTACAAAGAGGGGAATGCACATGCATTCGGGCTCACTGCCTAGAGCTCACTACTCAAGAGAGGCTCACTGCCTACAAGAGTGTTTACAAAGGATTACAGATTGTTGAACTGATAAGTAGCATCTGCCAATGCAAGAATTCAGTTCCGGTTAAGCACAGAATACTGATTTTACACACTTCATCTTTATTCTGCCCTATTTACTGTTCTGCCATAATTCGGACCTCAGATCTCTTCTCTTTCGCACTACTATCTGCTTCTTTCGCACTTACTCCATATTCACATAACAATCACACACCACAATACTCGAATCTATCGGCTATATATATCCGCATCAATAATTCAGTCTTCTTTCTGTCGGCCTTGTGAAGAACTTAGCACACAATACAAATACTCTGTTCAGTCGGCTGAATCCATACATAAATAAAGATGTGTACCAGAAATAACACTTGCAGGTCATCGTTCATGTCGGCCACTAACATTATATCCCATACACAACTCACCAAAACACTTCTACTAGATCCGCACAAGGATCTAACACAAGTTGTCCTGTTCTTCACTGAATTGTCCTGTCATATTAGGACCCAATACTCAGATGCTAATAACTTTTGAATCCTTCATCATTGGAGACTAAAATTCTGGATTTCGATTGTCCTGACAATCCTTAAGACTCCCTTAGATCCGCAGCACACTATGATTTACCACTAGAGAGATCCGGACCAAGATACCGGATCCTGTCACATGCCCTGTTTCTGGGAACCCGGACTTATATAAATTCTTGTTCTAACTTCCGGTATGAGCAAGTTATGTTATGTGGATGTGTCGAATAGTCTTAGTTGCCATCAATGACAACCCCTGTTATGCATAGCAGTGTCTCTTGCCAACAGGGCCCACATGGATAGTTGGTGAATGCTCCAGACTAGGACCCACCCCCTTCTCCAAAATGGTTGTCTTTTGCTGTCAGCATTTCTGAATTCCCTAGCTGGTCGCGTGGGGTCCACAGGGCAGAGCTGGACAGGAAGGATTTAATTTATTGCTAAGATTGATTTGTCATATCTGTTGACTCTATGGGACCCACATTTCTTTTGTCTTGGCATGATCATCTAAGTCTAAACCTACTAGGACCCACCTAACATCTCCTTTAATGTGGGATGAGTTGGACATGAGGACAAGAAGGAATTGAAAACCATTCATTCTTTACCTAGGAACTGCTAATTCTTCTGCTAGGACCTGCACCCCTTTTCCTTGTAGCGGTTGTATGGTTGTGGGGACGAGATTGTCGTGTGGGGTCCACCTGCTGATTCAGCAACTGGGACTCCTTTAGATATCCAACCCACTCATCCACCACATAATATTTTCCTCACTTCATGACTGCTTGTTTGGGCCCATGTACCTAGCATTTCATCCTTTTGCTAGGCATTATCTTTTTCGAATGTGGTCATGGGTATTTACCAATAACTTCAACAACACCTTGTATGCTGGACATGGGGATTAACACCTATGGTTATCTTTGGCAAGTCAACTATTCCTTATCATTACCGGACTGTTACCTTATCCTGACAACAGATTCTATTAGCTGATCTTGGGTTAGACCTATTTTTAGTCTCCTCTATCAAGTGACAATTACCAAGTTTCTGGGCGCCTATCTTCAAGTAGTGTGGATATTATCCTAACAGCAGTCTTTATGACTGTTTTCTCCCCTACTCACCCTTCCTGTTATTTGGCAGCAATCATCTATGCTAAGCAATTACATTGTTCCCTCAGTGGCAACAACTTCTACAATTAGACAAAAAGGAACAAAATTTAGGAGGACAACTGGGATAGGATAGTGTTGGTAATGCATCAGTTAAGGATGTTATGACAAAGTTTGATTTGCCTTCATTGATGATCTTATGAGTCTGTCAAGATCAGGCAGATACTGATCTTCCATTTGTTTTCTTTTCTGAGTGAAGTGTGTAGCCAAATCTGGCATGCATCCCTGTAGGCAAGTACAATCTACAAACTTTAGTTCAAATGAAAGTGTAAAGACATTTTGGCTTCCGAATGAAATTTTTTAGAGGGTTGATTTGGCCTGGCTGTCCTTGTGAAGTTGATAGTTTTTGTGAAGGCTGCTTGGATTGGTTGCTTGACCTCGGGGCTTGATCCTTGTCTGCATCAAGTGGTATCAAAGCAAGTTCGCTCACTAGGATGTGTTGGAGATTGCATCAGCTGCATGAGATGGTTTGAGTAAGACCTTTTTATCTGGAAGGTGTCTCAGAAGGCTCCAGTGGATTTTTGTTGCGGGTGTTTGTGACTACAGAGGGTTGTGTGCTCTAGAGGATTTGTTGCAGGTGTGGAGTCATGTAACTGTAAAGAGCTTTGAGGTCTAGTAGATTTGTTGTAAATATGTCATGTCCCCTCTCTAATTAATTTCATTTGGAGGACCTATTAGCCCATTCAAACAGAGGCTGGCGACAGTTTGGATAGCAACAATCAAAATGCCGACAATGATAGTCTTAACAGGTGAATAGATCTCAAGAGTTGATGGCATTATGATACAAATATTAGTACCATGACTTAACAATTACGATTTCAAATCTTTGTAGTCTTCATTAAGAATAACACATGTAAACTATGTTTCGATGAAGCTCTATTATGGATGACATTATCCAAATGCTTTGAGGGCACAGCTGGAAAAGAAGTCAAAGAAACTGCTAAAGAATTTGAATGGTATGTTTCAATGAGGAATCAAACATGGGATCTTAAATTGCCATCAGGAATAAGGTAATAGGTTGTAAGTGGGTACAATATGCAACAAACTTCAAACCAAATGGTAGCATTGATAAGCATTGTGCTAAAATAGTAGCTTAAAGGTTTGCATAGCAACAATGAATCAACTATGACAAAACATCTGCCCAACAGCTAGAATCATCACCATCAGAATTGATCTAGGCACTCAAGGCTTGAAGAGGCCGGAAGGTTCATCAAATGATGTCAAGAAGGCAATTCTAAATGATGACTAGTCAAAAGGTCTGTATTCAACAACCACAGTGTTCAACAAAAAAGGTAGAATCTCCTGTTTGCAAATTAGTGAATGTGATTTACAGCTTCAAGCAGGCCCAAAGAACCTGGAATCAAAAATCAATGTCCAAGTCTAACGTGAATATTAAAATAGTTAGTAGTAGTTTGGTTCTTTGGATTTGTTTATGTTGATGATTTTATTATCACTGGAACAATTGATCTAACTCGTGACGTTTAGAAAGATTTTAGTTCTTCTTTTGACATGACTGGCCTTGGATTCTGACAATATTTCCTACGAAGGGATATCTGCCAAAGAAGAGAATTGTATTTTCATGTTCCAAGAAACTATGCATTAGAATTGCTGAAGAAATTGAAGATGACAAAGTGTCAATTGTTAATGAAACCTATGGAAACTATACTCAAATTGGTAGCGGATGAAAATTCAAAAAGACAAAACACCATACAGACAATTAGTTGGTACCATCATTTATTTAATTACAACTTGACCAGATCTCAGTCTTTCAACAATTATTCTTTTGTGATACATGATTCCACAAAGAGTGGAGCATTAAGTAGCAACAAAAGGGATACTTCAATAAGTGCAGGTAACCTTGGATTTTAGTTTGCAGTTTGAACAGATCAATGATTTCAGGTTGTTTGGTAAAGGCAGACTGGGATCATAGTTTTGAGGACATGGGATAAATTAACAAACCGATTGTCTAACATTACTTCTTGTTGGAATTTGTGGAACAGCGGTAATAAGCATTGCACATATTCAGAAAAAGTACATTAAAATAATAATATATTTATCAAATATAATTAAAAATAGAATATAGAAGTTACAATAATTATGGTACGCTTATTACCTTTGCTTGGTTTTCAAGACCAGCAGAAAAGTCAGTGAACCTTGTCTCAGGAGCCACAGATATCCCAACTCCATGAAATCCAATCATTCTCTTTTCACCTATTTCCTTTTCAACCTGCCAAGCAGAGAATATTAACAGCATTTGTGAGAAAAATAATTCTAAGAAGAAAAAAAATCTCTTCCACCACTATATTTCGATTTCTTTTGTTTGAACAAACCTCAAGTGGGGGTGGCATGATGTCATAGGAAAGCAATGCTAAAGGATACAAGTGTCCAGGAACACCAGAATGGTCTAAAAGCCTTCTCATATTGTCCACAGATGAATCATCAAAAGGAGCCTGCAACCATTCAAATCAAAATGAGAGGCAGATTGAGAAAAGAGGACCAATGAGTACTATGTTCTCAAGAGAATTGACTCAACAGTATAATTAACAATCAATACAAGAATGAAAAGAATCATTTTGAAGTGTTTTTTGGGTCTCAGGTCTTTGCAATTATATTGTAACACCCAAGCCAAGCTTGACAGCATGCCATTTATTATAAATTGTAATACATAATGGTGAACTCAAGGCCAGCAAATGCATTACAAATTTGCAGGCTTTGAAAGGTAAAAGAAAGCTGAGAACAATCTACTAAATAGTATCATCAGCCAGGACGTCCAAGGAAAAGTTGGACTCATATAATAAAATAACCTTTAATGCTTCACTCTTCTAAGCAAACAATCTTTTTTAAAAGCCACTGAGGCATATACCTAGAAATGCCAATAAGAACAAATATTGAGATTGGAGAAGATTGTCTCTCCAGAGGTAATTACATCTAGAAGCTAGAAACTCCTACAAATATATCAAGGAGATTCCATATGTAGAAAATACCTTATCGAATTAAATATTCAATACAACTAATCTAGCTGACCTATCCTAGAAGGAAGGAGCATTATATTATGATGGCTTGGAATTGAACCCTACCAAGCTCACCCACCATGTTTATATGGCCTAGAAATCAAGGGTTGAAAAACAAGAAAAGATCAGGTGCAACCCCAGGTGAATTTTGACCGAGTAGATACCTCCTAGGTCTGTGGGACTTAGACAAATATGTAGTCCAAGTTTTATTGATGCACTAGCCAACATCTTAGAATCAAAATTCATGAAAAAAATCACTAACCATGAGCAACATCATGCCATTCTGAAGCATGGAACAATGCGGAAGTCATACCCAAATTTTAACTAGGAAAATGTGGCAGTTTTATTTCCTTTTTAACGCAAACAATTCATCCCTTTTTTAAAAACCTGCATATAACTTGTGAGTTATTTATAAATCATGGCTTTTGAAAAAACAATTCTTTTGTTCTTTTCTATAAATACTTCTATTTTTTCTTATCATTTTAATGCACACAAGCAGAAAAATGAGAGCACAAGTATACTTAAATTAGGCACATCCCTCTCAGATAAGGCATGGTATTTTACACTGTCTTCTGTCATTTTCCAGGTTCCTTCTACATGGGAAAGACACCAAAGAGGTAAGGATTAGTAATCTAAGATTGTTCATTTCATTCACATTCTGGTTTATTTTTTATTTTGATTTTCAGGTTTTCACATTTATAGTTTAAACAAAACCCTTTTTAACATTGAAATTATTTATTCTGGAAGTTAAAATTTTAAAACCCAATGAGTGTTTTTTAATTTAAACCCTAATGAGGCTTTAGCTAAAAAACAATGGGCTGGACCTAAAATAGTCAACCTGGTCCATAATGCCACAACGTTCTCTTTTAGGGCCAGTCCTTTCTTTTTTACATAAACTTTCTTAGGTAAAGCTAAAATCATTTTTAAATTTTCTAATAAAACCTACACATTATTTTTTTTGTTTAAACTAACAGTGCTTTGGAGAAAGAATTTTGCATGGAACTATGCCAAAACAGTGGCCAACTCCAACCTGAAATATAAACTTTGTGGGAATGAGAGTGGTAAGGGTATAAATTGCTTCAAACAGCATTTGACAAGGGAAGCAGGGCACTTTGTTAGGCCTTATGCAAATAAATGCCTCAAAGACATAAACTATCAAGCATTGCTGCCTCTTGAAGCCTCTTGTGAAAGGAAAGTAAAAAGATAGGACTGTTGTTGGATCATCCACATGCTCCTCTCATGTCAACAGACCTCTAGAAAAGGAGGAAGAACTTTAACATCTTGATCCTCAATATCATACTCGTACACCAAGGTCTTCTATATACCTTAAAATTGTGGAGGCAATTTCAATGCCTTTTTTGAAACCCATACTGCACGTAGAGCTCAAACAACCTTGGAGAGCACATGGAAAAAAATGTCCAGAAACAGTTTGTACAGGCAATGGCCATTTTTTTATACCACTTGAACATGTTAAGAGAAGCAGGTGAAAGATGTGAGTGGTGTACTTGATGATCATCATAAAGAGTGGGCAAGGCCAGGTTGTACCATTATGTCTGATGGGTTGAAAAATAAGATAGCTCTACCTTGATTAATTTCATTG
Organism: Cunninghamia lanceolata; assembly: GCA_027924645.1. Lineage (NCBI taxonomy): Eukaryota > Viridiplantae > Streptophyta > Pinopsida > Cupressales > Cupressaceae > Cunninghamia > Cunninghamia lanceolata. Next base: position 6,267,788 of record BSBN01001495.1, on the reverse strand, counting down.
TGTCGTCAAACAAAAGAACAATCTTTGAATTTGCGGACGCCTTTGGAAAAATAAAATCACCATAAACAATTTTTGGTCTGTTCGAAGATGCTGTGAATCTGTTTGGGCCACAACTTGTGCAACATATTATAAACAATGTTGCAAATCGTGTGTTTGTGGATAGACTTCTGATAGACAAGTTCCCTACCTTGCTCTGGAGCTCATGCACTGCACATTGCCTTAATTCAATCTTAGAAAATGTCAGCAAACTTCCATGGGTCAAATCTGATGTTGAGAAGAACACAGTTATCACTAAATATATACACAATCACACCATGGTTCTTAGCATGATGGGGAATTAGATTTGCCACTCACTTTCTTGCCTTGAAAAACTTTGTATCTAAAACATAAACTTAAAATGAATGTTCATTTCAACTATGCAGTTGGAATCAACCTTTGCCAATGACATGGATGGCCTCAAAATTTCACTCTTGGTTCCTGTTGAATCCTTTTGAATGCTTGCACGTGAGATCGTTACAATTTTAGAGCTACTAGTCATGGTGTTGAGAAATGGAAAAAATTCCCTATATGTTTTCTTTACAAAGCCATGAATAGGGCAAAGGGGGCAATAAGATCCAAATTAGAGAATGATATGGAGTAAGGAATGCCTTTATGGCAGATTATTTATTAGAGGTGGGACCAACAAATATATTGTCACCTCCAAGTTGTTAGATAGTATTTTAAATCCAACATTCTTTTATAATGGTAGATTCAAGGAAGATGTATAGGTGAGAGAGGACTCATTCAAATGCATTGAGGATTGTTTCCCTAGATGTTCAAAAAGAGAGCTCTAGTCCGGTCCAACTTGTGCAAACTTATGGTCTATTCAGTGTACAAAATAGGGTTTAAGGTCTCCCCACACCACATTAGTGGGATTTTCTAAAGGTTTCTTGCATCTATTTTGCCCTAAGTCCTGCCCTCCAAGTGGTCTAGGGTTATTTAAATCATAGAAGCAGAAATCGTTTTTAAATCGCGATTTTTTAGAAAAATCGCGAATCGGCGTCATTCACGATTTAAACCCTAGTTAAAATCGGAAAATGTAAAAATCGCGGCCCACGGTTTTTTTGACAAATTTTTAGGTTTAAATGGTTTGAAAATCGCAGAAAAATCGCAATTTTATTGTGCTTGGTTGCAGAGCTTTTTTGCGCCCAAAAAATCCTACGCATTTTGACCTTTCTGGAACGCGTTTTTCCGCTATTTAGGGCTTTGGCTAACCTTGCGTGAATAACTAGCACTTGTGTGAATTTTCCTACGCGAATAACTAGGCTTCAGCTATTGTTCCAAGCTTCGGCTGTTCAGGCGGATAGGAAAACCAACGAATTTAGAAAATTTTCCTGCGTGAAATTTTTTTACAGCGTGAGACAATTCCGAGTAGGGCTTACATATGACAGTTGTATAGCTGTATTTAGACATTTTAGCTGTAAAATACAACCAAATTTTTGAAAAGACTGTATCATATGAAAGGAGAGATTTTGGACAAACTATCAAAATTTATATAGGATTATGATGATATATATATTTGATTTTTATATAATTTACTTATACTAAAGTATGTCATAGTATTTTAAAGGCACTATTGAATAGATAACTATCATAAAAGAATTGCTTGACAGTCAAGGTTGACTGTCAAATTTAAGCCTTGATTCCGAGCTCACATAAAAAAGCCTACTTAAAATTTATTTCATATGTAGTTTTAAATCTTAAATATATTTAATTTCATTATTAATGGAATTTATATATTACATTTATATTATTAATACTTATATATTATAATATTAAAATATAATATTTATATTGATATATTTTAATATAGTATTATTAATATATAATAATAATATAATATGATATATATAGATAGTTATATATTATAATATTAAAATATAATATTTATATTATTAATATATTATAATATAAAAATATAATATTATATTAATATATTATAATATAATATTATTAATATATAATAATAATATAATATAATATATATAAATAGTTATATTATAATATTAAAATATAATAATAATTATAATATAATATATATAAATAGTTATATATTATAATATTAGAAAATAATATTATATTATAATATATTAATATAAATATTATATTATTAATATTTATTATAAATATTATTATTAATAGTTATATATTATAATATTAAAATATAATATTTATATTAATATATTCTAAAATTTTATATATATATCCGATTTTTTCCCGATTTTATAATAATAATATAATATAATATATATAAATAGTTATATTATAATATTAAAATATAATAATAATTATAATATAATATATATAAATAGTTATATATTATAATATTAGAAAATAATATTATATTATAATATATTAATATAAATATTATATTATTAATATTTATTATAAATATTGCCGATAAGGGCTTGGTTCAGTGGTTAAGTCGCTCGGTTGTAGTGGCAGCCACCAGAGTTCAAACCCCCGCTGGGCCAACAAGCTTGCAAGTTTTACGCCTTCGCTGGGCCAACGAGCTCGCGGGTTTGAAGTGTTCTTTCTAGGGGATGAAGTCCCCCGTGTTGTTACGAAACTTACCAAACTTACTAGGGTTACGAAACTTACCAAGGGATTTTTCTTGTTCTCTTTTAGTGGCCCATAGTAGGTTCACATGCTCCTCAACCAATCCAGCTGGTAGTTTATGATAAACACCTTATTGGTGTTATCTCGTTGGACCTAGGATTTCAAAATCCCAAAAAAAGCCTCTTAAAGTTCTCATTTGGGTGGAACTTCCAAGGCTCCTCATTCCTATGTGGGCCTTCCTAGAACAGATTATTTGGCCTTTAAGACACTTTATGTAATGTGCCGTACCTGTTTGTATTTTTTAAAAACTTTTTTTGTGTGATTTTTATTATTTTATTGTGTGATCTTTCAGACTAGACAGAAGAATGCAGAAGGGGTTTTAACTTTTCCCGCAGATGTGTTGCCAAAGCATACAATATAGAGCATAGAGAGAAAACCCAGAAAAAGTACAACAGATATAAAGAAAATAACAAAGACCCAGATAGCAGAATAGCCAAATATGAATTACTGTGACATACCCATATCTTGAAATGCAACTTGGTACATGTGCTGAGAGTGCACCAGCAACTAGGTATAGCCGGAATCACTCCAAACTCTAGAAAATATGAGATTGAGCTTACAAATGATATTAGCAATATAAATGGGCTCCAAACACCTCACACAATGTAAAATATGTGACACCCACAAAGGAAATGATACTCTAAGACTACCACGCTACTCATTGAGCAGTACGGCCATGGCTGAAAATGCAAACAACAGCTATGAACAATGCCCACACAAAAACTACCTTCAAACCCACTGAAATCTGCACTCAACAATAATAGAGAAATGCTATATATCAAATCAGCTCAAAAACTCCTCCGAATGACTTCATTGCAAGCACAATGTGAATGCTGAATACATCCACCGTCAATGGCACCGTCGGGTGGTCTCTCACACCTGTAGAATGCCGTTACCTATGGAGGATTCCGTCTCCACAAGCCTCTGGTTCGAATCCTCAAACCCTCACAATAGAAAACTCTAGCAGAGCTCACAAGAAGAAAATATCATAAAGCAAGCATGAACCCAAATGAGCCCTTCAGCACCTTTTTATAAACTCTCCAAACCCAACGCCCCTTTTTGGAGGGAATTTGCATTTGTTTTATTATTTAATTTTCATCCCCTTATGACTCCCATGGGCTCCCACCTCCTAGAGGGTCACTTTAAGTTATAACTTATTTTTATAAAGTGACCATTTAATATTTATTTGTAAAGTCCCAATAAATTATTATATAGAACTTCGGACTTTAAAATAAATATGAAGACGATGTTGGAATGCCACATTCTTTAGCTTGTTGGAAAGGTTTCAATGAACCGCTTCTGACCCCACTTTGAAAATCCCGAACCGACACTGAATGGACTTACTAAAAATAGTAACGCTCAAGATCAATTGGGCCAACTCTGAAGGTGCCAACTGGATCCTCTAAACTCGAACCATCTTTCCCTCCACCAACACAACCTCCAATGCCAACTAACCCCAATTCCCTAACCAAACTGCTAGTCCACGGGAACTCTATGATGGACTAACCATGAGTCTAGAAGGGGACATTACACTTTATTTGTCATGAGCCTAAAAGAATTTCTTGACTTGGCCCCACAAGCATGTTTGTGCGAGGTGGACCTCAACTCAGACCTTAAGGAATTTGTGGAGATTCACGGGGGTGGTTTGCATTGTTCACAAAACAATCACCTACATCAACCTTCCAAACACCTACTTTTGGTGTCACTCTCCTAATCATAAGATTACTTATTGTCTACTTATGCCTCGTACACCTACCAAACCCGTAGTCGACACTCCTGCTCTGCCAACAAAAGAAGCTAGCTAGAACACGGTGGGTGGTAAAAAACTTGCCATCTCTAAGCTAACTAAAACTAGTGATCCCGCCCCCACAATTAACAATTTGTACAGAAGAATGATCCTATCATCTTGGCCAAGGGTTCCACTCCTAGCTCTTCCTCACAATTAATTGTGATCCCTAGCCGTCATCTAGTAGTTGAGACATCCACACGAGCACTCAACCCTCTAGTTGCTCTAAAAGCCCATCAAGCAATGAGGATTCGCTAAGAGGAGAAGTGAGCGATAAGCATCGCTCTATTTTTCTTAGTGATTATATTTTGCCAAACCACCATCTAATTTTAGGCAGTAAGTTTGCAATGTTAAAGACGATGGCCAACCAAAGCTCTTTATGAAGGATCTCTCCATATGAAAGTTATATCTTGGAATGTTCATGGCCTTATGGTAGCTTCAAATAAGTTTTTTGTATGTGCCGCTTACTAACAACTTGAACCTTTGATATTATTTGCTTATAGGAGATTAAGGTTTCTAGTTTTTTGTTATAAACTACCTTGAGGACAATTTTTGTTTCAGCTCATCACCTTGCATGAAGATGGATGTGGCAACACATGTATTTTACTATCATTGTTATTAAGTTTTACCATTTTTGCTTTTGGAGAAGAGCCCAACAATCACATTGTGTGGGTTACTCGACATTGATGACCACTTGGTAGGCATTATTAATTGTTATGCACCAAATGATGGCCTGAAAATTATGGCAATATAGAATTGGCTTACTGACAACTTGTCATTTTCTAACTAGCTTATATGTGGCGACTTTCATATGGTGGAGTTGTTCAATGATAAAGAGGGCATGTTGCCTATACTTTCATGTGTTGGAGAACATGAGGCCTAGTTTTATTGTAGAAAGTAGAAACCCATTGGGATTTGCTAAGCCTAGATTTTCGGCAATGGCATGCAATGTCAGATTTGTAGTTTATGTGATCTGGCCTCTAGGCCAATTCAAATGGAGTACCAAACACCTACATCACGTCAAGATTTTTGAGTAACATGTATCTCAACTTCTTGATAATAACAGTAGATCGGTGTGTTTACATTTGGAGATTGTTCTTTCTAATTGCAATCCCATCACTTTTAGTGTTATATGGGACAACTCTCCTTTGCAGATACCAAGCAATCAATTCTTCTTGAAAATGTCACTCCTTTCTCACAAAGGGATTGTCCATCTCATCACTTGGATCTAGAACGTTGAGCAACGTACTCCAATGGAAGCCAACTAGGTTGAGTGGTGGAACTTAGCAATTGCTCACACCACCACCATCTTGTGGTAATTTGGCAAGCAAGTGGCTTGAGTTCACAAGCAAGCCAATGAAGCTATGCAATTTGTGTGGGTTTCTAGTGAGCTAGAAAATATCCCTTTCAATTCTCATTCACAGTCCCTTGATACTTAGCTTAAATATAAGCTTAAGATTGCAAAAAGTACTCAAGCTAGAGGTGTTCAAATCCATGCTCATCTTCATTGGCTTCAAGTCAAAGATTGAGCCTCCAAAGATATTTTCAAAGCCTTTTGCACCAAGCAAGCCAAATCATAGATTAAGGCCATTAAATCTCCCCGTGGTCAACTTACAACCCTCTCAGAGATTTCTTATGCCTTCCAAAACCATTACAAGCTTGTTTTTTAGGCTCGAGAGGAGATCCTTGAGGACTCAAGCTTTGCAACATTGCCAAGATATTATCCCTACCAATTATAGTTGTTCTGCCCAAATTGCTTGCGACACAACACCCTCCCTAGAGGAGCTCCATTCAACTCTTGAATAGATGGCCAATGATAAGGCGCCTAGCTTAGATGGCTTTCCCTATGAGTTTTACAAAGCTATGTGGCACTTCACTAGTTTGGACCTTCTTCAAGTTTACCATGAAGCTCTTAGCAACCAATCCTTGGGCCACATTATCAACCACAAAAATATTAAATCCATCCCCAAGGCTAGGGATCCAAAGCATCCCCAACTACCAATGCATCACCTTGATCAATATCTCCTACAAGATTCTTCCCAAAGTCTTGGTGCTCCACAAACACCTTTTGCCATCCATTGTTTGTATTGAACAAACAGACTTAATTAGAAGTCATTACATTCTTGACAACACTATAGTCGTTTGGTAAGGTAAGGAGTGAACCAAGGCCTCTAGATAGTGCATGTTGTTCCTCAAGTTGGATTTTGAGAAGGCATATGATTGAATTGAGTGGCCTTTTATCTTCGCCATGCTCAAAGCCCTTGGTTTCAACAACTTTTTATGGAGTGCAGTGCAAACCCTCTTCTCTAAAGCTTTTGTCTATCTTTCAATTAATGGTAAAGTGTCTAAAACCTTTGGGGTCTTTACATCTATCCATCAAGGATAGTCACTCGCCCCATTCTTGTATGCACTTGCTACTAAAGCCTTTGGCTATCTACTAGCTCATAAGGCGTCATAGAGTTTGGTTAAAGGGATTAATCTTCCCTTTTCTTCCCAGTAGCTCACCAATGGGTATTTTGCTAATGAATCTTTTCTCATACTTGCAGAGAACCAAGAGTCTTTTAAAGAAGCCATGGCTTGCTTAGATATTTTTGTCAAGTTTTTGGCTCAAATGTGTAATGAAGCAAGACTTGATGTTATCACCAAAGTCCCTTTCCATTGTCAGATTGGCTTAAAGGCTACAACTGTAGGTGGTTAAACAAGGGAGAGATGTTTAAAATTCTTGGTATTCTTTCAGCTTTTGAAAGCATTCCTACCATCCTCTGGTAGTACATCTTCCAACGGGTCGAGAAGATCTCCTTTGGATTACTCGTCCTCTTTCCCTGGCCAACAAGTTTCAGATTTGTACTAAAGTCCTGGAAGCACCCACATTTTTTATTTTTCCTATTGGGCCTAGTCTACGTCTACTTAAGATAGGCTCACTAAGCTCCTAACAAACTTTTTGTGGGCCAATGCTAAACAAACCTATGGCTTTCACAAGGTTGCTTGGGATATTTGTTGCCTTCTTTAGCATAAAGGAGGCATGGGTATTATTGATGTTTATAGATAGAACCTCACTCTCTATGCTAAGTGGTGGTTTGCGCCATTGACGGATCTAAAGGCATGAAAAATTCTTCTCATGCATTACATTGAGTCTAGTTATCCCTACGATAAGAAGTGTTGGCAAGGAATTGGACTACAATCACTTCTCATCACTAATGCTCCTATCAAGATTAAAGAGTCATTTGTTACTTAGAGTATTAGGAAAGCTTTTCAAGTTGTGAAGCCTTATCTGAAATGGGTTGGAGATGATTTCAGAATTAATTTATCTTTTAATGACCACAGTCTTTGGCAATCGCCTATTATGAATTCCTCCAGTGTTTTGTTGGTTGAAACCCCTAGTATTAAAGCTATCAGATTTTTTCATAAAGGCATTCACACCATTCAGGATTTGATCTCTTCTCGAGATTGGATCCCCTGCCTGCATTACAACCAAAATTTCAACTTGTTGCTACTGATTTGCCTTCAATTCTTCACATACAAAAGCTCATCCTAGATTTCATGCTTGACTCCATAGAATTATCAAGATTTGGCAAGCTAGGCTTGAGCCAAAAATTGTTCATTTCCTCTTGTCCCTGGTTTATCAAGGGCTGCCATTGGGTAAAAGGCTCACCTATATTAGCCTTGCTCCTAAGTGCCGAGCCTGCCATAAAGTGGATACCTTAGAGCATCTCTTTTGGACTTTCCCTCGTGCTCAAGATGCTTGGATGTCGGTTCATGGTCTTTTCTTCCCATTCCATCCAAACCATTTTTCTTGGAGGACTGCTCTCTTTGGGGATTCAACACATTGGCCTACTTACATTTCTAGACTTGGAATTTTTTTTCAAAGATACTATTTTGTTTCAACTTTCGAAAGCTAAAAATGGTGCTATCTTTAATTCTGAAAGTATCAATTGTTATTTCTCTCTTGCTAAGAAAGTGTTATCACCTATGTATTTCTACAAATCCAAGCCCAAGCCGAGAAGTTGGCACTCGAATTTCAACATTTGCAAGACCTCCTTAATCATTTGAGGAGTGTGTCATGCAGCATAAGCAAAGGCTCGTTGGATGGTCTGCTATAGACTAGGTCGTCTCCAACTTCCCATCAACGTAGCCACTCTCACAATAGGTGACTTTCACCACCTCCTATTCAAGGGAGTGGTTGGTTTGTGTCTCCTTGGGGCAAGACATCTAGACATACGCAAAGTGGCATCAAAGCTACTATTATGATTATCACTATGGTGGGGTGATCTTGTCCCCTTGGTTGTGCAAGATCTGCAAGATGGGTGGAAGGCCCTCTATCCTCTACAAATGACCCTTCCCAATGGGTTGTTCCCCAACATGATGATCCTCCTCCACCACCTCCTAGTGCTACTAATTGTTCTTAAGATTTATGTTGCTTTGATAAACTATTAATTGCTTATGTTTTGATTGGCTGTGTATGTCAATCGGCCAACTTTTTTATTGTAAACCTTCTAATATGTACTTTCCAAAGTTTTAAAGTTTAATATAAGGATCATAGAAGCATTTCCAATAAGAAAAGCTATAGTCAATAGTTGTAACAACAGATAATAGTTATAGATGAGTTGCAAATAATAGTGTTTCCCTAATCCAATGCAACAGATAATAGCTATAGATGAGTTGCAAATGTAACAACCAGAGACTGTTTGCCAACATATGTGTGATCAATTTGAGGAAGATTTTGATGTTGGGTGTCTAAGTTGCCATTCGATACAAATTTGGGTCCAGTGATCCAGTATGGTCGTTCACTGATTTTTTTACTTGGGTTTGGTACTGCTTGGGTACAATCATACAAAAAATATAAAAATAGAAAATAGAAAATTTCTTGCCAAATAAACATAACTAAATCCAATCATCAATTATGTCACCTTTGTGAGAAATTATAACATTTAAGCAGTGTAACTAAGGCACCCCAAATGCTCAAAAAAGTTACTCCGGCTTCATGTTCTACACAAAGTAAAACTTTATGTGGTACGCACGAGCTGCCCTACTTAGAGACATTCTAGGTTTCATCTCATACAAACTCAAGACGTACAAGAAGCGCTCAAAAAAGCAGCACTTGGGTCGTTTTGGTACGAGAACCAGCATGGAGCCAATATCCAATTCAAATGGGGTCCAAGTACAAGGAACCCAGGGGAATAACATTGTAAGAGAAAAGATATTAATGTTGTAGCTTGCAATCATCTTTAACCTTTTCATTTATCTATATTCTTGCAACGAATCAAGTTTTTCAAGTGTCATTAAAATAGTTTAGAATGTGTTCTGTAAAACAAAAAAAAAGTTAGGGTAATGGTGGGTTATAGGAAAGCCTTCTATTATGTTTATTGGCAATGCAAAAAGGGAGATACCATTCACATCATTAACAAAAAAAACATATGGCCCTATAAAAACAAATAAGGAAATATAATGAGTTGTATTAAAGTATATGTATGTAATGTCCCCTTTTTGAGCTAAAGTGACTTGAAGCTTGGAGAATGGAAACTTGGCAAACAACTTAAAGTTTTGGAGAATGGAAAATCGCTTTTTAGTAGCTTCAACTATTTTTCCTTGGCAAAATGAAGTTGGAATATGACTTAGTATATTTTTGTGATATTTTTAGAAAAGTCAAAAGTAATAAAATAAATTGCCAAGGGTAGAAGTGAACCACCTGGAGAGTAGAAAAATGGAGAAAAAGGAGAAAATAAAGGAAAATAAAGCAAATGACAAATAAATAATATATTATTTATTAAAATATTATATTAATTGCCAAAAGGTGACTGCCCAAGCTTTAGTGGGAAAAAATAATAAAATACTATTATTTTATTATCTCTATTTTGGCCACCCAACTTGAGGAGAAGAAAAAAAAATTAAAATAAATTAATATTTTATGACGATGGACTTGAAAATAAAATAAAATGCATTGGATTTGGGCGCCCAAATGGAGGATTATAAAATATGGCTTTGGAGGTCATTTTCATTATCTTATCATATTGTCATTTGATATTTGGAGAGTTTCTCTTTGGCTGTAACAGCGTTTCAGCGAACTTCTAAGGACAAAAACCCTTAGAATTTGTGGTTTGGACGAAAACCCATTCCACTTTGTGAGGTGGATCCATCCGGGGTTCATCATTGAGCATAATTGCAGGTTTTCAACATATTGGAGCTTCATATCAGCTAGGGTTTAAAAGGAGATTATCATATCCACTAGGGTTTGAAATTCTATTGCAGGTTTTGGGCGATTTGATTCAGATTTGCAGGTTTCCTTTGCATATTTCCATCATCACATTCATGTCTAAGGTTTGGAGTTGAAGCGCCATACCTTGGAGGGTTTATTGGTGATAGATTTCATCCATTTGTATTCAGATTTGTATATCAGACCTCAGTATATTCATATCAGGTTGCAGATCGGAGGGTTTGAGACAATATTTGACATTGTATTGACATTTTCTTCATCAAGGGTTCCATCGCTCCACCCTAGGCCTAGTCGCTGGTGATAGATTTCATCCATTTGTATTCAGATTTGTATATCAGACCTCAGTAAATTCATATCAGGTTGCCGATCTGCAGAAGATGATATGAATTCTGATCACAAAAATGCTTGCCAACAAACCCTTAAACTCCTCCAAATGGCAGCGACTAGGCCTAGGGTGGAGCGATGGAACCCTTGATGAAGAAAATGTCAATACAATGTCAAATATTGTCTCACACCCTCCGAATTATAAAAACACTTAAGCATTGAAACTACATAAAAACACTTGAAACTATCAAGAAACCATAATCAGAAATTCAGAACAGCAATCAGCAATTTAGGGCAGAATAAGAAGGGGTTCTTACAATGTAAATGGTGCAATTCAATCTTTACTATATTGATATGCCACACCGTATTCAACTACCCCATCCTGCATCTTAACTATATGGAAGTATCACGCATACTCCCTACAATGACAACCTATGAGACATGCAACATTACAAGGACTGTGATAACACCCATTACATTCAATACAATCCCACATGAACATGTATGGACACAATTTACAGTGACTTAGCCAGAAAAACTTCCTAAATTTCCCATAACTGATTAATTACTATCATCTTCATGTTGTTGAGCCACATGACATCATGTTTGTGTTTGAGCTAGTCTCTCAACTTTGGCATTGGTGAGATTATCTTGTGGGGAAGATGCACAATATCCCATGCTTGGCACCAGTCATTCACTTGGGTCTTCTTGTCACCTTAGAATTCGTCCATCCATAGCACCTACTAACATCTCTCCACAACCTTCTATGTTGTTTTCCTCTTAAGACAAGAAAAATATAGGAAGCAAAAAAATAATGTCTGCAATCATAGTAAAAAATTTGTTTTGATTTAAATATCTAAGACCAACAAATTCAAGTCTAGAATGGCCACAATAGTTAACCTCTGAAGGAGGCCCAATCATCTCTACAGTTAATAGCCAGCTATTAGTAGCAACAACATGAGTTATATAATCTACACAACTTTTGTAAGGCAACATCTTCAAGTTCCCAATCAATATGCAGCAAGAACTTTTCTATTCCTTTTCAACCCAGCTGGCAAAGAATCATAGAATTGTGAGACATCATAACCATTCATTAAAACATATGCGAAATTGTCATTTTTCCTAGAAGTTTCTTAAACAGTTCCTCCTTAGGAGTGATCTGTAACTAGCATGGATATTCCAAAGCTAATTCACAAATAGGAATCTTATCTCATGACTAAATGACTTAGTTGATTTGTATGTTGTCCTCTTACTATTTGCTTAAGAAAACAATTAATATATGTTTAGAAATGAGTTGTCTTAATGGATCGCCAATATGAATTTTATCTCATGAATAAAACAACTTAGTGGATTTGTATGTTGTTCCCATAGTGTTTTCCTAAGAAAACAGTTAATTTGTGTTTAGAATTGAGTTGTATTGGTATTGTAGTTAAAGGAGATTGTTGTACGTATAAAATGAAACATGCAAGAACTGGAAACACACCAAAAATAGAGCTCGATACAACTGATTTTTCTCTAGAGAAACCCAATAACTCTAGAAGAGTCTATGACTTTCTGGCCAGTATAACTTGTAACTATACAAACCAATCTACCTATTCAAGGCCTACAAGAGCATCAAAACGACACAACAACACTGCTCTTACAGGTTGCTATACTCTGCAACTTGCCTTATTACAATATCATGCTACAACTCCCTAGAATGTTCCACCAAGAAGCTCTGAAAGAATGGAACAACCTGTCAAGGTGTACATAAAAACACTCAGAAAGAATGAAGTGAACATCTGTTCAAATGATAAAGAACAAGAAGAGACATCATTCTGTGTCATTACTCTTATTTTTCATTTCACTCACGTGAAACTGCCACAGCAATTAGGGCCAAATCACCATGATGTTACAAGACTGCCATGGCACTGGCGCAACTGCCCTGATACAGCTGAAACTGCCAATGACAGAAACAGAATGTCCAGATCAACCGCCACCCTGTTATATTTGGTGGTTTTGTCACTGTATAGACTGTCCTTTGTTTCTTCTCTATTTTTAGGAACCTTCTTCAGTTGTTTATGATTCCAAGGTGTCCAGATCAACATAGGACCATCTGCAACTTCCATAGACCCCTATACCAATCTTGTGTACTCTGATTCTTGCTGAACTTCATTATATTAGGAGTGATAGGAGTGTTTTCAAGTTACATACATAGTCAATTTGACTAGTGAATGAGATTAATGGCTTAGTTGAACTAAATCCAATTTATTTATGATCCAATTAGGATCAAGGAGGCCCTTCTAATTACACGTTGTTGGTAAGTTGTGCTTTAAGATTATCAACATAGTTTCTCATATACTCCTTTTGTTGGAAAAACATCCTTGGCCAGTTCCTCAATTTCATTCATTCCATTTTCATATTTTTCATTTTTGCATTGGTGTTCATTTCTTCTCAAATAGGTTAATATTCTACAAGTATCCTCCATGTCAATGAGATATTTAGCAACTTTTCACTATTTTGACCTACTCCTCTTGTAATAAGAAATGTGATTTTCCACTGCCACAAGCAATCTTGACCAATCATTACAAAACATGGGATCTACAGATGTAACACAAAGATCAAAGACTTCATTTGGAAAGGGTATTACTAGGAAATGCAATTTTGTTGAGTTGTAACTTTCTCTACAACACACTCCTCTGTATGCAAATACTAATGTATAGTGTTTGACAGCATGTTTGATACCACCGGTGCCAATTGAGCTTAGGCTTATGTGTATATAGAGCATCAAGGTCATATCCATCATACTTATTTCTCCTTCTCTAATTGCTTCCCATCACGGCCTCCACTTAGAAAGCAACTCAGTTCCACATTGACCAGATCCTTCTGCTGAAGCCAATACCTATGACTTGAGTCTATTTGTGATTCATTCTCCTTCATTTATGTATACTTGCAATGTTCCACCGCTAGCTGCAACACCTTCCATGTGTGTAAGATACGAACCTGCAATAACGGTCTCAAGCAGTTGGTGCACAAACTTGCCCATGATATCAGCGGAGATTGGTAACTTAATTTCTTAAATATAGTAATCATGCTCTCGCACTTCCAAATGTGTTCGACTACTTGGTGACTTCCTAGTCTACTTTCCCTTTTACCATGGCAGTGTGATCAATGTCGTTGCCTCTAGCTAATCTTCGTTTGCAATGGATTCACTTTTGGCCAGAAGTGATATTATCACTGCTAAAATCTCTTCCTCGGCACTTGCAGAAATATAAAAGACCTCTATTACACAAATGCAAAAATCACATATAAAATAGCATATAGGATGCAAAAAAAATGAAATTTAAATAATACTGCAAGACATATCCTTTTCCAACTGCTGTTGCAATCAAGGAGATAACTGAAAATGTATGCAGACATAGTGTGATTGTTATGTCTTCCCTATCCTAACAATCCCTGATTACAATTTGAAAAAATGACAAGACATGGGAGATAATAATCTCGTATAAGTAAGATCTCACACTTCAGGGCATCCATCCTAACAAAAAAATGTCCCAGTCACACTGACAAACAAAAAGAACTGGAGATTGTATTTTTAACTTACTGGAAACCAATCCTTTGTAACTGGATCAGGACGGTCCCTACCGCCACTTGGAGCAATCCAGATCAGTTGGCCACCCTTCCTGCATTCTCTCAAATTGTTTCCCATCAAAAAAAGCCAATCAAAGATATTCTAATATGAACACCGCGCATTAAACACATAATTTAAATTATTACATCAATATGTTAAATCAAGTTAAGTAACATATGCAACTGATTTTTTCATAAAGCAGTCAAATACTCTTTTGAGGTAGCAGAATGTCTCATGGAGTTTATAATGGTGTAAAATTATTGCAAGTTGAAGAAAATAGACATTTGAGTGTATCTTACTATCAAAACTGCAGAGGATGTTGTATGAGAAAATTAAAGTCTTCCCCACCTCCATTGATCTTGTCACCATGTATTGACTTTTAACAGCTTTTGTTGAGGTGCAGTTCAGTAATTAGTTTTGGTTAGTTAATCTATGTGAAAAGCAGTTAAAAAGCAAGTCATATGCACATGTGATAAGTGAGAAATTAAGTTACCGATCCTGATACTGATTCAGATTCGGGTTCGGATTCGGATTCGCGGGTTCGATTCATGGATTGGGTCAAAAAAAAAATTGGTGTGGATTCATTTTGGATTTGTTAATACAAAAACATATAAAAATCAGAAATATATACATATTTGCAGCAGTATTTAAGTTCAGAATACCACATAGCATCATGATCATTTAGTGTCTCAATATAACAACCACCACCTTTTACTTGCTGCACCATATTAACATGTCTCCAAAAGGGTGAATTTGGGTCTGTTTTGAAACGGGGTTTGCCCACGGAGGATGAACTGGTTGCCATTGCAATCCCTATGGCAACAAATTCAATAAACAACACCTTTGAAAATTGAAACAAATAAAAACAAACAAAATTATATAGAACCGAATTGAGCTTAAAGAATTTAAGCATATGTGATTTGACTTGTTGTACACATTGAAATTTGACTAAGTCTAAAAAATTATAAGATCCTCCAAAACCTAGAATTTGCATTATAACTCTTAGAGATCTGAAACCATTCCCTAACATCCTAAAACTATATACATGAAATATAACTTTAAGCATAAGTAAATGTCCATATGTAAATGTATACCTCCACTAAGAAATGCTAAACAAAACAAAAATGTAAGGAAAAAAAAGCCTAGATTCGCCTGGGTTTGTCCGAGATGAATCCAAAGGCTAAAAAACATTTCATGGATGCTCCCACTGGCGAATCGAATCCAGATCCGGCTCCAAAATGAATCGGACCGAGATCCGGGTACCCAAGACAAGGATCTGGTAACATAGGTGAGAAATCAAAATATTACTAAACCTTATGTATTTTCAAGAAAAAACATATCTTCATATTTTGCCATTTTGGTATTCAACACCATGGATGTATACGGTTTGGGTAAGTGTCCTTACATGGGAACTATGTTGAGACCTATAAAATATGATCTCAAAGATCTCAAAGGTTTCTAAAATATATCTTTCGAAGGAGAAACAATAGAACACTAATATGATGGCGATTGTGTTATAGGTGTTATGTAATGTCATATAGTCTTACGTATCATGAGTTATGTAATAAAAATCAATTGGGTACTTGATTAGGTATGAATAGCTTTTAGGAGTCGGCTCACATTATATCTTGTACCTTGGAGGAGAATTTCAAGGGGAATGATAAAGTTACTAATTTTTCTCTCTTATTCTATTGTTTCAAGCAATTTACAATATCAAAAGTCAGAACCATTGGGAGTGGGTAGGCCATTGGGGTTGAAGGTATTAAAGTATTTTTGTAATATTTAGTTTGTAATGGTCAATTAGTCTTTAGGATAGACTTTAGGAACATTCTTTATTCTTTTAGTTGTCATTCTTATCCTTTTGCTTTATTAGATGTTGTTCTTATCCTTAGCGGATAAGTTTCTTGTAATTATTATTTAAGGATGCTTTCGCTCCTTAGTATATATCGAATATCTTGGTAACATTCTATGTTTTGTATTATTTAAGTCGATTGGGATTGGTGAACATGAATCATCCTCAAAATTGCTGCCGGCAGTAAAGGATTGTGAGTTTGCTTCCATAACACAATGAACGTGCCAAAAGATCGCCGTACACAATAGTACGGTACTGTACGAATTCATGCAAGGGTTTTTGGTGGATTTTTTCACAAAAAATCGTGCAAGGGTTTTTAACAGAATTATTTGAGCAATATTTTTTAAGAAATCATGGGTTTATTTTTGTAAACCAAAAATCAGGATTTTTTTGAAGTCTTGTTGGACGAAATCACGTTCTGGAAGGTCGCGCAAGGGAAAGAGCAGTTTTTTGGCAGATTTTGTCTACACAAATCGTGCCATTTTGAGGTCACGCTTCATGAAATCACAATTTCCTCAATCAGTCATGGCTATTTTTGGCTGCAGATTTTACCTGGTCGCAAGGGTTTTCCTAGTCGTGTCTCCTTTTTGGTGTCTTCTTATCAGCAATCACGCGTATTTTTTTCTTTCTTAGGCAGATTTCTCTGCAAGCCACGATTGGAAGGGGTATTGCTTGGATTTTTGACGGTTTTTTCTAAAAGTCATGGTGATTCTCAATAGCTTTTGGATTTTTTTTTTCCCAAAAACCTAGGTTCAGAATTTTTGTTTTGGTGGCGCCTAGGATTTCTATGATTTTCACACCTGGTTTTGGACGATTTTGGCTAAAATCAAGTTCTTCGCGGCTAGGGTTTTTAGACCCTATTGTAGGCATTTTTGACGATTTTTTTTACAAAATCGTGGTTATTTGGTGCTGACTAGGGTTTGACCCTCAAAATTTTAGTGTGACAACAGAGGGTTTTTTTTTTTGTTAATTCCGTGATTACTTTGCGGGAGGGAAAATGGCCTCATTACACAACATTATGTTGGAAGGTATCCAACGTTTCACTAGCAAGAATTACAACACGTGGAAGCAACGCATACTCACGATCTTCGAGTACAAATGCCTTGAGAAGATTGTCCTCAATACCAACACTCAGCCAGCGACTACAGATAAAGACCAAGACAAATTTGACGAGTGTGATATATAAGCCGTCATGTTGATAAAGCTATCAGTAACTGATGAAATGCTTTCGGAGGTTCAAACAGATACAAGCTTTGCAACAATTTGGAAGCACCTGTGAGATCTGCACGAGACTTTAGATAAAGGTAGGGCATTTATAATGTCGCCTTCCTAAGCACCGACAGTTTGATGAGAGTTGGCCTATCACTCGAGTTCTCGTAGGCTAACAATGGATGGTTAGGGAGCTCCACAATTCTTGGAGACGTTGTGGACATGCTTACGTGGCATTTCTTTTGTTGGAATTGAGCTCAGATGGCGATAAGGACTGCAATGACACTTTCGAATGTTATTTCAGACACTTGGTTTGTGTTCCACGTTTTTAGGAGACGATGTCTATTTTTAGTAAGTCACCGTTCCGGCACTGACTTCATCACGTGATAGCGGATACAACCTGGCATAGTCAATCTTGACATTTAAGGACGGTTTGGTGCTTATCGCGATCAAAGGTATTATTTTAAATTTTAATTAAACGCTAATAATATAAAGTTAAATTAAATATTTAACATAGCGTTATTAAAATATTAAAGGTGACTTTATAAGTTGGCGCCTAGGGGGCATAAGGGAATGTTTTAAATTAAGTTTATATTATAATTCAAAAAGGACTGTCCAACTTGGGAGATATAAGGAAACTTTTACTAAAGTAAATATTTTATTTTTCCCAAGGAGGGCGTGGGTTTTTTGGTGAAAGATAAAATGCTTTTTGGAGCTCATTTTGATTTTATGCGTTGATGTGAAGGAATGTTATGCTGCTAGTTTTTGTCTAGGAACTTTGGGAGGACGAAATCCCTCATAGAGAATATCATCCTCGGTGGTGAAAGATCCTCCCATGTTGATTGCTAATAGGCTCACACAGGGTCTATGCTAGTATTCATTGTCATTGATTTGCAGATTGTTGCGAAGAGTTTTGAAGGGCAGATTTTAAGTGTTTTAATGCAGATTATGACCCTCATTTCTGGTCGCACTAGTTCCTAGGCAGGTCGTACCATTCTGTAGGATTTTGGGCATGTTTTTATGGCAGTTTGGCATTCTTTTTGTGACATGTGAGCCTAAACTTTGGCACAGAGAAGAAACGAGAAGATTGTGGTGAATCTAGAGGCATTAGTTGCAAGTTTTAAACCTGAAGTGACCTCCATTTGCAGGTCGTACAGCAGCAGAAGCAAGGCGTGAGCGCCATGAGGCCAAGCGTCTAGGGTTTTGGGAGGTTTATGGCAGATTTGGAGGTGTCTAGGGGTGATTGATATGTTGTTTGTAAACATTGAAGGGAGAAGTGCTGATAAGAGGCATTTCCAGCCTCTTTTGTAAGCTCCAGTTTGATGCAATAGATTTACATCAGACCTGTTTTGTAACAGCAGCGAATGGGTATGGTTGTATCGGTGTTATAATTTGTTTTTATCATCTGGGTATGTGCCAAAATGCTTCTATTTAATGTATTCAGTCTTGTGATGGTTTATTAATGATATTGGCATCATTTCCGTACATCAAAGATGTGTTAAAATTGTGCATTTATGATCACTGTTAGTTGGGTGTTTTCTAAATCTCAAAAAAAAAAGTAGGGTGTATATTACAGTGGTATCAGAGCTCATAGTATCTTGCCAGCCTGTTGGGTATGTGTGACACGACCTAACACTCATCAATACTATTTGAGAAGAAACAAATCTAATCCAGCTCTTGAGGATCAACTAGAGATAGAACAGGTTGAAGAAAAGTTGCAGCTCTGATGCTAGAAAGAGGTGAAAGATCAGGTAGAGATCCTTTCAATCCAAATGAAAGAAGGGCAGGGGTACCTAGTGTGGGTGAAATGCTAAGTGATCTTGCTAGAGGACAGCGAGATTTACATCAAAATATAGCTCAAATGTGTGCTCTTTTGACTCAACATATTATGGGTAATAATAATAACAACAATAATAGGGGAAACAACGGTAATGGAAGAAATAATGGAAATAATGGCAGAAATGGGGATGGATCAGTTAATAACAGGGTTGTACATCAATGTGCTATGGCTGGAACAACCAACTCTAGGCCTCATATGCCTAACTTTCCTCCAAGGATTAATCCTCCAATTGAAAATGAACCAACACAGCAAGAGTTGCAGGATCAAATAATGAGAGATTGGAGGGATTCAGGTGATGAATTTCAAGCTAAGATGTCTTTCCGTGATTATATGAACCTTAGACTTAAGCATAGACCCCATAGAGGTGGGAGACCTCAGAATCAGGAATTGCAGAGGAAGGTTGGTAAATTGTCTATTCCCTATTTTGATGGATCTAGGAAAACTACAGCTAAAGCTTGGGTGCATAGGTTAGATACTTATTTCCAGCTCAATCCCATGCCTAAAGATGAAGCCATTAAGTATGCAGCTCTTCATTGAATGGTAGTGCCCATGAATGGTGGCACCATGGAGTGATCACATTGAGCCATGATCAGATTGACTCTTATGCAAAGTTCAGAGTTCACAGAGAGGTTGATTGATAGATTCGATAAAAAGGATCATGAATTACACTTCAAGAAGTTGGCACAGCTTAAGCAATGCGGTTCTGTTGACTCATACATTACTGATTTTTAGAAGTTATCAGTAATGGTGATTGATTTTTCAAAGAGGGAAAAAGATTGTTTTATTTATTGATGGGCTGTCCGATCCATTGAGAGGTTGGATTAAGGCACTTAATCCACCCACATTACACGAGGCAATCAAGAAAGCTAGCGACATGGAATCCTCTTCTTATAAAAACAAATTTCAGTCCTGCTGTGACCTAATCACACATCGCCCCATTGCAAATGGGAACCCCCCTTTTTTTTGAGCTCTGATGCTTTGCATTAGGTTTTGGATGATGTCTTAGGTTCGTTTCCTCTGCCAATCCAACAATAAGTCTCTCTCCTAGAAGGTTTTGCTTTATAACTGGAGGTCTCATCTAGAACATGAACTTGCAGTAATGAAGAGTCTTGATCAAATTTCATCCCAAATAATGAACACTGAGATCAATCCTAATGTATGTTTGAGACCCTGAAAATGACTAAGTCTGGTAGCCTGAAATCCTGAAAAATTGACTAAGTCTGAAATCTGGTGGATCCTCCAAATTCTAGATTTTGCATGTTAAATCCAATGGTTTCGAGACCTATCTCAAACATCCTGAAAGGTATATTGAAAAATATTTAAAGTATAAGAAAACGGCTAAGCATAAAAAAACGGCCAACTTATACTAAAATATATTTTTCAATATACCTTGCCCTCAGAGACCCTGAAAACGGCTAAGTACTGAAGAGAGCACGAAATCTTCAACCAGTGCGACAAGGCTTGAATATGGCGCAAAATCTTGATGACATGAGAGTCTTCCAACCGAACAACAAAATCTTGAACCATTGTGCCACATGTAATGCGCCAAAATGAAAGGATTTTTTGAACATCAAAGGAAAGATTTCAAGTGAACAACAAAATATGGATCCAATGCGCCAATTGTTTGAGAGGTCTAGTTCGAGTTTTATGCACTTTCCAAGCAAGGATCCAGTTTGCCATCCCATGCGCCATTGTTAAAGATGGTTTAACTTAAGGTTTTTTAGACATCTTTCAATTGGAGACTGAAATATGGATCCAATGCGCCCTTTCAAGGGGAGGATAAGGTAAGCTTTTGAGTGATACATCAGAAGGACTCATGATCTTAATCCAATGCGCCCATATTGTATGAGGAGAATTTCAAGTTTCAAGTGTGATTTTGATAAGGATCCAAATCTCCTATCTGTTGCGCCAGCCTCATAGAGGAGTTTGTTTGAGTAAGACATCTTTTGATCAAGAAGATTTAAAAACTCCATCTAATGCACCATGTTTATAAGGGAGAAATGAGGATTTCAATAAGTTAAGTGTTAAGAAGAAACTCAAACCTTCATCCAATGTGCCTAGAAGGAGATCTTATATGAGGAGAGGAATTCAGGTTTGTAAGTGATGAAAGGAAGATCTAAAAACTCCAACCAATGTGCCCAAGGTAAGTAAGGTTTCTTTGATGATCAAGATGCAATTTAAGATAAGGATTCAAAATCATGGACTGCTGCACCTAATGTTATGCGCCAACCTTTGATATTTTCAAGACAAACTTTCAAGGAGAAAACAAATCCTTTCTGCTGCGCCAAGGTCAAAAGGCTTGTCCTGAGATGCAGATTTTTGTGTGATTCTAAGAGGAGACTGAGTTTGTCAAGTGATGCGCCAAGTCTTGTCTTTTCAAGACAGATTTCAATGCAGATTTAAAATCCTAATGTGGTGTGTCTTGTTCAACCGGAGCCCAAAATGCTGATCCAAAGCGCCACCACTTGGAGGGTGATAACTTAAGTTTTAAGACACCTTTTAAGAGGAGATCCAAGTCTTGATCTCTTACGCCTTTGCCAAGAGGAGATAAGAATAATTTTAGAAGGCATGTTATTCAAGCATCAAGGTGCTCATTCAATGCAATCAAGCTAATAGGCTAGTTTGATGGAGAAATTGTAAGAAGAAGACTCAAGATCATGATCCAAGGCAAAGTAAGTTTTTGAAGAAGTGATGCCAAGGAGGATTAAATTTCTTGTCTAATGCGCCCTT
Source organism: Cunninghamia lanceolata (assembly GCA_027924645.1). NCBI lineage: Eukaryota > Viridiplantae > Streptophyta > Pinopsida > Cupressales > Cupressaceae > Cunninghamia > Cunninghamia lanceolata. Next base: position 6,245,568 of record BSBN01001495.1, on the reverse strand, counting down.
TAAGGGCACTATAAGATGAATTCTTGGGAGATCTAAAATTGCCATGTAGTGTGCTGCCCTATAAGGAATCTTGAATTTAAGTTTGAGACAATTTAATGCAGATCCAAAAAACCTTAACCAAAGCGCCACCTTGAAGGAGGCTTGAACTTGAGTTTCTTGAGACAATTCAATGTGGATCCAGAACTTATAAAGAGGAAGATGAAATGCTGATCCATTTCAAGAAGATCCTAAACCTTGATCTGCTGCGCCAATACATGAGGATTCAAAATCTGGATGTAATGCCCCAAGACCCAAAGAAGATCTAAAATATTGATCAAATGTGCCAATTTTGTGGATTTGAATTGAAAATTTATCAACACATTCTAAGGAGAGGATAAATTCCCAAACCTTTGCGCTAAAGTTAAGAAGGAAAATTAAGTTTTGAATGTCACAAGATGAGGATTCAAAATCCTCAACCGTTGCGACTCAACCAATGCAACCACCTTAGATGAAATTAAATGCAAGTTTAATATAAGTTTAAAAGCCTTATCAAGAAGAAATTTCCCATCTAATGCGCCTAGATTAGAGATGCATGAAATGATTCTTATGTATTATAAAATCAAATGTTTATCAAGAAGATTGATGTTGTCTCTTTCCTTGTGTGTTGTAGGAGCGTGAATGGAGCTAAGGAGTCATCAAAGAAGTAAAAGCTTGAACCACCTTTATGCTAGGAGAAGAGAGCATCGCATCAAGATCAACATGCTTCATCAATTGCATCATGTTCAAAAGACAAGGCTTTCATCTACTTTACTTCAAGTTATTTCAACCTTCAAGAGATCATATAGCTGCTCCAAAGGAACCTTTCATCATCATCATGCCACAATACTTCATTATCATCTACATCATGTCAAGGACATTTCACACATTAAGATTCAAGACTTATCAAGCTTCAAGCCTCCTTGAGAAGTCAGTCACTCCACATATAAGGAAGATGTCATCAATTTATAAGAACCACTTCAAGATCATCAACGAGGAAGCATTTCATCATCTACATCAAGTTCAAGTATACATCATCTAGAAGGCATTCATCCATTCAACTTCAAGACTCTTAAATCTCCAAGTCCAAGAGAGATCATCTACTCTATATCATGAATCGAGCATCATTATCATCTACTTTCTAATACTCACTCTTCAAGAAGATGCATCCAAAGAAGATCAATCTACAAGTTAACTGCAAAAGAAGAAGCATTACAAAAGTTAAACCAAATGAGCAACATCTATCATACATCCAGTTTACAGGAAGATGAACAAGGCAAGATCTACAAGATGTATTCCTAAACATACAAGATCAAAGCAATCACATCAAAGATATCATATAAGATATAATTTGGGAATATGCTAAGGTGGCACCTACGTGGCAGACACTCATCATCAAGCCAATCACAAGTCACCACATCTTTCGACAAGCAAGAAGACAAAGAAGACGTCCATGTGGAAGCTACTCTAGAAGATTCCATCTTATCTTATCTTCTTGGAAAGTGTGCCTTCATTGCCTCTCTCATGTACTAAAAATAGCAAGTTGTTGTAACTACCTACTGAGGTGGCATGATCTGAGCCCTTGGCTATCTTGATTGATCTTAGTCATTCATTGCAACTCTGGACCACTCTATAAAGGCCTTGTTGCCTCATTTGTAAATTTTTAGATTAGTGATTAGTTCTTAGGAATAGAATAGGAGAGACTCTCGAAATTCTCTGAGAGGACTTGGAGATTGTTGTAAATATTTCTCAAGATTAATGCAAAGACATTGGAGCATTGTTTGGTGTTAAGTGTTGTCTTGTGGAGTAACATGGCTTCTTGTATCTTGAATTGAATGAAGAGAAGTTTCAAATAGATTAAAAGTAGATTAGAAGCTCTTTGATGTAATGTATGTTTGTATTGGATATTTGATCAACTCCTAGCTCATGCTTTTGACATTCATCGCTGGTGAAGTGTTGTGTAAAGCTAGTCTGAGCCTTATCATTTGCTTAAATTCAATTGTGGGTGCTTGTTTGAGCTGCGCCATCCGATGGGTGCTTGTATAAGCTTTCATGATTTGAAAACCATTCGTGTACCTTAGGAAATTGCACCAACTCAATGTAGTTCTAGGCATCCTTGGCGAAGTGGAGTTAGGTTAATTAAGGAGTTTGTCTATTCGTACAATCATCATTCCTTCATTGACCCTAGATTAGCCTTTCTAAACCTTTATCTTTTTACTTTTCTTTATCATTGAAGTCTTGTATATATGTCATCCACACTGAAGGAGAAATAAGCTAAATGAAAGAAGAAGAATCTAATGTAAGTCCCTTTGTGATAATCAGCAAAATCACATGTAATCACTAAGTTAATCCACCATAAGTTATAAAAAGGAACCTTGGAGTTACTTCACTAAATCACATAGTTCAGCCTTTGAAGAGCTTTATTCAAGAGAGAGTGGGATACTCTAGTGTTTTATTCTATTGTTGACCTGTCTAAAAACAATCATCAACAAGTCCAAAGGGTTTCTACATAATAAAGACAAAGACAAGAAAAAATTCCAGTTTCAAAAGGATTCCTATCAACCCCAAAAGATGTCAACTAGGTTGGATAATGATCAACTTAATGAACTCCATAGGAAAAAAATATGTTTTCAATGTAGAGAACCATGGGTTCATCTTGTAAGTGTGCTATCAAAGCAGAGGCTAAACAAATTCAGTGTTAAACTAGTGTTAGTTTTCCTAATGGTCAATTCTTATCTCTTATCTTTTCCTTCTGCGTTTTTCTTTTATGGCTATTTTTAGCCTTTGTACATTCTATATATAGAGCTTTGCTGTATCATGTAAATCATTCTCTTCTAATTAATATATTCGAAGTTTCTGTAATATGGTATCAGAGCCATGTTCGAACCTAATTAGTTCGATCTTATGGGTTCTTTGTTGTTCGCCATTAAAAGTTTGTTCATGGGTCGTATATTTCTCTTCCCGTTTGTTCTTTGACATCGATTTAAGGGCATCTCTACAAATCCAAAGATCATTCGCGATTTCTCAAGGTGTGGTCGCAGGGTCGTGATTTTTTCTGAAGGACGCGGGTTTATAGATCTGTGTTTTGCGGTTCTGGCGGGCTTTGACGTCGGCAGTCTGGAATTTATTCTGTCTTCCGCGTTTTTTCCTTTCGACGACGGCTTCTTTTTGGAAGATCGGCGGACTTTCTTTGTATTTGTGGGCATTCGTTTTTGCCGCGATTCTCAGACTCCTCGCCGTGATCGCGACTTCCTTCATTTGGGGGTTTTGTATTATTCAGCGGTGGTTTTTTTTTACCTGAGGTCGTGTGTAGATTCGCGTATTTGGAGGGTTGATATCCTCAGTTGTTTCGTTTTTTTCTGGTCGCAGGCTGCTGAGGACGCTTTCTTTTTGCGCGTTTTGTTCATGGTTGACGCTTTCTTCGTATTTTTTGGGCGTCTGCAAAATGCGATTCTCTATTTCTTCGTATTTCTTGGTCGCGACTTTGTTTTTTTATCACAGTATCTTGTTCCTATGGTGTTGTTTTTGGTGATCGACAAAAGGTTTCCTCTGTTAATCATGATTCAGTTTGTTTTTGGTTTTGGCGGCGCGATATGCAGTATGCCATCTTTGTTCTGGTTGCAGAAAGTGTCCGATCTCAGCAGACATTTTTTTCTGTCTCTCAACAATTGTGTTCAGGCTTATCTGTCAACTTTTCTGCCTTGACACTTGTGTTATTTGGTGCTTATACACCTTCAGGCATCTCATTTTTCGTGCCTCGAAAAACGTGAAAATGACGTATCTTGAGCAGAACGCTTCTGAGGTCTCTGCCTTCATGGCCAAGCGACCTGCAGATCATGTCAAATCTTCTGCTTGGTACATTGACTCCGGTGCCTCTCGACACTTCACACATCGGCGAGACTAGTTTACGGAGTACACACCTTTCAAGGATTCTGTCATCTTTGGTGGAGGTGAAGAATACACTATTGTTGGAAAAGGCAATGTACAAAACCAGTCTGGCGGGAGAAATTTAATATTTCTCGATGTATATTTCGTCCCTGGAATGGAGCTGAACCTTCTCTCTGTCAGTCAGATAATGCGACATTCACCGCATTTGGATGTCGTTTTCAATATGCATACTTGCAATATAATGGATCGTGAGACACATACTGTTGTTGCCAAGGGTCTTGAGGATCATGGTCTTTATAGGCTCGTGGACTCTGGTGATTCTCACAAGCATGCCATGGCAGCCAGGAATACCTCCATCAGCAAACTCTGGTATCAACATTATGGGCATCTCAATATGTACTATCTCTCTCAGCTCGCTCAAGAGGGTCTGGTTGGTGGTCTTCCAGAAATTCAGACTCTAATTCCTGGTGTTTGTGTTGCATGTCAGGCTGGCAAGCAACATCGTACTCCATTTCCAAATGTTGATAAATGGAGAGCATCCAAAGTTTTGCAATTAGTTCACGCTGATATATGTGGACCAATGAATACCCCTTCAGTTACTGGATGTCGATATTTCCTGCTTCTTGTTGATGATTTCAGCAGAAAGATGTGGGTATATTTCCTAAAACGGAAATTAGATGTATTTAGTACATTTCAGCAGTTCAAGGCTTTGGTGGAAAAAGAGTCCGGCTGTCCAACAATCACTCTTCGATCTGATAATGGAGGGGAGTTTTGTTCCTCTTCTTTCATTCATTACTGTGTTGCACATGGTATTAAACGCCAGCTGACTACACCATACACACCTCAACAGAATGGTGTGGTCGAGCGTCGCAATCGCACTATTACAGAAATGGCACGGTCTATGTTGGAACATAAAAGTGTTCCTAAGAAATTCTGGGCTGAAGCAGTCTACACTGCCGTCTATCTTTTGAATCAATCTCCCACCTATGTCATTCGAAAGAAGACTCCTGAGGAACCTGGTTTGGTCGTAAGCTGTGTGTCAAACATCTAAAAATTTTTGGTTCCACTGCTCATGTTTGGATCCCAGATGCCAAGGGCACTAAGCTGGATTCCAAAAGTCAGAAACTCATGTTCACTGGGTATAGTGAAAATCATAAGGCTTACAAACTAATTGATATAGATACTGACTATCTTGTATTCAGTCGTGACGTAGTCGTTGATGAGACTACTGGGCCCTTTCTTCTATCTACTTCATCTATTCCTCTTGAGGATCAGCCTTCGACGAATTCAGATTCAAGTGTTTGCATTCCTCTAGCTTCATCTGATGGGAGGGCTCCTGTTGTTCTGCCAGCATCTCAGCCCGGATCTCCACTTGCCTCAACTCAGGATATTCTAGATCCTCCTGATCTTGTTTTGACTCCTTCAAATGATGATTCTGTTGTTCCTCTTCCAGATGCTGGCTCCTCTGCTCTCCGGCCGAAATGGTGTGCCAAAACCATTGATGACCTTCATGATAATGAACTCCTCAAAGGAAGATCTGCTTGGAAGAAGAGCAAGCAGTCAAATTTGGTCAATTGTGCTCTTATGGCCAATCTTCACAGCATTTCAAAACCTCAAACTTATTCTGAGGCTCAAGGTGTACCTGAGTGGGAACAGGTTATGGATGCTGAGCATCAGAGTCTTCTGAAGAACAATACTTGGGTTTTATCTGATCTCCCTCCTGGGAAGAAACCTGTTGGCTGCAAATGGGTATACAAAGTCAAGTACAAGGCCGATGGGACTCTTGATAAATATAAGGCTAGGTTGGTCGCCAAAGGTTACTCTCAAAAAGGTGTTGACTATGAGGAGACTTTTGCTCCTACAACAAAAATGAGCACCATTCGGCTTGTCCTTGCTATGGCAGCTCAATTTGGGTGGAAAGTCTATCAAATAGACGTCAAGAGTGCCTTCCTCAATGGAGAGTTGCAGGAAGAAGTCTATATGACGCAACCTCCTGATTTCAAGGTTGCTGGGAAAGAACATCAAGTATGCAAACTAGTGAAAGCTCTCTATGGCATCAAACAAGCTCCACGCGCATGGTATCTCAAGATTGATCAGTATCTTGTTGATCGGGGCTTTCAGCAGAGTCCATCTGATTCTAATCTGTATGTCAATCAGTATGCTGATGATAGACTCATTGTTGTCTACGTTGATGATTTGATCATTACTGGCAGCTCAAAATCACTGATTCATTAGATCAAGCATGATCTCAGCCACACTTTTGACATGACAGACTTGGGCCTCTTGCATTATTGCCTCGGTATTGAGGTATGGCAGCAATCTGACAGTATCTTTCTCTCCCAATCGAAGTATGCCCGGAGTCTGTTGGACAAATTCAGGATGACAGATTCCAAATCAGCTTCTACACCAATGGAGAAAGGCCTGAAACTCTCTGCTCATTCAGACCGTCCCGTAGAGAATGAATCATTATTTAGGCAATTAGTTGGCAGTCTCATCTATCTCATTGCCACTCGACCTGATCTTAGTTTTGCAGTCAGCTACATCTCTCGATTAATGACAGCTCCTAAAACTGAACACTGGGTTGCCGCCAAGCGTGTGTTACAGTATGTGCATGGCACTTCTGACTTTGGCATTTTGTATGGCAGGTGCAAAGATCCTCAGCTGATCGGTTTTACAGATTCAGATTGGGGAGGTTCTGTAGATGATAGAAAATCTACCTCTGGTCGTGTTTTCAGTTTGGGCACAGGTGCAGTCACTTGGACCAGCAAGAAGCAGCAGGTCGTGGCTCTCTCCTCCACAGAAGCTGAATATAGGGGAGCGGTTAAAGCTGCCTATGAGGCAGTTTGGCTTCGAAGGATGCTTTCAGACATCCACATGTCTCCAGCAGGTCCTTCACCTCTGTATTGTGACAATCAAGGGGTGCTGAAACTTGCCAAAAAATCTTGTCTTTCTGAAATATTCCGAACCAAATTTTTTCGTTTTTTCAAATTACAAATTACAAACCAATGCACCCGTTAAGGTTAGCAGCTAAACCAAAACGTTGCTGAAGCAACTCTAACCAGAATGTACACCAAGATCCCGATGTGGGCAAGGTGTGAGCATTGGTCAGAGGATCTTAATCAAAATGCTTATGCAATAACTCTAACCAAGAATGGCGCCGATGATGGCGAGCATATGGTCAGAGGGTCTTCTACACTAAGTACTGAAAGAGAACTCGACACCAAGTATGTGCTACCCAATCTAGTATGGAGTTGAGGCGACCATATGGCGGAGTATTACAAATTACAATGCTTGAAAGAAATAACTGTAATGCTGAAAGTACTCAACACCCAGAATGTGCTTTCTATCCCGGAGTGGGAAAGTAGCTACCATAGGGCAGAGGTAAAGTAAATACAAAAGCAAATACCGGAAGTAGAGTTGAGCATTACAAATCAGAATTGAACAAGATTGAGAATTACTGCCAGTTTACAAAATGAAGCTCATTCGCCTTTAAATTAAAACCAGCAACCTATGAATTTACTCATATGCTCATATCTCCCTCATAACTCATCCGACTGACTTGAAACAAAATGCAATATTCCCTAAGAATGATGACGCTTAGGATAGAACACTGAAAACAAATCAAAATGCCATGTATTATTTATGCACAGATTCCAATGCATCAGCAGATGGTACGACTTTCAAGAAAGGGCGATCTGCCTTTAAAAAATCACAGCTATCTCAAAAAAATCTGCAAACTGGAGGAAAGTGACGCCTTGACCAGACAATGAGAATAAGAGAATACCCAGAACAATATTTTTGTTGTTTTTTGACTTATGAATAAAACACAAATCTGCTGTAGCTAAAAATGCAATACTGGAAAAAACTCTAATATGCAAAACTGAACTAAAGCCAAAAACTGATTACAATGCACAAATCCCAATGTAAACTCACAAACTAGACTATTTCACCACTAGTCGCTATCTTTCAAGCGAGAAGCAATGCCAAGCTAGGAGGCATACATTCCTCGAAGCAATCCCAAGGCCAATCCGGCAGCATAACATTATCAAGATTTCGGATCCCCAAATGAGAGCACTCTTCCTCCTTTTATACTTTTCCAACTGGGAATCTCTAAAATCCTCCTGCATATGGGATAAAACATGAGAGGGAAAATAATATAATCCTCTTCAATTCTTTGTCAACCTCACCCTTAAAGTCCCCTCTTTTAAAACAACATTAATATTTAAATAATAATGTTTAATTTATGGACTTTAAAACGGAGGCCAAGATGATGTCGGAATTCAATGATCTATAGCTCGTTGGAAAGGTCTTGACAAGACGAATCCAACCCCACTCTCAAAATCCCGTTCGGGTGCCAATCCTGAACTTACTAAAACTAGCCGTAACCAACAGGGACTAAGAAGAACAAACCCGGAAAGAAACCGCCAACCAAACCACAATCCACGAACAAAAGCAACCACCAAAACATGAAACCCCAATTTCAACCCCCGAGTAGCCTACGGGTCTCCGGAATAGGCCAACGGTCAACTGTAAAAGATCAAGCTAGAAAACGGAACATTACAGTCCGCCCTTCCCAAGATTGCTTGTCCTCAAGCAATTGCAAGCCTGCATGTTGCAGAATCTCATCATTCTCCCAAGTAGCATCCTCCATAGGCAAGTTCTTCCACTTCACCAAATACTCTCTGATAGTTCTTTTCCTCAAGGAACGATCCCTGGAATCAAGAATCTCTTCTGGAATCAAAACTAACTGTCCTTCTTCATCCAAAGGTGGCAACTGTGATGAAGCAACAACATTGTGTCCAAGTGCCTTCTTGAGGCGAGACACGTGGAATACATTGTGCACTCTGCTATCCGGAGGTAGCTCCAACTCATAAGCTACTGCCCCCACCTTCCTAGTGACCTTGAATGGCCCATAGAAATGTGGTTTGAGCTTCTCAGCTCCACTTTTCTTGAGAGTGGACTGTCTATAAGGTTGTAGTCGAAGATAAACCATATCTCCAACTTCAAAAGAGCGCTCAACACGCCTCTCATCAGCATACATCTTCTGCTGGTTCTGTGCAATCTGAAGATTGTTCTTCAATGAGTTCAAGATATCTTGACTCTGCTGCAACAAATCTTTGGCCTGAGGGGCTTTGCTATCACCAAACACCAAATCAACAAAGCTAGGAGCCTCATAACCGTAAAGAGCCATGAAAGGTGACATCCTTATTGACATGTGAAAAGTAGAATTATAACAATACTCGCCCATGTGAAGCCACTTCACCCAAGCTCTTTGCTGCTCCGAAACATAGTTTCTCAGGTAACCTTCCAACCACTTGTTCACTATCTCTGTCTGTCCATCGGTTTGAGGGTGATAACTAGTGCTTGGAGTAAGCACTGTACCACTCATTCTGAAAACCTCTTGCCAAAAAGTGCTTAGGAACTTGCTGTCCCTATCACTCACAATGTTTTTTGGCAACCCATGTAATCTAAACACCTCATGAAAAAACAGATCTGCAACTTGGGCTGTTGAAAAAGAGCTGGCAATGGCGAAGAAGTGAGCAAATTTTGTTAATCTGTCCACTACAACATAGATACAGTCTTTACCTTGAACCTTGGGCAACCCTGTGATGAAGTCCATTAATATGCTTTCCCATTTTTGATTGGAAATGGGAAGAGGTTGCAGAAAACCAACTGGTAAAGTATGCTCATTTTTGTTCATCTGACAAGTGGGACACTCCTGAATGTAACGTTGAACCTCCCCTTTCAGCCCTTTCCAAGAAAATCTTTCCCTGATCTGCCTATATGTCTTGAAGAATCCTTGATGACCAGCAAGTGGAATGTCATGAAAGGTCAACAAAATCTTCTTTTTGAGCTTAGAATCAGCCACCACAAAGATTCTACCCTTGTAGTGTATCAGCCCTTCGACCACTTTGTACCTTTCGTCAAGAATAGTACCCTCAATGATGCTGGTTGCAAACTGATTTTTGGCATAATCAGCAAGCAACATGTCCCTCCAATCAGCTGTAAACTCACACAATGAGCTTAAATGAGGTCTCCTAGATAGAGCATCAGCCACAATATTGTTTTTTCCTTTGACATATTCAATGTCAAAATCGTAAGCTTGAAGCTTACTCACCCACTTTTGTTGCCTCTCGTTCAAATCTTTTTGATGCATGAAGTGCTTGAGGCTATTGTGATCAGTCTTGACCACAAACTTGCTCCCCACCAAGTACTGTCTGAACTTAGCTAATGCATGCATAATGGCAAGCATCTCCTTGTCGTAGATGGAGTAGGTCCTTTCAACACCTCTTAATTTTCTGCTTTCAAACACAATGGGATGTTTGTCTTACATCAAAACAGCCCCAACTCCTTCACTGGATGCATCACACTGTAGCTCGAATGGCTTGGAGAAGTCTGGGATAGCTAAAACCGGACAAGAGCTCATGATCCCCTTAAATTTATCAAAAGTAGTTTGAGCCTTTTCTGACCAACAAAAGGCACCCTTTTTCGTGAGGTCAGTAAGAGGAGCAGCATTCTGAGAGTAGCCCTTCACAAATCTTCTGTAAAACCCACAAAGACCCAAAAATCCTTTCAGATGAGTCAAATTCTCAGGAGGTGGCCAATCAACAATTGCCTTGATCTTTTCAGGATCAACCTTCACTCCTTCAGCACTAATTATATGGCCAAGGTAAAGTAACTCCTTCATTCCAAATTCACATTTGGATTCTTTGGCAAACAAACTCTCTGATTCCAGGATGCTAAGCACTTCCTCCAAGTGCTTGAGATGTTCTTCCCATGTCTTGCTGTAGATCAGGATGTCATCAAAAAATATCAATACAAACTTCCTCAACTGCTTCTGAAAGATTTTGTTCATACATGACTGGAAGGTGGCAGGAGCATTAGTCAACCCAAATGGCATGACTAGAAACTCGAAGTGGCCATAGTGACATCTAAATGCTGTCTTCTCAACATCGGATCCTCTCATCCGAATCTGGTAATAACCCGATCTCAAATCGATCTTTGAAAAGAACTTGGCTCCATGTAGCTCATCAATGAGCTCATCTATCCTCGGGATGGGATATCGATTTTTGATGGTGCTTTGATTCAAAGCACGATAGTCCACACACATGCGAATGGTACCGTCCTTCTTCTTCACCAGGACAACTGCCGAAGCAAAGGGGCTCTTGCTTGGACGAATGAAGCCCATCTCCAAGAGTTCCCGAATGTTTTTCTCAATCTCGTCCTTTTGCTTCTTAGGATACCGATAACGAGTTGTAATAACAGGTTTAGCTCCTTCCTTGAGCTCTATGACATGCTCCGAACCCCGATCAGGAGGTGGTCCAGGAGGTAAATCAGCAAACACCTTGCTCTTCTTTGTGAGTAAAGACTGAATACCAGGAGGATAGTCTCTCTTTGTTTCAACCGGACTAGCAGGAAGAATCATACACTCTGCAGCCCACTCAACTTGATCATGACGAATTAGCCTCGCCATCCTCTTGAATGACACAATCAGAGGACCACCATTGGACATTCCTCTTATCACTACATTCTTCGCTTTGGATTGAAACTTGAGCTCCATGGTTTGCGGATTTAGAGTGATCTCCCCGAGTGAACGCAGCCATTGAATGCCTAGGACGACATCCGTATCTCCAATTTTGACTACATAGAAGTCGTCCTTGACCTCATAGTTTCCCACTTGCATGGACATGTTTGAGATCTTCTTGGTGCAGGTGATATGAAAACCATCAGCAACCATAACCTTGAAGCCTTCAAACTCTTCTGTTTGCAGCCCCTTCTTTGCCACCACAGCTTCGTCAATGAAGTTATGCGTTGCTCCAGTGTCAATCAAAGCAACTATGCGTTGCCCCTTAATCATCCCTCGAACTTTGAAGGATTCATTCCTTTGAAAGCTCGAAAGTTGAGCCAAAGTGCCTCCACTTCCCTTTTCATCTTCAGACTCTTCTGGGACCCTTTCCACTTCACTGTCTTCAGAATCAGACTGATGGTCTGACAAATCAGAATTACTTTCTTCAGCTGAATAGTATTCAATTTGATGAAATTTGCCTCCTTTTGGGCAAACATGATCTTGGGACCATTTTTCTCTACACCGGAAACATAACCCTTTTCTTCTGAGTTCATTAAGTGTCTCGGGATCCAACCTTGTGACATGAGGTTGATGCTGTTTGAACTCCTTATGCTGAGGTCTTTTCCCTTTATCTCTTTTGTGAAATGATGGTTTGGGTTGAAACTTTGCTTTAGGGGCAGCCCACTCCATGTTTCTTGCCTTCTTCATTGCCTCTTGTAGAGAGGGTGGATCAAAAGCTTTAATCCAACCCTTGAGTGGCTCCGTCAATCCTTCACTGAATAGGATCACCAAGCGCCTCTCAGTGACTCCTGTGACCATGACTGAAAGCCTCTGAAACTCAGCTATGTAGGCATCAACTGTACCATATTGCTTAAGTTGTGCCAATTCTCTGAAATGCACTTGTGGATCTTTTTTCTCAAATCTCTCTATGAGCTTATTGGTAAACTCATCATAGGTAGTGATAGACCGATGACCCAAGGTGACTAGACCATGGTACAACCACTCGTGCGCCACCCCATCCAGGTGTAGCGTAGCGAACTTAATCGCCTCCTCCTCCTCCATGGGTCTAAGAGCTAGATAGTTGTCTAACTTCTGTATCCAAGCTCTGGCTGAACTATTGTCACTCCCATCAAAATGTGGAAGCATAACCTTGTTGATAGCTTGATGCAAATCCCCATGAACTATTGTCCTCCTTTGTTCATAATGTCTTCCTTGTCCTCTATCCTTCCTTTTATGATCCATAAAATCATTATAAGACATATCTGCCTTAATTTCATCAGGTAGAGACTCATACTCAGCGCGGCCAAGTCTCAACTATTCAACAAATGACACATTTTCTTCTGGATCAAGATGAGGTTTTACTGGTGCCAAGAAAGTGGGTTTGAATGGCCTGGAAGAAATGTTTGTGTTATTTGAAGCAGGCTCAACAGCATGTCCATTATGCTAGTTGGTGGCATTGTGTTCTCCACCATGTCCTGAATTGTTCAGTAGAGGTTGGTTCTGACCCATTCTCCCCATCATGAGAGATATCATATCCATTAAAGTATCCATCTTCCTCTCAAACCTCTTTGCCGGACTTAATGATCTTTCTCTTCCTTTCCCATTATCATCTCTGTTTCCTCCCGACGTCCTCTCATTATCCCCCATTTCTCCTTCAGGAGAAGACTCCCAATTGGCTCTTAATACCTCTGAAGTTGTCTAACCTTCTGGGGCCTGATGCCAATGAAACTGATTGGTAGCCTTCTTGTATTCTCTTGCTAAGTACCTTTGTTCTCTGTCACTCATAGAAGGTTGTTTTCACAAGATGGCAGGATGCGTGGCTCTGATACCACTGAAATATTTCGAGCCAAATTTTTTCGTTTTTTCAAATTACAAATTACAAACCAATGCACCCGTTAAGGTTAGCAGCTAAACCAAAACGTTGCTGAAGCAACTCTAACCAGAATGTACACCAAGATCCCGATGTGGGCAAGGTGTGAGCATTGGTCAGAGGATCTTAATCAAAATGCTTATGCAATAACTCTAACCAAGAATGGCGCCGATGATGGCGAGCATATGGTCAGAGGGTCTTCTACACTAAGTACTGAAAAAGAACTCGACACCAAGTATGTGCTACCCAATCCAGTATGGAGTTGAGGCGACCATATGGCGGAGTATTACAAATTACAATGCTTGAAAGAAATAACTGTAATGCTTAAAGTACTCAACACCCAGAATGTGCTTTCTATCCCGGAGTGGGAAAGTAGCTACCATAGGGCGGAGGTAAAGTAAATACAAAAGCAAATACTGGAAGTAGAGTTGAGCATTACAAATCAGAATTGAACAAGATTGAGAATTACTGCTAGTTTACAAAATGAAGCTCATTCGCCTTTAAATTAAAACCAGCAACCTATGAATTTACTCATATGCTCATATCTCCCTCATAACTCATCCGACTGACTTGAAACAAAATGCAATATTCCCTAAGAACGATGACGCTTAGGATAGAACACTGAAAACAGATCAAAATGCCATATATTATTTATGCACAGATTCCAATGCATCAGCAGATGGTACGACTTTCAAGAAAGGGCGATCTGCCTTTAAAAAATCACAGCTATCTCAAAAAAATCTGCAAACTGGAGGAAAGTGACGCCTTGACCAGACAATGAGAATAAGAGAATACCCATAACAATATTTTTGTTGTTTTTTGACTTATGAATAAAACACAAATCTACTGTAGCTAAAAATGCAATACTGAAAAAAACTCTAATATGCAAAACTGAACTAAAGCCAAAAGCTGATTACAATGCACAAATCCCAATGTAAACTCACAAACTAGACTATTTCACCACTAGTCGCTATCTTTCAAGCGAAAAGCAATGCCAAGCTAGGAGGCATACATTCCTCGACGCAATCCCAAGGCCAATCCGGCAGCATAACATTATCAAGATTTCGGATCCCCAAATGAGAGCACTCTTCCTCCTTTTATACTTTTCCAACTGGGAATCTCTAAAATCCTCTTGCATATGGGATAAAACATGAAAGGGAAAATAATATAATCCTCTTCAATTCTTTTTCAACCTCACCCTTAAAGTCCCCTCTTTTAAAACAACATTAATATTTAAATAATAATGTTTAATTTACGGACTTTAAAACGGAGGCCAAGATGATGTCGGAATTCAATGATCTATAGCTCGTTGGAAAGGTCTTGACAAGACGAATCCAACCCCACTCAAAATCCCGTTCGGGTGCCAATCCTGAACTTACTAAAACTAGCCGTAACCAACAGGGACTAAGAAGAACAAACCCGGAAAGAAACCGCCAACCAAACCACAATCCATGAACAAAAGCAACCACCAAAAACATGAAACCCCAATTTCAACCCCCGAGTAGCCTACGGGTCTCTGGAATAGGCCAACGGTCAACTGTAAAAGATCAAGCTAAAAAACGGAACATTACACTTTCATGAGTGGACAAAGCATGTTGATCTTCATTGTCACTTTATTCGCCAGCTTGTTGAAGATGGCTCTGTTGTGTTGCAGTATGTTTCTACAGAGGACCAAACTGCCGATATTCTCACCAAGTCTCTCAGCCCAGATAAGTTTATCAAATTTCGAAGGCATCTTGGTGTTGTTGACCGATTGACCATTATGGGAGGGTGTTAAACTAGTGTTAGTTTTCCTAATGGTCAATTCTTATCTCTTATCTTTTCCTTCTGCGTTTTTCTTTTATGGCTATTTTTAGCCTTTGTACATTCTATATATACAGCTTTGTTGTATCATGTAAATCATTCTCTTCTGATTAATATATTCAAAGTTTCTGTAATATTCAGTACTTTTCAACAAATGAAACAGCTACAGAAAAATCAGATCAGCAATCTAATTCAGAGGATAGTGAAGAAGAAAGTTCATTTGAAGAGTCAGAGAAGGAACTAGGATGTGAGGGTACACTTGCTCAACTTTATAGCTTTCAGAAAGTTGGATCTTTCAGAGTTCGGGAGTACTTTGTGGACAGCGGATAATCATTCTTATTGATACAGGTGCCACACATAATTTTATAGATGAGGGAGTTGTAGCCAGGAGGGGAATCAAAACAAAGGAGTTTGATGGTTTCAAGGTAATGGTAGAAAATGATTTACTCTTACATGCACATGAAAGATTCCTAACTTGAGTATACAGTTAGGTAATTATGAGGTGAGAGATGACTTCTATGTGGTGAGCATAGGAGATACAAATGTGGTACTGGGTATGCACTGGTTGCGTTCCATTGGAGAGTTCCACATGAACCTGCATACTATGGAGATGAGGTTTGAGGTGGATGGTAAGAAAATAGTGCTCAGAGGCATGTCAGGGGGTGGGCCAAGGGTGGTCTCTTTCAAAAGAATGGAGAGACTAATTTGACATGATCAAGTAGAGTGGGCAACCGAGTGCATCATAATGCCTACCATTACTGAGGAGCAAAAGAATAGTTATCATCCTAATATCCAGGTGTTGTTGTCTAAATACAACAAAGTGTTCAGTAGCATACCTCCTAGGAGGCCTCCTAAGAGAGGTATGGAGCATGTTAAAGAGTTAGACGAGGGTGCCAACCCTGTGATTACGACACCATACAGGCATCCGAAGAGGCACAAGGATGAGATCGAAAAAGCAATTAAGGAGTTACTTGACATGGAACATATAAGGCCAAGTAAGAGTCCCTTTGCTTCTTCAGTGGTGTTGGTTAAAAAGAAGGATGGGACAATGTGTATGTGCATTGATTACAAGGCATTAAACAAGAAAACAATAAAAAACAGATATCCTATTCCTCAGATTGATGAGCTCATAGATGAGCTACATGGTGCTTGTTACTTCTCCAAAATTGAGATCGGGCTACCATCAAATTCGGCTCTAAGAGGAGGATGTGGAGAAGACAGCTTTAAGGTGTCACTTTGGACACTTTGAGTTCTTGGTTATGCCTTTTAGCCTAACCACTGCACCTGCTACTTTCCAATCTTGTATGAACAAGGTATTTCGTGATCAACTCCGAAAGTTTGTTCTCATTTTCTTTGATGATATCTTGATATTCAACAAAACATGGGAGGAGCACTTGAGGCACCTTGATGAGGTGTTGAGCATCCTAGAGAGGGAGTCATTATATGCCAAAGAGTCTAAGTGTGATTTCGGCATGATAGAACTACTTTACCTTGGCCACATTATTAGCTCTAAGGGTGTTAGAGTTGATCTTGATAAGATCAAAGCAATTATGGATTGGCCTCCGCTGACTAATCTCTTGCAGCTCAAGGGATTTTTTGGCTTGTGTGGGTTTTACAAGAGGTTTGTTAAGGGCTTTTCACAGGTGGTTGCCACGCTTACTGATTTGACTAAGAAGGGAGCTTTTGTTTGGTCAGATACAACACAACGATACTTTGATCATTTCAAATGAGTTATGTGCACTTGCCCAGTTTTAGCTATTCCGCATTTCTTCAAACCTTTTGAGTTGGAGTGTGATGCTTCAAGAGAGGGCATATGTGATGTCTGGATGCAAGATAAGCATCCCATTGCATTTGAGAGCAGGAAGTTGAGAGGTGCTGAGAGGGGATATTCTATATATGATAAGGAGATGTTGGTCATCATGCATGCCTTGGCCAAGTTTAGATAATATCTTGTGGGAGGCAGATTCATTGTCAAGACCGACCACAATAGCCTCAAATACTTCTTGAATCAAAAGAACCTTAATGATAGGCAGCAAAAGTTGGTGAGCAAACTGCAGGCATATGACTTTGACATTGTGTATGTCAAAGGAAAGAAAAATGTAGTTGCTGATGCACTATCTAAGAGACCTCATTTGTGTTCTCTAGTAGAGATTATAGTTGATTGGAGAGAGATGATTTCAGCTGAGTATGCTAAGGACTCTTGGGCTAAAAGCATCATAGAGGGTACTATACAGGATGACAGGTATGCTATGGTTAATGAGTTGATCATTTATAAGGAAAGAATTTATTTAGTACCCAATTCTCAGCTTAAGGTGAAGATTTTGAGGACATTCCATGATGCACCTATGGCTGGACACCCAAGTTTCTTCAAGATATACAGGCAGATCTGGGAAAGGTTCACTTGGAAAGGGCTTAAAAATGAAGTCCTTAAATATGTTCACAAGTGTCCCCACATGCCAGCATAACAAAAACGTACATACCCAGCTGGTTTATTGCAGCCCCTGCCTATTCTCAAGCAAAAAATGGGAATGCATCTCTATGGATTCATCACAGGGCTACCGAAGGTGCAGGGTAAGGACTGTATTTATGTTGTTGTGGACAGATTGACAATATTTGTTCATTTCTATGCCATTTCAACAACACAAGTGGCTGATTTATTCTTTAGAGAGATATTTAGACTTCATGGGATGCCCAAGAGCATTGTTAGCGACAGGGACAACAAGTTCCTAAGTCTCTTTTGGCAAGAACTCTTTAGATTGAGTGGGACTAAGCTCACTCCTAATAGTAGTTATCACCCACAGACAAATGGGTAAATGGAGATTGTGAACAAGTAGGTGGAAGGGTACCTTAGAAATTACATTTCAAAGCAACAGAAGGCATGGGTGAGATGGTTGTACCTTGGTGAGTAATTTTATAATTCTACTTACCACATATTCATTAAGATGTCACCATTTATGGCATTCTATGGATATGAAGCTCCGAGCTTCATAGACATGATGTTTGGAGATAGCAGAGTGCCCAAGGCCAAGGATTTGTTGCAGGAAAGTCTAGACATAATGAAATCTTTGAAAGAAAACTTGCAGCAAGCGCAGAATCAGCAAAAGTTGTACGCAGATCAGCATCGCATTGAGAGTACATTTGAGGTAGGTGACATGGTTTACTTGAGGCTGCAACCCTACAAGCAGTCCACTCTCAAGAAGAGTGGGTCGGAGAAGCTTAAGCCACAGTTCTATGGCTCTTTCAGGATCTCCAGGCAGGTTGGAGAAGTGGCTTATGAATTGGAGTTACCGGCAAATAGCAAAGTGCATAATGTTTTTCAAGTATCACGCCTCAAAAAGGCACTTGGACATAATGTGGTTCCCTCTTCTGAGTTACCACCATTGGACGAGGAAGGGAAGCTTATTCTAATTCTTGAGGCTATTATTGACTCTAGAGAGTGCACTTTATGGAGGAGGACAATTAGAGAGCATCTTGTGAAGTGGAAAAACTTGCCGGTTGAGGATGCTACATGGGAGAGTGAGCAAATCTTGTAGCATTCAGAGTTGCAATTGCTTGAGGACAAGCAATTTTGGGGAGGGAGGACTATAATGTCCCCTTCCTAAGCACCGATAGTTTGATGAGGGTTGGCCTATCACTCGGGTTCCCGTAGGCTAACACTGGATGTTTAGGGAGCTCCACAGTCCTTGGAGACGTTGTGGACATGCTTACGTGACATTTCTTTTGTTGGAATTGAGCTCAGATGGCGATAAGGATCGCAATGACACTTTCGTATGTTGTTTCAGACACTTGGTTTGTGTTCCACATTTTTAGGAGCCGGTGTCTATTTTTAGTAAGTCACAGTTCCAACACTGACTTCATCACGTGATAGCGGTTACACCCTGGCATAGTCAATCTCAACATTTAAGGATGGTTTGGTGCTTATCGTGATCAAAGGTATTATTTTAATTAACGCTAATGATATAAAATTAAATTAAATATTTAACTTGGCGTTATTAAAATATTAAAGGTGACTTTATTATAATTCAAAAAGGGGCGTCCAACTTGGGAGATATAAGGGGATTTTTAATAAAGTGAATATTTTATTTTTTCCAAGAAGGGCATGGGTTTCTTGGTGAAAGATAAAAAGTTTTTTGGAGCTCATTTTGATTTTATGCGTTGAAGGAATGTTATGTTGCTACTTTTTATCCAGGAACTTTGTGAGGACGAAATCCCTCATAGAGAATATCATCCTCGGTGGCAAAAGATCCTCCCGGGTTGATTGCTGACAAGCTCACACAGGGTCTATGTTGGTATTCATTGTTATTGATTTGCAAATTGTCGCGAAGAGTTTTTAAGGACAAAATATTGGTATTCTCTGAATAATATTTTGAAGGAGGATTGCAAGATTATTATGGAGAGTTTGGAGTGCAGATTTGAAGTGTTTTAATGCAGATTATGACCCTCATTTCTGGCCACACCAGTTCCTAGGCAGGTCGTACCATTCTGCAGGGTTTTGGGCATGTTTTGATGGCAGTTTGGCATTCTTTTTGTGACATGTGAGCCTAAACTTTGGCACAGGGAAGAAAGGAGAAGATTGTGGCGAATCGGGAGGTGTTAGTTGCAAGTTTTAAACCTGAAGTGACCTCCATTTGCAGGCCGTACAGCAGCAGCAGCAAGGCATGAGCTCCATGAGGCCAAGCACCTAGGGCTTTGGGAGGTTTATGGCAGATTTGGAGGCATCTAGGTTTGTAAACATTGAAGGGAGAAGTGCTGATAAGAGGCGTTTCCAGCCTATTCTGTAAGCTCCAGTTTGCTGTAACAAATTTACATCAGACCTGTTTTGTAACAGCAGCAAATGGGTATGTTTGTATTGGTGTTATAATTTGTTTTTATCATATGGGTATGTGCCAAAATTCTTCTATTTAATGTATTCAGTCTTGTGATGGTTTATTAATGATATTGGCATCATTTCCATACATCAAACTGTGTTAAAACTGTGCATTTATGATCACTGTTAGTTGAGTGTTTTCTAAATCTCAAAAAAAAACGTAGGATGTATATTACAGCCTTCTTCCTGAAAAATATATTTTTTTTATTATGATGAATGAGACAACATCCTTGCAAGAGCATTTGCACAAAATCACGGACATCAGAGATCAATTGTTTCTCATAGGTCGGAAAATGGAAGAACAGGACATGGTGGTAATCACACTGAAAAACTTACCACGGGCATATGAGCATTTTATCGAGACACTCAATATCACATCTACCAGTGTTGACCTGAAGTTCGAAGAGTTGTGCAATAAGCTCTTACAACAAGACAGATGGAAGAAACAATTTAGCAACAACAATGATACACAGAGTCTGAAATAGGCATTTGCAACCAAGGGCAAGGGCAAGGGCAAAGGCAAATGGCCACAGAAGAAAGGTCAAGGGAATAATGAGGATACTTCGAAGAATCTGAAAAATATCACATGTCATTATTGTAGTTAAATGGGTCATATGAAGCACTACAAAAAGAGGTTGGCTAAAAAGAAATCCAACTAGGGAGGGCCTCCACTAAAGGCTCATGTCGCAGAGCATTCTAAAGAGTCGGCCTTCTATGCTTTCATGGCCAAACGACCAGTAGATCAGTCAAAATCATCTACATGGTACATAGATTCTGGAGCATCTTGACATTTCACCCACAAGAAAGATTGGTTCACGGAGCACACGGCTTGCTCAAATTCAGTGATCTTCAGTGGTGGTGAGGAGCATAGTTGAAAAACTTGGACTTGGCAATTACTCAGTGGACTCAAAATTTTTAAAAACTCGGGACTCGGCAATAACTCAGCAAATTTATCGAACATTCAAAAATGCATAATTTTTTTAAAATATTCTTAAAAAACACAGATATTTCTAAATTTGTAGAATGCATTACTGATTTCCATCATATATAAATCAAAATTAAGAGTTTAATACATATCATAGACCAAAAACCGAGTTCAACCTTTGAATACATATGAAATTCCAATTTCATTACCAATATCAGTATCAATACAAATTATAAATTATAAATTTCTTCTACGACTAAAGCTCAGAGCAAATTTTTTTTTCTGTGTGGGTGCTGTGGAAGTGGATGGTATAGTTGTGGTATCCTCAACAGGAGCGTCAATGGGAGCTTCATCTATAGGATCATGTTGTACATGCAAGGAACCCGTCCCTGATTGCTCATTAGCCTCGCTTTCTGACTCCTCATATGTTGCCACATTCGCTTGCCATTCAGTTGTATCCCTCTCCAAAGCAGCTATTTCATCATCAGTACACAATGGATCCACATCAACATTCTCAGCAATCCAATCTGAATATAGATCAATGTCATCAAGGTCTAGTGCCTGATGTGTACCCTGCCCTTCTACCTTCTTCTCATGTAACCGAAGGTTGTACCGCACATAGACAAGGTCATTGAAGCGTTTTTGAGTCACCCTGTTGCACTTTTTTGTGTGAATGGCCTCAAAACGCTCCAGTTGCGCTCACAATCAGATGCACTACAAGGCTGGGATAAAATCCGAATGGCAAGCTTTTGAGATTAGGCGTTGAGGCACCATAATCTTTCCACCATAAATCTACAAGAATAACATTTATAACTTTGTAAGGATTTTAGTAAACTTAAAAAATTTAAATAAATAGTGAATTAAAATTAAACATATGTTTTTTTACCTAGCTGCAGAGTCGATCTCCTACGAATGCAAGAAGTAGAAGAAAATAAAGGCCCCTCCGCTCTGTTATTGCTCTGTAGCTCATCGAGTATGAGGTCTCGAAGGTTATCATCAATGACCAACCTCTCAATACACGTGTTGAGGCCAAGCATAACCTCTTCATCTGCTTTGAATGAAGAGGAGAAGAAAAAATTGGGGTTCAAATAGTAGCCAGCAGCATGAATATGTTGGTGGAGTTGTCGGTTCCACCTTCGATCAATAATGCGCCATATGGGTTCATATTTTTTTTATTCGACCCATACAAATGTTGAATCGCCTCTTTGGCCTTATCCATGGCCTCATATAGATACCCCATGGGTTTTTGATCCCCATCTACCAATCGTAGAACCCTAACCAACGGTTCAGAAACCTAAACAATGAAAATGAAATTAGAGAATTATACTAAATTACTAATTCAACAAATAAAAATATCAAAATTTGACAAATCAACAATGCTAACATTAGCAAATAAATAAATAAATAAAAATTAGAGTTTGAAAACTTACCTTGATGATCTCCTCCATGGCTTTTACAATGTTATCATCAAAAATTGTCTTCAGAACTGTCTCTGCTTTTGGCTTCCTACAATAAGGACTCTCCAACCACCTTTCGCTCACAAACATGCGCTTATAGGCAATGTTGCTACTATACTCTGCAAGGCGAGGAAATTAGTGGCAAAGCACGTGACTCCTGATCGCACGAGCTCCTTGCCATCAGTGTGATCTCTCATAAGATTTAGGACCCATGTGTGGTTGTAGATGTATTTTGTGATATTTCTTCTCTCTTCAACCACATTCTTCCCCCAACTTAGTTTCCCAATGTCCTCAAGGAGTAGGTCAATACAGTGGGCAGCACAAGGGCTCCAAAACAACGTTGGATGCCTCGCCTCTAGAAATCTACCGGCTGCCACATATGCAGCTGCATTGTCAGTCACTATTTGGATAACATTTACCACTCCCACCTCCATCACCACCTAATCCAACATGTTGCACAAGGTCTCTGCATTTTTTATTTCATCGAAGGCATCAACTGACTTTAAAAAGACTAGCCGCCCCGCTAAAGCCACTAAAAAAATTAATGAGTGCCCTGTTCTTGGCATCTGTCCACCCATCAAATAAAATAGTGCAACCTTTCTTTTCCCAAATTTTCCTTTGCTCCTCTACTAGCAGACGTGTGTGTTGGACCTCATCTTGCAATAATGGGCCACTCAACTCATGACGACTTGGGGCCTTGAACCCCTTACCTGCCACAGTTAATGCAGTAACTAAGTGCTCCCAATAAGGGCTTGAAGCGACATTAAACGGAATATTGTTGTAGTACCAAAACCGTGCACATGCCAACTCTGCCTAACAATGCACCTCTTTATTCCATGCAATACCTTCCAATGAAGGTTGCACACCGTGAGTGTTACAAGGAACAAAAAAGCTAAAAATACCACCTCTTGATCCTCGTATCCATGGCCCAATGGAAGCCGAAGAAGAGCTCCCTATATCTCCCTCTGACCCTGTAGAACTAATAATTGAGTTTGGGGCTGCCATTGCTTTTGATGTTTTCTTTTTAGTTGCTTTCTTCTACTCAAATGTTATAAGGAGGGCTCTTGCCTCCCTCTCGGCAAGGGATCCGTGCAAGGTGGTATTTGAGTCGATTTATGCTGCCGGACATAGTCTTAGTGCAATGGTTACAAATAACCTCTCCTCGATTTGGACCTGGTGTCCCATGTTTCCAACAAGGGTCCCTAGGTTTGCCACCAGTTCTTTTACTTGCAGAAGCCATAAACCTAGCAAAAGGGGGACAAAATAAAAATTAATTTGTTCTTTTAAAAAAAATGCAAAATAATAAAGCAAATTAAAAATAATAATTAATAAATAACATATTAAGTTTAACAATGTTAAAAAAAATATTAAAAATGATGTCAAGAATCAAGATTAAGTTTAGCAAATTAAAAATAATAAATAACATATCAACAATATTAAAATATATTAAAAATGATGTCAAGATTTTTTTTCAATTTAAAATAATAAAGCAAATTAAAAATAATAAATAACATATTAATTATTAACAATGTTAAAAAAATATTAAAAATGATGTCAAGATTTTTTTTTCAATGCAAAATAACTAGCATATTTATATTTTACAAAATATAGCTAAAGTAGGCCGAGAGATATCAAATATAAAATTCACCCATCAAATATAAAATTTACCCATCAGTTTTTACTTTATCTTTTATAATAAAATATATTGTTTTAAGAAAAAATTAAAATTAGTATAAATTATAATAGAAATAATGTAAGAGAATTTAAAATAATAAAAAACTTAAAAATAAAACAAATTATAGAAATTTAATTTCTTGTAATTTTTTGAATTTTATTTACATGTTTATGGGCTTTCAGCCCTCTCGACCTAATAAAACAAATTAAAATAATAGAGCAAATTAAAAATTAATAAAGCAAATCTAAAATAATAAATAACATATTAACAATGTTAAAAAATATTAAAAATGATGTCAATTTTTTTTCAATGCAAAATAATAAAACAAAATAAAAATGATAAAGTAAATTAAAAATAACAAAAAAAAATCTTAACAATGTTAAAAAAAATTAAAATATTTAAAATGATGTGAAGATTTTTTTTTTTCAATGCAAAATAATAAAACAAATTGAAAATAATAAATAACATATTAACAATGTTAAAATATTAAAAATGATATCAAGATTTTTTTTAATGCAAAATAATAAAGCAAATTAAAAATAATAAATAATATATTTATTATTAACAAGGTTAAAAGATTATTAACAATGATGTTAAGGTTTTCTTTCAATGCCAAATAATAAAGCAAATTAAAAATAATAAATAACATGTTAAGTTATTAAGTTTAACAATGTTAAAAAAAATTAAAATGATGTCAAGATTTTTTTTTGGTAAACGGTAATATTATTATTTTTTAATGAATGACAAATCACAAAATTAATACTCTCTAGTCTCAACCATTTTCTCCCTAAAAATTTTAGGAAAAAATATTTCAAATAAACAAACGGAAACCCTACACTTTAAATAATTAAAAAAAAAGGCATTTTAATTTTTTTTGTTAAAAATTAAACAAAACAATAGTTTAAAATTTTAAATACAAAGGAACAAAAGAATATATCTGTTAACATTTTAAATATATCATTATTTAATATTTCTTAATATATTATCAATTGCTCAAAAGTTAAAATTAAAGAAAAATAAATAAATAAAATAATAATTTAGATTGTTAAAACTTAAAACTTAATTTATGGGACTCGTTTTAGTTTAAATAAAATAATAATTCAGATTGTTAAAACTTAATTTACCCGATTTAGTCTTTAACATTTTAAACGTCAATGATTTATGAAACTATTATCATTTATTAAAGTCAAACTATTATCATTATGATTTATCAATCGCTCAAAATAAATAATAAAATGAAACGATAATTTCAGAAGGAGAAATTAAACACAAACTATTATGAACTATTATCATTATGATTTATCAATCGCTCAAAAAAATAAATAAAATGAAACGATAATTTTAGAGGGAAAAATTAAACACAAACTATTATGATTTTCATTTATCAATGGCTGAAAGAACAAAAAAAATAAAATGAAACAATAATTAAAAAAACCCTGTGTTGGAAGGAAGGGCGTCCTGGTGTATAGCGTGTGGATTCTACAACAGCAACCTTTAAATCAACTACAAATCGCCTTCCAAATTTCCAATTGACCTCACTCAGTAGGAAGTAAAACAAAACAAAAAAAATTGCACCTCAAAACGCAATTTTTCCTGAACGCATTTTTTTAACCTTAAATGGAATTGGGTAACGTTTTTATAGCGCATGAAATTGCATTTTTAGTGTCTGTCGGCCGTATTAAACGAGTTATTCACAAAATCTGCAGTTTATTGAAGGTAAACTCGCCGCAAGTTACAATAAAAACCTACAGCCAAGTAATATGGCAAGTTACTCGCCCTTCATGCCTAGCACGCGGTTACTCACGAGTCCAACGAGTAACCTGCGATTTTTTCATCTATGGTGAGGAGTACACAATTTCTAGCAGAGGGAATGTGCAAATAACCTCTGAAGGGAAAAATTTAATTTTCTCAATGTGTACTATGTGCCGAGAATGGAGCTTAATTTACTCTCTGTGAGTCAGATTATGCGACATAGTCCCAATTTGGATGTCATCTTTAGCAAACACAAATGCTACATAGTTGACAAGAAGTGCAAGAAAACCATTGCAGTTGGTATCGAAGATCATGGTTTGTATCGGCTAGTTGAAACTAGATAGGTTCAAGAGCGTGCATTGGTAGCCAAGAGTGCATCTCCTATCAGTACACTTTGGCATCAGCAGTATGGGCACCTCAATTTCTCCTACCTCTCTCAGTTGACTCGAAAGAACTTGGTAGATGGTTTACCTGACATCCAGCAGCAGATACAAGATGTTTGCAGAGCTTGCCAAGCAAGGAAGCAACACAGAATTCCATTTGCAAACCAGCAAGCTTGGAGAACCACGAGAGTCCTATAGCTGGTTCATGCAGACATTTGTGGACCAATGAACACGGCATTGATCACTGGTGCCAAATATTTTCTTCTGTTTGTAGATGATTTTAGTAGAAAAATATGGGTGTATTTTCTTGAGTTAAAATCGGATGTGTTTAAGGAATTTCAAAAGTTCAAAGCATTAGTAGAGAAAGAGTTTGGTTGTGTATTAATCACTCTTAGATCTGATAATGGAGGTGAATTCTGTTCAAACGAATTCAATGACTTTTTCAGCTAAACACAGTATAAAATGGCAATATACAACACCCTATACTCCACAGCAAAATGTAGTTGAGCAGAGAAACCGTACTTACAGAGATGGACCAGTGTATGTTGGAGAACAGGAGTATTCCCAAGAAGTTTTGGGCTGAAGTAGTCTACACTGCAGTTTACTTACTCAACGGGTCTCCAACACAGGTAGTGAAGGAGAAGACCCCAGAGGAAGCTTGGTCTGGGAGGAAACCCAAAGTTAGTCATCTTAAGCTCTTTGGTTCTACTACATATGTCTGGACTCCAAATGCAAAGAGAATCAAATTAGATCCTAAGAGTAAGAAGTTAATGCTTACAGGCTACAATGACAATCATAAAGCCTATAGGTTGATTGATGTTGACACTGACCGCTTGACTTTCAGCAGAGATGTAGTTGTTGATGAGGAAACTACGCCTTTTTAGCTCTCTTCAGAAATCAAGATTACTGTAGATCAACCTGTTAAGGCTAAGGATTCAAGTGTGCAGCTTCACTTAGCTCCACCTGAAGGGGGAGGTGACTATGAGCATTCTGAGCATGAGGAGTCTCCCAGGCAAGTAATTGCACCTAAATTTATTGATGATAACCTAAATCAGCATCTAGATGATGATTTGTATGGAGAGGTTCCTAAGAAGAGGCCAAAGTGGTGGAAAAGCACCATTGATGATGTTCGAGTAAGTGAAATGATCGAGGGTAGATCATCCAAAGGTGAGAGCAAGCAGAACACAGTTAACTTTGTTCTAATGGCTAACATTCAAGGAACTTATGAGCCACAAGTGTTTGAGGAGGCAAAAGGAAAACCTGAATGGGAAAAGGCCATGGCCACCGAACATGAAAGTCTTATGAAAAATAAGACTTGGGATCTCTCTGATCTTCTACCAGGGAAGAAACCCATTGGCTGCAAATTGGTGTACAAAGTCAAGTACAAAGCAGATGGTACTCTTCACAAGTACAAAGCACGGTTGGTCATAAAAGGGTTCTCACAAAGAGAAGGCATTGACTATGAGGACACCTTTGCTCCTACAACAAAGATGAGCACAATCTGTTTAGTTCTAGCCATGGCAGCTCAATTGGCTGGAAAGTCCATCAAATGGACATAAAAAGTGCCTTCCTCAATGGTGACTTGGAGGAAGAAGTGTACATGACTTAGCCTCGAGGTTTTCAGGTTGCAGGAAAGAAGCATCTTGTATGCAGACTGAAAAAATCTCTTTATGGCCTGAAGCAGGCACCCAAGGCATGGCACATCAAAATTGACAAGTATTTGGTTGAACAAGGATTCTAACAGAGCCCTTCGGATCCAAATATGTACGTCAAAAGCATAGGCAATGAGATCATTCTACTAGTCATTTATGTAGATGATATCATTATTACAAGTAGTGAGGCACATTTGATCAAACAAATCAAATGTAATCTAAGTAAAGCTTTTAACATGACTGATCTAGGCCTCCTACATTACCGCCTAGGTGTAGAAGTTTGGCAAATAGGTGGCGGTATTTTTATTTCTCCATCTAAATATGCTAGGAGTTTACTCAACAAGTTCAGAATGACAGATTGCAAAATCTCGTCCACACCTATGGAGAAAGAGCTGAAACTTTTAACCAAAACAAACTCAACGGCAATAAATAAGTCAACATTCAACCAACTAGTGGGCAGCCTTATATACCTTACATCCACTAGACCTGATTTGAGCTATGTTGTAAGTTTCATTTCCAAATTCATGACAACACCAAAGACGGAACATTCGATTGCAGCGAAGAGGGTGTTGAGATATGTGAAAGGGACACTTGATTTTAGCATTTTGTACAGCAAAAGCAAAGATTTGACGCTAATTGGGTTCACATATTCAAATTGGGTAGGTTTTGTTGATGACAAAAATCCACTTCTAGATATGTTTTCAGCCTTGGCACAGGTGCAGTCACACGGACCAGCAAGAAGCAACAAGCAGTATCTGTTTCCTCGACAGAAGTAAAATATCAAGGAACAATAAAAGTAGCATGTGAGGTAGTATGGCTCCAGAGGATGCTTTCAGACATGCAAATGTCTCAAGCAAGACCTTCACCCTTGTTTTGTGACAAAGGGTTGCTAAAACTTGCCAAGAATCCAATCTTCTATGAGTGTACCAAACATGTGGAGCTACATTGTCATGTCATCAAACAACTTGTAGAAGACGAATCAATTATGTTGCAATATTGTCCTTCTAAGGATCAAACTACAGACATTCTAAGTCTTTGGGTCCTGACAAATTTGTAAAATTTTGGGATAAGCTTTGTGCAATTAGTAGATTGACCATTAAGGGAGGGTATTAAAGTATTTTTGTAATATTTAGTTTATAATGGTCAATTAGTCTTAGGATAGACTTTAGGAATATTCTTTATTCTTTTAGTTGTCATTCTTATACTTTTGTTTTATTAGTTGTTGTCCTTATCCTTGGCGGATAAGTTGTTTGTAATTATTATTTAAGGATGCTTTCGATCCTTAGTATATATCAAATATCTTGGTAATCATTCTGTGTTTTATATTATTTTAGAAGGTTCATAGAGCACTAAGATTGAAAACAATGCCATATTTTCTTTTAACAGATAAATTCAAAGGAGTAAAGATCTTGGAAAAAAAATTGAAATAAAAGGGTTGTAGTAAAAATCATTGTAGGATGGACAAAAGATAATGATGCTTGCTTTGGACTGGTGCAAATTCTAGGATTTTAGGCTGCAATCGATCAATGTTGATTATGTGTTCTCGGCCTTGATGGACCATAAGGGAGTACGCTCCATGGGCTCCCTTCCTTTGTCCATCAAATATGCAGTGAGAGAGGGTGATCCCTCTTATTTTGATCATGGAAATGCTGTCAAATTTCTGGTCGAGGTGATAGATAACTTCAGAAAAGAAACGACAAATGATAAGCACCCAAAGTCAACAGTTGCTTTCAGAGGAGTGAGGAATGACCTGTTCTTGTCATTAATCCTGAACGGATAGCAATTACCCCTTTAACGAGGATAAATTAATTAATATTATTATATATTATATAGTTAGAGACATATTTCATAATAAATATATATTAAATATTATTAGTATATTATATAAACCTTTAAAATATAAAAAAAATTAAACTACAAATTAATTAATAATATATTATCGAAGGAACTAGGCATAAAATGGATGGTGTCTCATTTGGTAGGCAGCTCGGATGATGAAGAAGAATAGGGCACAGGTCATGGGTGAATATGTTGTTATTATTATAGATATAGTCTAATATGGGAATCATGAGTGGCCATTTTGTTTTAAGGCCCATCACTATATGACAATAATATGAAACTGTGTATGTATCTTCTGGTGTTTTTGTTTATTCCCCATGGATTGTATGCTTGGCAGGTATTGCCGATCCTCTACATTGTTGATATTATCTTATATTAATGAAAGGGTTTGACCCCCATGGTCACATTTACTGAGCAAAAAAAAATTTATTAATTAATATATGATAAATATGCTAATATATTAGTGTTGGTGAGGGCAGTGAAAAGGGCAAAGATAATAAAAGGCGTTCAATTCAATGGTCTAGTGGACTCTAGTGGGTTAGGTGGCATAGCTACAAAGGAAGTGATTGTATCTAGAGGTGATGTTTTTAACAAGGCTTATGACCACTGGAGCCAGCCTCCTAGTTCACAAGTGTATGTCGTTGGGGTGTCTCTCACAACCTTGAAATCTAATGTTGTACTGGTTTTAGTTTCTTGCTGTTAGTTTATGTTTATGTCTATGCTCTTCTTTTTGCCTACTACACTCCTTCAGAAGCAGCTGATGTAGGCATTTTGTTTTCTTCTTAGTAATCTTTCTATGTTAGCATCTAGGCTAGGGCCCTTATAGAACTTGGGAATTATATCCAAAAAAAATATATTATATTGTTATATTATTTATATGATAATAAATATAAATTATAAATGGAAAAAAAGAACACCCAAATGTCTCCTACGACTTTTGATATCCATGGCAGCTCCTTTGTTCCCTTCTATCCCAAGTTGTCACTTCATTCCTTGGCAAAAGATGGCACCAAGGATTCCGATGTTGGAGATGGATCTCTAATGGCAGGTTTTGACATATTCGACATCACATCACCTGAGTTTCAAAACCTATGGCCAAGTTTGGCAAATCTACACTCATGAGTATCCATGAACTGGAAATCCCTTTTGTTGGGTGTTTTAGAGTTACACTTGTGCGCAAGAGCATTTCGTAACAGTCTATGACTATGAGGAGAATAGGTAAACCTTCACGGAATCAAACCCTTGGTATTGAGGGTTAGATTTGCTTTACACAAGACCTTGGTTCCCAATTTTTCTACCATCTTCTACTTTGTTTGCCTTAGCTTCGATTTGGGTCCGTTTACCAAACCTCCCTCTTCATTTTTGGCAACCTACCAATCTTGCTACAATTGGAAACTCTTTGGTTAGATTCATTGCTATTGCTCATGACACAAAGAGCCATTCTCTAACCACATAGGCACACCTTTTGGTTGAGATGGATATGTCTAATGGTCCCCTGAAAGAGATTAGGACACAAACTAGTGACAAGTTATGAATGCAACCTTTGGATTACAAAAAGTTAGTTTTTCATTGTAGATCAAGCTTCTCTTATGGACATATGGCAAATGCTTGCAGGCAAAAAATGGTGAATAGGGGCTCCCCCTCTACCTAGTGAAAGGGGGCGAAGCCTAAACACAAACTGGTTTGGGCTACCTCTTCACTTCCTCTTAAGGATGAGGTTTTTTCAAATTCAAAAGAGGCCCCTCTACCTCCTACCACTTCTAAAGTGTGTCATCCCTCGGCAATGAACTCTCCTTGATTGCCTCCTACCCCACTTGCCTCTTCTGTTGTCCAAGGTGGTTCGATATTCTCCTCCTTATAGTGTAGCTCCTTTTTTCAATAGGAGTTCCTGAAAATACCTCTACTTTGTTGCCTTCTTTAGAGTAGGTTCGTTCCACGTCTTCAACTATTGAGAAGGACCCAACTTCAGCAAATTTTCCCCCTTTCTACCTAGCCTACTTACTACTGCATCTATGAGATCCCTATGGCTTTGCAAGATCTTCAAAAGGGCTTTGTTGACTATGTCATTCAGCAGATTTTTGAGACCCAGGATGAGGCTCTATCCCCTCAACACTAAGAATTGTCAAATTATGCTGAGGAAGTTGCATTTGTCAACTAGACTCCTATTTCAAAAAGGAAGGTTTCTTGGAAACGAGCACCAAGCCATATGGTTCTCAACTCTGACAAGAAAAAATAGTAGGTTGTCCTACTTTTTTCTACTTGGAAGTTCTTGTTTTTCTTATTTTTCGTTAAGAGGATGGATTTTCTCTGTCTCTCTCTTGTTTGTTATTGCTCTTGTAGGAGGTTGTTGTCCTCGCTTTTTTGTTGCTTTTATTGCACCTTATTTAGTTCTTTCTTGGGTTGGAGCCCCTATAAAACCCTCATAAATTATCAAAAATAAATAAATATAATATATAATTTAATATTATAACAAATTATTTTTTAGGTAAGTAAAAGATTTTTTTTATTTTTTAAATTAAGACAAATAATTATAAGTTAGGAATAAAGAGTAAGTTGATGGCTACAGCTTGAACCCTAATATGATCGATTCAATTTTCAATTAAAGTTCCCCTAATGCTATGGCTGGTGTGGTATCCCTATAATTCCTATGTCTTCTTCGACCCTAGATCCTCACCATTTATGACCAAATTTTCATTCTCTAGAGAATGAACAATGAAGCTAGGGACTCGAACAAGTCTAAATGATGAGGTCTACACAGTTAAAGTTAGGAATATCATCATTCTTTTTATTTATTTTCTTGTAGTGTTCCATGGGGAGATGCACCCCCCCCCCCCAACCAAAAAATCATTTTCGAGATGGGAACGTTCCCAAGATGCAGAGACAAGGGTGAGACATCCCACCACCACTTGCAAGAGGGAACATCCCAAGGACTCCATGTCATCCCCAAGACGACCAAAGGACACCTAGGTGACATCCCTCAACTATCCTAGGGACGGCAAAAAGTCACCCCGCCAAAAAAACTGTCATTCAATTTTTTTAAAAAAACACTTATAACAAAATATAAATTGTCAATGAAAATTCATATGCCTCTATTCCATCAACCAAGCATGTAAATATTCCCTTGACTGTCTTGGGGATGTTAGAAGGTCCCCCCTGCACCAAAAACTCAAGTCATTCAATTTAAAAAAAAAAACACTTTGAATAAAATTTAAATTGTCAACAAAAAATCATATGCCTCTATTCCGTCAATAGAGCATGTAAATTTCCTAGTTTCATCTTCCTGAGCTTTAATCTTAGACTGGGGCGACTCCAGACTTCTGTCAATAGAGCATGTAAATATTTGTCGGCATGTACCATAGGATTTGAACACTCAATATCCCTCATACCATTATACATTTCTAACTAGAAATCAAATCATTACCTAAATGAGGGTGGGTAGCACTGAATCAAGAGAGTGCTTCCCATGGTCAGCAGTTTGTTTCTTGCTAGTAGATCCAGAATTAGCACAGATAGGTACAATAAGCTCTCTCATAATTAACCAGGTTACGTTGATATAAGGATGATCAACTCTCAAAATTAACCTAGACACAGGTAGGATCAGCTCTCTCAGAATTAACCAAGATACGTTGATATAAGGATGATCAACTCTCTCAAAATTAACCTAAACACAGGTAGGATCAGCTCTCTCATTTTTATTCATAATCCCATCAAATGCATCACTAACCCTATGAGAGGGGATGTATCCAGTCTGAATATCCACATCATGAAGAAAGAACTCGGGAGAAAAATGTTCAATGAGATATACATTCTTTCCAAATAGTCGTTCCTGTTGTACAACATCAATGAGAGACAAAGAAGTCCCTTTACTTCTTTTGTTTTAAATACTAATGAGTTAAAGCAAAAAGTTTCCACCTAGATGGACACAACTGTTCTTGTCATAATGACAGCAAATGGAATCCTTACAAGGTTTCAGCACCCATGTTAAATATGTCAACTAAATTCCAATTAGCTTATGAAACCAACCTTTCTAGTTTGGACTTTTTGGACATGATTTTTTGACAGAATTTTTAAGTTCTTATACATTTTTATAACTAATTTAATTCTAACTTAATTCTAGTTAGCCATACCAAACCCAGAAAAAAATGGGCAAACAGTCAAACCCGAACCTTGAACCAGCAACATAAATATTATGTTTATGATTAACATTATCAGTCTTTCAGATGGATTATGGAATCAATGGATTGTTATTATACTTACTCTTTAAAATTCAGCTTCTTTTGATTTATTTATGTTATTTTTAGGTATTTCAATTTATCCATATTTTTAAAATTCAAATATTAATTTCAAGGAAACACAGGGACGCATCCCCTGCTCCTCTAGCCTCGTCCCCGTGACGTTTCCGGGACAGGGGGACGGCAGGGGACATCCCCTCGGCGTTCCCTATGAAACGCCAAAACAGGAAACGTCGCGGGGACGCTCAAAAAATTTTGGGGACGGCGTGAAGTGAATCGGGGATGCTTGGCCGTCCTCGGGACAGCCAAGGACGTCTGAGACGTCCCTCAACCGTCCCGGGGATGGCCAGGCGTCCCCGACGTCTAAAACATATTTGTGAATGCAAAAAAAAGTCAAAAACAATTTTTTTATTGTCCTATTAGGGGCGTGGGGTCCACAAACCCCCCCACACCCCTTCAAAACCCTAGAATATAAACAAAACAAAATGATAGTTCATAAACATAAAACAAACAATATTATTTCATTACTCTCATACGTTGAAGCCACAAACTTACGCTGCCGCCACCGCTTGGAGGGATCCGGATATTTCATTAAGTCTCAGTCAACTCATTATTCATGAATCATCATTATTCAATGTTCAGGGAATGATACTGTTGCAGCCCTTCAGAGGATCGATGAGCTAGGCATCATTTGCTTGAAGAATCTTAGTTCAAAAGCATAAGAAAAACAAAAAAACAAAGTTCAAGCTCAACGGCTCAGCCCATTCTTGCAGGTATGGTTGAGTTTTTTTTTTTTTTAAGTTTTTAATTTTTACTGTTAGCCTGTGCCTATTAGTGTTAGGGAGATTTTCATTTTTTATTTCTAAGTTTAGAGTTATACTTAGTTGTAAATTTTTTTTTTCAGTTCTTAGTTCTCTCATTGTTCAACCTCTCAAAGTCAAGACTCAACTATGAAACAAACACCAAAAAAAAATCAAAATGAGCAGTAGTGAGGAAAATTTGAATAAGTGAGCAATGATGAAGAAGTTGAAGTTCAAATGACACGTTCTAAAACCCAAAACACACCTGGAAGTGGAACTCCAAAAGACCGTTTTAAATGCCCTTCAGCCTCTCTTCAAATACATGCAAAAGGAACTTCAACCCCAAAAAACCTTTGCTTCAATTTGCCACCAATTTGATCGGTACTAAGGCTAAAAATTCAGGGGGCAGCAGGCATTGGATGTGTCATATTTGCAATATTGATTATCATGGGAGTTATAGCAGGGTTCAACATCATTTATTAGGTGAGAGTGGCCATGGGGTTAGAGTTTGTGGAGAGATAAAATTGGAAGAATAGGTTGAAATGCTAAAGTTGGTAGGGGAAAGTGAGGAAAAACATGCAGCTACTTCTACTAAGTGGAAGCGTTCATTGCAAATGCAATCTATTGATGAACATTCCAATCTATCAGTTGGACAAGCACTTGGACAACATTGTGATAGTCATAGAGGCAAGAAGAAGGCCACTTCTACAACAGCCACAGGTGAAAGAAATACAGTGCTAGGGATGTTGAATATGCAAAAGCGTGAGATAGCCAATGATTCAGTGGCAAAGTTTTTTTATGCCCATGCCATCTCTTTTCATTTGGCAAGGTCTCATTATTTTAAAAACATGTTGAAAGATGCAATAACAGTTGGATCCTCTTATGTTCCTCCTGGAGAACATAGATTGCGTACCTCCCTCCTTGACAAACAATATTCAAATGTGAACATAGTAATGGAGGAGATGAGACAAACATAGATTAGGACTGGTTGTTCCATTGTGATGGATGGGTGGACTGATATTCGACATCGGCCGCTCATTAATATTATTGTTACATGTCCTTCTAGTTCATACTTTCTTAGAGCGATTGATTGCTCTGGGAAACGTAAGGATGCTGATTTCCAGTTTGCCCTTTTGAAGGAGGCCATAGAGAAGGTTGGGTCTTCTAATGTTGTGCAAGTTGTGACAGATTCAGCTCGTGTTTGTAAGTTGGCTGGATTGATGGTTGAGAGTGCTTACAAACACATTTTTTGGACTCCATGTTGTGTACATGCTTTGAATAATGCTTTGAAGGACAATGGCAAAATAGAATGGGTGAAGGTAGCATTGGCCGAATCTAGAGCAATACAAATGTTTATATGCAATCATCAAACTTCACTTGCATTATTTCGATCCTATTCAAAGAAAGAATTCCTCAAACCAGTTGAGACTAGACATGCTAGCTATTTTATTTTACTGGAGAGGATGCTGGAGGTGCAAGATGCTCTACAATCCATGGTGGTTGCTCGAGAGTGGAAAAGGTGGGCTCCATCAAATACAGAAGAAGGAAAAAAGGTGAGAGACATGGTGCTTAATGAGATTTGGTGGTCCAATATCAGGTAAGAAATTTTTACTTCATATTTTTGACTTTCTAACTTTTTACTTTGCTTTTTCTTTAAATTATTAGTATTACTATTGCTTATTTACTATATAATATTACTAGTGTTAAATTCAAATTGTTAATGTCTTACTATTTTTAAATGTTGTTTGCAGATATATTTGCTCTATCATATCACCTGTTGTGGGGGTGATCACATATGCAAATATAGACTCTCCTAGCCTTGGAGAGATTTATGAGACTTTTGATAGCATGCTTGATCAAATGAGGCAAGCAATTCGTGCCAAGGATCTTGAATTACAATTCTATGAGCAACATATTAGGCCTATTGTCACAAAGAGGTGGAACACAATAACACTCCTCTTCATATGGCTGCCTATGCTCTTAATCCGAAGTGGTATGCACCTAGACCTTGCCGAATGCTTCCTTCTGAAGATGATGAGGTAATGGAGGGGCTTATGCAAGCCCTTCGTAAGATGTATGGCACTGAGGAGGCAACCATACTTCGAGAGCAGTGGCTTCAGTTTTGCGAACTTCAGGGTCCTACATTCAGCAAACCACAGGCTAGGACGGATAGGGCCACCATTGCACCAAAAAACCCCATTGGATGGTGGAAATTTCATGGGAAGGACACACCAGAGTTGAAGCAACTTGCTATTCGTTTACTCTCACAAATTGCTAGTTCCTCTGCTACAAAGAGGAAATGGTACACCTATGCTTCATCCACTCAATCAAGAGGAACAGGCTTACCTCGAAACGAGCAAAAAAACTAGTTGCAGTTCATAGTGCCTTGAGAGTTCAAGATCGGCAGGCTACTAAGTATCGACAGACTCCAGCAGCATGTTGGGATGTTGACCCTGAAGATGTTAGGCAGATTGACGAGGAGGTGCAACCAGGAATGGTTGGAGTTCCATTGGATGATCCACTTCAGGCGGAGAGTGGCAGTGACACAAATAGTTCTTTTGATATTGATAGCCCGAATGAGGCATAGATATTAGATTGTTGTATTTTGAAGTTTGAGACTTTGGGTTTAACAATTAACTTTAACTTTAATTTTGAAGTTTGAACTTTAATTTTAGAATTTGAACAACAAAATGCTTTAATATTGTTGTTATGAATCTTCAATCTCATGATTATCATTGCTGTTATACTAGTCTCACTGTTAATTGTTCAATGTTTATTGCTGTTATGAAACTTTATACTGCTGTGCCTGTTACACTACTGCTGTCATGATTTATCATTTATTCACATATTGATATTGTTAATTGTTTGTTAATGTTAACTTGTAGTTGTTATCACTTATTGACATATATGATATCTCTATTTCATATTGATATTTTGAAAAATTCATATATATATTGAAAAATTCATATATCGCCGTCCCCAAAAATTGGCCCTCGGACTGCCGTCCCCGAAACGCGTCCCCCGCTCCCCGTCCCCGAAATGCCGTGGAACATAGATTTTTTTTTTATGTATCATTTTAAATTTTAAAAGTTGTCGTCCCAATGTCCCCAAAATCCTGTAAATTTTTGTGGTCCCAAAACCCCATCCCTCATCCCTGAAACTCAAAGAAATCGGGTATTTTATACCACTATTATTTGTGAGGTTGTAGATTTATTTGATACTTTTTCTTAAGGTATTCTCCACAGCTACCTATTGCTCAGACTATTCTCCACATTTGTTGATTGTTGAGATCCTCTTTGTATTTTTTCAGGTGTTCTCCACGGCTAGTAGTTGTTGGTATTATTCCCCATAGCATGTTGGCTGTTATTGTCCTTCGTATTTCCAGTTGATAGGGTAATGTCCATGGAAATATTGTGAACCATTGTCAATTACAATGAAGTTGGCTGATGTCCCAAATCAGTAAACCTGAGTCCTAACAGGGCATATGGCAAGGGGGAGAGAATGGGAAGGCAGAGGGGGGCGGGTTTGTTTTAATTCATAGCCAACATCATTGCTTGCAAATCTTGTAGAAACCACAATTCATGAATCCAACCCATGTCTGATAGAATTGTGCAGATGATTCTCCATTTTCCTCTTATGACATTCCCCTTGTATTTGTATGTCAATATTGAGTACAGTTACATGGTAGAGTAGGGACAATCCATAAAATCATCCTTGGTTTGTAAGGACACTGCATGCATCATTGTTGAATGTCTCTCAATGATGATGATGAAGTTCTGTTTACTTGTACTTAGCTGCTACTGTTGAGCCGACAGCATTTGTAAACAATTCATTATTTGTGTTCTGAACTGAATGATCTGGATATATAGTGACTGGTACCAGATGGCATGTTCTCGTGTTATCAGTCTCTTATCTAATAATTGAATAAACAATGCTTCTTAATATCTCTGTACACATTACTGAAATTGTAATTATGGAAGAAAAAAAATCTATGAAGGCATACAGAGTATACTTGTATTTGTCTGTTTTGCATAAAGCATACCATCTTTTAGTACACCAAAACTTACAGTTATTAATGATGATTCATAAACATGCATAAATATCCAAATTTGTGAATCAATCCTTATCAGAATATAAAATCAAGAGACCTTAGAAGCAAAGCCATCTCCTTTAATGTCCGTGTATTTGCTTTTCTTTTCATTTCAGCAAGCTCCGGTATATCATTTATGTGTTTTTTCGAGTACACACACAGAAGATTCCTGAAAGTGCATTTAAAAACCTCTGATCAAGTTTTTCATGGAATATAACCTCAAAGCTACTCAGCAGTTAACTTTTGCTGTAAAACCTTTTATTTGTTATATATATATATGTTGAACCACATTGGAAGATGGAAATATACCTTCCCATACTGAAAGGCTTACAAACTGGATCCAGTACCACTCTATCTCCTGCTATATATGTCTATGCAAAGAGAGCACCCAAGAAGATGACTATTATTAGATAATGGGAGGTTATGCCACCATGAACCATAAATTGAAGAACAAACACCATTCAAAACCAAACACCTAGTACCACATAGTTAATCCTGCATCTCAGAAGAAATATTTTAACTTACTATCCTCTCTGCAATTAATGGGTTTGTTGTTTCCAGCATTAGTGCAATAACGGCAGGATCTGCTTCAGATTGATGATTTGAAACCAATACAATATTATGACCCTGCACGATAAGATGAAAATTTTCTATAGCATTCCACAAGTCTATGTTTAAAAATTATCATGGTAGACATTTTAATTGTAGATACAAGTATAAATAGAATTGAGCAGTTCAAAATCAGCCTCTACACATGAAAAAACCAAGGACATTTTCTTGTATTGCACCTTTCTGTGAAAGCATATTTTTAGACCTAGTAAGAAGCAACATACTGCAGAATCTGCCAAATGGTTTTGTCCAAAAGCTCAATTTGGGTACTATATATAAATCATCACCAATATCTATATACTTCTGAAATAGAAGAAAACCTGAATTACCTGCATTAGGAGTTTTTCCATCTCATAAAAAACTGGTAAATTTCCAACATATGAGTTCCTAAAACAAATACAAATCAAATGACAGATCAGATATTAATTATCCATATAATAATAATACATCTGTAATATTCTATTTTGCAATCAAACCATAGTAGCAAATTCCAATCATGCAATCTAAAAACATTTCTACGTACCTCAAACTTGCTACACAAGCATATAATTAACAATATAATCCAAAAAAATAATGATGATTGGCATGCAGATGGTCCCATGTGCAGATTCATGCAGTTCCATCTTTTCTATTTAGTTTCTATAGAAAACCTTGTAATTCCACTATTACCCATGGGGTTCTTAATAGATTATACAAGGCCTTCTTGAACATTGGAATATAGTGTTTTATAAAAAGGTTTCTAGATACCATGCAATGGTTTTTGTGGCTTATCTTATTTTGCCAAGGCCTATGGTATTTAACATCTCTCCCACCCTAAAGGAGACTTGGCATCCTTGACAAGCACAACTTTTTCTTTTGAGTTTTTTAACTTTCAGAGAAAAAACTTTTCTTTTGAAGAAATGCATCTTATACTACATCAGGAAACATGATAATTACACCAGCAGGACAACAGGAATGCAAGGAAAATCTCACCATATAAACAGTAGAAACGCAAACACCTGAGCCTTCGCCCCAAGGGACAAAGAATCAACATCTTTACAAAAGCAAACAAGCAAGCATGGTTTTACAAGCATAGCTCCCCTGCTTAAAATGGCTCAATTTCCCTAAGCTAAGCAAGGATATCTCCTTGTGAAAAATTGTCTTACACTTTGTCTTCCAGAAGAAACCAATGGCAGTCAGCCATATAGCAAGCCACAAAGTCTTGCAACTATACCTGATCATCCAAGTGTCACCTGTATTGTAAGCCATAATGATGACACTGTGAGAGGAGTAATGAATTCAGATGCAAACATGCCCAAAACTCTTGAAAGAGTACATCTCCATATGACATGGCCAACTCACACCTCTCTCCCACATAAAATGAAAGAAAAATCTGAACCATATGACATACTTTTCTCCAAACAATGAAATATTTTTCATATTTTCATTTCTCAACTTTTTTGTTTTCTTGTTGATGTTCAGCACCAATAAAACATCACAAATGTGGTAATGCAACCAACTCTTCACCACTACCTAGCCAACACAATCATATACTAGAAGAAATAATCGCAGTCATAGCGTTTGCCATTTGTATTCATCTAAAGTCATATGTTTTCTTCTAGAGCAACTTCCAAACATCCAATAGCAGGACATAAAACAGGCATCTTTCAAAGGACAATCCTGTAATGAGTCTAATGACTTAAAAATGCCCAATAACAATCCTCATAGACAATTTGCAGGTGTTCAATTAAAAAGTCCTGAAGAGCTATTAATATTAGAACCTTTCCATTTACAAACCCCAAATATCAAGAAAATTTACAAATGCCACTTTAATGACCAATAACTTCTCATGCAGCAGCTTATGCATATCCAATGGTAGGACAATTTAAAATAATATTTTGTTTACAGTTTCCTTGTCACTTTCGTCTAGCATATCTGGAACCTCTTTAGGCACTCCATCAAGCTGTCATCACCCGCATCAAGGTAGAATTGTGTATGTCCATCAAACTATCATGTTCCCCATAGAGTTAGGGCTAAAATCACTTGGACAGATTTTCCCCTAGCAAGCCTAACATATGGACAACCTCCCTTACATTCAAAAATTTGGTCTAGGATGTCATGTTTTAGTCTCAAAAATTAAAATAACCGCATTTGTTTATTTGTGAAAACTACATAGTTAAGAGAAAAAGCTTTCAATGGAAAAAGCACAAGGAAAACTAATCTATCTCTATATTATTTAGGGGTGATGAAATATTGTGTAAATCTACAATCAGAAACCCTCCTGTGAAATACAGCCAACCTTGTCATATAAAAAAGAAGCAGTAAAACCTTCTTTAGAAGCACAACTACAATACCTGAAATCAATCAATGGCCGAATGTAATTTTGTCCAAACATGTAGTAATCAAAAGGCTCCCTTATTGCTCTGTGATAAGAAGAAAATGTAAAAGGATCCTGAAATAAAGGAAGAAAAAGAAGAAATTATGCATATGTTCAAATGAGTAATTTAGTGCAACGTATTAATTGTTTTTTCTTTGTGTCATTTTAAGAACTAAAACATAAAAATTACATAGAGAGGATTTGAAGGAGCAAACCTCAAACTGTAACAGAATCCGATCAAAAGCCGTTGCCATGTTTGAAAGGACTATTTCTTTTGCATTGGGATTCCCACTCTTAAAAACCTGGTAAAGGCAATCCAGTTACATGAGTTA
This sequence comes from Cunninghamia lanceolata, assembly GCA_027924645.1. Taxonomy (NCBI): domain Eukaryota; kingdom Viridiplantae; phylum Streptophyta; class Pinopsida; order Cupressales; family Cupressaceae; genus Cunninghamia; species Cunninghamia lanceolata. The sequence continues at coordinate 6,203,456 of BSBN01001495.1, read as the reverse complement.
CATAGGCATACCATAAGAAAGATATGAAGTCACTTTAATGAGAAAAAACAACAAATACTCTGTTAAAATTTCATTCCTGCCTCAAAATCTACTGCTTCACAAAAAAGAAAAGTATTTCAGGAAATTCCAAAGCAATAACTTCATATTTTATTATTAAACATCAATATAAAGACCTTTGTTTTGTTGCTCTTACAGGAACTTTTTAACTGGGAATGAACTATTTCAACATTTTAAAAACCACGTTTAACAGGTATACAAGGTTTTGGAAATGCAAACTTACAGAAAATTTACAAAATGTCATGTCCCCGTTTCCGGCCTGATCATCAAATGAAGAATGAATTAGCCTATTCCTCATTCCCGGAGGCTAATTCTAAATAATGAGGGAATGAACTGGTTTTTGACTAACTTAACTTTATTGTTTTGCAGGAACAAGTCAGAAACTTGAAATTTGGCTAAGTCTGGAAGCCAAGTCATAAGGAAGTTGACTCTTGGAGTCTAGGCGCAAATTCCTCATCAAACTGCTCAAATGAGAGCCTAAGGATTTGGAGTCTTCGTACAAGCTTTGGAAGTGCAAGATGATAAGAAGGATTTGTCTTGAAGCATGTCAAATAGGGCGTTTGATAGGAGAAGTTGATAAGTTTCCAGAATGAAGTTTGATGAATGGATTGGATAGGGAAGAAGGCTTATTCACCTTAGGCACCAGTTTCATGTTGCACCATCCAAAATGGGCACCTAGAACAACAAGGCGCCAATACATCATTTCCGGGATTCCCCATTTGAGCGCCTATCATAGATGGATGTAGATTGGAAGTTTTGAAGTTAAGAAATGTCTTTGGGTGAACTCTTAGCACTAGGCGCATATGTTGGTTGAAGCTTTTTGACTTTGGCGCCTGGGATTGAAAGCATTATGAGGTGCACCTTTTGGTATAACACTTCCATTTTGGCGCCTAGGGTGGGAACCCTCTCAATTGGTTTACAATGTTGAAGTTTGTTTTGGCGCACTAAACTATCTTTCTCATCTCAAAATTGCGCCTAAGGCGCTATATCACATCTAGACAACCCTTGAATGGCGCCCAAGCTAGTTTGTGAGTTCAAAAGGGTAAATGCACCATTAAAGGGTCAAGTTGATCAGGGGTCCAATGGAAGTTATCATCTTTGTCCAAGTGTAGTGTTGAGAAGTGAAGGCGCATCCTTCCTCATCCTCAACCCTACTATTGCGCCTTCCCTGGGCAAGTCATATGGCGCTTAGAAGGGTGAATTTTGGTGTTATGATACCAAATTGTATTTGGAAAAGACTTAGAAACTCCTGAAAAGGTAGAATTTGATTCAAGGAGATGAGGCGCCATTTCACTCTTCCCTTGGCACCTTGTTGTGCCTAGAAGACTCAGCCCAAAAGTGCCCCTGATGAAGGGAAAAGCTCTTGATCCACTCATAGTGAAAGGAGTTTGATAGAAGATAGTAATTTTGATTCAGTTGTGACTTGTGTTGAAGATTCTAGCAAGGCAAAACCATTTTCTTCCTAAGGCGCTAATCTAGACATTTCTCTATCAATAAGTGCGCCTAAGAGAAGTTGAAGACTCAAACAAGATGTTAGTACTCCAGATGAGGGCGCTAGGTTAAAGGAGCATCAAAAGGCTTGATTACAAGTGTTTGAAAGTGTGAATTGTGTAGAACATCTTACTTGAGGTGTTAGGCGCTAATACTAGTTGAAACTACCCCAAATGAGCGCCTAAGTTAGTTGCAAGTCCCCAAGACCAGTTTTGGAACAAGGCGCTGCCTCAGGAGGTGAGATGATGATCTTTTAAAGTCAAGTTGCTTTCAAGGTTCTTTGAAAGTATGATAAGTTATGACCAAGGCGCCAGAACCCTTGTGAATCCTCCAAGCTGGCGCCCAGTCAGAAGGACACCAGTTCTGCACCTAAACAAGCTAAGTGTCAATCCTCTTCTCCCCAATTCTCAGATGGCACCTAGGATCCAAAAGATCTTCGCTAAAGTTCCAAGATTGCATGAAGTCATCAAATTCCTCAAGGCGCATATTCATGCCTCTGCTACCTCAGTTGGGCGCCTAGGTCATATTGGGCGCCATTCCATGATCATACTACTCCAAATGGGCGCCTAGTCAGAAGATAAGGTAGTTGTAACTACTTGAGCTCTCATTGGTCAACGGGGTGTCTTCAGGATCCGTGTCAAGGTCTTTGGATGAGTTTGCCAACTCAGAATGAGTCATCAGTTGGAATATTCCCTTGAATATGCTTCTTGGGAAACGTGCCTTCATTGCCTTTGGAAGGCCTATAAAAGGAGGAGCTCTCTCATTCATTTGCATCGATTCATTTTGACAAAATTCTCTCTGCAAAGCTATTGAGCTTGTAATCTTGAGGCCTGCGAGTTTCAAGTGTTGGGGTGATGCTCCCTCAACAAGCAAGGCAATGCTCCCTTGTTGTATTGTGAGGTGTTGACATTCAGTTAACATCATTGAGTTTGATTGAGTTGATCAAGTGTAGAAGTCATTGTAGACATCAAGGCTTCAAGGCCTCCTTTTGTAATTCCATTTGAATAAAGTTGTAACTTCATGCTATTAAAAGCATTATCTATGTAATCGACATTTGCAAGATGATTGAATCAAGCAATTCAACAAGTACCCAGCTTTCAGGTTGATTCATTCTTTGATGTTTGTCATTAAGTGTTAAGTAGTAGATAAGCTAAGTACAAGTAACTTTATCTAAGTTAAGGAAAAATTTTAGTATAACTAGTTGGGTATCTTACACAAAAGCCTTGACATTTTAAGATAGAGAAATTTCATTCTGTGGACTCGTCGTAGTGGCAAAGATGAAGCAATATCATAAGGTGTACAACCCCCACCAAGGCTAACTGCCACAGTGAAACATGGTTGGAACCAAGTGCAAGCCCTGAACAAATTTGACAGCAAAGTTTGCCCTCCATCCATAGCACTGTGTGCCAAATAGATATCTGAACTCAATGCTTCCAAGGATTGTCTTTGACAATTGGGTGAATTCCAGCAAGAGAGGTTGCCAGGGTTAACCAAAAAACAAGATGGGAAATTTTGAAAATAGTGTGTCAGCATTCAAATATTGAAAAATAAAGAAATAAAACTTGAAATAGGCTATAAAATAATAAAACATTGTATGTCATGCAAAATATGAAATGCTAAGATTGATATTTGCTTATGATTTTGACAAATGTTGACGAAGATTAAACATAAAATCCAACTAAAAGATGACAAAAATAGATTTATGTGTCAAAAAGAAAAAATAGCTCCACCCTTGGCCACATATGTGCAAGGTTCAAATACCCACAAAACAGTAGACATAAGAGCAAAGCTTTCCTGCTCACATTGTTTTCTCAATCACAGACCAACCTTCCATTGTTTTTTGCATTTCATCTTCTCAAGCATCCTTTAGTGTTGTATAATACCACTTTAATCTTTGTTGATCATTTCCTTGAGCTTGCTCTAAAGGTTGGGTATCACCCAATTCATCATCTAGTACTTCTTCATCACCTGAACATCATAGAAACTAATCTATTGCCACTCCAATTTCTTGTGTTCTCTTTCCTTTGGATTCTTAGTGTAATCATCAAAACAAAACGTTGACTACATCTCCTTTATCCCACATTGGTTGTACATTCACATCTCTTGAAGGTGTATCCTATATATATCCACTTATACTTCTCATATGAGCAATCCAATCCAATCCAGTCCAATCGAGAATCATTGTATATTTGCATCCTTTAATAAAATAGAATTATTCTCTCATTTTGGGTCTCTTTTGTGCTTTCATTGAAGCTCCATGATTTTGTCTGGCTATCTCCATAACCAAATCTTACATAGTATCAGAGCTTGTGGGGTTGCTTCATGTTAGCCTTTTTGGTGATCTAGGTCGCAGATCTTGTATTTTCTTAAAAAGTTGAGTATTCTCTTCTCTTACATCAAATGATGATCTAAACAAGCAAAAAAAATCTTGATAGAAATACTAGATTCTGGGGGGTTTCAGCTTTGTGGCTTTGTATGGAAAGTACAATTTGGAGCTTAGTGAAGCAAATCTAAGTTCACCATTGAGTCTAAAGCATCCAAAATAATGGATTTTGCCCTTTGTTCTGTCCAAATTGAACATTGGAGGCCATATTTGTGAGGGTTTTTATTTGGGAGATGTCTGCAAGATCCAACAGATTGTCATCATTATGGAGTACTTTTGGTCAAATCTAACCCTTGCCATTGCATCTAAAAGGCCCAAAAATCCATAGATCGACTATCATTTCATCAAAATTGGAGCACTTGACCTGAGATCCTCAAAAGAATTTTTTTTACTGATTTTTTTCTTCCCAAAAATTTGTCTACTTGTAAAAGATCGTACACCTCACATCGGTCTCGGAAAAGAAAAAAAAAAGATTTTGGATTCGTTGGAAAGAGGACTTCAAGAGCTTTCCAGTAAATGGTCACAATAAGCATTTGGAGCAATATTGAGCAAGATATGATGATCTAAATTTGACTTCCAATTCTAATTTTTGACAAATTTTCTATTGTGAATTTCAGTAAACTTCAGCATTGTAACCTTTTTTTGGCATTTGTAGCACAAAGATCAAGTCCACATTGTGACATTTTGAAAGTAACAATTGTACATGCACTAAATATAAAGTGCCAAAATAACTTTGTGCTGGGGTTTTGTGATTGTGTAATTTTGGGGGGGTGTGATCTTGTATTTATTTGTCTTTGTTGGTTTGATCTATGTTTAGTTCATTTGAGGAGATAATTTGACACTCGTCCTTCTATCATTAATCTAAATCAAGAAAACTATAAGTCTTGGCGAGAAGAAATCCTAAAGCATTTCAAATGGTTTCATCTATTGCCCCATCTCTATGGACTTGTTCTTGAACCAAGTTCTTATTGGCGGAAAAACATATGGGACGACAAGAATGATCATATCATAGGATTAATTCGTTTTTTTGTCAATATTGACACCAAGCACATTGATTGTCCAAATGAACCTCCATTCCCAAAGAATCTTGCTATAGATTGTCTTGTACCCCTTAATGAATTTCTACCATATGCCCATGATACAACTGACTGGCTTGCTAAATGAGAAGAGCTTGAGCATTGTGATGACATAGAGAACTTCTCTTCATGCTTCTTCTCCTCCTATAAAGATTCATGTTGAGACTTTGGCTTCTATGACTCCTATAATAAATTCAAAAGGTTCATCTTCTCTATCTTCAAGTCAACACCTTGAGGTTGAGGACTCTTGTATTCCAACATTGGAAAATACATTTGGCGTTCATACTCATACTTCTTGTGTGGACGCATCATCCAAGGATGAACAATGTAATCAAATGATATCCACTAAGAGCTCATCTCTATCATCATCTCCTGTTGCTTCTGCTAAGTCTAGTGTTGCTACATCCATGGCTTCCAGTGATTCTTTGTAGCAAGATCATATTCATTGTCTTCTAGAGATCATATTCATGAGTCCCTTCTTGCTGATTTGGAGAACACTATTGAGAACGTCCATATTCTCTTTGATGGCAATTCCATCATAGTTGTTGTGTTTACATCATCGTCTTTGGATCTTGTTCTATATCCGTTTCCACAAGATTTAGTTAGGCTTGGGACTCTTGATTTGATTGTGGCACCTCTCAACACCAACATGTTGACACCTAAGCAGCTTCCAAAGACAACATACATTCTTATATGTCTTCCCTCATAGTCATTTTTAGAATGGACGGATATCCCACATACACCTTTGTGTTTGTTTCTCCCTAAGGGGGGGGGAAGTTGTTCAACACACATGGATCATCTTCAACATTCACAATCGAGTACCTACCATCAAAGCAAGAGATTACATCTTGAGGGGGGCTTCATGGTCTCTCTTCTTGTCTCTCTATTTAGGGGGTTTCTCTCTTTTCTTGTGGGGGTGCTTCTTTCTAGGGGGACTTTTCCCTTGTATGAGGTTTTATCCTTCCTAGTTCCTTGAGAAACACATTTTGTACATGGCTACAGATTTGTTGGGACCCATCCATCTTTCTACCCACCTAAGCTATGCTTATTGGAGGGTGTTGGTGCATTATTTTGTTTTTACATTTAGTTAATTCCTTTATTGGATATTATGCATCTAGGATAGAATAAGTTTGCTTAGGTAGGCATCTACTTAGATAGGTTGTACTTGCATCATACGACTTGTACTTTCCTTGTTTGGTGGAGATGTTGTGCACACATGTGACTCCATCTCCTTTATACCACATTGGTTGTATATTCTCATCTCTTGGTAGTGTATCCTATATATACCCACATGTACCTCTCATATGAGCAATCCAATCTAGAATCCTTTTATATTTGCATCCTTTGATAAAATAGAATTATTCTCTCATTTTGGGTCTCTTTTGTGCTTTCATTGAAACTTCGTTATCATGGGTTTCTATCTCCATAGCCAAATTTTACAATGTGGATGTCTTCATTGGGCCACACAAATCAACATGAACCAAGTCCAAGACTCCTTTGGTCTTTCATCCTTAATTGGTGTTAGATGGGTGTTGACTGTGTTTTCCCATTTGGCATCACACACATCCTAACATTCTTGAATGGATGGAAGTCCATTCACCATATTAGGCTTGCTTAGTGACATGTACCTTTCATGCCAAAGTATACTATTATTTTCCACCAATGTCAATGCATGTGACTATTGTGTTTGTGTTGGGATCAAGTTTGTACAATTCTTTCTTACCAATACCAACTACAATCACTTCATCATTGTGGAGGGTTTTGACCATACAATTGGTGCCTTGAAAGTTGATAGAAATAGCAAGATTCTTAGTTATTTCACTAATCTCTTTACTCCCAACCCTCCCATTGGGCTCTTACAAAGACCATCAACAGATTATAATTTACTTTAATGACAATTATCATAATTTAGTATTTACTTTGTGACAATATATAATAATTTTTAATTTTTATTTATAATTATTACATATTAATTGATTTAGTAAATAAAGATATTAAATATTTATAAAATTATATACTAATTAATTTATTATATATTCATATAATATATTAATAATATTAAATAAATATTAACTATTTTTATATATTAATTAAATTATTTTATATGTATTTATTATTTATAGATTATTTATTTATTATTAATTTATTTAATATTTATATATTAAATTATTTTTAATATATTTATATTTTATATTTATTTATTTTTATATATTTATGTTGTTACTATGATTATTTATATATATTTTTACATTTTATATAAATATTATATAGCCAAACCCAATCATACTGAACCTGGGGAAAAAATTCAGTGAACCCCCAAACCCGAACCCTAACCATGAACTAACAACATAGTTCCTAAGTTTTAGAGATAGTCAACCATGACTAATACATCTATAATATATCTAACACCCATGGCAAGGCCATCATCAACTTGCACATAGAGAAGAAATGGCAAATGCTGTGGAAGTGTTTGAGAATCGTTGTGAAGTAAGAGTATGTGACTACTGGACCATAGTGTAGTGGGAGACACAACAAGAAGATGGAAGCAACTGCCTATTGCACCAATAGAAGAAGCTCAAAGGGCTACATCGAAGGAAGCACTTAATCAAAGAAGGGTACCAATAGATACAAGGCATGATGTCCTAATGCCTCATATGAATCGGATGCAAAGCTGGGAAAATAAAGTAAAGAATATGGTAGGTTCTTTAAAAACCTCATTCCAAAAGAAGATTCACCACATAAACCAATTTGGTCCAAGTATGGGCTTCCAAAAGCTTGTGCTTTTTGTGTCTAGCAGCACAAGGGAATATTATGACTCATGATAGAATTCAAGAATGGGATTAACAAAGCCTCTATTTGTGTCTTATGTAGTAGTGTGGAAGGTCTTAAACCATAGCAGCAAAAATCTTTTCGAGAAAAATCGACAAACCAAAAGATAAAGATTTTTTCCAAGAATCGAGATTTAATCCGGAAAAACCGAATTTTCAAAAAACATAGAAAAAAAGCAAAAAAAAAAAAAAAAAACTGCTATTTTTTAAAATTCAAAGGCATTTTAATAGCATAGATATATACAAAACAAAAAAAAAATGGGAGTTTAGTCCATAAATTGTGGAATATAGATTTCTTCATTTATGTTTATATTGTTGATTACATTGCATTGCATTGGAATACAGTTTACCAATATTTTTAACAAACAGCTAAGGCAAATGCAATAAGAATTTCAAGTTCATAAATGGGGATGCATAAGATGGCAACCATATAATATTATAAACCACACTTTGCCAATTGGTAAGATTAACAATGTCCCCTACAATTTATTAACTAGTAAGATTGTATTTTGACTGGTAAGGATGTGTGAAAAGAAAAACTGTTAGATTTGGCTATGGAAATAGCCATCCAAAATCTAGAGAGCTAAAAGCAAGTACAAAGCGAAGATCGAAATGAAAGAGTAATACTATTCTATTCAAGGATACAATATGCAAAAGAGATCAACTGAATTGAATTCATTACATGATAGAATGCATACAATATAGAACCTTAGACTTTCCAAATCCAAGAGGTTAAGGATAAGGCATAAAACCAAAAAACAAGGTATGGCTTATCCAAGATTCCAAATCCATGAGGATAAAGATAAAGCAAGATCCCATGAAAAAAGGAAATGACTTGTAAATATTCATTCTATCCTACCTAAGTAGTAAAAAGATAATTACCTAAGTAAACTTAATAAGGTGCAATTAAATAATTACACCAACACCCCCCCTTAAGTGCAACTTAGGAGAAATGTGAAATGGGTCTCCGCAACTAGGCCTGATCATGTACCCATGTACAATGATAATGCCTCTCGGAAGATGAGAAGGAGAAAACACATAGGACAAAACTCCCCCCCCAAGAGAGGATGAAGAGAGAAGGTCTAAGGGACCCCCCCTCAAAAAAGTGAGAAGGATAAAACCCCATGTGAGGAAAAACTCCCTCCCAGAATAGAGATAAGAAGAGAGACCGTGCAACCCCCCTCAAGTAGCTTCCAACGCCAATGGTAAATGCTTGACATTGGATGTAGAAGATAGTCCATGATCGTCGAACAACGCCCCTTGCAAAGAAACAAGGCCAAAGGTGCATGTAGGATGTCTTCCCATTCATGAAAGGAATTTGAGGGAAGAAAGCTCAAGGCGTATGGTGTCTCTGAAAGTTGCTCAAGTGTCGCCATGTTGGTGCTAAAGGTGCCACAACCAAATCAAGAGTCTCGAGCCTAACTAAAACAAGTGACCTTCTCCAGTTAGGTCTTTTTCACATTAGCTTAAGTTTACTTAGGGACTTTTTACACATTATCCCACCTTGGTTGTGTTTTTAGTTTTCTGGGTGATATATCTTATATATACTCACCTGTAGTCCATTTGTAAACATACATTCTTGATTGCTTTGCATTCTTGATTGAATAGAATACAGTTTATTCTTTCAATTATAGATTTTTGCTCTTACTTTCCTTCAGTCATTTGATTCTGGATGGCTTTATAGCCAAATCTTACATGGTATCAGAGCTGGTTGTGAGTTGTGGATTAGCATTTTAGGAAATCTAAGAGTGTAGAGTTGATTATTTCTTGAAGCATTGAGTATGCTCTTCTCTTGCATCCTCGGATGATTCGGACAATCAAAAAGGTGTGATAGAAATTTCAGTTTTTGGGGGGGCTTCTTTTCCTTTGTTTGCCAATTGCAGGTACATTTTGAAGTTTCATGGAGAAAATCCGAGCTCACCATTGAGTTCAAAGCAACCAAAAAAGTCACAAATTGACTGACAAGTGATTTTGGGAGCCATATTTGACAATTTGACACATAAGTCATCTCAAGAACCCTTTTTCACTTAAGTGTCGAAAAGTCATTTTTAATTCTAATTTGATGTTGACTTTGATTGCTTAAGTGAAAAAGTGCACTCTTGTTCTAACTCTTCATTGACATTTGCCACTTAAATGAAAAAGTGTTTTTTGAGTCACTTGAGTGATCTATTCTATGTTCCAAAGGGATGTGTCCCCAACTTTGAAACTGGCGTCCCCATCCCCAATGTCGTTTCCAAGACAACGAGATGACAGGAGACGTCTACTAGCCGTCCCCAATTTTTTTCAAAATGTTGAAACGTCCTCGGGATGTGTACTAAAAAGGAAAAATGCCAAGGGGATGTCTGAGACATCCCTTGAATGTCTTGGGGACATCCAGGCATCCTCAACACAAAAAATATGTCTATTTCTAAATAATACTTCCATTTATTAAAAACGTTGTTTTGTGTCATTTGGACTCAATGGAGTTCCACAACTATATGGGTAGGGGGTTGCAACCAGTTGTTCCAACCTATCGAAGGTACAAGTCTTCACTCTCAATCTCTCTGTAGCAGTGCTATGATAAAAGGTGTCATGTCCCCATTTCCGGAGTGATCACCTATGTAGGAGTTGATTAGCCTATTCACCATTCCCGTAGGCTAATGCTAGTGGTAAGGGAATGATTTTGGGTTGAGCTTGGTATTGAAGGATCGAAAACTATAATGTTGGCTCAATACTTGTTTTATTTGGATTTTGGCTAGTATTATTTTATGATATTTTTCATAAAGCCAAAATATTATCATTTTCAAGCCAAGGCAAAAAAGTGAAGGATGGGAAAAATAAACGTTGGACAACTTGAAGATTGAAAAAGGTGAAAAGGTGGAAAAAAGTAAAATAAAATGCAATCTTTAATTGCATTTCAGTATTTATTATTTTATTATTTTTCTCAACGCCAAAGGAGAAAAAGTAAAATAAAAATAATAAAATATTATATTTTATTATTTAAGCCAAAATTGCTGCCCAAGGGAAAAAGAAAAAAAATAATAAAAAATATTATTTTATTTGGAAAATCAGCACTTGGAGAAGGAGAAGAAAAAAATAAATAAAATAATATTATTTTTTTAATATGGGCGACTTGAGGAGAGAGGAAAAAATAATAAAATATTATTATTTTATTGTTTTTTAAATGAAGGTGGTTTTGAGGTGAAATTCATTTAAAATTGTCAAATTGAAAATTGCATTTCATTGGTGGACTTGAAAATTTTCATAATTTGGCAAATTGGGACGCCTATGGAGAGAGAAGAATAAATAGAGGGTTTTGGCTTCATTTTGCAACTATTGATCATTTGGTAAATTTTGTGTTTGAGAGTTTTTTCTTGGCTGAAAGTGAATTTCAGTTTGCTCAAGGTGGTGATCCCTTGGCTTTTGTGGTTTGGTGATGCTCCCATTCCACCATGTGTCATGTCCTCATTTCCGGAGTGATCACTAAATGGTATAAGTGTTTAGCCTATTCATCATTCCCATAGGCTAAAACACATGGTAAGGGAATGGAAGTGATTTTGGTTAAGCAATATTCATTGTATCTTTCATATAAGCCAAAGTCATAAGGGCTTCATCATGAGGAATTGCAATTCCTATTGTAATTTCTCATATTCAGGGGGTGGGACGTATAATTGAGGGGCCAAATTAATAAGTGTTTTCTAAGGCCAAATTGTAAAAGGGAAAATGAAATCTTTAATTACATTTTCTCTAATCTATTTTTAGATAGGACCTATTGACAATTGGTGTTGAGTGTGTTGAAGGAATAGGTCCAAGCTAAAAGGTGATCAAATGCAAATTCAAATGAGCCTTCAAAAGGGCAATCGGTCATCATAGAAGAGCCCAACGAATGCACAAGGAGGGAATCCAAATTCAAATTTAAATTCAAAGAAGAGCAACCAATTGTAATTGGATCATTCACCCATAATAAAAATAGGTCCAAGCTAAGCAAAGTACGATTCACGACTTCATGCACCTAAGAGGACTCTCCCAACAATTGAAAGCAAAATTCAAAAGAAGGGGTCATTGGCCTACATGTAAAAAAGGTCCAAGCTTTTGCATGAGATACTTAGAGGGAAGAAGAATTAAATTCAAATTATCATACACCAACGGTTGAGGGAAAAGAGGATACATTGGTTCATGTGAAGCATTCGCCCAAGGAATGAACAAAAGAGATTTCATAGAGGAGCGAATGACATTGAGAAATGCTCCAAGGGATCCACCAAGGCTAAGACACATTCATCGAGGCCAAGGGACATTCGCCTATGCTAAAGAGGATTCCAAATACATTCGTACAAGAAGAAGGACACATCAAACATCATTCACCAAGATGAGAATATTCGCCCAATGCTCGTTTGAAGTGCCTAGAGATATTCGGCCAAGCTTAAAGAGGCCAAGCTTAAAGAGATGTCATGAAGCATGCCATTCGCCAAGGAAGGATGCATTCGCCTATGTCAAATAAGACTCCAAACACATTTGCCAAGAAGGAGAATCACTTCTACCAATGCACAAGCCCAATCGGCCATGAAAGCTAAGAATAAATACAAGAGCTCATGACATTTGAGCATATGACTGATTTGGTATGTTTTTTCTATTCATTTCAAGCTTGAAGATTCTGATTTTCATGCTTTCTTGCAAGGAGATGTGCCCTTGCCAATAGGGAGATGACCCCCTATGAATTATAAGGTGATATTGCTTCTAATTTCACCATTGAATTCAAACTTGCAGGTATTAGGAGTTATTGCAGGCCTTGGAGAAACTTTACAATCATTGGATATCATTGAGGAGCTTGTTGGAGGGTTTGCACCAAAGATTTCATTATTTTCCAGCCACAAGGGTATTGCTACAGTCATTGCAGCCACTTATAAGATCACTACAGTCATAGAGAAGGAGTGGTAATCATTGTACAACACTTCCACACATCATTGACAACATCCAAGACCCATCGCCCAAGTTTAAGCTCCATCGTTGGGTGTTTGGAGAAGATTTGTCCCTCATTGGAAGGCATTCTTATTGGCTGTTTTACATCAGACTGTGCAACAGTCCTACAAACATATTACAATCACTTTTGGGGGTGTTGTAAGGGCTACTAAGAGCTGGGGTCAATTGGCAACAACTTGGCAATCATCCTTCATTATTGGGTTATCATTAGATCCTATATTTGAAGCCATTTGTAATAGGTTGAAAGTCTGATTTCATTTCAGTATATGACTGTCACAGTGGACAGCGAACTATTGTTTGTAATTGCATCATTTCTATTGAAGGAATAAAGCATTTGGAGTTGGGTTTCATTGAGTATTTGTGTACTTGTTCAATTTCATTTGAGTGGGCTAATTGGTTGCAAGTACTCTTAGCTAAGTTGCAATAAAATTTCAGTTATTACTACTAAGGAACATTACACCATGATAGGATGAAATCACATGGAGTTCATAATGGAGCTTGAATTGGGTATTTTCATGGAGTTTATTATGCAGATTTGGCTTGTATATAGAGCTATTTTCATCAACAATTGATATTAGAGGGTTTATAGTTGGATCGCTTGGCATATAGAGGGTTTTTTGATCATTTCTAGCCTTCATCTACATTCTGATTTTCTCGAACAGCAGCTACAGCAGGGTTTCATCTTCAGATATGAGTGTTGTTTGACATCTTTTGGAGGGTTTGAACATCATACAAGCTTCCAAACCCTAGTCACTTTCATCCTAGGCTTGGCCGCTTGCAATTGGAGCCTTATTTTAGCACATTTTGATGGTAATTGAAATCAGGTTTCATATCAGCAGGTTACAGGTTCATATCAGCACCTACAGTTCATAAAGCAGACTTCATTTGGCTTGGATAATCATTGGTATTCATCATCAACTAATTGGCATATTGTTGTGACTTCATTGGAGATCATTTGTACATGATTTGAGCCATCATTGGACTCTATTTTCAGTCATACACTTGTCTGATTTTTATATCAGACCTTCTGTTTTTGTAATCAGCCAACTACTATTGAATAACGAAGTCAAATTCTCCATCCAAATGTTCATTCATGTTTTGTGTTGATATTATGTTGTGTTAGTAAGCTGGTTATTGCATTTTCAATCATTTTTGGTGTTACTTTATTGTTATATTACAACCTTTTCATCTACACAACATTGCAAACATATTGGCAAAGACAAATTTTGAAAACCCTAAGGCATTTGGAAGGAAAACAAATCAGAAAATTTCAGACCAGCAAGTGAAAAAATTTTAGGTAAGACAGGGTACTTATAGTAGCAGCACTACGATCAAAGGTGCCACGTGATAAATGCCAACTCATGTCAGAATATGTTTGGTTAAGTATGGAATATCCTCTTTTGCCTTTATGTTTTATTATGGTATGTTTATCTAGTTGCACTTCTCCCTTCGAAATCCGATGGACACAATAATTTCATCCATTCCAATTAGCTCACATGGTTCGCTTCAATTGGGGACCTGAGTTACCAAAACTAAAGACTATTTTGAATTCGAGAATTAGAGCAGACCTAAGGAAACGATTCAATCTACTATGGAATTTGGTCCCAATAGCATTATTATTCCACTCTTATCATGAACCTTCAAATTAGTTTTAATCGAAACCCTAAGTTATGTTTAAATTTGATTGTCATTATTATTAAATTAAATATGATTAGTTTAATATCAAATTTGATATATTATTAAAAATTTAGTAAATACTATATTATAATGAGTGTTCAAACATATATTATTATATTATTATATTAATAATTATATATATACAATATTTATTAATTATTATATATATATATTGGACTGCCATTACCCCGTCATCCCCAAAACACGTTCCCTGCCATCCCACCGTCCCCATCCCCAAAACGTTGTGGAACATAAAATCTATTTCTTCATTGACATTGAAAAGTGCAAGCACTTTATGACTTAAGTGAATTTTGCCTTGCAACATGACACTGGACCTCCTAGGGGTGCACCGAAGATGTTTGGAGTCATTTTCATGTGATTTTGACCCTCCGACATGACTTTCTCTTCCTTTGGCATGTTTCAGACCCCCTACACATCTTTTTCCCAACTTGAAATTGCCTCTAAGTACCTTCCCTTTGTCATAGCATGCTCTAGAAGCTAAGTCATTCATTTGCCAACCTCTACATTTCATTCCTTTTCCTTATACCCTATTGACACATCCACATTGCTCAACATGCTTGAAAAACCCTTCATTCTTAAGCCCTGCCAAAGTGTTGCCTTGAATTGATGACAACAACATTGACAACTTCTAGCAAAGGCTCAAAAGTGGGTTGCAAGTGACAAACGACAAGTATTATACTTGAATTTTGACTTGGTACAAAAATTTTCATATAGGTACAACAAATTATTAGTTTGGGCATCTTGTCTAATACCATTCAACTGGCATCTGAATTGTTTTATAAATTGCCTCTTGGACTGCAATTTACAATAGATATGTACAAAATGGAGCTGCTGATTAAGCAATGAATATTTTCAAGCTAGTCCAAAGGCTTAGTGTTAAAATATAAAGAGGGTCATTTCCCTGCTCTCACTAGTGGTGTGCTGAACTGGGACCTCTAAAACATGACATCTCTCAACTTCGTAGAATGTCCTCAGAGCTTTGAAACAGTGTTAGGAGATACATCAAATTAATCAAAAGCAAGATTGTTGTTTGGAATGGTCAGTGTAGACGCCTAAAATTCACCACCACATCCTAACTGAATTCCTATCATTAATCCCCTATCGATTCCTACACTAATTAATTAAATAAATAAATTTAATTAGCTTATCCCTTACCCATTAGCTAATTAAATAATTTTTATTAATTAGTCTATTCTAATGTTAGTTAAATTTAACTAACTAAGCTAATGTCCTAACGTTAGTTAAATAAATCATTTTATTTAATTACCTAAGCTAAATCCACATCATCTATTTTCTCTAACTAAAAATTCTCGTTCCTAAAATCCACATCATCAATCCTAAGTCAAAACTAATCCTCAATCCTAGCCATTCACTTAACCAATGTAATCTCCACCCTCCATTTCACATGTGATTCTCACACGTGTGAGATCAATCACATGCCACAATCACACATCCCTAGGTTTCTCACACGTGTTAGAAGTCCTACTTGTTATAACACATCCCTATGTTTCTCACACATGTATGAGAAGTCCTTGTCATAATCACACATCCCCACGTTTCCTCTCACACGTGTGAGAGCTTACACAACGTTCCAAAAAGTACCTTTTAATCTTCACCATCCATCTTTTCCTAAACAATCCTATCTGTCCAAAAAATTTCAATCCAAACTCTCATCATGTGCATCAATCACCAAGTGCCACTTGGTGGCTTCTCATGCACCCTAATCTCTCAATCAACCTCATCTATTGATCTCTTAAATCAGTCTACACCCTTGATCCTCAATCCCCCAATCCTATAAATGGATCCTGCCATAAGCCATTTCAAGCAACCAAGTGGAAGCAAAGGCATGCTACAAGCATCTCGAGCAACCACATCCATCACAAATCCATCATCAACAAAATCCACTGGAGTACATCCACACATCAAGGAAGGTATAAAGCTTTGTTTTAGTGTTACATTGTTTTTGAATTTCTTTCCTTTTAGGCTCTAATCCGAGATAGAAGGTTAACATTAGTTTGCATTTTTCACTAGTAGTTAGATTTTACCTTCTTCATTTTGGCATGCCCGGCAAAATTAGTAAAAAGGGCAAATTTTTTTAAGAAAAATCCCCTCTTTTAGTTTCATTTTACTTATTTTATTGCAAAAAAAAATTATTTAGAAATTTTCATTTATTATTGTTTCTATTTTATTACAAAAATTTCCACTAAAAAAAAAACACTATGTATTTTTTCTATGTTATTAGGTTTTTTTAATTATATTATCACAAACAATTTTAAAAAATTCAAAACAAAAAACAAAAATATAGGGAGCAGCCTTTTCTTTTGTTTCAACAATTTAAAAAAAAATGGGCGCAGGCACCAAATCCCACAAAGCCTCCCATTTGCCCCACACACATTTCAAATACTTCAAATTTTAAATAAAATTTAAAACTAAATAAATCTAAACCTCACCTAGCCTACCCACCCCCTGAGCCTAGACCCTACCCCTATTCCCCGTCCCACGCAAACACCCCACCCTAGCTTAGACCAACTAACCCGAACAGCCTGCACCCCCCGTCTCCATTCCCTAACCTAAGACCTATCCCGGCCAATCTTGGCTGCCCCGCTCCCTACGCCGCTCTGCAACCCATTCCCTACACCCTCGACGCCACCCCTGCCAACCCTCTAGCTCTCCCACCATCGACGAACTCCACTCGGCGCCCCCGTCCCTGCTACTACGTCATCCCTGCCTCTGCCACGCTCGCACACCACCTCACTTCTCCCTCTACCCTGCATCCCTCCAATTTTGATCCCATAGCTCCACTCCTCCCATCCCTCTACTACACCCCTGCACCACATGTTGCTCAACCCTCTGCCCCCTCCCCATGTCGCTGCCCCCAAGCCCCCACCTGCACCCAGCCACTCTCCCTACCCAGATGCCCTTTTTGCCCCATCCGACCTCCCTGTCTGATTCCATGTCCACCTGGCCTGCCCAGTCCTTTGTTCGGTCCCCTGTCCTATCCACCTGGTGGACACCCTGTCTGCCTAGGGCCCTTGGGGCCCCTTTTTATATTTTTTTCAAAAACCCCTCTTTACTCAAACTGTCATAACTTTCATCCAGGAGGCGAAATTTCACGTTTTTATAGGCATTGGAGAATTGCTTCCACCCTCTTCATCGTGGGCTAGGCAACTTCTCCCCATATTATCATAAATGCTAGTGGCATCCATTTGAATCCCATGTTTGTATATTTTTCTTGTCATTCGTGCCACTACCAACTTGCCTACAACAATTACCGTGTGTCGAGAACTTTTATCCAAACTACTAATCTTTTGTGGGTGAGATCGCTTGCTAAAGTTTTATCTTCCCACTAATCTTATTGCATATTTTGCATGCTTAATGGTATATGAACATTTGTGTGCTTTGCTTGTGTGAGCATTGAGGTGTGTATGCTCTCCCCTCACACCAAAAGGTGATCTTGGGAATCAAAAACACCTCCTTGTTCACATTTTTTTTTCTTTTAATCCCAAGAACCCAAGTTATGTATGCTCTTCCCTCGCACCACAAGGCGATCTTGGGAATCAAAAGCACATGGTCTTCTTTCCCTTTTAGTGAGCCTACCTAAGGATTTCATCATCTTAAGGACGACCCAAACCACATGTTCCAACAAGGTATACAAAGGGGGAAGAGCGAAAGCTATACCACAAAGGAGGACCATCGTATCTAACTCAGCCTTGTCGCCCCTTTTCATAAGGAGGCAAGGTGAAGTGGAATTGGACTTGTTCATGAACACATGTTTGTAGATGGACTTCAGTTCACGGACTTAGGCCTCATGTACTTTTGGATATTTGGAGGATATCCCTAGCAATTTCGTACAGCCTAATTTAAGAACATTAGCCGTATGTGTATGTGGTGCATTGGTTAGCGGTTAGCGCCAAAAAGTCATTCACCCCATGCCCCTAGAACCGGATGTGTATGTCGTGTATGCTCTCCCCTCACGCCTTGTGAGTGATCTTGGGTGATCAAAACTAGTTAGCTCTTCATCATAGGACTTACACATTATGACTAGACAAGGTATTAATGGTGGGCCTACATGCATAATCTAGGATGTTCATGTGCTTGGTGTGTCTTTATTTGTGTGAAACCTATGCATTATCCCTTAAAATCCAAAATCAAAATCATGAAAAATCCAAAAGGTCCCCACAAGTCAAAGATTGAAAATCCCTCAAAATCCACATCTTGAGTCCAATCCCAACACCCTCACTTCATGTGATATCCATCCATCCAAAATCCTCACCACATTAAATTATAATCTCCCAAATCAAACCATTATCCCATACCAATCCCCATCAAATCATTCACTTAATCATCCTCCAACCTAAATCCATCCAATCAAATCCTTAACACCACTCAATCCAAATCAAAACCCCAACCAAATTCAATCCAATCCAAATCCAATCAAGTTCAATCCAATCTATCATCCAATCCAAAATCAACTCAATTCCCATCTACTCCAAACCTAATCAATCCTAATCCCAATCACCCTTCATCCAATCAACTAATGTCAAATCCCATCCAATCCTTAATCCAAACCAACACCACTTAATCAAAATCCAAAACCACATCTAATCTACCATCCAAATTGAATCAACTCCATTCCAATCCAAATCCTTGCTCCCATCTCAATACATTTTCATCCAACCAATCCTAAATCAAATCATCTCGCATCCTAATCTCATCCCAATAAATCCCACCAAACCTTAATCAATCCTTTAAATCCACAGTCCATCACCCATCTATAAAATCAAAATCAAAATCCTAAATCCAAATCACATAATCATCCAATCAATCACCTAATCCAAGGCCTTCCACCCTCATCCCACTTCCAAATCAAAATCAAATAAGGTTTTGCCCCTTCATCCCAATCAGAGTCAATCTTCATCCAATTAACCCAAGTCCATCCAATCAAATCATCACCTTAATCAAATCTTTCAAACCCATCCAACATCAAATCAACCATCATCAAGGGTCCTTTCCCTAATCCCTCAAATCGTCCAAAATCCCCATCAAATCCAATTTCCATCACACTCAAATCTTAATCAAAACTTCAATCCACCTCCGATCAATCATCAAGTGTCATGCATCCTTGACCTTGAATAAATCCATCATCAACATCAAAACCAAATCAATGCTAATTCTATCCAATCCCAATCAAATCATCCAAATCCAAACAAGGTCCAACCAATCCCTCATTCAGAAGTCATCATCCCAATCAAACAAGGCCTTGCACCTCAATCCCAAATCAAATCAATCCTCATCCAAGGGCATTTGTGCCTAATCCAACCAACCCAATCCAATCCAACATCAATTAACACCCAAATCACAAATCAATCAATCACACCCCAAATCAAATCAAACCCAATGCCAAAGATCTTTAATCCCTAATCCACCTACTATCAAGCTCCTCATGTCTTAGACATTCCAAATCAAACCACAATCATCAAAATTTCCAAAATCAAACCAAGACACATTCATTCGTCCAATTTTCGAAACATTACCCCCAATCCATCTTCCAACATCGTCTAATCACATCATCCCAAACTACATCCTACTCAAATCAAATCAACTCCCAATCCAATTCCCATCAATAACCATCCTAATCGGCCATCCCAAATCTTGAATCCAAGCTCATCCACCATCAAACCATTTGAGTCTTAGACCTCATCTAAATCCACCCATCCAAATTCAACTTAAACAAATCCAATCCACAATCCAAAATCATCTGATATCAAAGCAAATCTTAAAGTCCAAGCCTTCAAAATCTAACATCCTCTATGATCATCCAAAATCCAACTCATATCATCTCACAATTAAATCATCCAAAATCCCAATCAATGCACCTTAAATTGGAAATCATCTCACAATCATATCCCCCAAATCATCCCAAAAGCAATCAAATCACAATCCAATCCATTAGCCAACATCCTCAAATCATCCAAATCAAAACCCAATCACTCCTAATCCAACCCAAAACCCAAAATCCTAACCCAAAAATAAGCATCATGGACTCGTTTGATAAATTATTTATGCAAGCTCAAACTCCAATGTCTTCCCCCTTGTGTGAAGCCCATGCAAAACCCAAAATCACAATCAAGCAAAAGTCATGCGTCCATCAAATGAGCTCCCTTATCCAAACCAAGTTAAAAACCCCTTTGAAACTAATGCCCATGTAAGACCTAAAATCACAGTCAAAGCAAAATTCATGCATCCATTAGATGAGCTCCTTTATCCAAATGACGATGACGAGAGCCTTGCAGATTGCGATGAATATTTTGAATGCAACCAATCCAAAAACTCCTTTGGCAATGATGATGATGATAGCCTCGTGGATCAAGGCGTATATCACGATGACAATAGTCTTGATGATAAAACCCTTGATGACATTACTACGAGCAAGCTCACCATAGACTTTAAGTGCCCAACCATGAACAATCGAGAATATGCTAGTGCTAGCTACCCCATGACCCAAAATCAAAGGTCCATAAGTCATCCTCATACCAAACTTGGCAAGGGAAACACCATTCTAGGACAAGACCCTATTGAAAAATTTATGTCTGAATTCGGAGCCCTGGACAAACAAGTCAAAGCCTCATCCTCCTATGTAAGTCCCTCGTCACCCAAACCTTCACAATCCTATTAATCCAATCAACAACCTAATCCTATCCTACCTAAGTTACCCATGAAGTTGTCCAAGGACTATACATGAGGAACCTTAATCAAAAGCATGAATTTGAGGAACTATGTGATACCCCCAAATCAATATCCTCATCCTTTGGTAAGTACAACCATGTTGTTGACAATGGGGTTATCAGTTAAAGCCATCGTCAAGTTGTCCAAGAGCCTCCTCGTACCCCACCCATCCAAAGTCAAATACCCTCATGTCAACATCTTGTTGTCAATCATTCACAGCGTATCAAGCCCATCTAAGAAACCTCTATCCTCATCCAAACTCAAGAGCTATGTCAAGAACCAAGTCCAAAGCACAATCAAATGTGCAACCCACCAAATCAAGATCAAACTATCCAAGCCACTCCCATCTATGATCACAATCCTATCTATGATCCAGAGAACCAAGTCGATCCCCTCACCCAACCTTACACCATCCATGATTGAGAGATTGAAACCCATCCCAACCATAATCCCGCAACCATCCATGATCAAGAAATCCACATTAATCCTATCCATCATCCACTCAATCCTATCCAATATGAAACTAGTCCTATCCCTCATCCAACAACATCCACTTCCCATGATGAGACACTTGGTCCCTACGAACACATAAACAATGAAGTAAATGACATTGATCATATCAAACATATCAATGAGCAAGCTACCATTGAGCATTCAAATGATCAAGGCACGACAAGCACAAATAATGATCAATACACGACAAGTGTACACAATGAGAAAGCACAAATATCCTATCAACTAGGATCTACCACCTTCATCAAGTCAGGTTTTCTTATAGATGGGACAATAGCAAATTCTAATAGTTCTTGGCAACACACCAATAGGCTAGCATCATGCTTCAAAAACAATAAGTATCTTATTGCAAACAAGATATTTAAAAGCATGAACTATCAAGGAAAAGGATTCGGCCCTCATGAGCAAGGCATCCTAGAACCTTTCCCAATCTACATCAGTCATCGTCAAGGCATCGGATATCAATCATTTAAACAATCTAATGGTGCTAATGATACTTTAGCACTCACTAAGACAACTTCATCCAATGAAAGCATCGAGATAGGGACCATGCATAGCCCCTACAACAAGCTTGCTACCAGCAATCATTCCACCTCCACTATCCATACCATCAAACTTTATCCTCAACATCCTCAACCCATCGATTGGGACCAACAAAATTGTAAAGCATACAAAGAAAAAGATCCAAATCAAACATCAAAGGTGAATGAATCCAAAGATCAAGGAAAATACATAAAAGCAATATGGGTCCCAAAGCAAAGTGGACCAATCAAATCAAGAAGCTAAATATCCAAATCAAGCAATCACTCAAAACGTGGAGCCACATCAAAAGATGCACCTTACATATAATAAGTGTCCACTGCCTTCAATCTTATCATTGCTCCCAATACATAAGGTGTACAAGAATGTTGCATCTAATAGGTGTTGACCACCTTCAAGCTTATCATTGCTCCCAATACATAAGGTGTATAAGAATGTTGCATCTAATAGGTGTCCACCGCCTTCAAGCTTATCATCGCTCCCAACACATAAAGTGTATAAGAATGTTGTATATAATAGGTGTCCACCGCCTTTAAGATTATCATTGCTCCCAACACATAAGGTGTATAAGAATGTTGTACATAATAGGTGTCCACCACCTTTAAGATTATCATCGCTCTGAACACATAAGGTGTATAAGAATGTTGGCCATAGTCGCCATCCTAATCCAAAACCCAAACTCCATAATCCACCATCCCATGTATGGTGAGTCAAAGATCCTCCAACCCAATCCAAATCACCAATCTCTCCACCCAAATCCTACAAACCTCAATCACCTAATTCCACATCCAACACCCCCCATCCAAATCCAAAATCATGCCTCAAATTTAAAAACCCCAAATCCCAAATCCACCACATTGTGATAGCAATGCTTTATCATAAGGGCTATGATGGTACCCTATCAAGATGTAAACATTCGAATAAGGCCAACTCTGTTATCGATGAGGACCAACAACATCAATGGATTGTACATAAGTGCTATGATCCCAACGAAGCAATTACTCCAGGCAAGTCACTACTTGCATGTTATGACAAGAGCATCTACATCAACTATATCAAAGTCTCGGACAAACATGGATATGCAAAGACCCTCTAAATATCAAGCTATCAATGCCATCCAATTAGCGAAGCAGAAAATCAAAATAATCAAAGCAAAAAAATCAAAAAAGTAAAAAAATAAAGAGAAAAAATTTGTCCAGTAGTGAAAACCACTCTCATGGCGCCTTGGGCAAGTACCATGATGAAAACCAATATATGGGCGTCATGTGTAAACCAGTTGTCTATGTGAACCCTACACTTGGGGGCAAGCCTCTCCTAAAATTTAGACACCTAAAATTTACCACCACATCGTAATTGAATTCCTATCATTAATCCCCTGTCCTTTCTTACACTAATTAATCAAATAAATTATTTAATTAATTAGGTTATCCCTTACCCATAAGTTAAAATTTTATCTAATTAGTCTATCCTAACATTAGTTAGCTAAATTTAACTAAGTTAATGTCCTAACATTAGTTAATTTAATAAATTGTTTTATTTAATTAACCAAGCTAAATCCACATCATCTATTTTCTCTAATTAAAAATTCACATTCTTAAAATCCACATCATCAATCCCAAGTCAAAACTAATCCTCAATCCTAGCCATTCACTTAACCAATGTAATCTCCAGCCTCCATTTCACACATGTGACTCTCACATGAGTGAAATCAATCACGTGTCACAATCACACATCCCTAGATTTCTCACAGGTGTGAGAAGTCCTACTTGTCACAATCACACATCCCTATGTTTCTCACACATGTGTGAGAAGTCCTACTTGTCATAATCACACATCCCCATGTTTTTTCTCACGTGTGAGAGCTTGCACAAGGTTCCAAAAAGTACCTTTTAATCCTCACCCTCCATCTTTTCTTAGAAAATCCTATCCGCACAAATCTTCTCAATCCAAACCCTCATCATGTGCATCAATCACCAAGTGTCACTTGGTGGCTTCTCATGCACCCTAATCTCTCAATCAACCTCATCCATTGATCTCTTAAATCGATCTCGACCCTTGATCCTCAATCCCCCAATCCTATAAATGGAGCCTGCCATAAGCTATTTTCAAGAAACCAAGTGGAAGCAAAGGCATGCTGCAGGGATCTCAAGCAACCACATCCATCACAAGTCCATCATCAACAAAATCCATTGGAACACATCCACACATCAAGGAAGGTATAAAGCTTTGTTTTGATGTTACATTGCTTTTGATTTTCTTTCCTTTTAGGCTCTAATCCAAGTTAGAAGGTTAAGATTAGTTTGCATTTGCACAAGTAGTTAGATTTTACCCTCTTCAATGAGAATTGGCTGTTGCAAAATACAGATTAAAAGAGAAGGCATGTACTGTTTGGCAAATGCCTCAGCAAGTTGCAGTTTAATGAACTGCAATCATTGTTGAATTTGAACTAACCGGACATATTGATCAAGTGTTAGAGACCTTATGCAATGCAATTTGCAGATGTATTTTGCCAACATCCTTCCAACTTGTGCCAAGCTTGGAGTGTGAGGATAGGGAAACAAAGATTCTTTGCAAGCAGCCACTATGCTTAATGAGTTGGGATTGCCCTGATAGACATGGAATGCAATAATTGCTGCACTTACACATATGCATTTGGCTGATGTTAATTTTCAGGCATTGTCCTAGTGCCAAAAGCTTTGAAACAAAGTATAGTCATCCTTCCAATAATTTGTGATGGCAGCTGATTTCAAAACTCTTAGAACTATCTTCTAATTCCCTTGCTCTTTTCTGAATGGACAGACAGGAGACTGTATCGAATGATCTCACACAATTCAATACAAAGAACCTAAATGTGATACAAGAAAAGTATGTATCTTGGAGTATGATAGGAACCGGCCAGTCATACCAATCAGAGAAAGACTTCAATTTTCAATCCTGAATTAGTTAGATGAGGAAATCGAATGAAGAGTTTTCTTCTTAATACAGAATAAAACAAGCCTCAATATTGAATTCCAATACACAACACACATGCCGAAATATAAATAGCTGTCATACATTTGATAAAACCAAACAGGAATAGTCTAAACCACACTTTATTCATGGTCTTCAACTTAAAACATTGAAATAAGACGCCACATGCGTGGCAGTCATCGCTGCTTTTGTTCCCCATTTGGATTTGTTCCCCAATTGAGCAATCTATATAATTCCTCCATGAAACGCTTAAACAGGTACATCACCAACTTAGCAATCTATATAAATCCTTGATGAAATGCTGAATTACAAGTCTGTATAAATCCTTAAGGAAAATCACACACCACAATCCATATTAAATCCTCCCTCAAATGCTTACACCAACCATCATTGGGATCCAAACAGCAACCTACAGCGGCTTGACACTACACAGTTTACTATCTAAAAAGAACACCAAAACACAGAGATAGAAACTATTTTATCCTGTCTACCCTCGGGGAGGGTCTTTCAACACTCAGAACAAAGAAAGTGTTCACTGTTTTTCTGCCAACTGCTCCATGACATGCCTGTAGAGGGCGAACAGCAACGTTGAGGGACTGACTCTTTTTTTTGTCCAGACACAAGCCTTCACTAAGTATTCACTCTGTCCATTCACTGCAATAATACCGTTTTCCTCTGCAACTGAGGTTTATATCTGTTCTTTACTTTATATTTGTGAGGTTTCCTGATGGATTCTCTTTAGGCTGGCTGTTCCACGTCTGCCAACACCGTGGAGTTGGACTGTGTTCATGCGCTCTCTTCTTTTCAAGAAAACCTTTCTGCAGGAGAAAACCCGATCCCTCCAACAACACAAAACGTAACTGTTATTCCTCTTTTCGGTCTTCTCCCCAAAACTGTCCTCTCATGGCCAAAAAACTGAAACCACTAACTCAAGGTAGCTGATTCTTGAGGTAGAGTTCGGTGGTGGTGTAGTCTTTAGTTTGGTTGCCTAAAGACTTCAACGTATGCATTCTAACCTCATGACTTGGTGAACACCTTTCACCTTTGCATGAAATGTCTTCAAAATGAAAGTTTAATTCTGTGTATCACAAACATCAAACTGCAACAAGGCAAACCAAATGATCTCCAAAACACCCATATCACACCAAAATTAGTCCAAAGACCCAGCAAACATAGCAAAACAAAACATGAAAAACTCAAAATTGCGAGGAAGAGCGATGCTCCTGCATCAATTTGCCAAAGCCAACCCTGTCGGGATGGGCAAAAATGATCATCTGCAAATATTAGTGGCATAAATAAGGAACACAATATGGTGGTCAACTGCCCGAGTATAGTGTTACTTGTGGACTGCTAACATTGCTTAGTTTTGTATAATACAGATTGTTGATAAAGCCCTGGAATTTTTTAAACAAAATCCAACTAACAGGCAGAAAGTAGAATCATCATTTTCAGCTGGCTTATTCTCAGTTTGTGGTTCACATGGAGGTTTAGTACAGACCAAGGTGATCTGTAAAAATAACAAAGCATGGAGATCCATCAAAATAACAGAGCATGGACACAAACCAAAATAATAAAAGTAAGATTTTAATCTGATGACCTAACCTATACTGTAAATTATAAAGGAAATTAATTCTTTTGCTCTAGCTTTACTAGCCTTGACTACTTGAAACTATACTCTTGGACTGTTCATTTTGAGTTTTTTTATATTGTATGGGCGAGGGACCCACTGCACCCCTTATTTATGAATCGAAAAAAAAAAAGATTTAATGGTCATGCAAAATAGATTGAAACTGCCATTGGCATTCTGGAATGTAGGTAAAATACTAAATTATTTTTGAAAAAGAGGATCAATATTGAATTGATTTTGAAATAGAAAAAGTGCTCTGAGCTTTGCCATATGAAACACTAAGATTTTCCTCTTATATTTTGTCCAGAATAGGGCCTGTAGATGCATTCGAATTATTCGGCATTTGAAACTAGTACTTCATTATCCACATAACTGCAATCATTCATTATGGATAAACTCTATAAGCATCCAAAATCTATCATGAAAATAAAGGGTAGATCTAATTATAGACAGGTTATATATTTCCAATATGTTTATGCCATTTATTATCAAAGTATTTTGTGGGTAAGCCCCTTCCAAGTCTCAGCAACACAGAGCATCAACTTCGAACACACCAAGAAGACTCTAGACACAAAATCAACAAAATGTGAAAAGGTCGCTCAGAAAATTCCAATAGTGACGAACGCAGAGATGCATACTTGTTAAATTCAAACACTTTTCAACAACACAGTATCTACTTTGAATAGACTGAGCAGAATCTAGAGATGAAGTCAACAAACTGTAAAATGGCTGCTTAGGAGATTACTATTAGTTAGTAAAGTATAACGTTCATACTTATTACTTTCAGATATCGTATAAAGAGAGAGAAAGAGAGACTCTAAGAAGCTTGGAAATGTCAAGCAAATTTAAGTGAATGGAATAAGCAAGAAAAGAAAGGGTAAAACAAAGATTTGAAGCCTACCAAAGATTCTCCAACTTACTGCATTCTGATAATTTCGATATACATCCTCCATTGCAGCTGCAGCACTAGCAGGTAATCGTTTGGCTTCAATTTTCTTCTGAATGCCTAAGAATAGCTCTGCAACAATCTTCCGATCACTACTGAAACCATTGGTGACGAAAATACTAATACATATGAATGATCCTAACACAATTCTTGTAATTACATACAAAAGATATTACTAGTTTGTAGTTATTACAAGGACAAAAACATGCCAGGAGTCGAATGAAAATAAGAAAATGCATGACGCAAACAGCTATAGAAAAGATATCAATACAAATATACACTAAGCAAATGTCACTGTGTGATATGACATCTTGCGACTCTTAGTTTTGCAGTCCCAGGCATAACATATCCACAGCAAACTTTGTCAATTTTTTAATGCAAATACTAATAGTATGCACAAGGTCCTTTCCCTTTTGCCTTGCAAAGATAACTTGTTTTCTAGTATTATCTCTCTTAATTAATGATTATTATCCTTTTATGAAGCCATTAGAATACATAAAATGCTTTGATGTTACAATGTATCATTAGATAATCCAGGATACCTTCAACAAAAGTATCACATCCCAAGGAATGAAATGCTTGAGAAAGTGTTGGACAATGTTTGGAAACAGCCTAAAGGACCTCCCCCTCACTCTCCTCCATCGTGAAAGGGAAACTCTTCCCACATTCTTAAGGTCAAAAACATAAATGACTCTCTCCTAACAAAGGAGGACAAGGGCCTTCGGATTAGGCTCTTGACCAACAGGAGAATTGTTTGCTACACTCTATTCCAACCATCTCCTCCATGAGTCTATTCTGTTCAGGTCTACACAAGATATTCGTCAACCTGGTATTGATCCTTTCTTATTTTGCTGCCATGTTTTGGTTTGGATTTGATACATTTGATTTACATATTGAGATATACAAGCAAGGATTAATTGATGGAAGATGTATGTGTGTGATAATATTTATAGCAACATTGACATAATATCTCTATTAAGTTTATGACTTAAGAAATAATGTTTGTGCATGGTTATTGAGTTCTGACTATGGCATGTGGCACTGATGATTAACGAATGGACATAAAGTTGACATCATAAACCATAAAAGAATACCTACAATGAAGTATGCCGGATTAGATGGTGTCATGAGACATTAAGGATTAGTTAGTGGGACCTAGCTGGTCCATTGGACAATGTTATTGTATAATTATGAATCCCACTACAGATCTATCTAGATTATTTTTAATGAATAGTTACAACTGTTATACCCCATTCACAGTAAGAAAATCAAACTAGAAAATAAGATGAGTCTCTGTCATGTCACAGCATGAAATACATCCAAATTCCAGACAATATTTTAATTGCCTAACAAGTCAACTCAAATCTTATAGATGTGAGTCCAATAATTTCAAGGGGCCCAATGATTGTCTGCCTAGTAATGGAACTAGGCTTTGGAGTACTAATCGAACTTTTACCTAGCAACGTGTAGTTAAGGAGTGAATTCAGGTGAGAGCATCACTGCCTGCTTGGCCAAACATGATTCCACTTCAACCACTTGAATTCAACTGTTGGAAAAGGGATTATAAGGGAAGTTTCATTAGCCACATTGTGTCTCTCCTATAATGTCAAATTTTAAAATGCTCTAATTTCAACCTGTTATCACTTCTTTTCAAAAATGCCTACCTACATTGTGGTCCTCAAAGTTAATTTGTCTTTTCCCGAGCCTTGTTCCCTTAATAATATACAAATGTCATCAAACATATGTCTCTTAATCAGTCAAGGTCATGAGTCACTCTAGCAAACCTTAAGTTTCAAGTTTGGAAAGAAACCTGGAGTGTTGTGAGTTTCTAAAATATATTTTGCGGAGATGCGAAGTTCCCATGCATCCTTACAAGTATATGCAGATTTGCTCACCATCCCCACAAGTCTGCAAAAACTTTGAAACATGATGTGTCATGGAATTTGAAACCACGCACGCATCTGATGCTAGTCCAGCTTCCTTCCGCACCTCAAATGTCCGCACATTTGGATGTTAAGTCTAGGCTTTGCATAGACTTTTCCCTTGCATGCATATATTTCCAACACTTGCAAATTGCATGGTTGTTTCCGCATCTCATGATCCCACCACTCTATGTGATAACCTAAGTCATAGAACTATCCAACGGTCACACATATCTTGCAAACTTATGTTTCTGCCCATCTTTTCCCCCGCCACCACTTCGAGAATAGTAAACCCAATTAGTCACGTGCAAAATCATGGTGACCATGCACATGCCTTTTCAAACTTGCAATCCATTCTCTTGCTTCCATGATTCTCTTCCCCACCTCTTCACCTGCCCACAAAATTGGACTTTTGTCTTGCAAAGATATGCTCGCATGACACCCAATCCCGCAATGGTAACAAAAGACGAAAATCAAAAAATGGAAATGCATTAATGGTGGATGCATGTGAACCAAAGTTTTATCAAGGGGCTTTCGCAATTTCATTTACACATTCAATCACTCCTCTTCGAGTTCTCTAAGCATTTCCTCATCCTCGCAAAGCATCCCAGTGCAGATTCACACTCAAATATATCTAAGAGTTGTTTGACCAAGTGACATCCTCGCACTTGCATCACCTCAACCAGACAACTCCACTCACTAGTTCACATTTACAAGTATTCCTCCAAATTCTGGGGTTTTCTCAAATTGTTGTTTCCTTTGCTCGAAAACATAGAGAAATCCGTTTATGATTTGGTGGGGAGGCTTTGATTTAGGGCAAAATTGTGAATTCTTCCCATGCGACACATAACTTTGTTTTATTTGCCAAACCCTAGGATTGACTCTTGTTGGTCATAGATACCTACTTTTTATACCATTATCCTTGTGTTGCCCTTTCCCTTTCTACGGATTTCCTATCTATAAATGCAAACCATTAGTCATGCATCACAAATTGTTGCTTTCTCTATTTCCACCTCAAAATCGATCGCGGATTTCTCACTCTTACACGCATATAAGTAAAATTTGCATTTTAATAAGTTGCTCCCACTCGTTGTAATCCCACAACATCTACCCCACGGACTTACGAACCCCACTTGCAAAAGGCTACCTTGCTCCGGCACTCCCCATTTCTATGAAGCCTATATGTTTGCAAATTGGCAGACCTCCCGTGCATCTTTGCAAAACTTGCAAACCATCAACCTACTTAAAGCACTTTGCACTTCCACCAAGGTTGACTTGCTAATTCGTTCCCTTGCAACGCCCATTTCAAGCCTACTACCTACTCACCCATTGCATATGACTTCTCCCAAGTCTAAAGACATGAAGTACAAGTTCAAAGGGGTGAGTTCCCCATCAAAGATCACATCTCTATTGAATCAAATATCAAGCACACACTTGGGGCATGTGGATATGCAGACTTCTTAAAAAGAGTATATGCAGATGACAAGACAGCTCATGCTAGGTGCATAGCTAACAGTGGCATAGTCCAAGCCGTTGCATTTCCAACATCTGCCCAATCTCCAGAGTTGGTGATGACATGTGGCAAATACTATGACTCCCAAACAAGGAAAATAATTGGTCTTGCACATAAGGTGTTTTTGGATATCACTCCAGAGAGCATTGAGGAGACTTTTCAAATCCCTCATCATATGTGGTGGCTGGAAGATTGCTTCAAGAGAGGCATCCAACACTATTTTGGACCCCTTGTGCAGCTCATTGCGTTGACCTTCTTTTGGAGGAGATAGGCAAAATTGATTGGATGAGACTGATTGTAGAAGATGCTAGAAATATAACAAAATATATTTATAATCACCCATGGGTTCTTAGCTTGATAAGAGATCACACCAAGGGGAAAGAGCTTGTGCAATCAAGTGCTACAAGGTTTGTAACTAATTTTCTAACATTGCAAAGTATGTCTAGTTTATTGACTGCCTTGAAGCAGATGTTTGTGAGTCAAACATGGCTAGACTCAACTTATTCAAAGAAGGTTGATGGAGACAGGATCGCAAAAATAGTTTTTGATGATGTTTTTGAGAAGAGAGCTTTAGAGATTGTCAAGGTAACTTCAAACTTTCAATTGAATCCTTTATTTTTAAACTTTAAAAATATTTAGTTCCATTGAAAGTACTAAGTTGTAACTTAAATTTGTTTGTACTTTGTACTTTGTAGGTATCAGAACCACTAGTGAGGGTTTTGCGCTTGGTGGATGGGGAGCAAAACCAAATGGGATATATTTATGAGGCCATGGATAGGGCCAAAGAGGCCATTCAAAACTACTACAACGGGGATGCAAGTAGATTTGCCCCTATTTGGGAGATCATTGATCAGAGGTGAAACAATCAACTCCACCAACCCATTCACGCAGCGGAGTACTATCTCAACTCCAAATTTGTCTTCTCTGATAGCTTCACAAATGCTAATGGGGAGGTTATGGAGGGCCTATCCACGTGCATTGAGAGGATGGCACTTGAGGTTGAGAAGAGAAACCTCATCATTTCTGAGTTGCAGAATTATAAGCAAACTAGGGGGAGGCTCCTTTCTTCACCATTAGCTATACGAGGAAGATCCACTCAAACACCAGGTAAGAAAAAGTGAAGTCTTATATCTTGCAATTTACAATATACAATTATTAATAGAATATTGTTTAATTACAAACTCTTGAATATCTTATTTGCATGTTCTTGGTGGGAAGATTGGGGTGGAAATACCCCAAATCTGCAAAGGTTAGCCCTCTGAATTTTGTCTCAACCTTGTCGTGCATCTAGCTAAGAGCGCAACTAGAGTTTGTTTGACACGATTCACATGAAGAAGCGTAATAAATTGCCTCAACAACGCCTCAATGATCTAGTCTTTGTGCAATACAACCTTTGCCTTCACACAAGAAAGGTGGAAAACAAATCAAAGCCGCCTATTGATTTGGATGAGATTGATCTCTACAGTGACTGGATCGTGTAGTATGATGAGCCCTCCTTGTTTACAGAGGATGAGATTGCTGATTTCGAGACGCAATCTATGGAGGATGTTGCTACAACAGAAGGAGAGATTGAATAGGGCAGAGGAGCATTGCCTTCTAGCAGCAGGCTTGAGCCATAGGCACAATCTTCTAGGCCAAGCTGGGAGCCACAACCAAGTGTGAGGACCATACCCTCTACCGCCCAATTTTTCACTTGAATGGGGAAGAGAAAATTGTAAAAACTTGTAATTTTTACTTGCCTAGATATAAAAAATTTATGATGAAGATTTCCAAAGACAATGATCATAAATTCATAATAGTTATCAGTTACTAGTTAGCTATTGTATCCAGCTTTGCATGACAATACAATTTTGTAATCCATATGTATTCATGAATCAAATCTAATAGAAAACAATTCCTCGTGTTTTTTTATACTCATTTGATACATTTTGTAATTGAATTTTGCAAAAAAATTGTGTTTTTTAAGAAATTTAAGTATTTTTTTAAGTTGTCGAGTTTTTGCCGAGTTGGAAATTTTCAGCTTGCTAAGTACTCTCCGAGTCTGAGTCTGCGAACTATGTGCCCAAGAATACTATTATGAGATGGACAAGAAGAAGCATGTGTCATCCTTTTCATATTCCACAAATCAGCAAGGTGTTCCAAATCTAAAGGGTAAAGGTAAGTGGAATTCTACTAATCTTGCAAATAATAAAGATAAGAAAATCGTTATGGGCTTTTTGATGTATCCGTTCATACTAATAAATAATGTTGGAAGCTTCATCTGGAGTTGCATACAAAGAACTGCATCAAGGAAGGGCCGTGACTTCCTTGGTGGAGGGGAAAGAAATAAGGAGTAGATCCAATGTGGGTGAGAAGATGTAACATACACCCTCAGATATATGTTTGTTCTGTGCCAAATTTTTTGCTTTTCTGACTGTTTGATGTTTAGGGTTTTATAGCATGTCTTTGCATATGTGTTTTTGCATGAAATACATAGGAAATGAAGCATACAACAAAAACCCAGAAAATATAAAATGATTTTACATAAACAAAAGATGACCCAGATAGGAGAATGCCAAAATACGAGGATCTATTACATACCCATTTCAAGATTTACAACTTCATGTCGGGGTCATTGCCGGACCAGCCACAAGGCCATAGAAAAATGCTCACAACTCAAAGGAATGAAGAGAAAATGTATTACAATCAGTAGCAGCAACAAAAATAGCTCCAAACGCCAAGATTTGGGAAGATAGATGCCACGAATCAATGAAAGATTGCAAACACCAAATACCCACGTCCTCCCTTGGATAGTACAGCCAGCTTGGAGTATGTATCAGCAGCTGCAAATGTTTAAACCCTCTGAAATCTGTCACAATCTATCTGCAGACTAATATCAGCTCTCAACACCAAGGATAATCAACATTAATCAGCCCCAAGCTTCATAAAATCATACTTATGAATGGCACTGCCCTTCTTGAGGAGTACGGCCTGCTAAAAATAAACTACAGCAGCAAATAAAACTCAATCCCAATACAAAATCTGTCCTTTATTCTCTGTTTGGGCCTACAACACAAATCTCCATGATAATATACTCATTCTAGCTCAATACTTCATCAAAATGTCTCTGGTGAATGCACAACTGAAGCCTCTGGATGAAGCCTCCAAGAATTGACCAAGTGGGTTTTCGTCCACAAAGCCAAAGATAAGATCCTATCTTGCAGAGGTTTTCGTCTCGGCAAGTCAATACCAAACCAGGGAGCCAAGCTCCAGAAACCCTCACGGGGATATCTCAACAAGAGAGAAAATCAATAACCAAGCATAGCAAATGAAGAGCCTTTTCCTCCTTTTATACCTTTTCATCTGGGAGTCTCTAAAATCCTCTTGCATATGGGATAAAACATGAGAGGGAAAATACATTTTAAAATATTATAATTCTCTTTAATTCTTTTCTCAACATCACCCTTAAAGTCCCCTCTTTTAAAACAACATTAAGTTGTCAAGCCTAAGCACCAAAGTCCAATATTAAATAATAATGTTTAATTTACGGACTTTAAAACGGAGGCCAAGATGATGTCGGAAACCAATGATCTATAGCTCGTTGAAAAGGTCTTGACAAGACGAATCCAACCCCACTCTCAAAATTTCGTTCCGGTGCCAATCCCGAACTTACTAAAAATAGTAATAGCCATAAGCAAACTGAGCCAACTCAGAGGGTGCCAACTGGATCCACAAACCATCTGATAACCCTGAGTTCAATGCAATGACTGGGAAAGCCAATAGCTGACTGCCAAGTCACAAAAACAGCGCCAAACTAACACTTACTAAAAATAGCAGTGTTCCCCGAGGACCAAAGAGAACAAACCCAGAAAGATTGCCAACATGCAAGCACTTATTATAAATAGTAAGTACGGACAAGTTGTCCGAAATCTCTCTGAAAAGTGTCAACCAACTCCACTGGATCACTCGAACACCCTAGTGACATCAAAATACTCCTCTAATTATGCTGTCACCAACCCAAAAAGTCAACTCTAACTAAACTGCAAGAGAACTCGAAAATGGGGACATTACAGAAGATTGCTTGCACTTCCATCTAAATAAAGGTATGTTTGAGTAGCAAAAGGGCAACTGATACAGCTGAACTACCAATATCTTTCATATTAAAATTCAAATAAAGAAAACAAAGGTTGATGTATTTTATTCTTGCTCACAAGCAAATCTAATTTCTAAAAAGTTAGTAGACAAGTTTGGATTAGTAGCAAATCATCATCATCATCATACTTACTCACCAGGCCAGATGAAACAAGGATAAGAGATAGAGGTCGCCAAACAATGCAATGTTAATTTGGGTTAAATGAACATTTAATTCATGAGATTTAGACAAATGCTATGCCCCTTTAAGATTGTGGTGTAGTGTTTGGCAACCCTGATATATGTATGTGTAGAAGATGCTATCTTCATTGGAAGCCAACAAGAACTACTTGGTCAAGAATGTTGAAAACTTTATCATCAAAGCATATTAAGGCAAATCTAAGCTGTCCTTGCTAAGTGTTAACTAAGCTAAAAAATTGATTAATACCGATAGGGAATTTGTTTTACTTCTTTCCAAAGATAAGCAACAAAACAAGGTGGTTGTATCCATGGTTTCTCATAGCCTGTCTACTAACAAAGAACAAACATAAATCAAAGAATTGTTACAGAACTTTAAGGAAGAGTTTCAAGAGCCCAAAGGCATGCAACCAACAGAGTGCCGAAGCAAGATGCCCATTTTCTGCCAAATCACCCTATTTCCAATGTAAGAACCCTACTAGTTCTAACTCTGACTGCTATTGAAAGATGAATTGTTTTTTTTTTGTATTTTTGATCGTTTTATGATTTTTTTTTATTATTGTGATCTTATAGACTAGATAGAAGATGCAGAAAGGGTTTCAGTTTTCTTGATTTGTGTAATTTTTGCCAAGGATGGCAAAAAGATATAACATGCAAGTAAGATCCAAGAAACTCAGATCTGCAATTTCATCACCTAAAACTCGTCCAATGAAGCCCAAACGAAGACCCAAAGTAGGTCCTCCACAAAGGTGAACTGGGTTGTCGTCCAATCCACAATATTCCTTGAGAGTTTTCGTTCCCAGAGGACTGAATACTGCTGCAACTCTTCCTCAAAGCTCAGATCTGAAAAGTTGATTCTAAAAAATGCCAAGAGATAACCAAAAAATGAAACCAAACTCGCTTTATGAGTTTCCCCA
Source organism: Cunninghamia lanceolata (assembly GCA_027924645.1). Classification (NCBI taxonomy): domain Eukaryota; kingdom Viridiplantae; phylum Streptophyta; class Pinopsida; order Cupressales; family Cupressaceae; genus Cunninghamia; species Cunninghamia lanceolata. The sequence continues at coordinate 6,166,985 of BSBN01001495.1, read as the reverse complement.
AGGGTGGTGTCAACTTTTAGGGCAAAGGGGGATCTCTAAAAGAATCTTTAAAGGATTCTTTTATCTCTTCAAGTGGGGGCCCAAGTTGAGGGCCCAAAAAACATTATTAAAAAGGGCCACCTTTTAAAACAACCTCATGTCAACTAGGAGGGGGTCCTTTATTACTTTATTAATATAAAGTGACATTTTTAATCACTTTATTTTATTCTTATTAAATATTAAAGCCAACACTTTAATATTCAATATTTATTCCATTCCCATCACCTAGCCATTCCAAACTGAAAATTGATGATGCACGTGCCATACTGATGAGGTCGCCATGTGGCAGGCTAACTAACAGTCCCCTCCTAGAAAATTAGGATACCTCCTAAAAAATAGGAACTGTGACCAAATCTCCCAAAATACTCCCGAAGGTCTCCTGATGCCTCCTGGTCAACTCCCAATCGAACCCTAAAAAACAGGGACCCTTCCTAAAAAATAGGAGACTGTCGCAAACTTTCAAGAATGGCCTGTAAAGCTTCCTGCTAAGCTCCACTGCCTCTGGATAGGTCCCCTAACCACTCTGCTGACCTACAAGAACCCAAATAATAGGTCAACCACTGCTCATCTATGTGTCGTCTAGGAAGGGGACATTACATCCAACGTAGCCCTCAAATCTCATATGCAATCTCTTTTGGAGGAAGATGAGGGAAAGAGGCAACTCCAGGGATTCTTAGATCAAATAGTAAACCATGATAACACATCTCCATGTAGTTCTCCAATTATAATTGTGCCCAAGATAGATAGTACATGGAGAATGTGTGTTAATTATAAAGACTTAAATAAGATTTCCATCAAGAATAAGTATCTCTTCCACCAATTGATGACTTCCTGGATCAGCACCAACATGCCAAGTACTTCGCTAAGCTAGACTTGAAATGCAAGTATCACAAAGTAAGACTAGTGTTCATGCTATTTTTTCTCCTTGCTCACAATAAATTCTAATTTCTAAAGAGTTAGTAACACAATCCTGGGTGAGACACAAGTGATCATCCTCAACCTTATTCACTGAGTCAAATAAAAAAGGCATAGAGATAGAGGTTGCCAACCAATGCAAAATGAAGTATGAACATTTCATTGATGAGGTCGATGTGGATGTTATGCCCCTTCATGATTATGGTGTAGTGTTTCGCAACCCTTATATATATGTGAGAGAGGCTATCTCCATGAGAAGTTGATAAGTACTACTTGCTCAAGGATGCTGACAACTTCATCATTAATGCATATTATGGTAAATCCAAGCTTTCCTTGGTAAGTGTTAACTAAGTTAAAAACTTGATTAACCACCAATGGGAGATATGCTTTACTTCTTTTCAAAGATAAGCAAGACAACAATGTTGTTGAATACATGGTTCCTCCTAGCATATCTATAAACAAATAGAAAACACAAGCAAAAGGATTGTTGCAGAACTTAAGGAAGTGTTCAAAGAGCTCAGAGGCTTGCAACCAAGGAAGCAGTGGAGTGGACATTCATTTCACGCCAACTGCCATATTCCCAATATAGGCCTCTATAGGCAATCTCTTTTAGAGGACAACAAGGGAAACAAACAACTTCAAGCATTCTTAGATCAAGAAGTAATCTGTCCTAAGTTCTAACACACCTCCATGTAGTTCTCCAATTATGACTGTGCCCAAGAAAGATGGTACATGGAGAATGTGTATGGATTATAGCACCTTGAATAAGAGCACCATAAAGACTAGGTATCCCCTTTCAGCGATTGATAACTTGTTGGATCAACTCAAATATGCCAAGTACTTCGCCAAGCTAGAGTTGAAAAGCACGTATCATAAAAGTAAGAATAAATGATGAGGGCATACATGCAATTTTCAAGACAAAGCAAGGTTTGAACAAATGGCTTGTGCTTCTCCTTCGTTTGTGTAATGCTCTTGCCACTTCAATGAGGTTGACGAGTGATCCATTGAGACCATTCATAGATTCTTTTGTTATTGCATATTTGGATGACAATTTGGTTTTTAGCGAAACCTATGATGAGCATCTAATACATTTGAGATATGTTTTGCAAGTGTTGAAGGAGAATAAGTTGTTGCTCAGTAAGAAGAAAGTGTGAATTCGCACAAAAAATCACCTAGCCCATTTGAGACATATGGTTGGAAGAGGGGAATTGAAAATTGATCTCACAAAGATTGAAGTTATTATCAATTAGTTTGTGCCTTCCAAGGTGACTCAGACGAAGATCTTTATAGAGGTTGTTCAATATTTAAGAAAGTTCATAGCATCATTCTCCACAATAATGGAGCCTTTGCAACCCTTACCACAACTATTAAGTCCTTCTTGGGGTAAAAATCAGCATCATGCTTTTGAAGATTGAAACATAAAACCAGCAATGAATGTTTTCGGAACCACTTAACTTGCAGCTACCATTTGAGATTGAAATGGATACAAGCAACTAAGCTAGGCGAGTTGTTCTATTGCAAGGAGGTAGTTTGGTTTGCTATCATTATATTTCCCATGAGACAGTTTTGAATTAACCTAAATATGATAAAGATTTGTATGCACTTGTTCAATTCATTAAAAATGGATGCACTATTTTATGGGTAAAGAAACCATAGTTCAGACGGACCACCAACCTCTCTGAAGCACAATCAAAATTGCAGAAAGCAAGGCATTGCAAATGGATGGGTTTCTTATGGCAATTTCATTTATTTATCAAGTATAAAAAGGGTGTAAGGCAACTGATATGTTGTCTGGACCACCTGCATTTTCAGCTTTGGGCACAAGAACTTAACTTTGAGAGGTTGAACCATCAGTCCATGGAGCTATAGGGAGGAGTATCCACAAGATGAAGATTTTTGGGAGATATATCAGCTTTTGCAAGAGGCTAAAAGCGCAGATTTGAATGCAACAAAGATTATCATCTCAAAAATGGGATACTCTAAAAGTTAGGAAAACTATGTCCAAGGGATGGAAGAATTCAGCTTCTGAGAGAGGCACACACCTCCAAGTTCATTGGCCAATCTGGGGGGTAGCAAAGACATTGGCACATTTGCAAAAATATGTGTATTAGCCAAAATGTAATACAACATTGCTAAATTAATAAAATTAATAAGAGGATGTATTATATATGGTATAAGTAACTTGGAAGCCAAATAAGAAAAAAAAGTGAGGTTGTATAAGTCATTTCTAGGCTCTAGCTACCCCAGGACTATGGGAAAGCATTTCTATAAATTTTCTGGGAGCTTTACCCATATCCAGAAAGCGGCATGATTTGAGGTATGCACTTTCAGTGCTTCCAAATCAATTTTTTACTTGATTCATATTGTATTTCTTCATTGTTTCGGGATTGTTTAATCATCCCACTGATGACTTCAGGTATCAGTGTACTTTTTGCAGAAACATTGTCATTCCACCACTCATACATGGCAACCTTCTGTGTCGATGCATTACAATTTAGCTCCCTTTTTTTCACATTTCCAATCATTTTGGCTCCTCTTCTTGGACAGTAATTTGTCTGGCCCTGCTCTTTTTGGACACTCTCTTCTCACACACCCACAAGCTCTTGCAGAGTATGTAGTTTGACAGCACTAAAACAACTCATATCTCCAACGTGCACGTCTCTCAACACAAGAGCAACAGATAAAATTCTCCCGCTTTCATATTCCCTTAGTTAATGTGACACAATTTGCATTTATGATAGCTGTATAAGTACTCTTTGTTGTTCTACTCTGCCCTGTAGATGTGAAAGAAACATTCATTAACAGATTAACACATAATATATGGATTCATATTTTACCATATCTGCATTCAGTTCCCACAATAAATTGTCTTCTTTTACATAAAGAGATTATAGTTAGTACAACTTGTAAAATGATAAAGTGAGCTTTGTCCACTAATGCAGCAGTATCAGTCACAAGTTCAATATTAGCGTGTCCCTTTTTTTGAATTAAAATAATTAATAATATTATTTAAGTTGGGCCTGGTAATTTCTAATTTTAAAGGCAACTTAATAATATTATTATAATTAAAATAAAAGCTGTTTTTAAACACTAGTACCAAAATAAAAGGTATTTTTAAACACTAGAGTATTAAAATAAAAGTATTTTTAAATACTTAAAATAAAAAATAAAAGAAATCAAATCAAATAAAAGTATTTTTAAATACTTGGTGGGAAATTAGGACCCAAGGGCCTGAATTGAAAGGGTATATCAATAAGGCTCAAATCTTCATTTCAATGATCATGATTTCATTTTGGCATTCTTCATTTTGAGTTCAAATTCAATCTTGCATTCAAAGATGAAAACCCTTGGCTGCAATTCTGCAATCCAGGAGGATGAAAACTCTCTTGGGTCTCTTTCCGGAGGTGAGGACGAAAACCCTCAATTTTCCAGCATTGGTAAATCCACCTAGGGTTTGCATGATGTGCTAATTCAACGATTTATGTAAAATTTCAAGATATTATCAATTAGATTTGCAAGCAAATTGATGATTTCAGAGTTAAGGGTTACATTCACAATTTTGGCATCTGTACAACTTCCTACAAAGCTGGGCGAACAATATTGTAGCTGATGAGGCTGGTCGCTTCTCTAAATCTGCCAAATAGTTGATGATCACCTCTCAAAATTGTCACTATTTTGGAAGGGTGATTTGCATTCAAGAGGGTTTAGTGTTATTTACTTGCTGTTCCAGATTATCAGCCTCTCCTAGAGGCTGTCGTCCACTTCATGAAATGGCAAGGCATCATGCAGAGTACAATGCTCTAAATCCAGCAATCCGTCGTGACATGTCTTTCATTGAGCACTATGAGATGAAAACAAGGAATGGGCATAGAAGAGGAAGCAGATATAATCTTGAGCAACCTCAGAAAGACATACAACATCGATTGGGTAAGATCACCATACCTACATATGATGGATCAAACAATTGTTCAGCTAGGGCATGGTTGTAGAAGTTGGATACATACTTTTCATTGAACCCTATGTATGAGGAGGAAGCAATTAAGTTTGCTACCTGTTGATGATTGTTTTTCGACAATTCAACAATTAGAGTAAAATACAAAGTATCTGACTCCCTCTTGAGCAAAGCCTCTCGAATGCTGAACTGGGTGATCAAACGAGATGACTCCAAGGTTCCTTCTGAAGATTTTGGTTAGAGACAGCTCAACGACTAAGTATGATTTCGCTGTTAACACACAAAGGGACTTACACAATTGTTCAAGTAAACTTGTTGTTTCAAGGACTACGGAAGTAGATACTAGAGGATCTAAGTACTGCGACTGATGACATATGATTTAACAATGAATGTTCTTAATCCTAATTCTAACTAAATGATAAAAAGGACAAAAGGTGTAAAGTTTGGGAACACTAATCTAATCCTAAATGCAAGGATGATTACCGCTCAAGGTGAAATCAAACCTGATCCTGCTTCGCCAAGATGGACAACTACACAAGATAGGTGCAATCTTCTAGGAGTACAAGATGTTTAAATCAGTTATGCTCATGAAAGATTCAACAAGCATAAAGATCAAATTGATGTCCAATTGTTCAGACTAACCATGCACTGCAATCCACGGGCCGCAAACTACAAATGGTATGAACTTACTGATTTCACCACAAAGCAATAAAAAAACCTTTCATTAACTAACATGCACTTAAAGAGAAATTTAATCTAACTTAATGTTCGCTTGAAAATTGAAACCATGCAACACTCGGAAACACAAATAGAATCACCAAGGCAATGAATCTTTTATTATCTCAGAGAGCTCTTGCAACAATTTCAGAAATTTCAACCGTACAAATGAGAGCAACAAGAGCTCTTTTGGTGCAGGAGCACCCGCACATGATCAGGATATAGGTCCGCATGATGACGTACATGATCAGGATATAGGATAGTTATCAGCATGATGACAGGGCAGTAGGCTATTTTTAGTATGTTTGACTTTATCATGTAATAAGGTCCATTCGACCGATGCTATGTAATAGTTCAGCCTAGGAGTATGTGTAGGCAGTTAGAGGTCGGGATAAGATAGTCTGAGTTGTCCTCTCTCCCAGCCGCTTGGAAGCTCCCAGCCGCTGGGAAGTGAAGTTGGTAGTACTCGAAGGATTTGTTATATATACCTTCGATCTGTTAGGGTTTAGACATACAGTTCATAGTGATAGTTCATATTGAGTTTGATAGGTGTTATGTTTAGGAGAGTAGTACTGGTGATATGCTGTACTGGTGATCTGTCCAGATATTGTGAAGCAGAATTGTAAAAGCAGGACATTTGAATCTCTATTGAATAAGATCTCATCTTTTGCAGTATTTGAGTTGATCAGTTGTTTCTGTGTTGATTTCCTTTCTGTTTGCAAGTTAATGGGCACTTTCAACCCTTCCACCGATTGAACCTGCAAATCGGTGGAATGATCCTGTATTATAGCTTAGGTTACATTTGTGGTTTTTGTTTATGCATTGCATTGTTCAGGAGATCAGTTAGAAGCATGCTGTGAATCAGCCTAGCATCCTCATGTGCTAGGTCTAGAAGATAAGTTGTTAGATTTTGGTTTGAAGGTGATCCGGCCCGGTCGTCACATGATCTTTGTGAAATAGAGCGGTTCGGAGTGTTTACATGCAGTGGACGGATACACAGGAGTCTGCATGTGCGTTTCCAGCCGGAGCAAGCCGCATCGTCATCTGCGAATGCATCGCCATCAGGATCGGGTCGTGAAGTTGTTGAAGATTGCATGTTGCAAGTGCATCATGATACTTTGAGTTGGATATATACTCAGTGTATATATCGCAGTCAGGATCATCTCTCGGGGAAGTTCATCATCCGCGTATCGCTAACGGATGCGGGTGTGAAAGTTAAGTTTTTTTGGCTAAGTGTTGAAGAGTTCATCAGGATGAAGAGTGACGTCATCGTCATCAGGATATGACGTCATCGTCATCAGGATATTAAGAAATCCCTCTATGCGAGTTTATCCTGTTGTCGTTAAGTGGTTAAGTATCGGCGTAGGCAGGAAGTTGCATTAGCATCATCAGGCGGTTTCGAGGAACCGGATGAACAAGATCATGATGCTGTTGCTTGTATCGTCGGGGAGTGGAGCATCGAAGGCAAGTTGTTGAAGTGCAACGTCATCAGGATAATTGGAGCAACCGGATATTTGGATATCCTGCTGACGAAGGTGATATTGAATATCATGATGATGCCGCTTGTATTTGGCACCCGATGAGCAGTGCAACCGGAGGATGTTCGCGCCGTTGATTATCATGATGATGATGATAGGCGACAGGCGGAGGAGGTAAATAGTAGTCGACAGGAGGATATTTGCGATCATCCGAAATATGATGATGCTGTTGAAATGTGATGATGCTGTTGGTGTCTCTAGAAAATATGATGATGATGTTCAGCCGATAGAGAATTTTATCATGCTGTTTGTATTGTTGGCAGCTCCTTCCTGTTAGTTAGCCTCCGTTGCGTCCCACTCTGCATCATAGTGGTATCAGAGCAAAGGTTAGGATCTTTTGGAAAAGATAAGCAGGATGTCAGACGAAGAAGGAACATCTGAGTTCCCAACAAAGATGACCAACGCTGAGTTGGCAGTTCTAGTGAAGAAACAGATTGCAGAAAGCAAGGCCGTGAAGGCTCAGAATCAGGAGTTGAAAGATGAGTTAGCAAAGTTGAGGAGCAGGGTAGGTTCTGGTAGAGAAGATGATAGGGAAGAAGAGGATATCCCTAATTGGAGCGAGGAGGTCGTTCCTGCAGACCAGAGACCGCTGTTGAACGCCCTCAAGGCCATGGAGAGGAGAACCATGGATGTGAAGCTGGATTTGCCAGTATTTACAGGTAAGATGGACCCTGATTCAGTAATGGAATGGATAGATTGTCTGAACAATTTCTTTGTGACAGAGGAGATACCAGAACAACAGAGAGTGAAGATAGCACAGTCAAAGATGAAAGAAGCTGCCTTGACATGGTGGAACTTTGTTCAGGATGATAGAGTGCAGGAGGGAAAACGTAGAGTTGCCACATGGAAGAAGATGATGGAATTGGTAAAGGAGGCTTATATTCCTTTGGATTACAGTATCCAGTTACACAAGAGGAAGCAGAACCTGAAGCAGAAGGAGCTAGATGTCAGCTCATATACAGAAGAGTTCATGAAACTCTGTATGAAGACCAAGGTGAAAGAAAGTGAAGAGGAAAAGGTAGCCAGATACCTTAATGGATTGAGGTTTAATATTCAGGAAGATCTCAGTCTGCATAACCCAGATACAGTGCAGAAAAGCTTTCAGTTGGCATTGAAAGTGGAAGAAAAGCTGAAGAGAAAACAAGATCAAAGCAACAGAGGAAGAGGAAGACAACAAAGAGGTGGAAGAAGTCCTTTCAGAGGCAGAGGACATGGACAGGGATATCAAGGAGAGTCCAGTCAAGACAACAGCAAGGGCAACAATGGTCAGAATCAGAGAGAGAATTTCAGTCAGCAAGGAAACTTCAGAGGCAGAAGACCCTTCAGAGGAAGATCCCAGGGCAGAGGAACCATCAGATGCTACAACTGTAACAAAGAAGGCCATATAGCCAGCAGATGTCCAGACAAGGCCACAAGTTCAGCAGGAGAAAGGAGGACAAATCTGGTCAATGAACCTGATAATCAAAGTAGGACAAGCTCTAATGATTTTCAGAGTGTGAATGGTCCTGAGAATTATGGATATCCAGAAAGTGGAGAGTCCCTGATGATGAGAAGAACAGTGACTACCATGAAGGTACCTGATAAAGAAGCCCCTCAGAGGAAGTCCCTTTTCAGAACCATTTGCAAAGCAGGAGGTAAGGCGTGTAAGGTTTTGATTGATTCTGGTTCTACTGAGAACTTTGTGTCTGAAGAGATGGTGGTGAAGCTGAAGCTTAGGAGATTGCCTCACCCAGCTCCATATAAAGTCTCATGGCTTACTCAAGGTCAGCAGACAACTGTAGAAGAGCAGGCTTGGGTAGAGTTTCAAATTGGCGGATATAAGGATAAGTTGTTGTTTGATATCACCAAGATGGATGCTTGCAACCTTTTGTTTGGAAGACCATGGCAATATGATCTGAAGGCACAGCATGATGGTGTTAAAAACACCTATAAGATCACTAAAGATGGTAAAGATGTAACACTATTCCCATTGAAGGAGAAAGAGGAGAAGTCTAAAGGCAAAGAAGTGAAGGTCATGCTGATGGAAGGCAAACAGTTCATGAAAGAAGTAGCAGCAGAAGGTGCAGTTGCATATGCCCTAATCCCATGTCTGAGTGTGAATAAGAACCAACAGCAAGAAGCCAAGACAGAGAAGAAGCCAAGGTTGATAGACCCAGCTGTCCAAGAGTTATTGGATAAGTACAAAGGTGTTATCTCAGAGGGAATGCCAAGATCCCTACCACCTGTCAGAGATATCAGTCATTGCATAGACTTGATTCCAGGGTCTACACTTCCAAATAAAGCAGCTTATAAGCTTACCCCAGAACAGAATGCAGAAGTAGCCAGGCAGATTGAAGAATTGATGAATTCAGGTCTGATTGGAAAGAGTTTGAGTCCATGTGCAGTACCAGCTGTACTAGCACCAAAGAAGGAAGGCACTTGGAGGCTTTGTACAGATTCCAGAGCCATCAACAAGATCACAATCAGGTATAGGTTTCCAATCCCCAGAATTGAGGATTTACTTGATTGTTTGGGAAATGCTAAGTACTTTACCAAAATAGACTTGAAGAGTGGGTACCATCAGATCAGGATTAGACCAGGTGATGAGTGGAAGACAGCATTCAAAACAAATGAAGGATTGTATGAATGGAAGGTTATGCCTTTTGGTTTGTCTAATGCCCCTAGTACTTTCATGAGGCTGATGAATGAGGTTCTGAAGGAATTCATTGGTAAGTTTGTCATAGTCTATTTAGATGACATTCTGATTTTCAGTAACACCAGAGAAGAACATCTCAGGCATATAGAGCTGGTTCTCAAGAGGCTACATGAAGAGAAGCTGATGATAAACTTGGACAAGTGTTTGTTCATGAAACAGGAGATCACATATTTAGGTTTTGTCATTTCACAAGGAAAGCTACAGATGGATAAGGAGAAGGTGAGTGCCATATTGAATTGGCCAACTCCACAGACCATGAATGAAGTCAGAAGTTTCCATGGGTTAGCAACCTTCTACAAGAAGTTCATCAGAGGGTTCAGTCATATTTGTGCACCCATGTTGGATACCATAAAAGGAGGACAGAAGTGCAGGTTTGTTTGGACTCAAGGAGCAGATGATTCCTTTGAGGCATTGAAGAGGAAGGTGGCACAGCAGCCAGTCCTTGCACTTCCAGATTTCAATAAGATCTTTCAGGTAGAGTGTGATGCCAGTCACATGGCCATTGGAGCTGTACTCAGTCAAGAGGGTAGACCAATTGCATTTTTCAGTGAAAAGCTCAATGATGCTAAGAAAAGGTATTCATCATATGATCTGGAAATGTATGCTTTAGTTCAGTCCCTAAAGAAATGGAGGCATTACCTGATGCCAAAGGAGTTCATAGTCTTCACAGATAATCAAGCTTTGAGTTTCATCAACAGCCAAGAGAAGCTGAACCACAGACATATGAAGTGGGTAGAGACATTACAGGCTTTCACTTTTACCTTGAAGCATAAGAAAGGGGTTAAGAACAAAGTTGCAGATGCTTTGAGCAGGAGAGTTCTCACAGTCAATCAGATCCAGTTAGAGAGTGTTGGTATTGATTCACTCAAGACCATGTATGAGTCTGATGCTGATTTTGGAGAAATATATCAGGTCTGTACTTCTTTTGGGGAGAAATACCATGCTGAGTTCTCTGAGTTCCTGATCCAGGATGGATTGCTGTTCAAGGGTGGACAGTTGTGTATCCCAAGGTGTTCTATGAGGTTGAATATAATCAAGGAGAAACATTGTGGAGCCATGGCAGGTCATTTTGGTCTAGACAAGACTCTTGATCTGGTCAGGAGGCATTATTTCTGGCCTAAGTTGCAGTCAGATGTCAGGAAATTTGTAGAAACCTGTGTGATATGTCAGAAGGCTAAAGGCAGGTCAACTAATGCAGGGTTATACCAGCCCTTACCCATTCCTTCCAGACCGTGGGAAAGTATCAGTATGGATTTTGTTTTAGGTTTGCCAAGGACCAGGAGAGGATTTGACAGTGTCTTTGTTGTAGTGGACAGGTTCAGTAAAATGGCACATTTCTTGCCATGCAAAACCACTGCAGATGCCTCATATATTGCAGATTTATTCTTCAGGGAAATTGTCAGAATTCATGGGTTGCCTTTGAGCATAGTTTCAGACAGAGATGTGAAGTTTGTGGGTCACTTCTGGAGAACCCTTTGGAGGAAACTAGGAACCAATTTGTCTTTTTCCTCTGCATATCATCCTCAAACGGATGGACAAACTGAGGTTGTGAACCGTTCCTTGGGGAATCTACTTAGATGCTTGACAAAACAGCATGGAGAGAAGTGGGACAATATTCTGTCTCAAGCTGAGTTTTCATATAATGATACTGTCAACAGGAGCACAGGAAAATCGCCTTTTCAGGTAGTGTATGGAATGCATCCCAGAGGTATTTTAGAGTTGCGAGCGCTACCTACAGCAGATCCTGTTAGTGCAGATGGAGAAGCTTTTGCTGAAGCAATCAAAGAAGTTCATGATCAGGTTAAGACCCAACTCCAGCAATCTACCTTGAAATATAAGGAGTATGCTGATAAGAGGAAGAAGGATGTTCAATTTGCTGTTGGAGATTTGGTTTGGGTTCACTTGAAGAAAGACAGACTTCCTAAGGGGAAGTATACTAAGCTCATGCCAAAGAAAGTTGGACCATGTCAGATTTTGCAAAAGCATGGACAAAATGCTTATGAGATCCAACTCCCACCTGATCTCGGTTTATCTCCTCTCTTCAATGTATGTGATTTAACTCCATACAAGGCTAATCCAGATGCAGATCAGGATATCCTACAGGATACAGTTGCTGAAGACATTCCTCAACATGATCCTCCACAGATACAACAGATTTTGGACACTAGAGTGGTCAAACAGACCAGGAATAAGAAGTACTTGGAGTACCTCGTCTCTTGGAAGGGACAGCCGACTTCTGAAGCAGTATGGATGACTGCAGAACAGATACCGAAGCATGGTGCCGACCTTGATACTCTCATCTCAAGTGGACTTGAGATTTCTTCTTTTGGGGAGTATGGTGCAGGAGCACCCGCACATGATCAGGATATAGGTCCGCATGATGACGTACATGATCAGGATATAGGATAGTTATCAGCATGATGACAGGGCAGTAGGCTATTTTTAGTATGTTTGACTTTATCATGTAATAAGGTCCATTCGACCGATGCTATGTAATAGTTCAGCCTAGGAGTATGTGTAGGCAGTTAGAGGTCGGGATAAGATAGTCTGAGTTGTCCTCTCTCCCAGCCGCTTGGAAGCTCCCAGCCGCTGGGAAGTGAAGTTGGTAGTACTCGAAGGATTTGTTATATATACCTTCGATCTGTTAGGGTTTAGACATACAGTTCATAGTGATAGTTCATATTGAGTTTGATAGGTGTTATGTTTAGGAGAGTAGTACTGGTGATATGCTGTACTGGTGATCTGTCCAGATATTGTGAAGCAGAATTGTAAAAGCAGGACATTTGAATCTCTATTGAATAAGATCTCATCTTTTGCAGTATTTGAGTTGATCAGTTGTTTCTGTGTTGATTTCCTTTCTGTTTGCAAGTTAATGGGCACTTTCAACCCTTCCACCGATTGAACCTGCAAATCGGTGGAATGATCCTGTATTATAGCTTAGGTTACATTTGTGGTTTTTGTTTATGCATTGCATTGTTCAGGAGATCAGTTAGAAGCATGCTGTGAATCAGCCTAGCATCCTCATGTGCTAGGTCTAGAAGATAAGTTGTTAGATTTTGGTTTGAAGGTGATCCGGCCCGGTCGTCACATGATCTTTGTGAAATAGAGCGGTTCGGAGTGTTTACATGCAGTGGACGGATACACAGGAGTCTGCATGTGCGTTTCCAGCCGGAGCAAGCCGCATCGTCATCTGCGAATGCATCGCCATCAGGATCGGGTCGTGAAGTTGTTGAAGATTGCATGTTGCAAGTGCATCATGATACTTTGAGTTGGATATATACTCAGTGTATATATCGCAGTCAGGATCACCTCTCGGAGAAGTTCATCATCCGCGTATCGCTAACGGATGCGGGTGTGAAAGTTAAGTTTTTTTGGCTAAGTGTTGAAGAGTTCATCAGGATGAAGAGTGACGTCATCGTCATCAGGATATGACGTCATCGTCATCAGGATATTAAGAAATCCCTCTATGCGAGTTTATCCTGTTGTCGTTAAGTGGTTAAGTATCGGCGTAGGCAGGAAGTTGCATTAGCATCATCAGGCGGTTTCGAGGAACCGGATGAACAAGATCATGATGCTGTTGCTTGTATCGTCGGGGAGTGGAGCATCGAAGGCAAGTTGTTGAAGTGCAACGTCATCAGGATAATTGGAGCAACCGGATATTTGGATATCCTGCTGACGAAGGTGATATTGAATATCATGATGATGCCGCTTGTATTTGGCACCCGATGAGCAGTGCAACCGGAGGATGTTCGCGCCGTTGATTATCATGATGATGATGATAGGCGACAGGCGGAGGAGGTAAATAGTAGTCGACAGGAGGATATTTGCGATCATCCGAAATATGATGATGCTGTTGAAATGTGATGATGCTGTTGGTGTCTCTAGAAAATATGATGATGATGTTCAGCCGATAGAGAATTTTATCATGCTGTTTGTATTGTTGGCAGCTCCTTCCTGTTAGTTAGCCTCCGTTGCGTCCCACTCTGCATCATCTTTTATAGACCTCAAAGGAAAGAAGGGTCAAGATCGATCAGCCGAGTCAGCAGACCAGATCAAGCCACATCACAAGTAGTTGTAACAAACTTCTCTTTATTAAATGAAAGAGAACAACTTTATTAAATGAAGGAGCCTAACAAGAAATTATCTTTATTAAATGAGGGAGGGTATGAAGAAAGAAACAAAGGCACGCCTCGCAAGAAGATAAGAATGATATATCATTATCCTATGAAGAATCCCCATGTGAATATCCATCACTAGAAGCTTGGCATTCAATGAATTTGGACACTATTTGCTTTACTTCCTCAACAGGTACACTTGGCGCATTTTGAACGGTTCCTTTGGCTTCAAGTACATCAACTGAATAAAGGCCAAGTGTCCTTTCCCAATCAGTTATCCTTGCTTTATTGTCGCCAAGGTGGACAGCAAGTGAGAATATACTATCAAGTCTTTCATCTGTAACATCATTTTCCTGAAAATAGAAGACTTGAACTTGTTCTTTCAGATTCTCAAAGGTCATCTCCCCAAAAGGATTGCAGATTCTCATCAAAGAAGCATGAATTCCATCTTGAATCCTTTGAAGCACGCTTCTGATTCTAGACATATCTATTTCTATCTTTTCCAGCAATTGTCCTTTAATGCGAAGACTAAAATACCAGGAGGAAAAGTTGTATGTTCTACCTTCTTCAATAACTTCAGCATGTAACAAATCATCAACTGATGTTTCCATCAAGCTCTTTAAGTGTGGCAGATGTTGATCCCTGAGGTCTTTGAATTCAACACAAGCAGTCATCAATGCAAGTACCCTCTCCTTAAGGCTAGTAATCTTATCATTTACCTGCATAATGTCTCTTAGATGTCTGAATGTAGTCTCCTTTGTTCTTCTCATCCAATCTCTCATTCTGTGAGATGAAGACTTCAACTCTTCTAGGTGTCCAACTGTTTCAGGAGGAAGGAGAGATGGAGGTGTAACAACCCTTTCCTGCTGATGAATAGGATGTACTAAATGCTGAATATACTGCTCCAAGGCGCGACATCTTTGCTCAGCCTTAATTCTGCCTTCTGTTTCTTGCCTTATGATAGCTCGAGCATTATCAATCGAATCCTGAAGCTCTTCTTCAACTTGCATTCCAGTCAAAGGACCTAGATTGATTGTATTGATGTCATAATCATTAGGAGTTACATCCTCTATGTTCTTTTCAAGCCTAGGGACAGCTACATGTACTTTCCTTACTCATGTTTCATCTTTAGTGATCTTGGAAAGGATATTTGCCTTCTTTTTTGGTTTCTCCTTCGACATATCTAAAAGCAACTCATCAACTGGAAGGGGAGGACAGCTTTCAAGTTCACAATTCTCTCTAATTCTTTCTTGTAACCATTCTGGCAGTGATGAAAGATCCTGCTGCTGTTGTAACTGTCTTCCTTGTGCAGGTAATGACTCCTCTTCAGCATCATCCCTATCTTCGGTATTAGCTTCATCGATGATTTCAGTATCATGTGGGCTGGAAGGTACTTCTTCTATTGGAGCTTCTGGAACTACATTTTCAGCAGGAATCACTAAGTCTTGATTCGGTGGGATATCACCTGGTTGTCTAGAAGAAGCAGTCTCAATACTTATCCTTTTCTTCTTTCTACTGGACTCTCCTTGAACAATCTCGAGCTGTTTCCTTTTCTTCCCCTGTCCCGAATCTTTCTCACTTCCTTTGCTTCGCGAATCCTTACTAGGCGCTTTATGTTGTTCTTGCAAATCCACTTCTCTCATCTTAATATAAGTGAGTTTCTTACCTTCATCCAGCAAAGCTTCTACTTGTTTGTCTATTTGCTCTTCAGTGATAGCAATAACAAGCCTTATCAAACCTTCATCATCAACCTTTTCTCTATCTGCCCAATTGACTTCATAAGGCAAATTGCGGATTTTATCATATTCATCACCAAGAAGAGCTCGATCACCTTCTAACTGATCAGGAATTCTCAATACTTTTGTAGCTCTTATCAGGTCCCATGTCAATCGTGAACACTTCTGCATCCTGATATCATCATCATCTATAGCATCAGCCCAATGATCCTCTAGTTGTTCTTTATGCCTGTAAGAAGAGTAAGACTGCTTGATAGCTCCATGTGGATCAAAGTTTTCCCTCCTCGAATTGTGGGGATGCAGATGATAAGCCTGAAACTCAATTTCTGAATGCTCGGCTGCCTGTAAAGATGGACAAGAATAGTATCTACCCAGTTGCAGAGGGAACTGAACTCTTGCTTTCTTCCTTGCTTTCTGCATTTTATGAAATTCCAACAGTTGTCTGGAAACCTCTAGCAACACCATCCTGTTTGAAGGATATCTAGGCAGTCTGTATGGGAATGATGTAAATCCTTGAATCCTGATGTAGGTGAACTTATCATACTGAATGTAATACCTTCCATACTGCTTGATGAAGTTCCTGGCTGCACCTGTTAGTCTCCGATGCAATTCACCTCTCAACTTCCTCACTATGAACATAGCGAAGGCATCATTGAATCTCTTATAGTGATTGATGTTTTTCAGGTGGAGCTGGGGATAACATTGATGAGAGAGAATCTGTCCCGGCTTCGTACCTACTTGCCCTTTAGTTGTTAGTCCTTTATAGACTACATTTCTTGCCAAGATATACACAAGGTATGAAGTCATGAAGAAAGACTTCGTTTCATCGAAGTTTTCAAGCTGTTCATCTAGGCAGTGGCTTATAAGGCCAGCCCAGTCAATCATCTTGTTCTTTGTATACATGTGATCAAAATAGGTATACATCCATCCTTCGAAAGTAGATGATTGTGGCCTACCTGTTACTCGATTCAGGAACATGATCAAGTAACTTATCTCCTGCTTGAAGTCAGCTTTGTGGTACTTGGGGTCTTCTGAGTTGTATATCTTCATCGAAGAATCATTCATCCACTTCTTCCTGATTTCTTGCATGTAGACCTTTGAGTTGCCTTCGAATGTCATCTGAGCTGTTGTAGGGCAGATGAAGACTCCTTTCGCCTTCGGGATGTTGAAGATCTCTTGGATAGCTTCCCTTTGCAGGTAGGCGAGAACAGTTCCATCCTTTGCTATGATTTGTCTTTTCTCTTTGTCATAATGTTGAACACACTCCAACACTAGCTCAGCGCTTGGCAAGGCAGGTGGAAAGCAAGCTGCTTGTACAATCCCACTCTTCGCGATGGCTTTGACATCCTCATTCCTGGTGATCGCAAGCAAGAAGTCTTTCACTTCCTCCAAGTTGACATGTCCCATGTTAGTGTCGCCGACATCTTTCCACTGTGTTTCCAGCTTGGATTCCGGTATGCTAGACTTGGCATCCATCTTGATAAGTACTTGTCTTTCTTTGGCCGTCATTCCCATCTATCTGCAAGAATAGACTCGAATAAGTAGATTGAAACGATAAATTCTATGAGTCTTCTATATTACCACTATCATGTTTCATGTTTTAATTCAATTTTGCGAGTACAAAGAGGTGTCCTAAGTCATTTTTATTGAAGCATTATCTGATTTCTGAATATAAACTTGCAAAATTAAACAAATACAAGGAAACTTGATAAAATAGAAGTGACAAAAACATACCTTGTGTACAAATTTCCGGAATCTAATGCAAAAAATCAGTATAAAATGGCAAAAATTAGCTTTCTAGACTTCAGATCTGCCTTAGAAATTCTGCCTTTTCTTCACAAATTCAATATTCCCTACAAAATCTGCTGCTCCAAAGGTAATTCGCTGCTCCTCAAAGGTAATTCGCTGCTCCTTATGAAGAATTCGCTACTTCTTATGAAGAATTCGCTACTTCTTAGTGTTAGAATGAGGTGAATGGAAGGGAAGCACTCCCTTAAATAGGCAATTTGCCCTTCATTTAATATGGGCGGCTAGGTAAGTGAGGTCGGCCTCATTTGTGCTTTTGAATATTAGCAATTTTTAAAATTCAAAACAATATCTCTGGGCGCCAAAAGAGAAAGTTTAAGCATAGATGGGCGCCTAACTCCAATGATGATGATGGCATGAAGTAAAGATCTCTCTAGGACTTGAAGGTTGAATAGATGAAATGTCTTTGCTTTGCATGATGATCTGCTTTGTTTGACAGAACCTGACTTGAAGCTTGGATGAGTGAGTACCTTGTCTTTAAACATGATGCCACCTGATGAAGCACACATTGAATTTGATGTGATCTAACATGATGTTATTGATGCAGGAGACTTGAGGTGCTCATTCAATCACGTTTTCATACTTACCTCCTTGTTTAGTTCATTCAAACTCCCACCAAGGCGTTAGACTTTCCAATCTTCTATCACCTAAGGTGCCAGAAGTTCCACTTCTAAGCACAGCTCTAAGGCGCCAACTCCAAGTCCAATCATTCAATCTAGGGCGCTAATACTACTCAAAGGATACTCCTAGGCGCATTTCTCCTAGAGGCACCCAAAATCACTCCCGGGGACTCAAGGCACAAAAATACACTAAGGCGCTCATCCACAATGCTTCTTTCCACTAGGCGCAAGAACGACTCTAATCACTATTATGAGTCTCCTAGGTGCTAGAACTTCACTCTACTCTAGGCGCCAATTCATCAAGATCTTCCCACATTCCAATGAAAGGCGCAAAACTCCAAGGTGCTCTTCAAAAGGTGCTTAAGGCATCAAGGCGCTCATCCTTCACCACAAGGTGCAAATCTTCTACTTACCTCTAGGCACAGATCATCCTTCTTCTACAAGGCGCAGATACTCTTCCAAACCCTCCTAGGTCAACTCATATCTTCCTAGGCGCAAAATGGGGAATCTCTTTTACCAAGGGCACTCACCTTCATCAAAGTACACAAACCTTCCTTTAAGGGTGCTCTAATGATCACCTAGGCACAAGACATGACCTTAAGCGCAAAAAGAGATCTAGGCGCACATCTGGGGTATCCAAACCTCTTCACTCATCCATCTCTCTCTGCAAAGGCGCTTCTTCATCATGCATGGCACTCATAGCCTCACAAAGGCGCCAAAAGGGAATTAAGGCGTTCAACTCAATTGACTTCATCCTTGCATGTGGGCGCTATATCTTCTCTTCTCCAACTCCTATCAATTATTCCTTCTAAAGGCGTTAAAGCAAGTTTCACTCTAGGCGCTCACCTCACTCTCACCTTACCAAGATCTTTTAACTGGTATCTTTCAATCTAGGCGCCAGAGACATCAACTCAGGGCGCTTTAGTGTTGGAGTCATCCACTATTCCTCCCAAGGCGCTTAAACATCTGTCTTCTTTACCTTCAAAGGGGCTATTTCATCCCGGGCGCACTTGGATAGTTATCACTTCAAAGTGTCAACTTACTTTAGGCGCTCCACCTTATGATCTAGGCGCACTTTCCTCTCCTTAGGCGTTCAAACACTGTGTTTCACTAAGGCGCTCAAACACTGTTAGACTTCAACATGGTCACTGGATGAAGGCGCTCCTTATGCATCATCTTAGACAAGGTGTATATTCCTTTAATACTCAAGGCAACTCTTCAAGATCTACTCACCTTTCATGTGCTCATGATCTTCTTCAAGATGCATTTATCCTTTAAACTACCCAAGTATAAGCCGCTAGATTGGATGAGTTTTGCACAGAGGGTGCCCATTTTGCATACACCTTCTAGGCGCTAGATCTCAAGGGAAGGCGCTTAAATTTCCTACCTTCTTCCAACGGCGCTCAAACCCCTAATCAAATTCTTCTTGAAGGTGCATATCTTGGATAGGGCACTCAGTTCCATATGTAACCACTCTAAGGTGGTAACTGACTCCTTCAAACTTCTATGCTAATCATCTCACAGTCTCCTCAAAGGCGCATTTTAGGTCTCCCTTGACTTTAAATGATCTTCACTTAGGCGCCCTCATATGGAGACTTCAATCCTTAAGGTGTTCAATTGTTGAAGGCGCTCAAATCCCTTTAAGATGGCTCTCAGTGCTGAATCGACTTGATCCTTGCATGTGGGCGCTCATTCCATGATGATTGCTCCTATTTCAAGCTCTTCCAATCTTAAGGCACACCATCTAAGGCGCTCATTCAACTCCAAAGGCCATTGCTCAAGGAGTCTTCAGCTTAAGGCAACCATTCCATCTTGAAGTTAAGCCTGCAATTTCTCCAAGGCGCCAATTCACTAGTTCTCTCCCTCCAAGATGTTCATTTACTGTTATGAACCCATCCAAGGCGCTCAAGTCTAGACTCTTAGGCACCAAAACCTCTTTAGGGCGCTCTATGATAACTTTGGCGTAAAACATGACCTTGGCGCTCATTTACATAAGGGCGCCAATACACCATACTTCACCAAGGGCGCATCTTCAAGTCTCTTTTCACCCCAAGGCGCTAGAAAAGGCTTGGGCGCTCATACTGTGTTGAGTCATTCACTTAAACTTTCAACTTGAACTCTCTCAAATCACACTCTAGCACTCACTCCTCTAAGGCTTTTCTGCCATCTCAAGACTCTCACATGAAGATACATCCAAGGCACTTTAAGTGATCTCACCCTATACAAAGAATCTTCCTCAAAGGCGCTCAAATCTGTCAAGGCGCAAAAACTTACTTCAAGGCACTAAAACATCTATCCAAGGCGCCCATCTATCTCTACTCCTTGTGAAGGCGTACTCTCATCCACTGCTCGCTCAAACTGCTTCAAGATCTCCTTAAAGACATCCCAAGCATTCTGAGGGCGCTCCTCATTATCCAGGGCGCTAAAACAAGACGTTACCATGCATTTCTTTCTACTCAGGGCGCATTTGATGATCAACAAGGTATCAAGGCGCTTCATCTAGACTAAGGCGCCCATCTGAACTCCAAACCTTTCTGCATCGAGACACTCTTAAACTCTAAGGCGCATCAAGACACTCTTCCTTAAAGACCTAGGCGCCAGAAGAGAGCTAGATCATCAAGGTGCAAGAATAGCTTGGGCGCAAATCTTCAAGGTGCAAGCAACACTTCAAGGCGCCCACTGGAGGACCTACTCAAAGGCGCTCCATTGGACTTACCCGCAACACTAGGCACTAGATTACACTAGGTGCCCTCTGGAAACCCTTCTCAAAGGCGGTCATCTTCCTAATGGCCTCGGAAACACTGATTGACGTGATACCTAGTTGAACAAGGAGAGATAAAGCATTCAAAACCATCCAAACGATCATCTCCTTCCTATCGTCTTCACTGCCCCGGAATACCTTAGCCAAAATGACACATAACAACTTCCTGCAAAACATCCGACAAAAAAAAAGGGGGGGGGGGGGGGGGGTCCCCAGTCTGATGGGGTGATGTGTGATTTGGTCACAACACTACCTTACATTTGGAGGGTGTGGCCCATGAGTGGTGGCATCACAGCATGGTTACACAAGGGCATACTCCATCACTACCTTAGAAAAATTTAGTCAAAGGTTGATAGAGAGGCTTGACAGAAAGGATCCTGAGGTTCATTTTAGGGAGCTACCACAATTGAGGCAAGAGGGCACAGTAGAGCAGTATGTGGCAAAACTTCAGAGGTTATTGGTGATGGTACTGGATGTGACAGAGAAGAGGCTCATTGTGCTCTTTGTGGAGGGTCAAATTGAACCTCTCAAGGGTTTAGTTAAGGCCTTTGATCCACCATCATTATCAAATGCGATCAAGAGAGCCCTAACTTTGGAGAGTTCAATTCCTAAGAGCAAGGCACCATCTCCAGCACCGCAGAAGAAGCCACTATAGATGGAAGTCCCTCCACAAAACATGCCAAAAATTATCAAAGAAGATGCCACAAAGAAAGAGCTTAGGAGGAAGAAATTATGCTTTACTTGCAAGGAGCCATGGGCACTAGGTCATCAATGACTTGGTCGTGGACAAGTACATTACATAGAGGTACTCCAAGATGAAGAGACGAAAAAGGAGGAACCAAAACCAGAGGTTGAAAAGGGAGAAATTCATGAGGGTGCCCCTCGCTTCACTTTCAAGTGCACCTAAGTATCATCTATTCAAAGTTTGTGGGGTTTTGCAAGGGCAAAGGATCATAGTATTGATTGATAGTGGAGCAACCCATAACTTCATAGATGAGGACTTAGTTTCCAGGAGAGGATTGCACACATAAGATTTTGAAGGATTCAATGTCATAGTTGTAGACGGCTTCACCATTCCTTGCACTAAGAAGATACATCAGCTTGACATCACATTGGAAGAACATAAGATGCCTGATGATTTCTATGTTGTTCGATTGGGAGAGACTAACATGGTTTTTGAAATGATTATTGATATTCATAATTACAAATTTACAAATGGAGAGAAGAACTCCTTATAAAGGAAATTACAAGATGATGTTTCTAAAAAGAAACCATCGTTATCTAAAACATAAATAGAAAGATGCAAAAACAACTAAAACAGAAGTTACTAAAAACTAAGTTAACTAAAGTAACTAAAGCTAAGATGACCGTTAATATTACAATTAATATTTTAATACCCTCCCTTAATGGTCATCGTACAAACAAGAACTAAGTCAACCCATAAACAGATGGGGTGCTGGTCCTCAAAATGCAAAATATGTAAGACTCCTTAGTATACTCCGCCACTTGAGCACTTTGCTGAGACTCTTCCTGGTTGGACTTCTCATCGGCCAACCGCTTTCTGCAAAACTTCTTGATATGACCAATCTTCCCAGAGTACAAAGACGCCATCCCTCCCATTTTTCAAAGCGCGAAAAAAAGAGGTAACTCGATGATCAGCTGGCACAAACCCTGGACAATCAGCTGGCACAACTCACAATTTTTCAAAAATCGTCTAAAAAGAGGCTCAGAAACTGTAAGAGTTTTCAAAAAAAACCTTCGAAAACTCTGAAAAAGTAAGATTTTTTCAAAAAAAATCCTCAAAAAACTTTAGCAAAATTTTTATAGAAAATTTTTCAAAAACTCCTTTAGCAAACATTTTTCTTTTAGAAAAAAATTTCGAAAAACTCTTTGCAGAAATTTTTATTTTTCCCAGAAAAATTATGTCAAAACTAGCTCAAAAAATTAACCCTTCATGCTGCCATGAAGTCACGATTTTTATAAAATCGCCCAAAAACACCTAGATCACCGCCACATTGTGCACATCCGGGTCGGGAGAATCCACATAAACAAGCGGCATCCTTCAACTCGCAAACTTAAAAAACCAACGAAAACCTTCAATGATGGCGACCCCCCAAAAAAAAAAAAGGCGCACACAGACATGGCGACCATTCAAAAATGCCACAAAAACTCAAAAACCGCCGCTCAAACTGTAAATCGCAAGCAGAATAGAAGAGAACGCAGACTTCCGTCAAACGCTGATCAAGGATCTTCAACAGAAAAACAAAAAAAAGTGACCTCCAGTGAAGACAACTTCAAAGGGCCATAGCAACTCATGAAACTCGCTAGAGAAAACTCGTCAGAGGAAACCCACGACGTGACTGCAAAAAAACTCATTTGAAACCGCCTTTGCAAAACGTGACCCAGAAAAACCGCAACCAGAAACACGAAGAATCGCAAAAGACCAAGGCGGAAGGAAAAAACATGATCCAGAAATCGCGATTTAGCAAACGCGATTTTTCAGAGAAATAAAACAAAAACGTCGATCTCTAGAAAAAAGGGCGACCTCAATCAAAAGCCACAATCAGCAAAACAGAGAAAACCTGCGTCCGTACAGTGTTGTACGATCCGTACAACGTACAGATTTTTCACAGAGAGCCAAAGGAAAAATTTTCCCACTCAACCGAGCTCTGATACCATGAAATGATTATTGATATTCATAATTACATATTTACAAATGGAGAGAAGAACTCCTTATAAAGGAAATTACAAGACGATGTTTCTAAAAAGAAACCATTGTTATCTAAAACATAAATAGAAAGATGCAAAAACAACTAAAACAAAAGTTACTAAAAAATAACTAAGTTAACTAAAGTAACTAAAGCTAAGATGACCATTAATATTACAATTAATATTTTAATAGTTTTGGGTGTACAATGGCTTTATTCCCTTGGGGAAGTCACCCTACACTATCAAACTATGCAGCTGAAGTTCAAGTCGAAAAGGGAAGAAGTAGTGCTTCGTGGCATCAAGGATGGAGCTCCAAGAGCTGCCATGGCCACAAAGATGAAACATCAATTGATGACAACCACAGCTTCATCCATAGGTGAGATACCTTTTTGTGGTGATATTTGATCTATTTTGGATCAACATGGTATGGTGTTTGATGTTTGGACATTGAGTAGAGAACTCCATCAAGAGATAGGAAAAATATATGTTGGAGACATCTTGCCCATTGAGGGAGTAACTAGCACCATTGAGGGGTATTAAGAGGATGTTCATAAGCTTGGTGGAGGGGTTTCACACTTAGATATGTTTGCAAAGAAGACAAAAAGGGCATAATGGAGAGGAGTGATGGCATATTGCAAATATGTTGAAAAGAAAACATGACAAGGACTATTGTCATCATAAATCTCAACTGGGAGTCTGCTGCCCTCATCATGTCCAGCCACTATACTCCACCATTTGCAAGCATATAGGTGTTTCCAGTCTTGACATGGAATGATTTTCAATTTGTTGCTACTATTAGGGTATTTTCAGTCATTGTATGGTTGTTTCCAGCTTCTATGTTGCTGATCTTTGCAAGGGATTTTCAGTATTGCAGCTGTTGTATCATTTTTAAACTGCTGATTTTCAAGGTTTCTGATTTTGGACTGCTGTTATCAGTCATATTTAGCTATCAGTTTGCAGATTTTTGGAAATTTTTCATGTGTCATGCTGTTTGTGAAGGGTTTCAGCCATTAATGCTGC
Source organism: Cunninghamia lanceolata (assembly GCA_027924645.1). Classification (NCBI taxonomy): domain Eukaryota; kingdom Viridiplantae; phylum Streptophyta; class Pinopsida; order Cupressales; family Cupressaceae; genus Cunninghamia; species Cunninghamia lanceolata. Next base: position 6,142,362 of record BSBN01001495.1, on the reverse strand, counting down.
AGAAAACAATTGTTCCAACTACTACCCTGCTGTTTTGGATGAGATTTGGAATGAGTTTTGGCTGTTGCAACTTCGGTCCAGCTTGTATACAAGCTGATTGGTCTAAACTCATAATGTCTTCAGCCTACAATACAGTGGTAAGATCCATTGAAACTCGAGGGAGTTATCATCATGCTCATTTTGAGATCAGAGTGGTGCAGCAAAAACGTGGTGGCAAATTCATAAGGTAGCCTTTGGTTTTGTGGGAGCTTGAAGGTATCCTCAAATAGGAAGAAGAAAGCATCATCCGTCATCACATCAAAGAGGAACATGTTGTGGGTTGGTTGCTAGCATTGCTTGATCAAAGTCAAAGATGGGGAAGTATAATCCCAGAGGTTTGCAATTTTGTTGTTGGGAGTCATCCACACTTCTTTGAGGTCAAGTTGTTTGAGGTGATCAAAATTCATGAATTGCATAACATGATTCCTAGTGTTGGCACGATGGTATTTGAGCATTCGCGTATGCTTCGTGCTTTTTGGCAGAAGTTGTTTCATTTGACAAGTATACGATCTAGACTCTATGGACATTACAACATGATTCTTCATCTAAGTTTGCCATTGCTTGTGGGCAAGCAATTCTGGGAACGGCGGACTGTCGTGTCCCCTTTTTTGAATTAAAATAATTAATAATATTATTTAAGTTGGGCCCGATTATTTCTAATTTTAAAGGCAACTTAATAATAATATTATTATTAAAATAAAAGGTGTTTTTAAACACTAGTATTAAAATAAAAGTATTTTTAAATACTTAAAATAAAACATAAAAAAATCAAATCAAATAAAAGTATTTTTAAATACTTGGCAAGAAATTAGTACCCAAGGGCCCAAATTGAAAGGGTATATCAATAAGGCTCAAATCTTCATTTCAATGATCAAGATTTCATTTTGGCATTCTTCATTTTGAGTTCGAATTCAATCTTGCATTCAAGGTCGAAAACCCTTGGCTGCAATACTGCAATTCAAGAGGACAAAAACCCTCTTGGGTCTCTTTCCGAAGGTGGGGATGAAAACCCTCAATTTTTTGACAATGGCAAATCCACCTAGGGTTTGCATAGTGTACTAATTCAATGCTTTGTGTAAAATTTTGGGATATTATCAATTAGATTTGCAAGCAAATTGAAGATTTCAAAGTTAAGGATTTCATTCACAATTTTGGCATCTATACAACTTCCTACAAAGTTGGGCGAACCATATTGTAGCTGTTATTTTGAGTGGTCAGCACTAATAGTGACAATTTTGAGCAGTGATCAACAACTATTTGGCAAATTTAGAGAAGCGACCAGCCACATCAACATTAATTCACATATTTTGGTAGGGTGATCTGCATTCAGGAGGGTTTGGGCGCTATTTACTTGTTCCAGATTATCAGCCACTCCTAGAGGCTGCCGTACACTTCAAGAGGAAGGCGAGCGACCTTATGATGCCTTTTTGGTAGGCGATCAGCTCTTGGACCACCTTGTGAGGGGCGATCTGCATTTTGGAGGCCTTCTAGCTGTTGTGCACCTAATTGAAATCTTTCACAGGCACTAACAGTTTGAACAGTTCTTGTGGCAGCCATACCAATCTTCTTGCAGCAGTATAAATCAGATCCAGCATCAAATTATTCATTTCTGCAATTTTGGTATGAGATTTGATATTGTAAAATTCAGAGGTTTTGTGCAGTGCCATTATTGTACTTGCCATCAATCAATTATCATATCTAGGATTTTTTTCCTGAGTGTCTCATGCTGCTGTCAAACATTAAGAGTAACACTCAGATTTGGTCCATTTCAAGTGCCCTAAGATTTCATATTTTCTACCTATCAGTGTGAGGGTTGAATATAAATAAATTCAGTGATTATCAGCATTATCTTGCTCTTTTAATTTGCTGCTTCCAGTTATTCTTTGATTCAAAAAATTGGAAAATACAAAAAAAATCAGAGAACATAAAAATTCTATATCTGGGACATTACAAATATACATGCTCTTACTTGCAGAGAAATACGGAGCATTGCTAGTAGCAAGTGTAGGAATATATATGTATAATTATAATGGTATGCTATTTATTAGAAAATCATTTATCTAGATGCATTAAATGTCCATCATATCTCAGAGTTTTGAATAATGTTAGCGGTATCCCACCATAACACATCCCCTTAACTGGTTCTCTAGTGGATTTGATCAGTTCCCTTGCTTCGAGTAGATGTCCCCTTATGCTTTTCCGATTTAATGTCATTTGACAAGATAAGTTTCGTCCAATGACTCCATGCCATCACAACACGATCCCGGAATTATGAGCCGTCCTAAAAAAGCAACATCAAGTATAAAAAAATTCCACATTTCTCACAAAGTAGAAAATGCAAAAGTACTAGAAGTACACATTACAAGAATGCCTCAAATACAGAAACAAATTGAGAATGCTTAAAAATACAACAAATTGAAAGAAACTCAATAACTGGAGAAATTGCAAAGAAGACGATAACAAGCATATGCTTTTTATGCCACTCTGCATGGGCATTAATAATCTTCAGATTCAAAGATTCATTTTTTACTGAAACTGATGTAAACCAATTCCGGTGAATTAGTGGCCTAACTGATTCTTCTTCCTGTTTTATTGGGGCTGTTTGTAACTGCTCTAACATTTCGGGACAGTTGTAAATACGTACCATTTTTGGTGAGTTAGAGGGGAATTAGGAGTCCTTCTTTGCATGGTGTTTTGCCTGTATATAGGCAGCATATGATTTGAAAAAGCGGATATAGTTTTCATTGGATTATGTAGAGACACTGATGGAAACCTTCTGTCTGTAAATGTAAGTTTTTCTGTATATTTTCATGCTTACTGTTATGCTTTGTGGTTGTTTCGTTCCTATCGGTTTGCTGTGTTTTGTCAATGAACATTGAATATTCTGTGTAGACCTGAGACGCTGCATCAGAAACTTACTTCATTATAAATTTATAGCCCAGCTAACAAATTGATGGCAAAACATTACTCACTGCACATTTTGATCCAGAAATGGGGCTTAATTCAGGAAGCAACTTTAACTAAATATATGTTTATAAATTGCAGGCAGGTTTGGATTCTAAAAGCAAAACTCGTTTATTACGGCCATAAGACAGGCCCTAAATTATTCAAAACATAGCATTTCTGTCCGGTTAAGAAAAGAAAAGACAGTCGAGAATTTTGTAGTGACAATGTAATGTCCAAATTTACGACAAACTCTTATCTTTTGTTAAAAGCACGTTAATTATCTATGTCTTCTGTAACCTGCATCTTGTTTTTCCGCAGCTCGCAAGGTTAATTGAATTGAGCTACACACGCACAACACCCCCCCCGCCCTCTCAAGGTATTGCATGCTACATGGTCATAGAGGCCTCCTGGGATTAGACGGCCCCTACAGTTAAATCGAATCACAGGGATTTACCCTAGGGCGCCCTATAAATTGCAAGGGTCTCCAGGACCTAATGTCAAGTCCCTAATTAAACTAATAACAACAACATTTCAGATCAAATTATGTGTGTTAAAATTCTTAGCATGTTTTCCTAAGTCTAATGCCACAAATTCGGACTCAAGTCGAGGGCAAATGACAGCAAGAAAGAATTCTTAGCATGTTTTCCTGAGGCTAATGCCACAAATTCGGACTCAAGTCGAGGGCAAATGACAGCAAGATAGAATCTTGACAACTATGTGAGCATTGCCTTAAAAATACACCAGAAATTCTTAGACTGAAGATGAAGAAACATTTGAAAACAATGGAAGGAAACTGAACCGACCTTCTTCAGAGAGAAATGTTCGCGAGGGTTTGCCGCCATTATTATCACTACCGTGGGCTTCTCCAACCGCTGCTTTTCTAGGCCGCGCTAAAACCTGCTCTGCGCCTCCTTTGTGCTCCGCCATTGCCTTTGTTTTCAGCTTAAGATTACTATTACTACTACTAAAATTCAAATGAGGGCAGCTCCCAGACGCCAAAACGATCTGACGATGGCGGCGCACAGGCCGTAGATTTGGCACCTCCACTACAGATTTAACAGTGCCTCCAGATTTCAGGCATGAAACTGCTGCAGCGCCACCAGCAGCGCTCCAAAACGCCGCCATTTTTCACCCCAACTAAATCTTGGGCTCCCCAATTTGTCCAAGCTGCTTATCTAAAACCTAGGTGGACCAATAGAAAGAAACTCTACAGAGATCAATTCATAACCGCTCATTACTTGAGATAACTTGAAATTCGGCGACCGCACCGCCGGGCTGTGCAATCTGACGGTCATCTAACTCATAGCCGCTCATTACTTAAGATAACGTGAAATTCAGTGAAGGCGGACTTCTGCAATCTGACGGGAAATCAGGCTCGCGACTCGAGGCTTAGAAAACCACAAAAAAGATTTATTCTTTAGAGGCAAGAAGAATTCCTGATTGCTGGCACTTCTCTTTTTTAAGGTTATTTTGTATTGGAAAGGGCGTCCAGATTTCTGAGTCGAGCAGAGGATTTTAATGGAGGAGATAATATTTGCAGGGCGCTAAAACGCTCACTTCTTTTGTGGTCGTTCGTTCAGGAAGTTTGTGGGCTTCTTTAAAAAATTTAATAATGCGTTTTGAAAAATTAAATAAGATTTTCCCCCACTCTTGTGATGCTTTTGCCCATTGCTTTCGCGACAGATGGACGGAAAAAAATCAGTTTCAAATTGCGTGAGTCACTGCAACCGAGGTAATTAGATTGCCTGAACAACAACGTTTGCATGATTCATCCAAACGATTTGTATTAATTAACGTTTGCCTGCTCAGGCTCTATCGTCATATTCGAGCCAAAATCAGAGAACAAAGCAAAAGATTATTGGAATACTTCGGGAATGAAAGTTCGTTATTTCATATAGTTTGGGCTATATGAATTATTTTTGTGGATGAGGGAGAAGAAAATCATGCTAAAGGATAACTTAGAATTTTTAAAGGAAGTTGGTAATTTCATATAGTTTGGGCTATATGAATTATTTTTGTGGATCAGGGAGAAGAAAATTATGCTAAAGGATAATGTAGAATCTTGTGTAAGAAAATAGGAGCGCCTACTTTTCACATTTTAGGGGTGTTTTTGGAAAGGGGTTCCATAGAGGTGTTAGGGGAGAGGACTCAGTTGTTGAGCACCCTTATTTCACGCCTTTCAAAATCTTACGTGGCAATTTCGAATCACTCCAAAAATTTTACAGTAGTTTACTTGGCAAGGCCCCTGCTTATAACTAAGGTTTCAGGGCCACATCATCAAATACGATGCCACATTCGCATGCTTATTGTTGAGGTGTCAAATAGTTCCCCAAAAAAAAGGGTGGACCAATAGGTGTGTGTTAAGTCATATTTTGTTGGTGCATTGATGTGGCATCACATGATTGGTTGCTTTTTAGATCTAAAGGGCACATTTCATTCAATTTTTAGTACTTATAGTCAACACTAACAACATTAAAGTCACAACTACTCGTGTTAAACTTTTTAAAATAGTGGGCCTTACATGCACAAATATTATCTTAGCGATTGGAACTATATCAAGTATTGGGTCTTTCCCCTATAGGATCTATTTTTGTGGAGCAAGGGGTTCTGTGAAACCAAAAAAAATGTTACAGACAAATTAGAATATTTTCCTCTTAAATAGGAGCCCCTACTTTTTGGCTTCTGGATTTTTCCCACCAATTTAGGGGATTTTTCTGCCTCCAGAGTTTTTAGATTCCTGTCATTTAATTTAGGAAAATTTTTAGAGGTTAATTTTTTTATTATAATCATTTTTAATCTCTGTATTTGCAGATGAACAGAACAACAAAGCATAAAACTTCATCAGACCACCAACTTTGATAAATTTTGGAGGTTAAAGTTTTAAGCCTATTTGCCACTACAAAATTCATGGAACCACCCACTTTAAAATGCTCCTAAAAAATTTCAACATCGCCCACTGAAATAATTTAGGAAGCTCCCTTCCATGGGACCATAGCCTTTGGGGTGGGGGCTAAAAATTTCCCCACCACCTTCCTAAAATGATGTCATTTGTCTATAATTTTTAAAATTTTTGCCAATATTTTTTTAGATTTAGCTATGTAGTTGTAGATTTAGCATTCCTTGTTGCCAAAACAATAATCATGAGACCACCACTTCTTGAAATTTTGGAGCTTAAAGTTTTAAGCTTGTCCATTATTACAAAATCCATGGGACCACCTACTTATGGAAGCTCCTAAATTTCTCAACAACCCCTGTTGAGATATCTTAGGAAGCCCACCCCTCCATGGAACTGTAGTGTTAGAGGACTAGACAAAAATATATAGAGCTGAAGGTGTTTAGTTGAGTTGTTTTTGTATGCAAATGACCTTATTTTAATGACAAAAACAATGCATAATTTGAGAGAATACTTGAGAGTTTAGGATTTTTTTGTCAAGAGATAGGGATATAAGTGAACACCAGCAAAACCAAGGTCATGTCCTTTACCTTGCAAAGAAAAAAGAAGCAAATAAACCTCGTATTTGAAAGAAGCCCTTTGTAAGTGGTGGATGAATATAAGTACTCTAGTCTCAACTTTCACAACAAAATTAGCTAGGAGATTTATAGGACAAAAAGAATACAAGGGGGGTTGGAAGGATTTATACCCACTACAAAATAGATGCAAGAATGCAAAATTATGGAATTAGAAAACTAAGAGGACCTTATTTTGGTTGCTTGTAACATCAGTGGTGCTTTATGGATGTTACATCCCCAACTTTTGATTAAGCTTAATCTTATTTTTATGTGGTAAATAGGATAATTAATCTTAGATTAATGATTTGATGTTTGTGGAAAATATCAAGTAGAATCATTGATTATATGGATATCGATTGAATTTTAGATTAGACATGAGATTACATGTTGATAAGATTATTTTATCATAATGTTTTATGAACTACATGATGATACACTAATCATGGTTATATGGTTGTAAGTGTAACCAGGAAAAGAATCTTCCTTCAAGGATGGAAGGAGAGTATCACCTGAGAGAAGGAAATAGATGTTGGGAAAAAGTCAAATTGTCATCTGAGTGTCGAAGTTGATCTTTCGTGAACCCATGCAAGATAGGGTGAGTATAAGTCATTTTCCTTGTTAAGTTAATTTCAATTCGACTATTGTCGGCAAGTCAATTTAAGATCTCTCGACATCATCTACGTCAATTTGACTAAATAATATTCTCAAAACATTCATATAGTCGATAGTAATCTCGGTTGGATGTCAGAGTTTTCCTTTGTTTACTTATATATTTATATATAATTTTTTGTGAATATCGTTTAATTATTTTAACTATAGTCTAATATAGTGAGGTGGGGGAGTGAGACTCGACCCCATGTTCGCATATTAATGTTACCACCCTAACATGCAAAGAACTTACCTTGGATTCATGACCAATGACTAATTTCTCACCTCGATCTAGCATATGTTATCAAAGGCCTTGGGAACCATGTAGTAAAGCATATTTTAGGTCCTTCTCTAAAGCTTCCTTTTGAAATTGGTGAACCTACATAAATGAATATAACCAAATTTATAAGGTATAATGACTCATAAGATACAATTAACTCACAAGTTTGTCATGACTTTTTTTATGAAATAGAGAATACAGTAGATGAAAATATTCACTTACCAAGCGACCACGAATACTAGTTTCATTGATTGTTCCTAAGCATGTGAAGCATAAGCAACCTTTTGCCAAGAGGCATCATAAGAAGATATATCCATATTTTGTTTTTAAGAACTGAAGAAACCAAACCCAAATCCAAGAGGATTTAATGTAATTTAAAATATGATCGTGACACAGAAATGCCAAGCCCTGATTTAAAGAAGCCACTTATAAACCTCTAGATGACATGAAATACTCAGAATTATAGGTGTTTCCTTTGTCTCTGTGAAAGTAACATTAAAATGTTTTTGGCATGGAGATAAAGAATTGCAACATCAAGCCTCTCTTTTGAGTTACTAATTTCAACTTTATTTTTGGTCTCTAGTCTATTCGCTTTTTTATTAACTTTTTCATTTTTTGTATGCTTTGTCAAACTAGTATTAAATCGTTTCCATAAAATATAAGAAAATATTATGAGTGAATTATAGCTCTATTCTTAATTATTATCAAATTTGCATGAATTGGCAAAGTTGTAGTAGCTACAAAGGAGGTTCGACATTTGAGACCTAAAACATTGAATTCATAGTTTCTAAACTACACTAAAATAGCTCAAATCAGCTATAGACTGCCATCTTTGGGTTTAATGAAGAGATGACTTTCTTTATTTTAGGCCATCTTATTGTAGCATTTCATAAGGAATAACTCTAATAGATTATCCAAAGGAAAACATTGAACATTGAAACAAACCATGACTTTATAGTACGCAAGGACAAAACTACATGAACAAGAGCATGCACAAGCAATGTAGTGCATGAACAATAGCACACACAAGCAGAGGACTACATGAATAGAACGTGTGAATAGAAATGCACAAGCAGAGGGAGATTTGTTGTGCATGGGCCCATGCAGAGATTTGTGATTTACTGCAAGCATGGAAGCCAAGCATAGTAGAGAAAAGTAAATCAAAATTCTAAGAAGAGAAAAGCAGATCCAAAGCAGCCCTTAATAGCTTAATATTTATTTCTATCTTAAGTTGGCCCATTTGTAACTTTTGGCCATGTAATACTCTTTTGCAATGGCTGAATGTTGCAATAGTCAGCCCAAATTAAAGGAGTGTTTCATTTGTGCCCTAAAAACAAATAGTCAACTCCCAAATCAAATGGTCCTTCTCACCATCCTTTGAACATTTGAAAGTGACAAAGCAAAAACATGACGTATCAACCCCATTGGCTCACAAGGTCAAAACACCCTCAGGTAAGATGACCAAGGTAACATTACAACTGGATCTGTACTTGTGTATCTGACCTTGAGAAGATAGACAATGAATTTTGTGATCTTTTTCTGTAACTGCAAAACCAGTTATTAGAAAAAGACAATCTTTTGTTGAGGTTTCAAACCCACTTACAAGATAAAGATACAATCATTGTTGAATTTGAAAAACAACTCCAATGATGAGGCAAGAAATACCACGCTTGAGCACTCCAAACTCTCTCCTTCCAAAGGAATTCAGGACATTCAAGTTGTTGTCTCTAAAATTTGAAACAAGCAAACCAAGATCCTCACACAACATCAAACTTCGAAGATAAATATTGCATATTATAAATCTATTCAGACGATGGTGGGTGCACACAACTCTTGGCTGCAAATTATCAAGGGCAAGAAAGTCCCTCCTTTCATCAAGCTTCTTGTCAAGACAAAATTTCAGGGGTTAGGTGTAGGTAGGACACTATTGAAGACCGTTCATATGATATGAAGAATAAAAGTGCTTGCAAGCTTTTCATTCAAGATAAAAGGTTTGAGCTATCCACCACACTGACTAAGTCCAAGCATAACAAAGCAATAAAGGAGTAACTTCTAGTGCTTATAGACACCAAAGAAACAACAATAACAAATAGCTAAAAAATAAATTGGATGTAGTCCAATCCAAAACAACCCTCAGGATTGACCGATAGTCAAGCATTGTAAGTGTAATAAACAGGGGCATTTACACAAGATTGTCCCACCACCCAAATAATACAAGACTTCTTTACCGGTAGTGCAAACCAAACAATGACACAAGTTGCCCAAAGCAAACTTTAGGAAAGAGCATCAACTGGATTGATGCAGCTGAGGGCAAAGTAATGACAATTATGCAGTCACATGCAAAGAAAGAACAATATTGTAACCCAAGAACAGAGGAGAGAATGATTGAAGCAAGAGAAGAGGTCAAAAAATCAATAGCCAAGAAATGGAGACAAGCACATGCATGTACAAGTACATTGACCAAGTAGATTACTTTGGGTAAGGAATTTACTAGAAAAATTTGCAAACAACTATACTAGTGAAGGTAGCAGATCCATTGTAAAACATTCTTGAACTAAGGGATGCAATCACTACTACCATACCCACACTGAAAAATAAGAATGACCAAGATAAATCCATTTACACGCATTGAGGACACAGACAAAAAATCTGGAACCCATTGTGGAACCCCCACTGTCAATTGACCAGATCATCAACCCAATGCTCCTAATGATGAATCTTGCAAGCAAACCACTTGTCATACATATGGATATGTTGGGGATGACATAAACTAACACCATTATAGATGGAGTCTCGAGCATGAATGCTCTCCCTAAAGAGATGTGATAGAAGCTTCGGAAGCCAACCATTTGGTACCACACCTTCAAAAAGTAGCAAGGACAAGAAAAAATCTTTAGACACCAATAGCAAGGTTCGGCAAGAAGATAGTGTTATAGACATCCAAGACATGGAGGGGAGAAAACAAGGGCACAACCAACACTTCATACTCTTTCCATGGACGAGATTGAATGCAGCCAAGTCTAGGATGTCATGGTCAAGAAAACTAGATATCATGAACTGAAAGTAGCATTAAAGAATGTTGGAGTTATACACATCCTCCAAATGCCTTGTTTCTAAACTCCAAGAATTCAAATTTTGGTTCAGATATTTTCCAGTTATAATAGATAAAAGAACATCCTATATGCAATACATGGATAAAGAGGTAACTATCACATACAAACCACAAAAGTGTCTGGAGTGTCATGCATAAGGAAATCACTTAATAAATCCACTGACCAACAGATAATCTCATCCACCTAGAAGGATAACACAATACAACAACTAGATAAAGACTTGAAAATGAATGATTGAGCTAGCAAGTAGCAACCATGCCAATGCAAATAGAGGCACAAAGAAGGAATTGCTAGCAACTAACAAGTAAAGATGCATACTTGGCATGGTCAAGTGTTGACTTACTAGAGAGACACAGTCATATATATAGCCATCTGGATGATCAACCCAATGATAGAATTGAGAAAGGGTGAAGTCTATAACTAGGCAGAACTGCTCTCTACAATAATACACATCTTCTTTTCTTTGAAACTTTATGGATTTTGCATGGCACAACATGCAATCATCTTTTTCTTGATGCAATCTATTCAAGTGTAGAGAGTTGCAGGGGAATATAAAACCACACAATGACTATGAAGACTTAATACCTACAATATGTTGGTGGATGCATTTGGATTCCCCTATTAAGCAAGTCTAAAGCATTTGAAGAAGAACAAAAAGACTAATTACAAGAAATGAAAAGCTGCAACTGACAAAATGGTGATTTGAGATGCTCAGAAACAAATAATAGATGAAAAGTAGGATAATGATGAATGTGATGACACACTTATGGTGCCCCAAATGAAACCCTTATCAAAAGATACAATTTGCAAAACTAGTCTTGTCCAAGATCAATAGCTCCAAAAGCAATATTAAACATTGGTGTGGAAGTCCTTCCTTTAGTACCCATACCAGAGGTTTCAAAAAGTGTAGCAGGGGATGACTTGTTAATGGTCTGCTAGGTACTTTAGGGGCTACTCCAAACCAAGCTCCCCTTGAGATATCAAATTATTTGGAGATAAGGATGGATCAAACTGAGAATCTAATTCAATAATCAGGTGCTCTTTTGTACAAGAATACATAGCTAAGGATGATTTGGTAGTGATGCATGCAAAGGAACATCATGGTGATGAAAACAAGGGTAATCCACTGTATGAGTATTAGAAGCATATTTAGATGATAATTCTCCGTATGCATGCACAGTGTAGGAGTGTCCAAGTGAGTCTACTGAACCAAATTCAGAATATGCATTCATTTTCTTCCCACAGCCAGAGTAGGGATCCATGTGCCACACTCCACTACTTTGTGTAGAATATGAGACCCATGTTTCTAGTGATGGTGGATATTGCATCTTTAGTGAAGAACATTAATTGGGATGTCTAGAAATGCAGACACCTATCTTATTGAAGGAGGCATAATTCATAAATTTCTACGTGCCAATTGCCATAAGGAATTTTCTCATGTTTATAAGAGTAGTGGCTAACTGAAACATTATACAAAAGAAATGTCTAACCAATGGCTTCTACAAATGACTTATCCTATGGTATATCCAAAAGAAACATCACACAAAAGAAATGTCCAAGCAAGGTATTAAAGGGATTGCATCCTATTGAGAAGCAATTCAGACTCCAATATTTTTTTGTATGGAAAGCACGAACGCATCAGAGTCCAAACAATAGCCATAGAGATGATAGCAAGAGAAGAATAAGGCTGTGAAAGAAAGAGACAAGATGCACTACAAATTAGAGGAGCAAAGTCAAAAAATGAGGAGCAGCTCCAACAACAGCTCGACTTACCAAGTAGAAGGAAAGTTGGGTGATGGAATTAAAGAAGTGGGTAGCTATGCAAACTCAATTGGACAAAACAACCAATACACGAGACCAGCTTGCCACTAACCATGAAAAGCTTAAAGAAAAAATCAATGTGGCCATTCAAATAGTAAAACACATTCACGAGAAGGGGAAGATAGCAGAACAACATTCGAAGAAGAGGACAAAGCAAGTGCTTGTACTTAGATCTGAGGTGAAGCAGATCAAGGTTGGAGTAGCTACAAAATTTGATTCAGTTGGAGCAATAAAGCTATCCCTTCTCCATCAGTCCCTTTGCTTCCCAGGACATATTCCTCATCCCCTTTGTAGACTACATCTTCTTGATATGCCTGATGTTCTGTATTCCCTGAGATACCAACTTATGTGTATGTGGTGGGTGGATGTAAGGCAAAGGTAGATGTAGACAACAAAGTAATTTGTAATTATGTTGTTTACTAGAAGTTGATTATGGTTGTTCGATTTGTGTAAAGATTTATCATTTTGTAAATGGGTGGTACAAGAGGGTTACAGTCCAAATGACACACCTCTTAGCTGATACCACCATCTATACAAGGATAGTGGTCAGGGGAAGAGATCTCTCAGGGATTCTTATATCTCCCCATACCATAGCATTGTAAACCAATTTGATATATGAATAAAAAGTAGCTTTATATACCCATGTTTTCGTGCAATTTCTGTATGTTCAATATTCTAGAAATGCTAGTATTTGAAACTACAAGGCACAAGAAAAAGACAAATATAAAACTTAAATAAGAAACTCTGGATGTGCATCTTTTCCATGCAAAATTATAAAATATAGTCTAGCATTGTTCAACCATGTGTAACTAGAACATGAAAAGAAATCAATCCCTGGCACCATAAATTGCACAGTTATGTCTTCTTAAAATAAACTTAAAGCAGACAACGAACAATTCTGTTATGTCATCTTTGCACACATTTGTGCCCTCTTACCTTAAAATAAAAGAGAGTGACAAAAATCACACACCTATTCTTCTTCAATTGCCCCACTCAGCTCTGCACCTCTCAACATTAGTTTGAGCTCATCCTCAGTGACAAGAGGTTCACTACAAGGAGAGATATCTATATAGTAATTGTAAATGATACACAATCAAAATATCAAGCATAAGTATTCTAATATTTTTCAAAATTGTAAAGCTTTTGGCCCATTTCTTCCTATTTTATGTGAAGCAAACACCAATTATCAATACCAATAATTCTCACACTACTTATAACATGGGTAATCGAGCAATTTTTAAAGAAAGCATGAATTTTATGGCTTGAAGGATAAATAAGTTGCTAATGAAGATGGATACAACATTAGGAAGAGTTTCAACAACTGAGTTAAACTAATATATGTTCCGAATAGATCATTTTCTTATAATATGGTGAGTTATATATCCAAGGTCCAACCCTCTCACAAAGATCCATATAAATAAAGCTCCAAAAGGGAAAGTGTGAACTTAAATAATATAAAATTAAATTAAAAAAAATCCTCCTATGCAATTATTTAACATTTACATAAAGGCTTGCCAAAAGTTTACAGATGACAACTGCTACTTGACAGGAGGAAAAAGGAAGTAATTCTACCAGGTTCATTTCACATGCACAAATAAGGAAGTAATGCTACCAGGTTCATTTCACATGCACAAATTCAAAGTGATGCAAGAAAGCACTGTTAAATACATTCCTATCTCTGTCATATGGTATTATGTGTGCATAAACAAAAAAGGTAATAACGAATTAGTAGATAGAACAGATTTGGGCGAGGGGAGTTTGGGGGTGGGGAAGGGGCATAAACATGATTGGCATACTATGTAATCATATAGTAATTAGTACCTTCTACTCTTAAGTCCCAAGATCTTCAGCATGACCACAGATAAAGCCGTGAAAACTTGACCTATTGGATACAACACTAAGGAAATTAAAGCCACTGGCCTTACTTGCAGCAAAATTTGAAAAGAAATATTCTTATAAGAGCTATATGGAGTCAATCTTTTCTAAGAAACATAATGTTGGCATTTCAATTCGCACCTCTGGAATGCAATTTGGAAACAGACAGCTATGCACAGATAAAATGCTCTCCTATTGGAAGGGGGAGTTCCCTTTCTTGCTGATGTTTGTTGAAAAGATAAATTAAATGAAACTTCGCCTATCTTCTTTTTGATTCTTAGCTACGAGCACAAGGTTATAAAACTCTAAACGCTGCAGAAGAGGTTTTTTCCTTTAATAAAACTTCTACTACGACTAAGCAAAGAGTAATGATGCTTTTAATCTCCTGAGTAAATTCAGAGCAAAGAAAATTAAAAGTGAATAAGGAATGATTGTTAACACAAAAACTTAAGCAATTTTCTTCCAGATTAACACCACAAGACTTATAGTACTTTAATGATGGAAGCTGAAACGAAAGCTACACATCTAACGATGAAAACTTGATGAATCAAGACAGAATATCAGAGCAAAATAGGCATGAGACTTCTATTAAATATCACAAAGTTGGCACAACTCTAGGACAGCAATGCTGCAGCAAAAGGTAGGCATACAACAAGCGATCAAACACCAGAGAACATATTACACAAAGTGAACAGACACTTGGAATATCAAGACTTGCAGGCTAGAATAGGCACATCAAACTTGCTATCACAATTACCATTACATACAATGGGCATGGATGCTCTTATTTATATTAAAATCAAAGGAGTGGGGAACCCTAAAATCTCCTTGATTAACCCTAACTTGCCAAATCGCAAGCTTTATTACTATTCTAAGACAAAGATTACAATAAACAAATGCTTTAAAGCGAAGTGCTTTAAAGCAAAGAAGATTCCAACTTTCACAAAGTGATTTCTTTTCTAAATATAGAATGGATGAGCTTTGGATGAAAGCAAATGCTTTAAAACAAAAAGCATTTGTTTTAAAGTTGCTTTCTTTTGAAATGCATCCTCATCAACATTCTTGTTTTTTGGTGATGTCATCTATTGATATTTTTTTGCTGATTTCTTCTAAAAAGTAGATTCTGAGCGAAAAAAGCTGTCACATGGGTTTTGTAGGAAATTTTGTTTCGAAGCAACCCAGATCGTCAGATTTTGAAAAAGCGGGGATTTTCTTAAAAAAGCAAGAAAAAATAGATTCCCGAAAAAAGTAAAACTCCAATCTTCAAGAGGATGATATTTTGGATGGACCCATCTCGACGAAAATTGAAAAAGCTTTGGTCAATTTTTTGAAAAATGATCCCCTTGAAACAAGGACCTTGAAAAAGTGAGCTTCTCTGCTTCCTCAACCCAAAACTATGAAGAACGCTGAAAAAGCACTTCGTTTGGGTCTTCGAATCTTCGTTGAAAGAAAAATAAAAATCTTCCTCTAGATGCAACCTGCAAAAGATAATGAAATAAAGAAGCCAAATGCTTGTCTTTATAGATCTTTAAGGCGAAAAAGTCGCTTTATTTGTGTGAGAATAAAACTTCACTCTCATCCATGAAGAAAGTAACTTTTAAAGCACAAATCCAAGTGGATGTCTTCAAATAGGAAGAATCCCTATTTTGTAGCTGCCTATGGCTTCATATGCAAGATGACAAAAAATATCTTCTTTTGATGATGTCATCGAACACGCTAGTTGAAAGAAGTGCTAGCCAATTTTTCTTCATTTTTGACACTTCAACACTCGTTTTGACTTAAATATGGTCTGTCTCTAACTTCAACAAGGTGGAAAAATGTCACCGTTGACTAAAAAAGCTGACTAATCCTAACATTTTGGAGACCTATCAATTGAGATTCCATTTCTAGCTTCCGACTAACGATCTGGGATCGTTTGACCAAGTTTGACCTCCCAAAAACTGCCAACGGGCAAAGATTGGGAACAAAGCTATCGGAAAACACTGTAGATACAAGATAAATTTTATCTCTGGGCAAGTTGGGTACCCCAAGTCACCTGGGGCGCCTAGTTTCACCAGACTTAGCCATTTTTCTGAAAATTGCAACTTCTTCAATTTCTCGACTTGCGTGCGCATTCTGGTGGTGGAGGACCCCTATTTGACTATCATTTTCTGTCAGCTAGGATAAAACTAAGTCTGATGATCTGACAAATAGGAAGGCCTGATGAAAACTAAGCTGATTGTACTCTCTGTCTGCCTTGAAAAACATGCCAAACTGATCAACTTTGAACCGGACCAGGCTGACGGAAGGAGATTCACGTTTTTGAGAAAAACTTCAAAACTATTCTAACTCTGGAGAGTTTGGGCGCCCCAAGTCATCTGGGGTGCCTATCCTTCCATGCCTTAGAATTTTTTTTGAAAAACTCAAATTTTGTACCTTTTCTTGTTTTTCGTGCCAGCAGCTCCTGTTCGATCTTTGATTTCAGTCGTTTTGACGACTGTCGAGGTGGAATGGAGGGTGATCTGAGCAGTCTGAACATATCTATGATGAAATCCCAGCCTTGACTGACTTTTGACCAAGTTTAACCAACTGGAAACAGGCTGACGGAAGCATTTTTGACGTTCTCAAAAAATGTGAAAAAAAATCTAACACAAGAAAGGTTGGGATCCCCAAGTCACATGGGGCACCTGGTTTCACCAGACTTAGTCAAATTTATGATTTTCCAACCTCTCATTCCACCTTGGATCCATCTTGCATCATTTTGCGTGTATCATCGAGTCGACAATTATTCGTCGGTTCTGCGTCGTTGGAACATCGTTGAAAACTTGTCGACGAGCTCTGGCAAATGAACTTTCTCTGTTGATGATTTTTGAGCTCATGCTTTGCCTTCTGAAAAAATAGAAATGACCCAGTAGAGAAAACTTGATCATTTGAAGATTCCATCTGGACTGTGCCAATCGTGAAGCAAAATCGACCAATAAGAATCAAGCGTGACACCTAAGTCAAAGATTCTATTTTTAGAAACTTTCTATCTTTAGAAAGTTTTTCCAGCATCCAAATCTCAAGAAACCCAAAAAACCTAACCTGACGTCTATTTTTAAAAATTTCTATTTTTAGAAATTTTGCTTTTTTGACTTTTTGATGAAATTTTTTTCTAGAATTGTTCAAAATGCCTTAATGAAGCAAAAATTGTGGTTAGGTACAACACAACACATTTATTATTAGTGATGTCCTCTCTACACATTGTGATCAAGTAACATGGTTTTTTATAAAGCATGTGCCAAATATTTATATCCCAAGACCATGAAGCTCTTACACAAGACCCCTGCTTTAGCATCTGTGGCCTTAAAAAAAATCCAACCTTACCACAAACTGTGCCACTTCTATTGCATTATGGACGGCTATGCTCTTAGGAGTAATCTCAATAAGCAGTAAAATAACAACCTGCTAAATGTTTTTAGTTAGAATACTCAAAATTGAGATTGACGATGTTGATCCTACTCAACCTCCAGTATAATAAAAAACATAAGGTAGCAGGTTGAGAATGTATTTACATGAAAACTATATCCAGGTTAGCCCCAAAACACAATAATGATTGTAAGAACTTGTTTGAGGTTAAGCTTGAAGTTATAATATTCCATTATTTATTTGGATATATATTTGTAATAAATAAACATGCATCTTACACCACTTTATAGATAACGGTAAATTTACATCAAGCGTATCTTTTAACAACCCTATCATGAAAAACACTAGGAGAGTTAGCAGATCCACTTTAGAACCCATATGTAAAAAGATAATATATTTTCTAAAAACATATATTCTAGGTGTAATGTAATCAACTAATATTGTCCTACAGAAATCAAGCTCTCCTAGTTGAGGTTGAGAGTTCTCTTCGAGAAAGAATGTCTAACATCTGCCTTTCCAAAACAAGAAAAATCTTACTTACTACAAGTCTTTAAAGTTTACTGAATTCCCTGAGATAAGAGATCACAAAAAGCATATTGTAATCTGCCCACATAAAATTTTAAAAGTTTTCTGAAAGTTTCTCTGAAAAATAGCTAGACTAAGAATTTTGACATAACAGATTGTGTAAGGAAAGTTCCATGACTATTGGCAACCACATCAAGACTTTGGATGTAACATTCCTGACATGTAGAAAGAAAGAAAAATTACACTAACGTCCACAAATGAACAAAGTAGGCCAACCAAACTCAAAGTATATGAGTTACATTATAAAACTGATGGGGTAAAGTGCCATTGAGGTAAATGTCACTTTCAGTCAGTGATGTATGGGTTTGCAGAGAAATGTGCAAGAAAAGGAAGATTAGATACACTGTTCTTGGTAATATAGAATGATGAAATGTAGTATTCTCTTTCATTTTTTAAGATAATAATGGACATGTTTCAATTTTTTGTTGCTTTATGTACCTCCAAAGACAAAGGATTATGGGGGAAAATATTTCTTTTGTGAAAGTGTTTAGCAAATTATAACAAATGGGGCTGAATATTAAGTAATGAGATACTTTTATCAAGATTCAATAATAATGAAAAGTGGTCTCTCCTCTGTATTGCAACTTACACATTATATGCAAGATTTAAGTTTAATACAAATTATTTCGTGTTTCAAATAATTTACTTGTTGTCTATGTCTAGTTGCTAATGTCTGTCTATCACATCTAGTTGGTGCATATTTTTTGTTTTGTAGTTCTACATGTAGCCTCTGGGTATCAATTATGAGGTAAATGGGTTGGAGCTCTTAAAACAAAAGGTTGAATTAATCTATGCAAGTATCAGATTGAAAATACAAACAAAAATTCCATCTCCAATCACCTAGAAGGAAATTTTCAAACAACAATTCCCACAGATGTCAAAGAGTCTAGCATGTGAGGCTCAAATAAGTTTAATAGATTTAATTTGATTTTCTAGCTTCTATAGACATTATCATCTATTGAAAATTATTTAAAAAAATGGCAACTACAAGAGTATCCACTGTAAAAAAGTAGGAGGACGGTTTTTAAAAAAAGCCATATAACAGAAATCAGGAACTATTCACAGTCCATTTTTTTGCAAGTGAAGGTTCGCATTTAACTCCACAGATGAAACAAGCAAACTGAAAACATTACTCTAACCAAGATACTATTTATTATGGCGACTGCAAATGACAATACTGATATTGTTTAGACTTTCATCTAAGTCAGCACCTTAGAGAAGTTTGAACATGACCATCAATCTAATCAATAAACTTGACTAGGCATTATTTTGAATAAAAAAATAATAATAATGTCTTTATATAAACAATGTAAAACTTGCATGAAGTAAAAAGGAACTAAAACACACAAACGCATATCAACCAAAAATGAGGGTATCTAGCTGGAAATAACTCAAAAAATCTGAAATAAATTTGTCATGTGTTTGTAGTCTCCATCTAATAAGTGTCAATAACACTTATTAGTTTTTACAAAGAGTTTACATGTGATTTATTCAAGATAAAAAAAGTATATTAAGTTCCTATGCTTGAAATAGTTAACTTGCAATCAAAGCAAGCTCAAAATATAAAATCTTCTTAGAATGCATTGTGTAAAAAGAAAGGTCTCAAATAGACGCCAACTAAATGCATCACATCCTATGACAAATCTTCTAGAAGATCATCTAAGAATAGTGATCCTCAAGTAATAGAAATAACTAAAAATAGCCAGTCTGAGAGTTTATTCCTCTCAATGATTCTCATGAAACACCTTCATTCTAATCTCAATGATTCTCATGCAACACCTGCATTCTAATCATGATACATCCTAGAAGAAACTTGAAACCCTAATGACCACTAGCAAATTACCAAACAATCTTGGTGACTTGAATCTGATCATTTCTTAACAATGTGTTCACAAGTCCTAACTGCCTCTGAAGACATGCATCACTTATAGAACTAAAACCTTAGACCTTATAAAATCTGAAAACTTGCACAACCTAGTACTTTTGAAACCCTGGATTTTGTCAAAGATGAAACCCATTTATGAGACAAATTTACAACTTGGTATCCTGGGAACCCTAGGATATGGTCACCTCCAGATGATCTCTTTTGAAAAAATTATCTGACCAATGACCTTGGAGCACCTTGAACAAAGAGTGAAGGAAATGATAAGGCTCTTGATGTCTTGTCAAACTGATACATATTACACCACGATAACTGAAATCCACTAAGAGTTGTTGTAAGCAGAGATCATGCAAGGATGCAACTTGCCACAATGCTACTAAAAACCTATTGTTCCTTGCTCTTTACATGACCAAAATCTATTGTAAACCCTTGCTCAAATGAATGAAAACTTACCCAAACACCATGAAAAAAACAACTAAAACCTGCTGAAGTTGAGGAGAGCTGCAAACTGCTGATAGTACTTTAAATTATTGACATTCTTCTTGGTAATGAGGATAAAAAAATGGACAATCTACTCCTCTGACAATAAAGTATGCAGTGAAGAATGACCTCTAACAGTGCACTGAAAACTAGGTGCGTGTGTTCAAACTTCAACTGTAACCCTACTAGAATCCTGCTTCTCTTTTCACTACGATAAAATCCAGCACATCCCTTGCTTAAGCATGCACCTATGGTCTTCATGGCCTTTTTAAACTCTGCAAATGTTGTCTCCCTTATACTGAAGCATGCTCCAAGGGACTAATTGGACAAGTTTTCTCGTGTTTTCCAACTTGAGACATTTTTTGAGTAGTAGTGCTTCATGACATTAGATGGCTACTTTTTGTTATGTTTTTTACTTGACTTTTGCCCATTAGAATGTTCTTTATTATTTATGGGGCACTTTTTTTGCATGTAATCATTGCTTGCATATGCATGTTCTTTATCACTTATGGGGCACTTTTGTTGCATTTTTAACTTAAAGATGGACATCCCTTTGAAGAGGTGTGTTTCATTGCAATAAGATGTCCGTTTTTTATTTTAAGCTAACTTTTAGACCCTCTAATGTTGTGGCATGCTTCAATCCACTAAGTGACACCATTTTCAAAATTTGACCTCCTTACCTAAGGTGCACTCCAATGGTCTTGAAGGCCTTTTTATTTACTTTTTAAACCAACTTTGGGTCACTTAGTGCAATGGAATGCTCCGACATACTAAAACGCCCACTTGTCTATGCCTTATTCAATTTTGCAACTTTTCCTTCATCAAAGCTTCATTCGTCATCTTATTTGATGCATTCACTAAATGGGTAACGCATGGCTACAACATAATCATTGATGGGTGGACGAATATCAAACATTATCCACTCATCAACATTATAGTTTCATGCATTGATGGACCTTACTTCTTGCAAGGAATTGGTTGCTCAAGAAAACGCAAAGATGTTGAGTTTCAATTTCAAATCTTGAGAGAAGTCATTGAGGAGGTAGGTCCCCAAAATGTAGTGCAAGTGATTACTAACGCAGTAAATGTTTGCAGGGTAGAAAGCATATTCATTCAATCTACAAAAAGGCACATCTATTGGACCCCTTGTTGTGTGCATGCTATGAATGATGCACTCAAATACATTGGAAAAATAAAGCGGGTGACACAAGTGGTGGTGGATGCAAGGGAAGGGCAAATGTTCATTTGCAACCACCACACCTCATTGGCATTGTTTCATACCTTTCCAAAGAAATAATTCCTCAACCAATTGAGCCTCAATTTGCTTCCTATTTCATTCTACTAGATAGGATGTTTAAGTTTCAAGAGCCATTGCAACTTATGGTTATACATAGCATTGGAATAGGTAGACAAAGTCAAAGACTGAGCAAGGAAAGAGGGTAAAGTAAACTATGAGTAGTGATACTTTTTGGTTGCATGTGAGACACATCACATCTTTTATACAACATGTATGAAATTATTGCATTTTGTCATTCTGATGTATGAATCTATGATTCGACGATTTGAATTGGGTCTTGGTATTGTTCCCTTATCAATTTGAATGATCAATTATCAATTTACCATTGATCATTTGTTGTATTGTGTTCTCAATTCTCAAAATTTTTTACTTAGTGTTTATTTTTTGTATCATATATCAATTTGAATAATCAATTATCAATTTATCATTGATCATTTGGTGTATTGTGTTCTCAATTCTCATATTGTGTTACCTAATTTATTTTTTGTATCATATATATATTTGTTCCCCCATTGTCCCCAAAGACCCATACCCTATCCCAAAAACTTTAATAAACACTGTTATTACTTCTTTGATTGGTACGGATTGTTCTCCCTTTGTGGCTAGGCCTAAGGATTTTCCTCCGTTGGTGGCTCTAGTGAAGTTTCATAGGGAGTCTCCTCCTTCAAAGGTTTCACAAATTAGTGGCAGTCACTTTTCTGAGGATTTGGCTTGTTCAATTTTTGATAACTGGACTAAGGTTAAATGGAAGAAAGCTTCCTCAAGTTCAAGCATGGAGCCATATAAAAATGTCAATCCATTCTCTTGTAAAGGAAAAATAAGATCCCTTGTAACAAGACTAGCTGTCTCCTTACAATGATGGGTTTTCTCTTTGTTGATAGGTAAGTTGTTTTTGTTAAGACTTAACAAGCCCCTAAAATGTATTTTTTTTAATCTTTCGAGTTAATATAAAGGGAGAGGGACCCACTTCCCTCATTTATCTATAAAAAAATAATTACAACCAAGCATAAGTATAGGAGTAAATGATTATTTATTAGAATGGCTCACTAACACAGTAACCCTCTATAAATACTTAACTAAACATAAATGACAATTCAAACATATAACAAGCACAACCAAGGAAAATAAATTAGCCCACTTCCAACGAGTAACAACCACGGAAATCCATACTACTAGAAAATGCAATCAATAATAATTCACTGATACCTGCATCTAGATTCTGAACATGATCAGGGGTTACTCCCAAAATAAACATAATAACAATCAATGAAACCTAGTATGCCACATTACCATACAAAATGAGAGAAGAGTATGTATATGGAAAAAATCCCATCATAGGGATATGTTACTCTACTAAAGACCCTGTAAATTACAAGCATCACACACATAACGAGTATAAGTTACATAGGACTCACATCACCAAAACTATTAGCACTGGAGAGAATAGAATGCTAAGAAATCAACCATGGGACTTGCAACCCAAATGCAGGTAGAATAACAAGTAGAAACCACATAAAACTCACATCACCAGAAATGTTAGTACCAAAGAGAAGAGGATTCTAAGACATTAACCATGGGACTTGCACCCCAAATGTAGGGAGAAACAAAAGGAAAATAGAGTGTTATACGATATACACCATTAAAGGGTCATCTACGCCCATAACAATCACAACCAAGAATAATTCACATAAATGCTAGTACTAGAGAGAAGAGAATTCATATAACATTGATAACCAAATGCCATTAGCAATACGACAAAAATAACCAAAGTAACTACAAGCAATTTATACTAAGATGATTAAAGAAATTCAGAAGTTACCCCAACTAAAAAATTGGCCAATCCTTCATAGAGAAGTAGACAAAGACTCCAAGAAGAATCCATATTGATGGCTGCTATAATTAAGGACCATTAACAGATCTTCACCAACAACAAACTCGAAACCAAGAGATAGACGCACCAACATCAAAAAATACCCAGTATCTATCTATCCATATATGTATCCATTTACCTATCCATCGCTACCCTTGTCTCCGTCATAAACACTCTTACACAAATTATAAACCAAAGCAATTAATATGTCACTAACACCCATATCCCAAAAATCAAGGTCAACTTACATCCTTTTTTTTAAATCCATGTTTTCAAATTTGAAGAATTTATAGTTAAATGTCTGCAAAAGTCAAAACCAAGGATCATTCAAAGAGCCACACCCCCAATGATATAAAAACCAAGGAGTGGAAACTCCAACATTATAAAACAATATCCCTATCTATCCCTCTCCCACCCATAAGAGTACGCAATCCACAGGTGACTAACACCCATATCTAAAAAAACCAGAGACCACAGACATCCATTATAAAAACCAACAATGTTTTTCAAATTGAAGAATCCACAGTCCATATCAAGAAAATTGAAAGCACACCCAGATGAAATTTTACATTTCAAAATAGACCCAGATGAAATTTTGCACCTAAAAATAGACCTGATGAAATTTTTATTTTTTACCAAAAAAAAGTGGGGGTATAAACTCACTGTCAAACTTGTTACCACCATGTTCCCCTATCTCTTTCCCTATTTCAAATTCAAATCCTAGCAATCACAACTCGGTTTTGTGTTCTTATCTTGAATTGGGAAGAGAATAAATTTGAGACCGCCGCTATTGTAAGAGATCCATGTATCACAAAGTATGAATGGTACTGGGGAGGCAAGGAATATTTACGAGAATGGGGAGAGAGCCAACGAATGATGATAATGACGATGAAGAAGAACAAAATATAATGATGCTCTTTTCACTGTTATCAATTACAAGCTTGATGGCCACTTCTTCGTTGGTCTGAATATTGGTGACAATGGTTCCAAGCACTGTGAGACATCACCGATGTTCCAGAGAAGGCGTAGGTAAACCACCACCGCCAAAGCAATGATCAAAGCATAGGTCAAAGACAAATAAACCTTCTTGCCGGTGGTTCTACACAACAGAGACGATTATATTCTTCTTTAGATTCTTCATCGCACTATAATTCGAAATGGAATTCGCAAAACCCTATTGCCTGCCATAGAAATTTACCTCAATGCCATCGCTAACAAAAAGAAAATGCATGCCGAATGAGGGAGGGAAAAGAAAAATGCATGTCGAATGAGGGAGGGAAAATGAATGAGGAGAGGGAAATGAAAAAATTATTTTAGAAAAAATATATTTTTTTATTGTCTTAATTTAAGACAACTAGAAAATTAAAAATATAATTTAAATATAAAATATATATTTAAGACAAAATTAATATTTTGTCTTAAATTAATGTCTTAAACCCCCCTCTATGTAGTAGTGTAGTATGCAAATGTATACTTAGTATCACTGTTGATAACCACACATTGGTTAATCGATGATTGTGTTTATCTTAAATGATATCATTTGTATGTTTGATAACTCTGTTCAGGCCTTCATGGCCGAATGCTTAAGAGTACTATGTTTATCTCATACGATAGCATTTTTATGTTTGATAATACTATTGAGGCCTTGAGGTTGAATGGTTAAGAGTATTGTTGTAACAGACTCGTGCCCCTCAAAGTTGATAAGACTAAGGATAACAAACATATTTTATAATCATTGATACTAATAATGATAAGTCATTTGAACAGGCTGAGAGCCATGCATTATATAATCATAATCCATTTGAATAGGCCAAGAGCCATGCATTATAGAATGATACGACAATAAAACAGGTTGAGGGCCATGCATGATAAAATGAAAAGTCATTCATGAAAATCAATGCCATCGACAGTGACAAAGCCATTAAGGCTTTCGAGGCACATGAAGTGAGAAGTATGATACTTGATTGTTTATGAAAGATGATATATTGCCTTCGGGTGTAACCTTTATGTAAGAAAGAGTGATATGACTCTTTAATATCGATGGAGAAAAACTAGTTTGTTATTTGATAACATAGTATAGGCTACATTAAGTGCATGCCAAGCCTTGAATATCAAGGGAGTAACCCTCAACTGTTATTTAATTCCCATGTACGAAAGAAGATGAAAATAAGCACGATGACTCATTTATTTGAAATTATATTATGGACATATTTCAAATGGCAATACTTCAGGAATGAAGTATAGGGTATTGAAAACCCCTTTTGAATTCTTTTAGACTAAAGGTCTATTTATCATTGCTAACTTAACAATACTATCAACTATGATAGGATGTAATATAGTCGATAGCAAGTTAAAGAAATGTTTTGGTACAAGGTAAACATAGAGACTTAGACCGAAGTTGGACTTAATAACTGAAACCAAGAATCTTTAAATTCTTAAAAAAGAAAGAACGAGAACAAAGTGACATGTAGTCACAGATTCCCAGTTGCATAAGCAACAAGACAATTTTTGGATTGTACTCCTGAATCGGAGTTAGAAGTCCAATGTAGATGGACTAAGGGTAAATAGATTACCTCTTAACTATGACCAGAGTAGGTCAGAATATAAACACTGTAGGATGAGACAACTTCTAAGTCGAGTCGAGGTGTGTGAACATTCGACTACATTCATTGCGAAACATTTATGTATATAAATTTTTGGCCGAAGTAATGCATACATCTCTGCATGCATTAATCGGTTCACTGTGCTCCAAATGGCATAATGCTTCTAGTAGTGTCATACATAGTTAGAGTGGATTTATAGTTGTAGGACCGCAAAGTATTATGAAGGACACAACACTAGATACTCAGATGGAAAACCTAATGGTTCCTTATATCTGTTCCCTTCGTGAAGGGTAGGGCCGCTTCCAGGAAGGAAGTTGTGCGAGGGACCGCCGGTCTGTGGTTGGAAGAAAAGCACTCAGGTGATGCTCTCCTTCCCAAACAGAAGACAAGCTAAGACATATGAAGACAGATGTCAAAGTTCCAAATACAGTACATTCTTTTATATGACTTGATAGTCAAATATTATGTGTAAACTTATCATTGATGCTCTGAGCAAAATATTGTAAATGTATAGTGAAAGAAATTCACTAGTATGTTATCTTTGGAATTGTTGTAAATTTTAGTTTTGAAATATCCAAAAAGATATGCTTATCAATTTTTGTTTATAATATTGAATATCACTTTGCCTAACTATGATTATGTTAATCATGACCTTGTACTTAATGGTAATTAATTTGGTTAATTTTGGGTAATGAGAATTGGCATGTTACAATGGATGTGAAGTTTGGGGTAGCAACATGGGCAGGGGCCCTGGCTCGATTGCCTAAGTAAGTCCGTTGCGGTAAAGATGGTCACAAGGTTCAGTCTGCCCCCTGCCCACCTGATTTAGCCGATGATGGCATGGTTCGGTGGTTAAGTCGCTCAGGATGTAGTGGCGGCCACCAGAGTTCAAACCCCCGCTGGGCCAACGAGCTCGCAAGGCTTTACGCCTTCGCTGGGCCAATGAGCTCACGGGTTTGAAGTGTTCTTCCTAGGGGATGAGGTCCCCCAGTTGTGGCCTCACCGGTTCATTGCTCTGGGCAGAAGCATTCGCGTGGAGCCGGAGGGCGTGTCGCACCAGCGTCGCCGGTCACGTTAAAAAGTTTACCAGGCGCATTTAAAAAAAAAAAAAGTTTGGGGTAGCAACACATCAGAACTGAAATGAAGATAAATAGAGAGGATTCAAAACCATTTAGTCACATGTAGTCTCAAAACTAAAACATTGGTTCCATATGAGATTTTATTAGCTAGGAGCTTTCCTATTAGAGGCATCGACTTTGATATGGATGCTAAGTTACTTAAAGAGAATAGAAAGCATGGAGTCTCATCACTGGCCAAAAATGACAATAGAGGAAAAGTTAAGCAAAATAAAGAACACATGAATGAAATAGAATACAAGTGCATGAGTAAATAGGATGTTAGCATGCAAGGGTGTCCAAACACCTGTTGCAAATATGTGCATATGATGTGTTATCATTGATGTCAACATATCTCCTTGTCAGAGACAGTGAAGACAATGCAGTGGATTGCTCTGCATTTCTAGTGGGAAGAAAATTAGATTCTGCGGACTAAAGGGTTTGCAGAGGATTGTTTGAAGTTGCTCCAATTAAGATTTGAGAAGTTTGCATGGAGGATTGGCGAAGTTATGGCCATCTGAGTAGAACCAGGTTTTATAGTTGTTCAGAGGTGACAGAGTGACAGGAATTTGGTCCAAATTGCTCCACCTTGAAATATTATGGTATGTGGATCTAGAGGTATGTTTGGGATGTTGGTGTGTGTCCTCAATTCAAGTGGTTTGTGGTTTGGAGGTCTGCAAGCAATCTTTCTAGTGTGACAGTCATGACAGTTAGTGTTCTTAAGTTTCCAGATGAAGATGCAAGTGTTTCTGGTGATTTGAGGTGGTGTGGTTGTTCTTGTTGATTTCATTGTGCTTGTGGTGGTCTCTGGATCATGTACCTATTGTGTTGGTGGTCCACATTGAGGATTGAGCTCGTGTTTGAAGATTTCTCCTTGGGTGTTGCTGTTCTTTCTAGTCTTGGTCGACCAGATGCTTGGTGCGTGTTGCGGATGATTTAAGAAGAGTTTTATGGAGTGTGACATGTTGTTCAAGGAAGATTCAAGTCCCAGCTATGTTTGGCCGACAGTGTGATGGTTCGCATAAAGCATTATTTCACTAGTAATACTTTTTCTAGGAAAGCTACCATCTCGAACCTAGTGATTTGCATATTCCTAAAAAATGGAATAATATCATTAGGGCACAACTTTTATGGCCTTAAAAGAAATATGTCTAGATCATGATGATGTTTGAGTTCAATATTATGGCCATTTGTCCTCAAGTTAGGTTTCTTTAGAACAAAGAATGAAAGCTACCATCTCAGACCCTATGATATGTATATTCCTAAAAAATGGAATAATATCATTGGGGCACAACTTTTATGACCTTCAAAGAAGTATGTTGACATCGTGATGTATGTTTGAGTTCAATATTATGGGCTTGTGTCCTCAAATTAGATTTCTTTAGAACAAAGAATTTAATAATCAAGTATTTGCTTTTTGTGCAATAACAAAGAAAGAGCATTTAAGGAAAAACAATTCAAGGTGGTTATAAAATCTGCAACATGAATAGATTTGCATTGGATTTAGGGTAGTTTTTAGCTAGTAGACAAGAAGGCACTCCTCAAGAAGTTTTGCAAGCACTTGATATTGTATTGAGGGAGTTAAACTCGATATTGTATTGAGTGAATTGTCAACTCATAGGTAGGTGCATATTTTTGTTTTCAAAGATATTCATTTGACATTTTTCTTATTATGCAACCACTCATTCATTTTAGCAAATTTATATTATACATAAATATAAATACATTTGTTGTGCACCATATGTATATACTCTACATATGCATACAATGGGGGTGTGCATTATGTGTTTTCATATGATTAAACACCTTTGTGTATTTATTGATGACTATATATGAAATAGCTCGAAGGTCCATGTGTGGATGCAAATTTTTAGGTATTGTCTTGTTGGAAGGTCACTTTATTCCCGTGATTTGGGGAGTAGGCAACCACTAGGTGAGGGTTTAGAAACTTAGCATGGGTTTTATCAAAGTACCAAGCCAACTCAAATAGGCTTGTCCTTTAATATAGGTATTGCTTTTCTACATCCAACTTGAACAAGTTTAAGCTACATGCATTAACCATAATTTTGTTTTTTAATGGCATTTAAGCTACTTTACTATGCTTTACCACACTTGTACTAGTCTAGGAATTTTTGTTAATGTTTGTTTGATGACAATTTAATTTTCATATGCATTTGCTCTCATTTTGTAGATATGTTTTCAATAGCATTTATTGAGCCACCACTATGATCTATTTTTTTCAAAAAAATTAAATAAGGAGGTGATAACAAGGCCCTTGTTGATGTTGATAGATTATTGTTATATTAACTTTATTTGTAACCAAGGCCTAAATTTAATGGTCAACCTTGTCTCTCAAGCAACTTTTTAGTGATGATTATCTATTCAAAGTTACCCTTCAAATATTAAGGCACACTTTATTTTGAAAAAAAAAAGACTAAATATATATATGAAAATAAACCTATATACCCTCTACCAACATTCCCTACCAACATTCCCTACCAACATCTATGAGCATAACGACATTTGACATGGTCGGTGAGTTATCCATCTTGGGACATTTCTATGGGAACAAAATCTTGAGTCCCCCATCTATTCCATCTGACTATCCCCTACAAAAAAAAAAAATTAAATTAAAATAGTAAAGAGAAGCCATTTCGTCCAATGGTGAAAACCTGGTAAACAGGCGCCTTGGATAAGTACCATGATGAAAACCTGGCAAACAGGCGTCATGCGTAGGTGATTATCTATGTGCTTTACACTTGGGGGCATGTTGTCACATCTATCCTATCTCATATCCTATCCTATCATTTTCCATCTTATTTTGATAGCCTTACCCATCATATCTGTTGTACCTTCCTTAACTGCACCATCCATCTTCCCTTCCTCCTTTTTGATCTTGATGAGGCTAGGGGCAAAATGTTGAAAAATGCTCTTAAACACCTCTTGTCATAATCCCAATTCCATCCATCTATTTCTAAAATATACTCCATACATCCATCTGTATCCTTAGTTCATTCATCCCTTCCATCCATTATTCCTATCATACATCCTAAATCAGAATCACCTTGTTAAATCCTCAGGTATAATACCTAGAGTGGGGTTAGGTTATTCCTATGCAACGTAGTCCTTGGAGATCACATCCTCGATTCCTTTCATCCATCTATCATATATCTCCCATCCGTTATCCTTCTATCACCACTCCCAGTATCCACCCTACCTTTCTGCTATCACCACTCCTTATATCCATCTGTGCTTATCCTATTGTCCATCCTTTTATCCACCCATCCAATCCTACATTTATCCCATTACCAATCTTTTTATTCCTACAAGTTTGATCCTATCGCCCACATTCCCTATTGTTCATCCCCATTCATTATTGATCCTTGCCTTGTTTGGTTTTCCCTTGTCATTGGTATCTATCCAAAGGCTATCTACACACAATCCCATGCCAACAATCCAAAAAAATCATAACATTTGAAAAGCCAAAAAATCACAATATTTCCAAAATACAAAAAAAAATCAAATATCCAACAAAAATCAAGTCAATTACATGCAAGTATCCTTCCATACCAATCAATGTCAATCAATCAGGTCAAATTATCCAATCACATCCACGGTCTTGTTCCTAGCCTTGTTGTGAACCTAATCAATTATATCATCAATGGGATATATTGTTCCCAATCCTAGTGTTGTTCTCGGGATATATCATTCCCCTATCAACAACACAATCCTCGCGTTGTTCTCGGGATAAATCGTTCCCACATCAACAACGCTATCAACCCAATCCTCGTGTTGTTCTCGGGATAAATTGTTCCCACATCAACAACGCTATCAATCAATCATCATCATTATCAGCATCAATCAATTTAATCGATCATTGGTTTTCAGCTTG
The DNA here is from genome assembly GCA_027924645.1 of Cunninghamia lanceolata. Lineage (NCBI taxonomy): Eukaryota > Viridiplantae > Streptophyta > Pinopsida > Cupressales > Cupressaceae > Cunninghamia > Cunninghamia lanceolata. The sequence goes on along the minus strand of BSBN01001495.1, from coordinate 6,111,019 downwards.
ATAGGTGCAATGCCTTGTTTGTTTTTGAATCATTTGTGCATGCTTGCTTGCTTGCTTGTGTGTGTTATCTTTTCATCTTGCATTTGAATCGCATCCATATCATTCCAGCTAATATTCATATCTTGTGTGTGTTGGAATAGCTTTTTGCATTATCCTATGCATCTAAGGTCAAGACATACCTTTTTTTGCATTAGGACTTTTATGCCCTAAGTTTACTTCCTCATACATTAGACAAGGTTGTATTACGCTGGGGCACAAGACACATCATCACCTTGGTCTTTCTACCTTGGTGCATAACGTCAGGTGCCATATCAAACATCAGGTTGCTCAACGTTTGATCAGCATAACTCCTTCATCCTTCTCTCTATTTCCTTTATCAAGAGCCTATCCACCTCCTTTGTCCCTGCATATCCTCTTGAGGGGGCATTATCTGCCAATGCTTCATTTTTATGAGCCCCATATAAACCCCAGCCTACCCAAAAACCAAACCACAAAAACCTATGTTTTAATCTTCTTTGAAACAATATTGCTTCGCAACATTGTCTCAAAGAGGGGCAAAATGTAGACATCCAAAATTGACCGAATCTTTCATTATTCCTAAAATCCATAATTATCGCTAATAATCCCTAAATATCCCATTTAATCTATTATTACCCACATGTGATTTAATTAATGTTAATTAATTAAATCCTTCACCCTAACCACCTTTTACCTACCTTACTGTTCACCGAATCAAAAATCCGTTTAACTACCCAAACCAATTTCTATCCAACTTTATAAAAATCAAACTCATCCATCATTTATCCCCCCGACAATTGCTACATTGGAGTTATGCTAATATTTTGAGCAACCACATTTCAATATTTCAGTAACATTTATATTAATATGGTTTATATTGTTACATCTTTAATCTTTCTGTTGCATTAGATATAAATTTTAAGGTTTGTGTTAGTTTCAAATCCGTCACATAAAATTTATATTTGGTTGCAAACAACAATAATCCTAACATTTTAATTGTATTTTATAATAAAAATACCTAAATACAATCATACAACCATTAAATCTAGGTCATGTTTGTAACTATGAAATTTCATTTGAACAACATAATATCTTTCTTTTTTCTTTGTAAATGTTAATAATAGTTTCATTTACATTCAACTTTAAGATAGATTAAAAATTGCATGTATACAACATACAACCAACTATAAATAGAAAATAGATTAATAATGGTTTCATTGTATTGTTTTTCATTTATTCCTTAACATACAACCGACTTGGGGTAGATTAAAAATAGTAAATACATTATGCATTTCTCAAATATATTAAAGGGTATTCAAAGTGAAAATTATGGTACAAAATTTAATTATTGAAACATTTTAGGGAAAGAAATACCTCATCAACATCCTCATTGTTCCACTTGTCCACCTCCACATGTAACTAACTTGAAAGTTGTCAAAGAAAATAGTATAATATGTAATGTTCCAACAAGATATTTTGCCAAAGTTTTTTTATATAACCATCCCCTTATTACCTATGTTTATGACTAGTAATATGCAACATTTGAACAAAAGGATCACCAACAACATTTGATCTTGCTAGCTATTGTGACAATCCTGCATTTTTTCAAACTACTACTTTTTGTAATATTTAATGATGATGGTTTGTTTGTATTCTTTAGTGGTGATAAGTGTCTGTCTATATAATTTTTAGTTGTGTACAAATTTCTTTGCCTTCATGTTTGAGTTGGTTGAGTGCCAAATGAAATGGTAGTGTTTCATGCTTAACAAATCATTAAGACACAAATTTGTCGGATGCTATTTTGTATGTGCAGTAAGGAAGCATCTTGAAAGGAATCACAAGGACAAGGATTCTAAGTTCCACTTGATTTGTCAACAATACATTATTCCATAGTTGGAACTTGATTTCTATTACTTCGATTGTGCTATTGAGATTCAATTGTGACTAACAAAAAATACATATATAAATGGTTATTAAAAGCACCTAAAGTATGCAAGTTAGACAATCATTAAATAATAATTCTTCCACTGTGTTGAGTTTGGAGGTGAGACTCTAAATAGATCCCCTTTGATTATAAATATTGTATATTCTTAAATTTCTTAATAAAGATATCCTATTATTTTTTTAACATAAAGGCAAAAAAAAATATATTAAAACAACATCAGATTACAAAGTAGGTCTACTAGTCTTAAAAAGACTTAGGGCACAACAATTCTAGAAAATCAAGAAAATCTAAATGGACTGAAAATAGACAATCAACAAGAGAGGAGGAGCCCTCCAAACCCCATACATAGGGCATAGACACTTATCCCCTTGAAGATTGTACATGCTTTGAGTGTCAGAAGTAATGTTTCTGTTTATGTTAAAAAAATTGGAGTAGAATGAAAACCACTTAAAACAAATAGTTACCCATTGTTAAATTTGTTTTGGCACTCCTAAGACTTTTAAGAATTAATCTTTATAATTAGGTTGATATGGACTTTTTATGTTTGATGTTCTATGTATGGAAATGAGATGGGTGAGCAACCAAAATAATTGCAATGTTGTGTGTGTCAACCATTGAATGTATTAAAAGCAAGACAAGTATGCAGAAAGAATGAAAAAATAGTGTGAAATAAAAATCTTCAAATGGAAAGAGGCTTTCATTTTAATGTTTGCTTACACCCACCCTAGCCAAGCATTATGGATTTGTCCCTAGCCCTACTTTTTTGAAAAAAAATGTATGATAGTTTTTGCACATTAATATGGCTATTATCACTATTGCAGAAGTGATTTACATTGTAAAAATTGAATTTACACATAGTTCAAATAAAACATTATGATGGACAACTTATAAACTAGTAAATGCACCTAAAGGTGCTATTGGATCGCTGATAGACACATATATAAATAGTCATGTCGGCCAAGCACTACACGAAATGATTTTGATACAAAAATATAAATATGTAGTGCTTGGCCAACATAACTATTTGTATATGTGCCTATTGACCATCCAATAGCACCTTTAGGTTCTTTTATTAGTTCTAGGCATGTTTAAAGCTTTAGAATTTGGTATCTTTTTGTGTCGGTTGTTTAAACCCTTTTGCTAGAGGCTTTTACTTGCTTGAAAATCAATGGTCAAGATATAAATGCTTTGGGATTTTTGATTTGATCCATTGGGGCTACTCCCTTCTTTTTTGTATGTGCTAGTGACAAAGGCATCATATAGAGTCAAGTAAGGTCTTATCAAAGGGATCTCTCTCCACGACATAAAAACTCAACGAGTTAATAATCACTTTGTGGATGACTCCTTTAATCTTACTTCCTTTTTGTATGTGTTAGCAATAGAGATTTGATGGTCTTTTAACATGTAGAGCCAGCCAAATAAGGTCTTATCAAAGGGATCTCTTCATGACAGAAAAAACCAAGCTACTTAATTACCACCAGCTAGTTAATGATCACTTTGCAGATGACTCCTTAATCTCATAGAGGATCTACTAGGCACTGTCTTGCATCGACACTCTCTATAGGCTTCTAGTTTGAACATTCAATAGAAAAGTGCAATATTTTAGATAAGTATGATGCCATGTTAGCATGACTAGATAATTATCATTAGAAATGGATTCAGTGGGCGAGATGTTCAAGTTCTTGGGAATCCTTTTAGCTTTTGATAGATCCTCGACAATTCTTTGGCAATGTATGCTACATAGAGCCGAGACTAAAATTGCTTATTGGATCACTGAGCACATCTCTTATGTGGCCAAGTCCGAAATCTGCACTAAAGTGCTGTCCACCACAAATGCTTACCACTCTTCATACTTGGCCCCATTTAAAGCTCTACTTCTAATGTCTAATTTTCTATGAGCTAATTCTAAGAAGACTAGGGGTTTCTACAAGGTGGCATGGGATCTATGTTGCCTCCATTAGGATAAGGTCTATCAAATATGTCGTGAATATTTTGAAGCAATTGTGTAGGATAAGGGCTATCATTAGTTAAGCAACTCTTAATCTATCAAGATGTTCAAACTTCAAAATACGTTTTACTAACAATGAGCTATTTGAGATTATCTACTGATACCATAAAGAAATAGTATTCGAATGTTTGAAGGCATAGTTTAAAGTGGTAACTTTTTATTTTAAATATTTACCACAGCTCAATTCTACCGGATCAATGCGTAGACGAATTCCCAAGTTCTGCCATCAAATTTTTAAAAATAATATTAAAGCCTCTATAACTTCATATATACTGAAGCAGAGGAACAACTGCAAATCTTAAAAGTATTATATGCAGGGGACCTTTTTCCACTGGATTGATGCTTATTAAAAGCATCTGAACATATGCTGTCAGTCTACTTATTTAGAACATAAGAGAGTATAAGGATACTTGTAAACTAGCTCTTTGTTAGACTGAAGTCATGGAGGGAATTTCCATTGATGTCATAAAATACTGCTTTAAGAAACATTGGTGTAATTTGCATGGACATGAATCCTTGACCAGGATAGAAGAACTGCAATCCTTCCCTGTTTGCATTTGGGTTTATTTCTCCCCATGCTTTAGAACCACCTCCACTGGTTAAAAAATGAATGGAGCTGAAATGGTCATAGGAAAAGCACAATCAGTAACTTTATGATGGAAAATCTCTTTAGATCCTATAATTACAAGAAGAGTTATAGCTCATCACAAGCCTAGCCCAACCTCTTATTGCTTGTAAAATCCTGCAAACAATGGTCATGCCCATTGACATATAGATCTACTTGGTTGGCCTGTCAAAAGTAGAACAGAAAGAAGGATAATTCTTTAGATCTAGAGCAACAACATACCTAATATCCCATTTTCTAACTCTCTGAGAGTCAGACATATGTTGAAAATAGAGATTATGAAAGCAGTGCGACATAGATGAAACGTTAATGCTATTAGATTTCGTTCACCCTACCTCGAGTATTGGTAGTAATTGCTCCTTCAGCTCAATTGTGTCATCATGTGACCCAATGCTTCGTATGGGATGATGACCTACTACTATTTTCCAAGTTGCTTGTGAACCTCTTAAGGCGTTGTTCAGAACCTTTTGTAAGAGTTCAAAGGGAAATGCACAAGGATAACAAATAAAAACTTGATCCTTGACTGAGAAAAAAATAATGGCTTCTGGGAATCAATTACTGACCAGAACTCAGTCATACCTCCAATTGCTTCTTGAGATAGCTTTTCCGAGGTAAAACCCCTCTCCAATCATATTGATGCTTAGTGCTGCCCCAGTATTGATCCACAAAAGGAGTTGTATCGGTGAAGAAAAAATGAACAAACGAGCATTTTGTTCCTGCACATTGCAATGTACTTATGGCCACATTCATTTCGATTTGATCGAGAAAGAGAATCACTGTTTTATCTTCTATAAGAGCAGAAAAATTAACTGATCAATACAATGGCATTTTGGGGAGTTAGTTCAAGGTACTTAAAGGTGGACTTCCACAGTTATTAAACTGAATCACTCCAAGTCCAAAACCTAAGACATCATGGGAACTAGGAATGAAATGTACAGAGCAATAGTTCATATTAGAGCTAAGTTCAGGGCATATTTCCCAGGTTAAATGTGTGGTTAAGACAGCCTGATAATCCTCTACTTAATGAAGATGGTTTAGTCAAGATATCTGTTTGATAAGAAGACACGCCTTTGTTACATCCTGGTATTTATCAGGGATTTTGAGGTTAAACCAATGATGGTATTGTTTCTAGGAACACACTACTTATGCACAAAAATGTACTGTATGAAGCGGTGAGGACATCAAATTAAGTTGTGCAGGGAGACCTATTGAAGTGGTAGTATTGATTCAGTTGTCTAATTTTAATTAGAGTTTATTGCACTTTTTATCATCTACTCAAGGCAGTTTAAAAAAAAGGAATTCATTCTACTCCCTGTGAAAATCAAAGTAAGAGTTAATTCCAAAACCTTTACATGACGGTGGCAAATTTTGCTTAAGAATAGACGTCCTATAACAATTCCATCGAGAATCACGGCGTTTCAGAGCAGGGTCCAATTGTGCCAATGTATCTCCCCTGTAGTCATGGTTGCCAAGTACTGTTCAACCGCATCAAATCCAAATCAGAATCATTCAATTTCTGCCTTAAATTAGCTCAGAAGAAAGTCTATAATCTTCAATATGAGTTTAAAGAGAGAATGCTAACAATACAGTCACCCAAAAACATTCTTATAATTGATTATTTAAATCAGCAAAATCAATAAGAATCAGGGTGCAAGGACTGTTTTGGAAAGGTCACTTAGAAATAGCATAATTAAAGTACAAAAGGTCCTGAAGAAGTATTCTCTGTATGCTCAAGTATTGTTGTTAAGTCATAGCTTGCTTACAAACACAAAACTGAACCATACATGTAAAACTCAATACTTTGATATGACGATTGCAAAAATGGAATAAAATAGGTAACTCCTGATTTCCAGTTTGTTACATGTTTATGAAGTATTTTTTTCTTCAATAAAAATGTATTATATCAATAAAGACCAGAGACCATGTGTATGACAGTTATATTTTATACAAGCAGAAGCGAGTTACGGAAAAATTCTTGCTCACAAACAGAAACCTCTGAATCCAAAAAAAAAGAGTTTATGACTATGGTTATGACTCTATCAACAGTAAAAACTAGAAACCCAGTCCATGGTAAAAGGTAAACAATGACAATCTTGAGGAAATCAGTAGACAACAAAAGAAACAAGGAATATTTGAATTTTGTGTCCCAGTCCACAGCGAAATGCAGTTAGGGAATGAGATATTTCATCATATTCATCACTGCAGGGCCGCAGGCTCTCTGCATCTGATGCGCCATCCTCTCCAAACTTTACTCAAATTAACATTATGGGGTTTTCATTCCTAGAGCAGCAAAGCAGAGAGTGTGTATGCTACTACTAAGAAAAATAATATTATTGACTATTTGTCACTGTTCTTATCTAAGGGGACTCAAAACATTGGTTGAAACTTGAAAGCCATAGAAACAATTTATGAAGTCTTTGCATGATTAAAGTTTGTCTTAAGAATAACATCACAGATATATTTAAAACTGGGGAGATGAAAGATGCACGTTGAAACTGCAGTCTGGTATCTATCTTCATGGAAAGGGAAAATAAGGATTAAATGCCAGAAAAGCTGGCAATAATCCATGCACTCACAAAAAACTATTGTGTGACTTTCTTCACTGTTCTCTTCCCTGCAGTTGCTTTTACAATTCTTGACAATTGTTCCCTTCCTGATATTAAAGTCTCCTTTGTACTGCTACTGCTGTAATATTTTCGAAGGTTTGTTCTGCTTTCCGTATTTTAGAAGGCAGCACTCCCAGACTCTTTGTAAGCATTGTGTCCTTTCCAAAGATGCCTGCTTTTATTATAAATATTTATTAATTAAAAAAAAATACAAATACCATGATTCTACCTAGATTCTATGGTCCAGATTGACTGAAAAACCTCTTCATTCAGACCCCTGGGAATTCTATCCAGGACTTTAACCTGGATCATGATGACATGGTGTAACCTTTTGATATCAAAATGAAATCGTCTCCATATGCTATGGACACTGTTCTTAAGCAAGGTTATCTAGTGGTTTATTATTCAAGAACGTCTCCCAAGCAAAATTCACTTGCAGTGCTCATCGAATTTCTACCTTTGTTCAAGCACTAAAGCATTGGCAAGGCTTCTTTCTTTGAAAGGAAACTAGTCTCCACGTAGATTAGCAAATATTGCAATTCCTTAATTACTAGGAAAAAATCCAAGATTATTGCCACAAGAAGTGGGCATTTTATCTACAACAGTTTCATCTTGAGATCAAATGTAATAAGGAAGCGATAAAGCAAGTGGCAAACTTCCTCAATTGCCTTGTTGCTAGATGCTAGGTATAACAGTTATGATGAATGTAAATAACTTATCCTTTTTATCCAGTTTCAACCAATTATTTTAGTTTTGCAGCAGCCAATAGCGGCGAATCCGTTCCCTTTCCTAGGCTAGATTCTCTGTGCTGGGATTATGATGTACGTTGGGATCAATCATGAGCTCTTGCTTAACAAGCTCACCCTCCTGGTATGAGAGACATTTTGGAGTCCACAAAACCCTTCGACATCTCAAGAAATACTTCTTCAAGGTAGAAGCTTGTTTATGAGTATGTACGCAACTGTTCATCCTGCAACTATTCCAAGCGCATCGATCGAAGATTTGGCTTATATTGTCGTAATCTAGGGAGTCCCGTTGACCTCTTGTTTAACCCTAGGTCACCTTAAAGGGCAAGATATGTATACGCAGTAAAAAAATTCATTTTTGCTGGTTTTGATGGAGATTGTTTCCAAAACTCTGTGCGGAAATGTTGGCAACAGTCTTTTTAATTCCGTTACATTTGTTTCTAAGTCATTGTATTAAGAAGAAGCAATAATTACATAAAAGTTCAAAAAAATGTGTTCGACTTAAAAAGTCATTTTGCATAAGGCAGAGTAAATGCCCTAGGGTTTCCTCTTATGTGATGTACCTATATTGACATTTTTCCGTTATGTTATAAAAGACTCACAAGATCCCAATGATGTAAAAGAGATAAGGAAGCTACAAAAATTGCCGATCTTAGAACAGCAACTAAGTTCTGTATTGCCAATTTGCCAGGCAGTTGGACTTTACCAATGTGATCGCCATAGGAAAGCAAGATAAAAGAAAGAAAACAGCATATCAAACCCAAAACAGAAAACGGCAGACCAACCCAATATTAAAGGAATGTCCCTAGCTGTTGTTTCGGAAATGTACCGGTTGCCAGAGGAATGGAGATGGCTCACTAAGCACTACCAACTCAATAACAGAGTTGTTGTGAGTGACACAGGATATTTTATCATGCGGATAGACGCCAACAGTACAAGGGCAATGCCTAGGCCTATCAAATGGAGGGGAACAGATAAACCTAAGTCAAGTGATTCAGCTGTACCAAAACAAACCGAAATATGGAAGGAAGGTTTTGCTGCACATTGGAATTTAGAAAAGGCCAAAGATATAAATTTCCAATAATTAAACAATGATATAGCACAAAATATTAATATTATGTCCCAAATGTTCCAAAACCCTGATGGTACCTTGTTGAATGCCTCAACAAATCCCTGTAGGTGACTATTCTGTTCAGGTCAGTGGTTCTCCTATATATGTTTGGGTGACTGTTTATTTCCCTTCAGAAAGGATGCATCATAAACATCCACATTCTCTTAGAACCATACTTTGGGGTGTTATCAGATGCTGAATATCTGTGTTTTCCAAAATTCGCATATGTTTTCTGGTTAAATTTGAGTGCAATGGAGTTACACACATCCACAGGGAAATGTAGATTATTACACCGTAAGTCAAATTATGGAGACTATATAAGATGGTGTTTGTGAAGATTATGGCTCAATTTTCAAACGAGGCTATGAACATTATAAACTCTGGGAGAAGTCCTTATCCAACTTTGCAAATTGGGATATGGAAAGGTCATTTTCATAAATTCGTGTCTATGGATCTCAGCGTGGTCCATATGCTCTATCCAGATATTTGGATGACAGGACTTTTGCAGACAATTGTTTACGGTTGACACTGTATTGGTTGCAAATAAAAGGGGGTCATTAGTAAATGTACTATTTTCTTGTCTTAAGCTTACAATTGCGAAAAAATCCATCAGTAGTGTGTTATGATAGAGTCATATGGCTTTGAAGAATTGTAGACAGGCCATATGACCTTGACCAATAGTACACTGTGCTAAACAGGTAAAGAGGTCAAAACTTCCTTTCCCAATTCAGAAGAAAAGTAAAGGAATTGCAAGTCTTGGAAAATGTTGGAGAAAAAGAAAGGTTGTCCTGTTGATAAAGACAATCTCCGGGCTACGACTTAGATCCTCTGAATTTGTCCAAGGACGCAAGGCAAACTTCTGGGGAAGCAATAGATTCCTCCCCAAATCCACCTACATCTCACGAAGAGGATGAAAAAGTGTACAAGGAGTATGATACACAAGGACCTTTTTACTAAACACAATCCTCTCAAGGAGAGGCAGCAAAGGAAATTGTTGTAGAAACTTCCAAAATTGATGATAGAATTGCTATGCACAAGCATGAAGCTCTAATAGCTAATACTAATATAGTAGATTGGAATTCCAAATTTACTATAAATTTGTCGAGTGGTGATGACACTGAGGGTAATGAGGGTGCAGAAGCAAGCGATCTGACTCTGCTACAAAATGTTAAACAAGAAGTAACCAATGAAGTGACTGAAAAAATAGGCTAAGGCACAACCATGAAGAATAGCCAAGTAAGGGAAGGAGGAGAGGATCAACACCTATCCAATGTCCAAAGGGAGTGGAACTGGTTACAATCAGGACAGCAGATAATTTGAAGGTAGATGAAACATCCTACCTATGGTTGGGCCACCTCTCTCTTTAACTCATCAGCAGATTTTAGGTACATTTATGCCCAATGCAAGCCTTTTTGATAGTCTAAATCCACAAATTTCTCTACCACAAGAAAACAATCCCAAATTGCATAGTGATCTGTAGGAGTTCATTGACAACATTAAGTTGAGGAGGGATAAACCATAAAAATTAGTTGCTATGCCCATTTTAATGATTTCCTCTCTGATTCGTAGGTCAAGAGATTTTATGATGAATCATCTGCGACAATTAGGTAGATATCGGGTAAGTCTTGAAAAGGTTTGAGGTCACACATATGTACATCAAGAAAACAAAGGGATCTCTGTCGTTTTAAAGATGTTTCGCAATGATCTTGCTGATATCCAGTTGGACAGCTAAAAGGTCTCGTCCAAAAGACAAAAGGAGATCCATGTGGATATAGAGAAGATGAAGATTGAAGTGATGAATGCACGGACCAAAATTACATAGTTGCTGGAAGAAGTAGAAGAAATAATGAAGTGCATTAAAGAATTGGAAAGCAGAGCTCTCCAGACCAATTGTATCTAGGTTGTTGATTCAAAAACTGCTATAGAACTACATAAAACTAAATGAATGAAGCAGAAAATGCATGGCACGAATTTGAAGATGCATATCATGACTAGTTTGCTGGAATGATAAACAACAATGTTCTGATTTAGGAAAGACTTGTTGAGTTATTAGTAGAATCATTGCTCTATAATGGCTTAGACTTGAGGGAAATACAGTAAGAGCTTTGGTTGGTAATGTAATGAGTAAAAATTTGCCTTTAAGAGACAAAGTCATTCAGCTCATTCCATATTTCTACAGAGTAACTACAACGGAAACAACGCAGACCATAAAAGCTACCTTGATTGATTTGAACCAGTTATATGAGGAAAGCAGAAATGATGCAGGCATGTAGGAACAAGATAACAGCTATAGATGGACTGTTTAAAGAAACAACCAATATGATAGAATAACTTTTCAAGAAGGAATTTCCAAATCCATGGAAGAAGGACAAAAATATGAAGACTCAACAGAATGTAATTGATGAAATGAACATCAGAAAGAATGAAGAGATTAGTCAACAAAAGGTGATTTGCCATTGGAGAGATTGTAGGAGATCGTGAGAAGGGAAGTTTCAATTGAAATCACAAAGGGATTTGTGAAAAAAAAAAAGAGATCCCCTATTGAATAAATCAAGGAAAAAAATCATTTCTTTAGAAACAACAGCAGAAAATGTCGCGTTGCCAACAGCGGAACAATGGAAAAAATATCAAATATGTCTTTTCAGCAGTCAGAACCAGAGCTTCTACCAAACTCTTGTTGTTGACACCTTCTCAACATACTATGAGTCAGTCTTCTACCGTGCCTCCACCACCAGTTCCAAGTCTGACCAACTTGATAAACCTACACAAAAACGTGGCTGAAAACCAGACTTCAGATTTCTTGTCATCTAGATGTTCTTGAGATTTGGCATGATAAAGAGAATGCCATAAGAGTTTGTTTTGTTGTAAGTAAATGAAGGTGATTTTTCCATAGCATGCAATTGATCAGTGGAATGCACTTGTCAAATTCTGAAGAACACCAGTAACGAATGGAACAACATTCACTATATAAGAAGGAATATCTACAGTACACACGATCTTTTTTGACCGATATGCTTTGAAACTTGGGATTCAAATTCTTTTGTTTTGTACTACTTTACTTTCTCAAAAATGGAATTTTTCATTCCTTTTAGCTATATCATTTGATACTTCCAAACCCGCACAACTATTCTTCCAACACATTTCAAGATAATATGATTTTCTACTGACCCTATTTGAACCTCACTCTGTTATGCTAAATCTATCATTGTAGAATAGGACATGTCTAATTCTATAGGTTTCTGCGGACCAGGCCACCTATGTAGTTCTGTACCTTGGATAGAACCATGCTTACGGTGTAGTCCTCCTGTTTCAAATGCAAAATTGCCCAGTTCTAAGGTCGACTTTTTAGAAATATGACTATTACCCATCAGTTTGCATGCCAAAGATTTCGAGCTGTGTCTAGGTCTTGTATTTAAGGACACCATTCCAAGTCATTTTTATAAATTCATATCAATTGTTAGGAAAAAGCATTCACATTCACACTTAGTCATAGTTGCATCAGTCTTAAATCAGTGTCAACTGCATCAACATTCTCCATTTTATGTGTATTCGATCTTTTGTTAAATCGGTCAGAGGGCGCAATTACTATCAAGGAAGTCAATGGTCTTCCCTCTATCTATAGTAGGTCCCCAAAGATACTTTTCAACACCACCTATTTCTCAAACACAAGTATAGTTGCAGGTGAATAGGTTTTACAGATCCCAAAGGTGGAAGTGGTCATAATTGTGTGGGATCAAAGCGTCCAAAGACCAGACCATGGACATAACTTACTCCCAAGAATCAGAACTTTTAGATCATGTCTGTCACAGATTCCTGATCACTAATCCAGTACCAGTTTCTAGTTTACAACTTTCTGTCATAGTGTCTCAACCAACCAAAGAGGTCAAAACTGACCCACGCTAGAAACTATAAAAGCTCTCTAATCCTTCTCAGCATTTCTATTTCTCTATCTCAGTTACTTAGATTTCTGTTTACATTAATTAATCTCAACTCCTTCTCAGCATTTCTATTTCTCTATCTCAGTTACTTAGATTTCTGTTTACATTAATTAATCTCAACTCCTCCTTCTCAACATTTCTATTTCTCTATCTCAGTTACTTAGATTTCTGTTTACATTAATTAATCTCAACTCCTCCTATAATTCTAGAATTTAATAGTACTATATATCCTTGGATTCTTTTTTATCTAAGGTGTGATTTATTTCCCTCAAATGATGCAGGAGGATCCTCGGTAGACAGCAATCCTCATCAGCAAATTTTTTTTTTGAAAACTTCAACAAATAAATGAATAACTATCCTGACTTTGCCCTTTTGACCGTTCTCATACAGTTATCCTCATCCCATGATTCGAGGAGTACCATTCAGTTCCCACATACAAAGACCATATGCTGGGGAGAAAGAAGAGGGCAGCCTCAAACTGTAACCCAGTTCCCTTGTATTCTGTCCGCAGACAACCAAAAATTAATGAAAAGAGCATGGACAGTTAGAAAGAGAAAACATTTTTTTTTTTTGGAGGGATCAATTGGGAAAAAAGAGCAGGCACTTTTGGCCTGGGCGTAAGAAGGGAGCAAGTGAGACCTCGTGGAAAGAACAGAGAAAAGGATAGAATTTTGAATCCCTGGCCCACGTGAAAACAGCTGGATGAAATACCAACCATATTCAGGGAGGAGAATACAAGGGACTGCGTTTGAAGAGGAAGCAGCAACATGAAGACAAAAGACAGGATTTGAAAGCATGGGAAATCTGCGTTGGAAACAGGGGAGCTTAATCTCCTCTTTCCGTATTGGTTTTATCAGAATTAAAAGTCTGCGAGTTTCGTTTTTTTCAGTCAAAGGATCTGTACAGCAGATTTCAGTCTTATTCAAAGTTGCCCCATTTTATCTCTCTGTGTGGGTATATGTAAATAATCAGCCCTTGTTAGAAGGGTCCAGCAGTAGTGTTTGTGCATGTGCATGATGTTTAAAGCACCTTATGTTAATTTAATTCCCAGAAACTAAACTAACATGTTCGTCTCATGAAACTTGAGCATGTGTGTGGATAATGGCATCATGTGTGGATAATGGCATCATGACTGGTTCTTCCTCGTACTTGTTGCCTATTTGAAACGATAATGGCATTATGGTTGGGTTTTCCTTGTCTTTGTTGACTGTTTTAAGCTGTAGGATTGAATATTTGTTCCAGGCTGCCTGGGTTGGTTGCCTATTCAGTTGGGCCACCCTCTAGGTTCTGCACCATTGAATAACATAATTAACTTACTTACACAAAAGTTACTAGTACAACCCATGGAATTCCTCCCTCATTAATAAATAAGGGTGCACACGCATTCCAATGACTGCCAATTTCCCCTGTTTTTTTTCTTCTTACAAGAGCATGGAATTGCTCTAAGCTCAGAAACTCGAAAATTGTGGAAATGTCTCCATCAATGGATTTCAGATAGCTATCCAAGCTGCACTCAAATTTTCCTGTGTCTACTAATTTTACACCATGTATAAAGGTCGAATTTTCTGCAAGAATCAAAGCTTTAAAGAGTGTCCAAGCATGGGCTGTCCAAGTTTTTTCGTTTTTCCTACTTTTACTCCATGTATAAAGGTAGGATTTTTCTGCAGGAATCAAGGACTTAAAGTGTCCAAGCACGGGCTGTCCAAGTTTTTCCGTTTTTCCTACTTTTACTCCATGTATAAAGGTAGGATTTTTCTGCAGGAATCAAAGACTTAAAGTGTCCAAGCATGGGCTGTAATGTATTAAATAAATAAGCTGGATGTCAGTAATAACGACCAAATTCTATCTTTTCCCATTCTTTATTAGTCTACTCTAATTACTAGAAAAGTCTTTTGTCTTTTGTAAGCCAGTTACAATAAGGAAGATAAAACATTAACAGTGATTTATCTATTTGTAGGAACTAGAACATGAAAAGACATTTTGTAACATTTTTTATAGAAGTTAATGAGAACGAGGGAGTCATCTCACAGTTCCCTTCAAATTTCTTTTCTGCCTGTTTTATCCAACAGTGGCATCAAAGTCACTGTCATATTGAGCCATAAAATTGGGACGTTTTGAGTTGTTATATTTCAGAGTTTTGTAACAGTAGTTTGTGAGAGAAGAGCTTGAATTTGTGGCATCGTCTGGTAAGTAAAATCTTCTCTCACCACATGGTACTTTGATTCGAGAGAATCAAAACATATTTTGTGTATTCAAAATAGATTATTTCTGGGATACAACTGTGTGCAAATTTTTGAATCAACATTTCGGATCAAATTCCATGATTTATCATCAGGAAGAGGTAAAAAGTTTTGAATAAGATTGCAAAATCAAGTTTTTAAAGAGGAGAGAGAGGGCTAATCAATGTTTTGGATAATACTCCATGATGATCCATCATCAGGAAGAGATAAAAACTTTTGAGTAATTGCAGAATATCATACTCTGTCTTCTCTCTCCTTTTAAAGAACTTGATTCCGCAATCTTACTAAATTTTTTTTACCTCTTTCTGATGATGGATAATGGAGTATGATTAGAAACGTTGATTCAAAAATCTGCATGCAGTTGTATCCCAGAAACAATCTATTTTGAATTACAATGGAATGTGGAAATCTAGTGTCTCTTATATTTTGTGTAGAAAAGATTCATTTGAGAATTTTGTTGAAGGCCAAAGTTAGTCAGAATTAGTTATTTTAGGTGATGAGTGGCTGCCTTAAGTTGAAGGGAGTGGTCATGTGAAAATTCCAATTAATAATGTAAAAAAAAACTTGTGTTCAAGAATATTCTTCATATTCCTTTGCACGAACAAAAAATCTTCTCCCCATTAGTGAAGAAATAAAAAATTCAAGATTTTGAGTTGATTTTTTCATGCTAATAAATGCTGAGCGAACGATGTGAGCAATAACAGGGAGATTGCAATAGGCGTTAGTGAGAAGGGTTCGTTCTGGCTCGTTGAAACAGGTCTAGAAAGACTTTCAAAATCCATGCATTGGCAGTCTAGGAAAACAGTAACATGCTTTGACATGAAAGGTAAGGTCACCTCACCGAGTAGAATTTGTCTACTCTCAGTTGAAAACAGATTGTTCTTGGTTTTTCCATTCAGGAGAAATGACATGGATGTGAAAGGTGTGATTGGACAACAGAGTGAACAAACGTTTTAAGCAAGCAGCAATTGGAGAGCAGATGGGTTATTGGATCTCGTGCATACAGATTTGTGTGGGCCAATTAACACACGAATAGTTTCAGGAGTCGGGTATTTTCTCTTATTGGTTAAAGAACTTTCCAGAACAGTGCAGGTGTATTTTTTTAAAAGAAAATATCAGATTCAATTTTTTTTGAAAGCAAATTGGTAAACTCATAAAAGCATTAAGATCAGATGGGTTCCATGGGGGTAATTTACTTTACAAGTATTTGAGAATTTTCGTTAATTAGGAACTCATCCTTTCAACCACTAGATTATATGGAGGAGTTGAGATGGTCCAGTATATATGCTTCACACTGTTCATGGTATAAGAGTGCCATAATGATTCATCCTTTCAACCATCCGATTTTGTTGTGCGGTATAAAGCGTTGTTAAGATGGTCCAGTGTATGCTTCACAGTATTAGAGTGCCATAATGATCAAAATCTATGTCCTTCCATTATTTATTAGTTTATTCTAAATATAAATACAAGAAAAGTTGCTATTTGTAAGTTCCTTAAAATAAGGAAGACACAGAAGTATTTTGTCTTTCTAAGGAACTACAACACTAAGAGTCATTTTCGTTTATAGGAATTATTGTAGCTAGTAGTCAGTGCTCAACTCTTTATAGGAATTTTTTATAAAATTTGGAAGATCAATTTTGAGCTTTATCTTCTAGACTAGCAACTATTAATGAATAAAATGATATCCCTAAAAAATGTGTTGAGGGATCATTGTTGAGAGAATGCTAATTACTCTGTTTGGTGGATAACTTACCAAGATGCCATGGCTTCTGCAGGCTGCTGCTACTATAAATGGCAGAGAAGGATTGCTCAAAGCTTGAGTCTTGTGTATCATTCAAGCCATCTTCGTAGAAATTGTCCCCGGTTGATATGACAAAATCTATCTGCAACTTGTTTGCCATCGTACCCATCTGTGAAGCCACTTGGGACTGATTGAACAAACCTTTTCTACCCCAGTCGCCCACCACTATGAAATTCAGAGGACTCTTCAGGGCAGTAATAGTGATAACATTGGCAGGGAATAGTAATAGTGATATCATACACGCCATTAGAACGGAGTGAAAGTGAAGCTCCATTGTCACAGTCTGATGGAGGAGAGCAGAGAGCGAGGAATGAGTACTGCTTTTCAATAATTATTCTCCTGTTATCATCTTAATGGTCTTTCGAGGCAGCAACTACGTAACAGGTGAGTACGTACTGTGAACATTCCTAGTAGGTAAGACTCCGTCGTGACTCTCAATTTATTGAAAGAAAAAAAAAATGATTCCGTTGTGACTGCCAGCTGCCCGTTCCATAAAGCGTGTACCAAAACGAGGGTCTTATCATGTTGTAATTTATATCCTGTCATGATGTTTTTTTATTGAACATTTTATTCCTCGCGTAAATATATTAATTAGTAATTAGTCGATAGGCTTTTATATGTGAGCATTATAAGGGAGAGGGGTTAGTAGCCAGCCGCCAACCCTAACTTCGCACACGTCAAGCATATAGATAAACATATTGAATTTTGACGATTTTTTTTGAGTTTTTCCGTATGCGACCGAAGAGCTTAAAGTTATTCTTTCGGCTTCTGGGCACTTATACATTTCTTTGTAGGACGCGTTATGTGCACATGGGTTGAAAAATGGTCATTTCAACATGTCGCCCCATACATCCGCATCGATGTGCCGGTAACCACTCGCCATCACATTTGTACACTTGTCCTAATTTCATTGGTTAATTTACACATGTATTGGTGCATTTGTGAACATGTACAAATGTCGTGAACATATATTGGTGCATTTGTGTTAATTTATTTGGTTGGTATTTTGCATGTATTGGTTCTTTTTAAAAATTTAATTGGGGGGTCAAGTGATTAAAAACATAGCGGTTATTGGGCCGTGGACGACAATTGGTCCTCTCCCTTAGTGCTCGGAATTGTCTCACGCTGTTAAAAAATTCACGCAGGGAATTTTTCTAAACTTTCCATCGGCGTATTCCTTGAACCTCTTATGGGTGCAAGTGCTAGTTGTAGTAATTAGCCGATAGGCTTTTATATGTGAGCATTATAATGCTCGGAATTGTCTCACACTGTATAAAATTTCACGCTAGAAAAGTTTTCTAAACTCGTCGATTGTTCTTATCGGCATATTCCTTGAACCTCCTATGGGTGCAAGTGCTAGTTCTATACCTTCCATGGTTCTCCTTCGTTTTGGTTCATTTTCTTTAGGTTATCTTTTTGATGCAATGAAAATGGTATAGGGGAGAGGACCCACTACTTATGCACCCTAACTTCACGGCTCTCAAAATCATACGTAGCAATTTCAAATCACTTCAAAAAATTTACAGTAGCTTATTTGGTAAGGCCCCTGCTTATAACTAAGGTTTCAAAGCCACATCATCAAATATGATGCCACATCAACATGCTTTTTGTTGAGGTGTCAAATAGTTCCCTAAAAAAAGGTGAATCAATAGGTGCGCATTAAGTCATGTTTTGTTGGTGCACTGATGTAGCATCACATGATTGGTTGCTTTTTAAATCTAAAGGGCACATTGCATTTAATTATTAGTACTTATAGTCAACACTAACAACCTTAAAGTCACAACTACTGGTGCTAAACTTTTAAAATTAAAAATATTGGGCCTTAAATGCACAAATACTACGTGAGCCATTGAGATAGGTCTTTTCCCCTAAATAGTTTTTTTTTTGGTTTGTTTTTGATACTATATAATTAGTATTTTATTTATTTCTACATCTATTTATTTTCAATGGTCTTAATTTTCAAATTTATCATTTTTTGGGTCAAATTTATACTACTTGCAGAAATAATTTGGTTTAGATATGAAGTTGTAGAAATGACTTACGAATATTTAGAATTTAAATTCAAATTTAAGGTCAATCTAACCCTTCTTACTTGACTATTTGTGTGCCAACTAGACACGTAAATGTTTTATTTATGTTGTATTTGATGGGGTGACCCTAATTCTTTTAGAGATCATCTAGCATCTAAAAAAAAAACCCAACAAGAGTATTCAAATTACATTTTTTAACATTGAATTTGGAGCATTTTATTGCATTTTTGCTTGCATTATCATCTAAAGCATTCATTACATGTTTGCCTAGTGTCTTTGATCATTCTCTAAGTCACTAATTTGGCATCCTTATATGGTTTGATGCAAGAGAGTAATTATCCTTGTCATGTGTAAACGACAACACAACCAAGTTTTTAAATCTAGAGATAGATACAAAGGTCCATGATAGACTAAAAGTGAACATTGAGGGATTTATAGAGATATAATCCTTGCATCCAAATTAGATTTGAACTTGCATAGGCTAGATTTATAAGTGTATGATCAGTCCTATAGTGATAAACACCTAGTATATAGATTCCAAAGCATTCATCTCTGAACATCACCAAATTTCGTACACTGACAAATCATCCATAGACTTCTGTCACAACATATTTGCATCGAATTTCTAGCTAAGCATGTCATGTGCCGATATTAAGGCATTGTTTTAATTAAAGATTTAAAATGTCATGTTAAATATCCCCGCCATACCATTAATAAATATATATAATATTATATGATATTATCTATAAATATTTTAAATATAATATATTAAGGGATATACTATATTTATAAATAACTATAAATGTAAAAATTAATAATTTAAATATTATTATAATCATTTATTATAATAATATAATAATATAAATATAATAACAAATGTATTTTAAATATAAATATAATATATAATATATATCATTATATATAAATACAAATATTATATATTACTATTATTATAAAATAATATAAATTATAATTATCAATATTATATAATAATATAAATATTAGTAATTTAAATATTATTAAACCATATATAAATAATTTTGTAAAATGATATGCTTTGTTGCAAGTAGCGAATGTCAAGCAACACTTAAGATTATAGGCAGCCCTATGTTTAAGGCAGCAAATAATACGAAAGATATTAATTAATATCCAATGAACAACTATTATGTTAGAAAAGGCAACAACATCAACCATTGGAAAAAGGTAATATCCTTTTACCCACGGTAAAACCCTTGGAAGATATATAAAAGGGAAATAGGGAGATGATAAAAAGGGAGAAAAGAAAAGTAAATAAAATATAAGGCAGAAATGGAAGGAAATAAAGTCTATCGAGGAGCAAGCAAGATATTTTTTGAATAATATTTATGAGGTGAATACAATTTTGATATAAATATAACAACAAGAAGAAAATAGATAAATATGATATAAAGTTTGAAAATGGAAATATATTCATAGTGGATTTAAATCTGCAATATATAAGGAATATCATCTCTTTGGGAATATAAAGACAATGACAAAGAAATATTTATATTGCCTTGGGAGAGATAAGGATATATACAAAGTAAATGATATAAATCATAGAATACATTGAGAGATTGGAGGTAGACTTGTTAGGAAGAAGCAACATTAATACCTTGAAAGATGGATAAGATGGAATGAACATATGCTACATCATACAAGGGCAACAAGTAAGACCCACGGTGGAATGGGCATGTGTTACATCATACAAGGGCACTTAGTAAGACCTAAGGTGGAATGGGCATGTGTCGGAATGGACCATGTTACATCATACTTAGGCAATGGATAAGACCTGCGATGGAATGGACATATGCTACATCATACAAGGGCAACAAATAGGACCTGCAGTGGAATGGGCATGTGTTACATCATACAAGGGCACTTACTAAGACCTAAGGTGGAATGGGCATGTGTTACATCATACAAAGGCACTACCTGTAGAGGATGATTAATGCAACCTAACAAGAGATAGTACCCCATCTCCACTAGGGTTTGAAAATGAACAAGATTAACATATAATAGACAACCCTAAGTATGAATCGACTTAAGGATTGAATAATTGATTTATGTTGATACTATTTATGGGGTTACTAACCCTAATTTGATTATTTTAATATCTAGTACTAATGTTTCCTTTAAGAAGTAATTCTCATGTGCAAGGTGGAAAATAAGGATCATCTTATAAGGGATCATTATTTTATTATTTTATTTTCTAAAACACTTATTCAGTACATTTATCATTAACAATTATTTAATCTAAAGTAGATTTTGAATGCTTATGTTTATATTTATTTGCCCTAGATTTATGTAAAAGGAATTTTATTCTCCCCCACATTTTGGTGAACCCTTCTACTCTTACACCTCCCTTAATGTTTCCCTTCAAGGTTTTATCTTATGGTTTTTATTCCTATTTTTTAAAAATTGAGACTGATTTAGCATAGCTTCCCTTGATTCATCATTCCTTATCTTTCTAGGGTTTGTTTATGCTAAGAACTAGTCGCAACCTTGATTTACCTAAACCCTCGTATGGCTTCTTAATTTGTTGATCAAGAAATTCTTATTGAGGTTAATCATAATGAGCATTCTAATTTTGATCATGATGCACATGTGGAAATACAAGATCTATCTATTACTAGGCAATTACTTTTTAAAGACCTTACTCATGCCACTTCTCCTTCTCAACCAACGATAGCTCTTCATAATGCATTATGTGGTGCACCCTATGGTGATGAGATTCTTCATGATATTATTGATCTCTTCATGATATTATTGATCTCTTCATGATATTATGGCTTCCTCTACTTCTTTGCAGAGTGTATCTTCCCATTACTCACTCACCCTTCCTCTTCCAATGATCCCTCTTCCTCTCATCTTGAGGTAGATCCCCTCATTGTGCTTACTTCCCATGTTGCCTCTTCTAGCATGCTTGTCACCTCTCATATCATTACCACTTCTCCTCCCATTAGCATTTCCCTAACTTCTCCTTCCACTAGTTCCATCCCTTCATCTACTAGTTACATTTCTACTTCTCACCTTAGTATTTTCCCTACCTCTTTTCCTTGCATCTCTACCTCCCAGCCTCATAGTGACACATCTTTACCTCTTATTTCCCATCCCCTTCATACTCCCACTCTTAATCATGCCACATGTCTACCACCATTATACCCACCTTCACCTTTGATGCACTATTGTTGAAGCTATATGGAGTTGGAAATAAATTTGATTTCATGCCTAATAACTGAGATTCATATCACACACCTCTTACATTTGAGGTTGTGACCCATCTATTACCCATGGGTTTTGTGGTACCTTACTTTGAATTATACCACGGTAAAGATGACCCCAATACTCATTTACAAGCCTTCAATGCAACATGTTTAGATTATACTTATGATGACAAGATCTTGGCTTAGTTATTACCTCACACTCTTAGAGACTATGTTATTTAATGGTTTTATCCTTTAGATCCTAGATCTATCCGTTCTTTTGTTTAATTAGCCACAACTTTTCTTAACCATTTTTGAGTGAATATGGGCATGAAAACTACTATTTCATATTTTTTTAAATGTGCCCAAGGATCTAATGAACACTTCAATGAATATGTCATACGATTTCAACCACTTTGTGACAAAATGAAACATCAACTTCTAGAAGATAAACTCTAAAGCATTTTTGTTAAGAGCCTATTACCTCCCCTCTGGGTTAATATCTATTTGGATAGCTACACTTCTTTCATGGACCTTTATGCTCATGTTAAAATTGCTGAATTTAAATTACACACTTCCAAGGGCTTTAAGTATGGGTCCTCCCATACCCCTTCCACATCTTCTTATCCTTCAAAATTTCAAAATATAAATACTTTTTAGAAACGAAATGATAAGAACAATAACAAACCAAATACTATTCATGTGGCTACTGCATCTAACACTCTTTCTTCCAGGCCTCAATTTCCTAGAAACTTTGCAAAGCTAAATGAAGCTCTAGATAATGTGCTACAAAGATTATTGAACACTAATTTGATTACTCTCCCTCTCATCCATTTATTGGATCCATCTAGAGGATTCCCTAGAGGTTGTACAATGAACATGATCTTTGCAACTATTATGGGGCAATGGTCATCACACAAATTTGTATGGCTCTCAAACATAAGGTCCAAGACCTGATTGATAATGTTGTTATACATGCAAATGGTGTTAATAATGGAGGAAATCATTTGGTTACTCCACCTAATCAAAATTTATAAATTTATAAAAAATCATTTCCTTCACATTCTTAATCTAACAATATTGATTTTCAGCAGGTGCCTGAGAATCTTGCTAATTCTAAGGCTCCCACACATATGACAAGAAATCCTATAGACATATAACATATTGGTGTATCCTCACACACTTATATGGATACATTTGTGGGTGTGACCCATAATATTTCCTCTCGTTATGTAGTTCTAGTTATTTAATTTTATTAGGAGATACCCAACAATAACTGTTATGGTCCACTTTATGTTCAAGGTTTCCTACATGCCCATCAACGTGATGGTATCCTCATTGATCCAACTAATCAGTATAATATATACACATTATAATTTTATATGATTGTAATTTAGCATGGGATAGCTATGCACATTCAGGTGTTGCATTGAAAATGACTTCAACATCCATGTGGACACTTTAGGAAGCATCATCTTGCTAAGCTCCAAGTGGGGATTAAGGAGGTGGATATATTGTTTCATATCAAACCCTCATTGGACATATTCTTTGTCACTTGGAAGATCTTGGTTAGAACAATTTGTTAGTGTTTTAATTTTTCTTTTGCAAGAAAACATAAAACATAATAGTGTACATGAGGTAAAACTTCTCTTCAAATTTAAAAAAGGAATCTCCTTGAGATCCAAAATAAACTAAACCTAAGCTAAATTAACCCTAGAATAAAACTATAGACAAGATACATAGATATGCACTATACAAGATTCACTATGGGAGTTTTACATAAATGAAAATGATTGAGTGCCTAGGTTTTTGTCGGGCTAGATACATGTAATGAATTATTAATAGCCATGCTTTGTAAACAAGATTTTCAAATATTGAAGGAAATAAACTACTAGAGTAAACACACACACACATGACACCTTCAGGTTGGCTAAAATAGAGACCAACTATTTAGTGCAATAAGGATTGAAGTAATGCAACACACAATTTCAAGAAATAAATAGCAAAGCTACATTCAAATCCATAACTCAGTTAGATGAATATCATCAATACAAAGCTTGACTCAATACAATCTACTTTTGCTTGAGAAAATTATCAACGTAATAAATGTAGACACAAAATAGTTAGTTGGAACAAAAAAATTTGCAGCATAAGAATAAACTCAACTATCATCATGAATATCTTGTTCCCAAGGCACTTATTTACCCAAAAAAGAAATGTTTTAAAGCACACCTTCTAAAAGCTAAAAAAAACAAGAAAGAAAGATACTTTCAAGAAAATATATTATAAAACAACTAATAAAATAAAACGACCTAAAAATAAACTCTCAACTCCATCCAAGAATAAAATGCCAGAAATAGCCACTATTAGAAATAACCATTGCTAAAAATAAAAATTTACACGAGTATCTTGTATGATTTTGACACATTTTTTGCATTGAAACATGATGACTCCTTTGATCAACACTAAAACCCATGAATCTTTCCATAAGATGGGAAATACTTCTTAGGGTTTTGTCAACACTAAAAACTAAAGATGGAAACCTTGGAACGATCATTCTAATTAACAAAATACAAAACCATTGACTAGGGTTTGAAAAGGTTAAAAACTTGAAGTTTAAACTTAGCAATATGAAAGCACATCAAAACTTCAGCATTTAAGGATTTGGTAAAATCTAGCAATAAGGATATGAGAACTATCACAAAAGCCTATGATGAATTATCCCTGAAGAACTATTGAAGTTGCCTTGAAACCCCTTGGATTTCATCCTTGGATCTTCATCATAGATAAAACCCTAAATGAATTTCATTCTTGTCTATTCCAAAGTTGTAATATATGTATAAAATAGGGATATGGTGAAATTTAATAAGCTACCATAATAAATGCAAGGTTGCTTTCATAACTATAAATTGTCTTTATTGCACTAACAAAGACTTGAAACACGCCAAAATAGACTTGTTAAGACCCAAAATCGGAGGTCCAAAATTGCAATAGACGTTGTCACACGTACATCAAACCTAGATTACATTCATGCCAACAAATGTGACAAGAGGAAACATAGAACTAAGATTCAACATTCCCCTGAATCATTACAAAATGTCATAGAAGCATACCAATGCATGAAGATATGCCTTGAAATGCTTGTATTCCCTCATTCACTATTGAGACCTTATGCTTTGCTTGATGCTTGATGTTTGATGCTTGATGCTTGATGCTTGATGCTTGATGCTTGAAAACTACTTTAGGTGATTCCAAACTAGACAATTGGTTTAATGACCAACCCTTTGAAAGAGAAGAAAACCAATATGTATACCTACTAATTTTGTGCCCTAATCCATGGGCAGGAAAGTAAGAAGTGCCAGGACTTCAAATTCACCCACCGCCATGAATGTAGGGGACAAAGAAAATCATGAATCTCACCAAACCTAAATTTAAGAATGCAAATGGAAACATGCTTGTGGGAGATGAGATGCACCTAGTCATAAATTTGACCTTAGAGATGTTGCAGGAGTCAAATTGGGTCGTTAACATGGTGAATCTGAAAGTTGCTGGGACGTCCCATCATGAGTTGCAAAGCCAACTGATAAGGAAAGAAAATTTGTTGGGCTCTAAAAAATTGAGCTTCCATCATGTATCGTTCTTCATAATTAGGACTAGAAGACTCCCTGCAACTCTGACACACACATAGGATACACCAGTCGGGAGGGTCGAGCAATTGGGCTTCGACAATCGAGCCCTCACCAAACATTCATTGACCCTTGATTGGGAAGAAATGAGTACACTTCTAGTCTCTGAAGTTTGAAGAATACAAAGGCAAAACAAAACTGGTTGGGCTTTGGCAACCGAGTCCACGCTGGACATCGATCCATTTGAGCATGAGAACAAACACAACTCCAAATTCTGAAGTTTGAAAGACTTAGGCAAATTTGAAGCATCGGAGATCAAAGTCAGAGTCATCGCAAAGCATAATACCAGAAGACAAAGTGAACCAAGAATCCTCAATGCTACAATCCCGAAAGACTTAAACAAATGTATAACATCAAGAATTGAGGAGCAGGGCTACCACAAAACATCTACCCAAAACACAAAGGGAACAATGGAAGACTGAAGCCCCGATACCGAAAGACTTAGCAGTTATGAAGAATTAGGGATTGGGGAAGTTCCTAAACTCATGCGGAATTGTCAAAGGAAATTGGGCAAGTCTGACATCGCAATCCTGAAGGACTTAGACAAAAAGGCAAGGGAGCAAGGCAGAGTTTGGAGCTAATAAGGATGGTATGCTGGCATGGGAAACTCTGAAACTCTGACCAAAGCACAAGGCTTAAGGGAAATGCAAGGAACTGCCCACACATAGAGAATTTTGGATTCTTTGGCATTTTGACATATGGGGGACCCATTTAGGATGTCTCAGATTGGTTATCAACAAATGGGTAAAAATAGGCCAATGCAACAAAGAGGAACAAATGTATGGAATTTTTAGGCAAATTTAGGACCAAAAAATCTATGCCTTAACAAGACCTAAGCACATTTCTTTGTTGTTGTTGACACTAAATATGATTTTTGTCCTCTAAAGTGCCTCCTCCAAGCAAGTTTATCAATAAACTTTTGTTATCAAACACTCAAGTACCATTCCTATACTTTTTTCATTAAGCTCATTCCCATTAAGTCCTAGGTGTTAATTTTAATCAAGTTTTTGACACTTTAAAACCTCCTCCTAGCCTAGGCACATCTCTCATACATCTTTGTCATTTAAGCTTCTTGTTTCAACATTGTTAAGTGTGAAAAAGGAGAATTACAACAACTAGCATGCACACTAGATCAAACCCTCTTTCATAATAACATTCAAGGACAAGACCAAGCCAAATCACTACCAAATGAAGGCAAACTTAGCTGCAGATCTTGTACTCTGGAGTGCTATAGAAAGATCAGATCTAGTCAAGTCCTTTTATCAAACCCTAGGTCAATAATGCACATAAACCCTAGTTCTATGAAGATATTTTTATAACAGAAGATGTACAACAAATCTCTAGAAACCAATTGCACAGAGAGGATTAGGAAGATGATAGAACCTGTGTCCCAAAAGCAGAGGTGTCGGAGGACTATTTCAGGACTACCCAAGTCCTAGATGGTTGAATATGCAAGAACTATAAACTGGAGAAATGTTGTAGAGACTGCCCTAATGCCATATTTGAAGTCAACAGGGGCTGAAAGATTAGGGAGCCACCGCCCAAGTTTTGCATAGAGGAATATTCCATAACTTTTGTCAAATCCTGAAACCCTGATCTTTCCTCAATCTTCCCGTGTCTTCATATTTCCTGAATCTTGCTCCTGTAACCTATGTGATGAAACCCTTAGGAGGATGAATGCTCCTCAACTCTTAAGGAGAGATAGATGATAACTTCAAACTTGCAACAACACACACAATGACAACACAAATTTGCTCTAGAATCACAATGAATGCTTTTATTTCTCTTTACTCCAATGCTTCAAGTTGGCTATCTCTATCTAGGTTCATAATGAATTCAAACACACACTTTTATACGCTTGCCCGCTAACATTCGTCAAATTAAACCAAAAGAGCCGACAAAGAGAAACCTTTTTAAAGGTCCTAAGTCAACATGCATTTGAATTTGCCTTGACCAATCAGGAGAGACTTGGGCGGTGGTGCCCGAGTCTTAGGGCTCCTTTTTAGTTTGGGGTAAGATAAAATATGGTCCCCTTATTCCCAATTTACATTGGTTTTGGACAATTTTGCATCGGGGTGAGTATTTAGAATGTATAATATAATCACGAGGACTTAGAAGCTAAACAAGGAGGTAAAAAGACATGTGGGTACTTTTTACTCCATAACATTTAGCCCCCACTTTAATGTGTGTATGATCTTTCAATTAGTACATGCCTTAAAGTACAGTCATAGCACATCAAACACATTAGACACTAGAGCAAAGACACACCCTGAGTTTGGAGAACCATTTCTAGCCCCAAGCTTAGGCAAACATAAGAAAACACTTGATAGTCACATAAAACACAGAGAATACAGTAAGGAAGCACACAATACTCAAAGAAGACAGTGAAGAGGCACGTAATACACGGAGAAGGCATGAACACAATCATGCAATACACAAAGCATACACGAAGAGAAGACATGACTAAACAATTATATAACCCTAACTAGGTGATGGGGAAGCTCATCACTATGTGTCACCATCAAAAGCACACAAAACACATGGAGTGGGGGGAGATCATCGCTACGCGTCGCCACTAAAACATGCAAGACATGCACGAAAGACACACGAATAACACACGGAATACACGAGCGCCATAGAGTATGTCGTCAACACACTATATGTCTTAAACACATAAAACACGGGCAATGGGGGGAGCTCATCGCTACACGTCGCCATCTAAGACACGCCAAACACACCTAATGGTTGATGATGAAGTAGAACTTATCCATACTTGCAAACACATCTCTAATACCACTAATGAAAAGGGAAACTCTCCCTTTTAGATCTACAACACAACACTGACACAAGCCTATGCAAGAAGGCTAAAAATAAAATATTATAGCAGAAATATGAAGAGAAATCTGCAACTTATATTTTATTGAATCTGAAAATGCATTACAAAATAAGGAATCTTATGAGCTTCTAAGAATTACACATCCAACACCTACAACAAATAAGTTTCTCCACCTCTGGACTCCTTCCAACAGCATCTAGGTATCTAGAAATTTTCTTCCCCCCAAAGCTCTAAGAAAAAACCTGTCACTTATTACTCTCATCTCTCCCTCATTTTTTGGAATTTTCTAAAATGGTTTATGGGTTTCGTGCCCCTCCTTCCCAACTTTCTAGAACATTTTGAATTTATTTATTTTGATAATAAATGAGAAAGTTATGCCCATTTTACCGAAACTGGGTTTCATAATTACAACCCAAACATGCAACAACATCCAAAGCTTGTGGCCCACATCGTTTCATTAAAATTTCCCATGGTTTCACTAAAACCATCAACTGGAACCACCTCTTGGAAATCCACACCCTTCTTGGAGGTTACAATTTTGGAAATAAAAATAGGAGTTGTTGACCCACTTATGACAATCTTCCCACCAAATCAGCCCCACCAGAATACAAATTAATGTATATCTCCAAGTGGATGCCTAGGAAAGCTTCTCCCTACTAATGGAGGAATTTACAAATTACCAGGATATTTTTCTTCAAAATCACATTTATTAATATACCCCAAGAAAATACATTTGTTGCAAATATTAATATTATTTCCCAAGCCTATAAACCTTATTGAAAATAAACCAAATTAAAATAACAATATTTTTGGTGATGCAAGATTGCCATTGACCATGGATGCTCCCGCATCAGACACCTAGGGTAAGAAGTTTGTCAGCATATACTCACAAATATGTGCACAAAAATGCTCTCTTTTTCTAGCATCTATCTGGAACACTTTTCATACTCCTCCACCAAGTCTGCACTTAACTCTTCTTTCCCTTTGCGGAATCAAATCCACCATAATCTATCCCACTGCACCAATTACTACTTTTCTTCACCTCTAATCTCGTGGGTTTTAACCCACCACAATCCATCCAACATGTATTCATATTTACCTCTATAACACCTACAAACAAATATGCACTAACCAACTCATGGAAATAAAATACTTCTATCTTCACACTTTTCATTCATCTCCACAACATGCAAATAAACTTTACATTTATCATGTTCAAGAAAATAAGGCATTACCTCAATAATCTCTTCCTTCTCTACTGTTGCTACAACTTCTTCACCTCTATCTGCAGTCAATGCAAGCCATTCTTTTTCAATTGATACAATCTTTTCTTTTACCTCATCCTCTTGCATGAGGATATCATCTTCAATGTCACATACTTGAAATTCTGTTACACCTTCTCTTTTACCTGTAAACAAAACAATGTTAGCATAATCATTGGACCTTTCTTCTCTCATCTACATCTTCTCTATCTCCTTATCACATTCATCTGACTCTTTCCCTTCAAATAAGATATCAATCTTTCTCATCTCCTCTTTGAGTAGGAGATCTTCATCTTCACCAAATTCTTCATCAAATATAGGACCCTCAAATTCCATCATCTCAACTTCTTTTGCACTACTCAAATCATCAATACTCAAATTTATTTCCTCTTTCTCTTCATCTCCATTCTTATCTTTATTCTCAACTGCAACATCTTTATCCTCTTCAACTGCTGCAACCTTCTTCACCACCTCTTCCATGCCTTCCAAAAGACATGCCTCAACTTCAGATTCAAAAACTTATTCCCACTCATCTTCTTCTTCTTCCTCAGTGTCACATGCATGACACTCTGCTTCATTTTCTTTCTTTCCTGCATTCAAAATATCATTAGAAAGATAAATAATATTATCACCTCTTTTCTGATGAAGTACTCTTCTCCTTTCCAACTCTGCTCCAATTTCTTCCACTTGTTGCTTCAATTCCCTAAATTCTCTCACCCTATCCTTCCTAAGTCTTTCTCTGATTTCCTCAAGTCTAGGAATTGTCAGAATCCATCCAATAATAAAAGTCATTTTTCTTATTCTCTTTTCCATACTCAAGGCTTCACAAAGCCTCAAAACACATGTTTTCAAAACCCTCACCGCTTCATAACTTCAATCTCAGGTTCCTGTGTAAACTATCTCACGTTTAGCGATTTGTTTACACACAAATCACACACACACACACACCACCATAGGTCTTGCTACAAGATGCCTCACGTTCGGTGATCTGCCTACAGACTCAAGAACAACCTGTCTTTGATACCACTAATGAATTAGAACTTATCCATACTACAAACACACACTCTGATACCACTGATGAAAAGGGAAACTCTCCCTTTTAGATATGCAACACAACACTGACACAAGCCTATGCAAGAAGGTTGAAAATAAAATATTACAGCAGAAATATAAAGAGAAATCTACAACTTATATTTTATTGAATCTGAAAATGCATTACAAAATAAGGAAGCTTATGAGCTTATAAGAATTACACATCCAACACCTGCAACAAATAAGTTTCTCCACCTCTAGACTCCTTCGAGCAGCATTTGGGTATCTAGAAATTTTCTTCCCCCCAAAGCTCTAAGAAAAACCCATCACTTATTCCTCTCACCGCTCCCTTATTTTTCGTAATATTCTAAAATAGTTTTTGGGTTTCATGCCCCTCCTTCCTAGATTTCCAAAACATTTTGAATTTCTTTATTTTGATAAGAAATGAGAAAGTTATGCCCATTTTACCGAGACTAGGTTTTATAATTATGAGCCGAACATGCAACAACATTCAAAGCTTGTGGCCCACATGATTTCATTAAAATTTCCCATGGTTTCACTAAAACCATCAATTGGAACCACCTCTTGGAAATCCACACCCTTCTTGTAGGTTACAATTTTGGAAATAAAAATAGGAGTTGTTGACCCACTTATGACGGAATCTTTCCACCAAAATACAAATTAATGCATATCTCCAAGTGGATGCCTAGGAAAGATTCTCCCCACTAATGGAGGAATTTACAAATTACCAGGATATTTTTTTTCAAAATCACATTTATTAATATACCCCAAGAAAATACATTTGTTGCAGATATTAATATTATTTTCCAAGCCCATAAACCTTATGTTAAATAAACTAAATTAAAATAACAATATTTTTGGTGATGCAAGATTGCCATTGATCGGGGATGCTCTTGTATCAGTTGAGCTATGCTACCACAACCGCTAAAGACATGCTTAAGGTTGAATAACTCAAGATCCAACCCCGCCTCCGCAGAGGACTTTTTAAAGGATGTGCAACCACTCAAGGGAATACACAATCCCACCTTCCACAGAAGGGCTTTCAAAAACATGTACAACCCCACCTGCATCACGGAGACGCCTTATGGTGACAAGGAAGCATGTGCACAAAGTATAAAACCCCACCTGCATCACGGAGATGCCTTACGGTGAAAAGGAAGTATACACAAACACACAACAAAGTACACAACCCCACTTACATCGTGGAGATGCCTTACGGTGAAAAGGAAGCATACACCACACATTTTATCGCAATGTTTAAGATATCCAAACATTTTACCACAATATATGCCCCCACCTTAAAGTGGTTGATCCTTCTTGCCAGTAGCAATCACGTTTAAGGTAAGGTTGAAAACACACGAGGGAACAAGAGCTTTCACAAAGCCCATGCCCTAGGGTGACATGTGCTTGTGATTGCTGATTGTTTCCAACAATCACAATAGAAACACATTAGTATTATATGCTAACAATTAACAACCTTTGGTTAGAAAATATTAGCTAAGATCACAACCAAATCATCTACAGAAATAAGGCAACATACCACTTAATGAACCAAGGCTATACTTATGGGTTCGGAACTGAGTATAACCGTAAGGTGATACTTCAGGTATCTCAGAACCGAGTGTAGCTACAAGGTGAGATACAAAAACATTCTAAAGTGCCTAGAAGTAGATTTAGAGTATTGCAAAGGTTTGTTACAAGAATTTCACAACACGATACATGATCACATCACAACAAAAGTGATTCTACTAGTCAAGCGTCAGTAACATATTAACCCCGTCTTCATATATGGACTAGGTCCATTTTTGTTTTCTTGTTGTAGGGACGCACGGTCCTTATCAGTGTTTATTTGTTATCGTCTTCCATTGACTAGTAGAGCCACCAACACAACGGAAGAATAAAATCACAAAAAATGAGAGAGGAGACAAAAGTGACTCAGGGTCACAATGTGGGAAGATGCCCCCAAGACACTATCCACAACGTTACGCCCCCAAGGCACCACACAACAATTGCAATAAGAGGGAGGATAATAGAAGAATAGAGAAACAAATAGAAGAAGTGTCACAACGGAGGCAGTCTCCTTGTATCCTTGACCTTACAAGAGTATCAAGGTTCATCCAAGGAGACCTAAACAACCTTTAACACAATATGGGGGAACACAACACAACACATACACATACAAATATATCTATATAAGAGGAGGCCAAACTTGCGAGCATCTTGGAGATGTGCTCTATCAAGTGTGACAAAATAGATGAGAGATTCATACTTGTTTGATTTTCACAATAGTCGTGCAGTGCGTGATACACAAATTTTTGTATGTTTGAAATCTTTTGATGCTTGCGGGGAGGTGAATCATTACCTTTTTCCATAGATGACTCATGCCTTACTCTTTTCCTTTCTTTTGCTTTCTTATTCTACTTTTTTTGATGAATGAGTTTTTCATGATGAAATGGGATACTTTTCATCGTTATAGCTTTCTCCTTCTTATTGTGAATGTATGTAGTCTGTTCCTTTTGCGTATCTTGTGCATTTTGGTTATCTCCCAATCCTTGAAGGTGTTGGCACCTAGAAAATCCAGTTTCCAAAATGCTTCTTTTGCCCCCAAAAATCCAAAAATCTTGTGCAAAATTTCTTAGCAAATGCCTCCATTGGATAGAGAATTCAATTCTAAGAAACTTTGCCTTTTGAACCACCTCAAAATTTTTTAATATGAAAAAGTTATGTTGGTTAAAAGTTTGGCCTTTTGTGTGTTTTGCCTTGGTCAAAAAAGTGGTTATGTCTTGTTCATTTTCATGCCTTAGAAAATTTTGGCTCTTTTGCCTTTTGTTGGCAAATGGACAAATTGCTAAACTTGCGAACTTTGACTTTTTGCCAGCTCGTCGACAACAATATTCGCTGACAAGGAAGAAGAAAGTGACCAAGGAAGAAAAGAGACAAAGGAAAATGTGTTGTCGGCGAAATTGGAGATTTGGGAACCTCCAAGTTCACCGACTGAAGGTTTAGCCGATGGCCTTTTCATCGATAGAAGACAAAGGCTAAGGAGAAAGGCGAGGCTTCCAAAGTTCACGGTTCTCCCAAGTTGCCAATTAGGAAAAATTAACTTAAGGCAAGAGAAAAGGTGTGCTTGTCAGGGAATTGGTGAAGTGCCGAACTAAGTGAAAAGTTCACTATTTGGTAGCTTCATCAATGAGTCTTCTTGCCGACTAGGAAGACTAAGTGACAGGTTCAACAAGCGGCAATTTTGCCAATAAAGAAGAAATAGCTGTCGGGCACTTGGTTCAAATAAATGTTGGTTTGCTAATACAATGAAGAAAAAGGCTAAGGCATAGATTGTCGAGAAACCGGGCAAATGCCAAACTTTCAAAAAGTTTGTGCTTTACACATTTCGCCGATAAAGCGATAGGATGGAGCTATAAGGGAAAAAGCCACAAGTTCGAAGAAAAGCAGATTTATCGATTGAGGGGCAAAGGGCAAGTAAGAAAAGGTTCAGCAAGTGGCATTTTTGCCAATAAGGCAAATATGCCGAAGGAAGAAAGATATCAACAAATCAGAGGAAAGAGGAACTGGCGAACTAGTTTGGGATTTTCATAAATCGCCAATAAGGGCGATAAAGGCTCAGGTTCAACAAAGTGGAAAGTTGATGATAGAGTGAAAAGGCAAGGTTTGCTGACCAAAATAGAAAGAGAAGAATGCAACGGATATTAGAAGATGCAGAACTGAGGAAGTTTGGCCGTTAAATTGGGAAAGTGCAAGAAGGTACAGTCAGTAGTCAAACACTTCAAAACAAAAAAGTGAACGATACACTGGGAAAGTTGTCAATACTAGAAATGGTTAATTCCCTGAATGCATGCCATGATTGCAGGGATACATAAACTGATTTGTACCTTGAATTTAATGAGCCTACAGAATAGTGTAGTGCAGATGGTTGGCACAGTGGAATCTTCAATGCACAAAGGACAAATTGGCTAAGTCAATGTTGCAAGTAGCAGGAAAAGGGAGTCAAACCTTCTCTCTTCAATGTGCAGGTACATGAGGAGTGCAAACAATCCTCCTCTGTTGTCTCTAGAATTAAATGAGCATGGGTTTGCAATCCTAATGTGAAAATGTTCTGACATATTTGGGCCTGAGTTTAATGCAGCGTGGGTTGCTTGTTGACTGAGTTTCAATGACTGGGGCTGCATAGAATTGTATTGCTATATATACATGTTTTTCAAATGTTTTGAGGGTTGGTCGCTAAGCCAATTGTCTGGTCTGTAGTGCCTCAGGATAGTTTCAGGGCTTCAAATCATGCCAGTCTGGGTAGTAAATGGAGAGACGTGTTTTGATGCAGCATAGGAATGAATTGTAAAGCATATTTTATGCATTGGTATGTCTCCATGGCTAATTGTAAAGATTCAGGAGAATGTATAATCACAGTTGTATGTTTTCTTTCACCATATTTGTTGGTGCGATTGTAATAGAGATTTGATAATGTGTGACAACATTTAAATTCAATACAAGCTTTGTTTTGATTCATCTCTTTGTTGCAAATGGGTCTTTGTAGTTTGGTTTTGGATCATTAAGAATGTCCAATATGTGAAATATAATCTGAGAAATGTATGTGAATACATTTTAGTTTTATGTTGATGCTAGTTCAATCTTTTTCTTCCCTCTTTATTGCTTATGACTCAGTTGCCCAATAGAGTAGGCACTGGTCCATATTAGAGAGGGATCAAACACTCTTTTAAATTAAACAAATCAGTCACCTGTAGTTCAGGGAAAAAACTATTTTTCCTATGCATGTACATTCGCACAGTTGAATCAGCTTAATGAGAGGCCTGTGCAACTAGTTTGTCTTGATCTAGTGACAGCTTTGGGATCAAGTGTACATTGGGTATGGTTGTGTATGTTTATTTGTATTTCATTTCACGCCTCTAGGAATATCCCTCATAGGTCTAGCTAAGCCTGAAGATTAGAGGAGTTTACCCACTCCTATAGTTGGCCAAAATTCCCCTTAACTTGTTGAGATATCTCTTCCTTTCACCTTGATGACAATCCTTGGCCTGGGTGTTTTAGGAATGTTTTAGAGTTTTGGGTTGGAGTTGTTTTGGGAACCAACATAAGGGATAACAGAGGTGTAACCTCAACGTAGATACATTTAAATTCAATACAAGCTTTGTTTTGATTCATCTCTTTGTTGCAAATGGGTCTTTGTAGTTTGGTTTTGGATCATTAAGAATGTCCAATATGTGAAATATAATCTGAGAAATGTATGTGAATACATTTTAGTTTTATGTTGATGCTAGTTCAATCTTTTTCTTCCCTCTTTATTGCTTATGACTCAGTTGCCCAATAGAGTAGGCACCAGTCCATATTGGAGAGGGATCAAACACTCTTTTAAATTAAACAAATCAGTCACCTATGGTTCAGGGAAAAAACTATTTTTCCTATGCATGTACATTCGCACAGTTGAATCAGCTTAATGAGAGGCCTGTGCAACCAGTTTGTCTTGATCTAGTGACAGCTTTGGGATCAAGTGTACATTGGGTATGGCTGTGTATGTTTATTTGTATTTCATTTCACGCCTCTAGGAATATCCCTCATAGGTCTAGCTAAGCCTGAAGATTAGAGGAGCTTACCCACTCCTATAGTTGGCCAAAATTCCCCTTAACTTGTTGATATATCTCTTCCTTTCACCTTGATGACAATCCCTGGCCTGGGTGTTTTAGGAATGTTTTAGAGTTTTGGGTTGGAGTTGTTTTGGGAACCAACATAAGGGATAACAGAGGTGTAACCTCAACGTAGATGCATTTTTCTCATGGTCGAGGTGGATCTTCATTTTTTGCTTTATCTACTTCGATCATGCCAATTATTTCATCACAATCAACATATTCATCTTCATGCCCTATTTCATTTTGTTGTTCCACCATGTTGTTGTCGTTATGCTTAGGAAAAGGATT
Source organism: Cunninghamia lanceolata (assembly GCA_027924645.1). NCBI lineage: Eukaryota > Viridiplantae > Streptophyta > Pinopsida > Cupressales > Cupressaceae > Cunninghamia > Cunninghamia lanceolata. Next base: position 6,073,948 of record BSBN01001495.1, on the reverse strand, counting down.
AGGGAATATTTGTAGATTTTGATTAAGAGGAGCTACCAACTTATTTCCATTGTCATTCACACTGGTCACCTGTATTATGTTAGAATCGATGAGGTCTTGAATTTCATGTTTCAGACGCATACATCTTTCGGTGTCATGCCTCACCGAGCGATGATAGTGACAATAGGCATTAGCATCAAATGAAGGTTCTTGCATCTTGCTATTGTCTAGTGGACGAGTAGGAGGAAGCTTCAAAAGATTTTTGTTTACTACTTGAGTCATTATCGAATGGAGGGAATCTGATAATGGAGAGAATTGTCTCAGTTGTTGCCTGAATTGAAATGGGGTCCGATTAGGTTTTGTAATGGCAGACACTTGTGATTGGAAGTTATTCGAATGTTGCCCATTGATCTTGATGAAATTCTTGTTATGCTTCTAAAATGAGTGTTGAGATGTTCCAGTTGTGAATTGACCAACTGGAGCTAATGAGTTATGATTCTCATACTGACTAGCCGAAAGTTGGTAATCTCGGAGAGTTGTGCATAGATGTTGAAAGGTACTATACTTCATCAAAAGTATTTTATCACGTATGTTCAGTTGTAGATTCATAATGAATACTTTTTGAACATCCTCATCTGTAATCAGATATTGTATTTGCGCAAAGAGAGCTTGATATCGATTGATGAATTTTGTAATTTTTCTTTCGAACCTTGTTTACAATGGACCAAATCAATCAATGAGATAAAAGGTCCAATGTTTGCTTGGAAATGTTGCAAGAATTGATCAACTAGATGTGAGAAGGAATGTATTGAATTAGGAGGTAGAGAGAAAAACCATTCCAAAGCGGTATCTTTGAGAGAACGAGGAAAGAGTTTTGCTAACAATGCCTCATCAAAGAAGAAATTACTACACATTGTTGTGAATGCTGCCACATGAGTGTTAGGATCACATTTACCATTGTACTTTTCAAAGCAGGGAGTCTCAAATTTGTCAGGCATTTGAGCTCTTAGGATTGTATAAGATAAAGGACTTCAAACATGATATGTTGGTATATTAGGTTGAGAGGAAGCATTGGTTAGATTTTTCACTTTTTGTTGCAAGGATGTCATAGTTTGCAAAAGTTGGTTTAGGAGTGAATCATTAGGTGATGTAGTTTGCGTATTTGAGACAAGAGTATTTGATGCTGCAGCTATGAAATTGAGGGGTGGTTGGGAATAAGTGGAAGTGATGGGTGGTTGAGAATAGTTATTCATGGGTATGGATATACGAGGTGCTGGGTTTTGATAATTAAATGCTACGGCCTTGTAATTCTATGAATTATTCCCATTAGATGTTCCCATGCTAGTGGTAGCATTACTACAAGCTTGTGCATTGGTAGTGAGAATTGATGATCTAAAAGTGGATATTCCAGTAGTCGGTATGGGTTCCAATACTTGTGAGCTTATATGTTTCGATGGTGACACATTTTCTGTGACACTCACATGGCTAGCCGCTGATATAATGTTATGATCCACTATGTGGGCTATTCCATGGAGCATGTCAACACCTTCTTGTAATAATCCTCTTATACCATCAACAAGAGGTATCACTTCTTGAACTATATATGCACTTCTTACAATTTGTTAGAAATCAGCTAGTTGTTTGTCTAGTTTCTTGAGTTGATCTTCAGGCACATGTGTAACTATGTCAATCACATATTTAGAATCATGAAATGTTTGTTCTTTTGACATGTTGGTGTTGGTGATATTTTGCAAAGATGTTGATTCTCCTTTTGTAAAGTAGTTGAGTAACGGATTTTCTAATGTTTGCATATCGTTGCTGTTGAAAGCACTAGAACCCATTAGTCTACAACTTCTTCTTACCAAGGTGTTGGTGTTAGGGCAACAGGTTATACAACTCATGCAAAATTTTATAACACTCAATGCACTAACCAAGAATATGATCAATAAGATTATGAATATTAAGGTAGTTATGCTTGTTGAAATACACAATGTGTAATTGTAAAATTATGAATTTTCAACCCAAATATATGAAATGATGCAAGATTTTCAAATGAATAATAAAAAATATTCTATAAATCAATGCAAGATTTGATTTGAATTATTAGCAAGATACAAATGCTCAAGGCTACGAGTTCACCAAAATGTTAAGTGTGAAAAAGGAGAATGAGAACAACTAGCATGCACACTAGATCAAACCCTCTTACACAATAACATTGAAGGTCAAAACTGAGCCAAATCACTACCAAATGAAGGTAGACTAAGCTAAAAACCTTGTACTCAGGAGTGCTATAGAAATATCAGATTTAATCGAGCCATTTTATCAAACCCTAGGTTAATAATGCACATAAACCCTAGTTTTATGAAAATCTTATTATAATAGAAGATCTACAATAAATCTACATAAACCAATTGCATAGAGAGGATCAGGAAGATGATAGAACTTGTGTCCCAGAAGTAGAGGTGTCAGAGGACTATTTCGGGACCACCCAAGTTCGGGATGGTTGAATCAGTAGGAACTGTAAACTGGAGAAATGTTGTAGAGACTGCCCTGATGCTAGATCTGAAGTCAACAGGGGTAGAAAGACTAGGGTGCCACCACCCAAGTCTTGCATAGAGGAATATTTCATAATTACTATCAGATCCCGAAACCCTGATCCTTGCTCAATCTTCCTGTATCTTCATATTTCCTGAATCTTGCTCCTGTAACCTATGTGATGAAACCCTTAGGAGGATGAATGCTCTTCAACTCATAAGGAGAGATAGATGATAACTTCAAACCTGTAACAACACACACAATGACAACACAAATCTACTCTAGAATCATAATGAATGCTTTGAATGCTCTTTACTCCAATGCTTCAAGTTGGCTATCTCTATCTAGGTTCATAATGAATTCAAACACACACTTATATACGCTTTCCCGCTAACATTAGTCAAATTAAACCAAAAGAGATGACAAAGAGAAACCTTTTTAAAGGTCCTAAGCTGACATTCATTTGAATTTGCCCTGACCAATCGGGAGAGACTTGGACGGCGGTGCACAAGTCTTAGGGCTCCTTTTTAGTTTGGGTTAAGATAAAATATGGGCCCCTTATTCCCAATTTACATTGGTTTTGGGCAATTTTGCATCGGGGTGAATATTTAGAATGTATAATGTAATCACGGGGACCTAGGAGCTAAACAAGGAGGTAAAAAGACATGTGGCTACCTTTTACTCCATAACAAACATATAGGCACATTTTTGAGTGCTTTATCCCTTTTCTAATTTGAGCAAAGATATTGAGTAGCTTAACCATTGTAGGCACATGCTTCATTCACTTTCACCACTTTTTAGATGTCTTGCGTGGTGATTTCAATTATGTTTACAAGGTATACCTTCTTATAGACCTTTCCACTTTTGTCTAGGCAAAACTTTGGACCACTTTAGCCATGATTTCAAGGTAGGGTAGAAATATTCAATGGTTAAACCCAATCAAAAGTGTGCCACTTAAGTGATATCCTTCCTTACCTTAAAATAGGTGGAGATGTGTTTTGGATTTGTCATCTTGAAGACCCTTGGAAAAATAATTTTATGATCTAACCCAATGAAAAGTGCACTAAGTGAAAATTAGTGCTAGCTCAACTAGCCTAGGAGTGAACCTCACTCACTCAAGCTATGTTTTCCCTTTGGTGGAGATTCTACTCATTGATTCTACCTTTATTGATAGGGAAAAGTTTTAAAAGACAACCAACTTTAGAGATTGAGCATAATTTTGTTTCACTTATGCCAAGTTTGCTATCCTAGACAGAAGTTTCTAATGGTTAGGCCACCCTTAAAGTGTGCCCTAGGTGGAAAACATGTCAATGTTGCCATATTCAAGTGGAGTATTGATTATAATTTGCCACTTTGGAAATCAGATAGAAAAGTTAAGTGACCCTGCCAATCAGAAAGTAGGTAGAACTTCTTATGAAAAACCATTTTGGCTTTGAGGATGAACTTTCAAGTAGTTGTGCCACCTCAAATTTGCACCTAGTTATTGCCTCTTTTAGATGTTTGGTAGGATTCTTCAAGGACTTCATCATATTTCAAAATACCACGCAAAAAATTATTGTGACTTAACCATTTTCCCCATCTTCTTTTTTGCAAATATCATGATGATCTTTAAACTTTGCCATTGTTACATGTCAAACAATTTAAACCCCCATTAGCTTGCAAAAAATGTTAGTAAAAAAACTAAGACCAAGATATGACAACTTTTCCAATTGACAAGGAAGACCATAAATCGAACTGGGTTAACACATAATAACAATCAATCTTGATGACAAATGGGAAAAAGCAAGTACAAATATTGAATTGAGTTTTGTAGGGTGCAAAATATGGTTGTTTCTAGGGACCATGGGGCAAACTTGTGGCATGAAAGAACTTTAAAATCTCTAGTTAAAATTCTAGCCAATGTCTTATTAGTGGGAAATAAAGTCAATCCTATTTCTAAACACTTAAACATACAACTACCCTAACCTAAACAAGAACAATGACAAAAACAAACACATTATGGGAAAGGGAACATGTTACTAAAAGAAGAACACTAAAAATGATAACACTTACCTAAATATAGTGAAGAGGGAAAAAATTAGCTAGATGAAGCCATTTACGGGTTGAGAGAAATAGAAACCCCTCTATTTGAGTTGGGAATTTGATCATGGTATTTCACATCCTAGAAACCTTTGAGAAATATTCATTGAAATCCATGGTCTAGGATGGTATGGATGATCATGCAGGGAAAACTCAAGCATGGATCCATCAATATCTGGTGGTTCTGAATAGTCTTCTTCCTCATTGAAAAACCTCTCCTTTAGTTGGAGATACTCTACATCCTTTCGAAGATATCTTGCTAAATCCTTCTATTGTAGTACATCTTTAGGAATGATGACTGCCTCATTTATTATTTGATCTTCTCTACCTGTCACTTTGACATATTCAATCATAAATTGAGACAAAGCATTATTGTCTAGAAGAGGCTAAAGTTGTTGGATAAAATCCTCCATCATTTATATCCAACTTTCCAAGTCTATAATGGGCCTTGGTAATCAACCTTGTGTAGGTAACATTTCTTCAGTCTTTTCATTTGCACTTATTGAAACATGATCTAGTAAACCTTCAATCTCAAAATATTCTTCAAACATTTAATTATCTTCAGAACATGTTGAAGAAATATGTCAATCTTGAGCAACAAAGTCTACAAATCTTCCTCAGATGATAGTTGTGGGTTTTGAGCAAACTAGATCTCTTTAGCTTTGTTATGACAATCTATTTCAAAGAAACCATCAAGTAATGGAAGAAAATAGTTACACTCATCATATTTTATTTTGCAACTACTTTCTTCTATCATAAGGGCTAGAGTGGGAGCATGATTTATTAAAAATATTTATCCTTCTTCTAACAAATCCAATCCTGACATTAGTTCATTGACAACTGTAATATGTTCAACTCCTTGTTCTACATTGATATTTATGGGAAACATTGAAGATGAGGATGAGTTAAAACCCAAAATAAAATAAAATTTCTTCAATTGATGAATTGCAATCAAGATCCTGCAAGAAAACATCTAGATCCAACAATAAGTTTTTGTAGATACTTCGAATGTGATGTGTGCCTCTTGATCAGAATCATCTTCAAGAAGATCTTGTTCTTCCATTAACTATGTTCTTTCTTCTATCTTGTCCTAGGTAATTTCTTCGAACAATCCTTCAAACGTGAGGAAAATTTCATTTGATGCCTCTCCATTTGTGGTGTAGTCATTATCTCTGTATTTAGTGGAACTAGCTGAATCATCATTTTACTCTATAGATGCATGTGAGACCTTGCCTTCCTCAAAAAACTTTAAGATAGACAATCAACTTGTACAATTACTTCCAGATTCAACATAGAAGGTTGTTCTTCTCCATAGAAATTAAGAAAGACTTAAGAGATAGATAAGAAATTTAACTCATCATACTAATTTATTAATCAAGGTACAAAATGGGTTCTTGAAAACAAGACATTGTGAGTGGCTCCCTTCATGGATTCTCTTCATATATTTTCTTCTTTTCAAATACATTATCTTTCTTAGCTATTTGATTCCATGAACACATGTAGTCATTGAATGTATTTACTTGTTTAGCACAAATGAATCCATATTAAAAATATCATACCATAGAGTCACCAGCAGGATCATCTTGAAGATGTTTAAGGTTACCCAAAACCTTCTGATATTTTGACCTAGAAGAAGCCATGAGCTACATCACATGAAGCATCCTCAGGCAATTTATAATATTGTGGTCTCTTGTCTCATGGAAAGAGTAAAATTTGTTCGTGTTGTCATCAGGAGGTGCCTCCAAGGCAAGCCTTATGGGTGGAGGAGGTGGTATGTGATATGGTCACAACCACATAAGTGCATGCACCTATGCAAAATAGTCCTTGTGTAACATTGGCCTAACATAATGTAGCCTTCTTGCATTTTGTGCAACATCAATAACATTGTGTCACTTTTGGTTACCTTGCACACCATCCATGATAGTTTTAGAGGACCCTAAACTATTTTTGGAATTCAAGAAGCATCAACACCAACCTATAGATAGGTGAACTTCTAAAGCATGAGTTAAGATTTCTGGAAAGGTATTATGGTTCACCATTGGAGCATATTGTCACGTCTCAAAATTTTGGGATTGATTTCATTTATGTTAAATGCCTTGAAAACTATTCCATTTAATGAGGCTTGAATTTAAATCAATATAATGATGGTGCACTATTGAGCTTATGATTCAGTTACTTTATGTCATTTCGGCTATATTTTTACGGAACTAACCTATTGACTGTGGGAAATGAGTGGGATTGATTGCAGGTTTTGTCGAAGGCAAGAACATGTTTCAGGTAGAGGGGATGTAGCTGTTTGTCAACAATCGGATGGGTTATGTCTGGTGCCTATCACACACACACACATGTAGAAATCATATTGCATAACTATTTTCCTTTGTTTGACTATTGCTTGGCATTCTTGGTATAGGAATAAGTGATTGTGACTGTTGTTCTTCTTTGCAAATGGTTTCATATGTATGGTATGGTTGTTTGGATTGTTTGTATGAGTTCTTGTTTTTCAAATTGAACGGTAATTAAATAATGTATGCCTTGTAGTCTATGTCACCTTGATTTCACTATGAAAAGCTCTTTATCCTTCTTTGTATGAATATAATAGTTTGTTAAAATTATTTAAGCATAAATATATATATATATATATTAAAATAGAGATGCGTTTCATAATATATATATATTAAAATAGAGATGCATTTCATTATATATATATATATATATATAAATATTAAAATATTGTTTTGATTATAATAATGTTGCATTTTATTTTGATTATAATATGAAGTTATTAAAATTAGAAGGCATGCGTAGCATGCTTGGTATCATAAATCTAAAGTTAATAAAATGATTTATAGAATGAATTGGACATGGCCTAGGTAGAAAAAAAGAGTTTAAACTTAAGTTAAACAAGAAGAAAAGGAAGGTAAGGGAATTACGCCCAAAAATAAGAGGGAAAAAATAGGGTTTGAAAGGGAATAAAACGGAGAAAGAGAGACACAAAAAGACACAGATTTCAGGAAAGAAAAAAAAAATAGAGACAAGAAAGAATCAGTTTGCAAGAGGAAAAGGGGAGCACTGGAGGTTGGAGGGTAGCTCAAACTTGAAGGGATTCACAGACATATTTAGGTTCCTCTTTTGCAATTGTTTCCTTTATGATAAACTAGTATATATATGCCAGATTTGTGTTGTCATTAACATTGCAAAACTTGAAGCCTTCGATCTGCTACTTGAATGGAAACTAGGGCAAAAGAACAATTGTTTTTCTTATGAAATTCTTTATTTTCTTTGATTGACTATGGCACTGCCTAAATGGCAGGCCACAACTGATGAGCCTAGTTATTAGCCTATTTCCTTATGGTTTTATGCAAGTTGAAAGACATTCTCAGACAATCTTATACATATTTCTATATTATGCTATCCCTTATGATCATTATGCATTCTTGAACCTGGTTATTAAGTATATGGGAACATGATTATAATATGATGAATATTGTATGTTATGTGTGGGAATGTATGGATTGTAGAGAATGTTTGTGTTGATTATGGTTGTTAATATTTTGTACATGTTTTGTGGACTAACTCCTGCAGTTCAAGAGAGGGATTGTAGCCCGCAACAACTATAAGGTGCAGCCCGCAGCCACCACATTTCTAGACAACAGAGTAGGGGAGGTTCCAAACTCAACTAAGTGCAACAACCACGGCATGAAGACACTTGATGGAGATAATCACGCATTGTGATGGTAATCAATAAAGATAATTGAAAGTTTGAAGGATTCTGTTGCAACTAGAAGACCAACGTGACTAATTCAACCAGTCCACGTTCCCCTATTTCAACAAGGAGTTCCAATTTTATTAGGACTCTTCTTTCCTTCTTTTTCAGTTATTGTTGTTTAGCATTTATCACACTCTAGTATGTATGGAGTGGTGGTTTTATGATTTCAGTTAAGAGACCTATTTCAATAAACTTCCCCATGCCTATATGTCTGGCTCAGTGGTCGAGGTAGTTAAGTTGTTAGTTAAGTTTCAAGTTTGAAGTAGATTTTTTGTTGCATATATAACTATCTGAATCTTTTCTAGTTATATGTAGACAATGTTGTTATTTTGATTATGAGTTTATGAATAATACAGTTTAGCAAGATTTTATGTGATTTGATAAGACTATGTAATGAATGAGTTAGAGTCAATATGATTGTGTCAATCTAGAGAACTAGGTTTGAGTTAAAAGTAGTGAAGCGGTCACCTGAGCAAGGGTTACTCAGGGTAACTGTCCCTCACTTTATTTTCTTGCATGTTATTATTGTTGTAGTAGTTATTTCATGAATGCAAGATCAATTAGATTCTCAAGTTGTTTTAGTTCATTTGACTTGTGATACTCTAGAGGGTAGGATAAGTTATCAATACCAAGATTATTCTTAGAGTTTATTTCTTAATAGTCATTTGTTACTGTAACGTCAGAAAATGTCCCCTTGGGGGCTTTTCCCTCATAAGGTTTAGCTCCTGAGTCTTTAGTGTGCATTTAGAACATATTACATCATAATTTGACATCTCGATGAGAACACCCCTAAGCGTCTTGGCAAATGGGACCTAGGGGGACCACTTGAGATAAACCCTGCCCAAAATAGGGGGAGGACTTGGGTGCCCGTGCCCTGGTCCTACCCTATTTTGTGTCAGTCCCAATTTTTGGGTGTCATCTTCTGATCGTTATTTGAGTCCTATGCCGACACGGTAAGTTTGAATTACAAAATTCTTGGCAGGAGTGTTTGTAGTTGCATATAAAAGCATGTTAGGCATTCACTTGTAAACTAGATGGCTATTGTGAAATTTATGCATTCTAAAGGTGATTCAAGGCTTTCATTGTGTTGCAAGAGTAGATTTGTGTTGTCTATGTGTTTGTATTTGCATATTTAAGCATCTATCTCCTCATGGCATGAAGAGCTTCTTCCTTCCATGAGATCTTCACTACAAGGTGACATCATTTGTGTTTTTGAGAATTTATCATTTGGTTTTGCCTCTTCCTCACAAGGGTATACACTCTCTATTTGACACCGGTGTTCGGAAGACTTGAATGTCTCTCCGAGGCTTGACTGAGGCAAGCCTCTAAACACCACAACCCCTCCCAAGGTTTTCATGATTGCAGGTTACAAGTTGAAGCTACAGACAAAGTGAAGTTGCAGGAGGGTACAACAGAGTGTCAGAATTACAGATCAGGAAAGAAAACAACTCCCTGGACTAGGGCACCCGCTCATTAGTCCTCAAAGTTTCGTGACGGGAAAATATTCAGTACAGTAGGAATAGGTTGCAAGTCTTGTTTGCATATCTCGATAAAAAGCAGGGCATTGGACTTGGGTGCCCGCTCTTTAGTCCCTGACTATTCTGCTTCGGAACCCCAAAAATAGGTGCACAGTTATTTGTCATTTTACATCTTTTTGTAGCAACATTTTTTGTTATTCGTTTGTTTGCTGTCGTATTTGCATAATTAGGGTTTTAAGGCATAATTGAGTATAAGAGAAGATAATTGGCAATCAAATCATAAAAATCTAAGTTTCCCTACATCTCATAGTGACCTAGGGTAGGATAGTACATTGCAACTCGACACTAGGTCCTTGAATGTGAAGGGTGAAAGGAGGATACATACACAAACTACCAAGAACTCAACTATCTAAATTTTACCCTTTACATTTTGGTGAACCCGTGTTATTGGACTTGTTTGCACCTTGCTAAGTGTTTTGCTTTAGATTTACAGTGATTTCATTCATTTATATAGTCATTCATCTTATTGTATTGGAAAACTTACAAAAAAATTGGAAAAACTGGAAAAAATTGCATGCTAGGGTTTTGCATGTTGCATTAATTAAATTCAATTTCATCAAATTTTTTATTTTTGCATTAGATCTGATTTAAATTATAGAAAATTACAAAAATTCATTAGTTTGCATTGCATTTTCATCATAAAATTGCTAGGGTTTTGTTGAAAATTGTGAATTTTGTATATAACCTAGTAATTCCAAAATCTACCGATAAGGGCATGGTTCAATGGTTAAGCCACTTGGTTGTAGTGGCAGCCACCAGAGTTCAAACCCCCGCTGGGCCAATGAGCTCGCAGGCTTTACGCCTTCGCTGGGCCAACGAGCTCGCGGGTTTGAAGTGTTCTTTCTAGGGGATGGGATCCCCCGTGTTGTGGCCTCATCGGTTCATTGCTCACGGAAAAAGCATTCACGTGGAGCTGGAGGGCGTGTCGCACCAGCATCGCCGGTCACGTTAAAAAGTTTACCTAGCGCATTATAAAAAAAAGAAAAAAGAAAAAAAAAGTAATTCCAAAATCTAGGGTTTGTAGGTAAAATCTTGTTTCATATTTTTCTACTAATTTTATAGGCTCATTCAAATTTTTATTTGACTGTAGTCTTACATTTTAGAACAAATTTGAATTTAGATTTCAAAAATTTACATTTTTGCATAGAAAATTTTAACAAAAACTAGTATTTTCATTAGATTTGCACTTGCATTTTGCATGTTAGAGCATGGAAATCATTTTAAGATCTAAGAGCATGTAATTTTCATCATATATCAGTTTTCAAAACATTCATATAGCATTTTACATCAAGATCTCAAACCTAGGGCTCGAAAAACCTTAATTTTCACTAGATTTGGCCTTATCGACTCTCTAAATTTGCACTATAGGCGTGTTGTATAGAATATTTTTGAAATAATTTGCTGATATCAGGGGTATTATCTGCTTCCCCTCCTAAAAATCTTTACAACACCTTTCTGTTGGCTTCTTGTATTGAAAATTTGGTGAATAATTGCTTATTTTTGCTATTTTTGCCCTAGGGTTAGGCCTAGTTTGCACTCCAAGCGTGTTGTGAAAATTTTTATGCATTGAGGTGATTGATATCATTGCTATTATTTTCTGTACCTCCTAAAATTCTTTACAACACCCCTTTTGCTAGGTCTTGGAATTGAAAAATCGTGAAAAATGGCCTATTTTGCTATATTTTCACTAGGGTTTGATCTTGAGTGGTACTATAAGTGTGTTGTGATGGATATTTTGGCATTAGGTGGCTGTTATTACTGATTTAATTTACTTTTCATCATCATTTTCCTCACAACACCCTTTTTCATGCTCTTTTACATTAAGATTTGGTGAAAAAATCACATATTTTAGTGTATTTTCACTAGATTTTGACTTGTCATCATCTTAGATTTGCATCAAGAGTGTGTTGTGAAGGATCTTATTGCTGTATTGGACTGATATCAAACATATTTTTTTCTACCCCTGATCAATTTCCTTACAACACCTTTGCTTTCACTTATTTGCATTGAAAAAAGTACAAAAAAACTAGCATTTTAGGTTATTTTTGCATATAGTTTTGCACTTGTCTTTTGCACACTTTTGAAAAACTTTTAAAATCTGATCTTGCATTGATTTGAAAACATATATCATGGCTACTTTTTTGGAAGCTTTATTTTCATACATTGTAGACATTGATCATTTCTCTAAATTCACTGATAAACATCCTCAAGTTCTGGAATAAATATCATACATACATGATGTTGATCTCTCTATGTGCTCCACATATGAAATCCTTTGTTATATATCTGATTTCAATAACTTTACAAATCGCATGGGAATATATCCTTTGATATTAGATGATCTCACTAAATTCATGATCAATAGTATATATACTAGTGATGACCTCAAAATGTTAGATGAAGCCTTAGATGACTTTATGGAAAGTTCCCCTATGACACCTGTTGCTAAAACATGTGATGATAACTTTGGTTTATGTTATGATCCCTCTCCCAAGGTTGTTCCTCCTCATGAGGACACTTTGATGCAAGAGGATGATTTCATTGACACATCTCTTAAAATCACACCACCAAACCTTCATTCTAATGCTCACTCTAGCCAAGATGAAGCATTAGCAAATGAAGAGCCATCACCACTTTGCCATTCCAATGATCTCCCTAGCCAAGAGGAAGCTTTAGTGAATGAAGAACTCCCTTCAACAAAGAACATTCCATGGGTAGATGATGAACTTTCATTTAACAACAATAAAAACTCTATCATAATGCATGAAACCTCTAGGGATCATCCTACCAACCTTGTTCTTGTAGTTGATTGTTCACAAATCTTGGATATCACTAAGGAAGAGAAGACCTTTAATGTCCCTCCTTTGATTGAATATTCAAACCATTTGAACATCACTAAGGATGTAGCACTAGAGGATGAGGAGAAGTCCCTCACATTAAATCCTTCAAGGATGGATGTTGGGATCACTCAAAATAAATTGCTTCTCCCACCACCTAAGAGGATAGTGAATAACTATACTAATGAATTTCAACAAGAACAAATCCCACCTAACATTGAGTCAAACCAAGAAGCATTTAAGAATGAACAAAAGACTAGTGATAAAAACTTGGTAATGGTACCTTATGCTTTCGAATGCGAAGAGAATGATTTGATAGTTGATAACTTCTAGCACGAAGACCCTATAGGTAAGTATTTCTAACCCTATATCTCTTCCATGATGTGCTTCCCTCGTGATGTGTTATGTGTTGTTTAGGCCTCCTGGGATGACCCTTGATTCTTTTGTAAGGTCTAGGATACCAGGAGATTGCCTCTGGTCTGACCTTCTATTTGTATCATCATTCTTCTATATTGCCTCTCTCTGATTTCATTGTTGTGTGTTGTGTCTTACGGACATAGCGTTGCGGTTGGTGACTTGGGGCAACCTCCTACGTGACTATCCCTAAGACACTTGTTTATCCTCTCTTATTTATTGTTTCCCTTCCTCTAGTGTTTCTATCAAGCGGGTGGATGACAAAAAACATTTATACTAATGTGGACCTAGCGTCCCTTTCGCGAGAAATAAAAAATTGGACTTAGTTCCTAATATGACGATGGGGTTGTATATCTTATCTAATGCTTGGCTAGTGGAAGCACTCATGCTTTCCACATAGTAATTTTGATGATGTTTTTATCTCATTTACAAATCATAACAATACTGATGCTCTACGCACTTTGTTTGTCTTTGAATCTAGCCTTGGTGGTACTCGATTCAGAGATCTTCATGATATAGCCCTACAGTTATCCTCAAACTCCAAATTCATAGTATAACCTTGGCTCTTTGTGTGGTTAATCATATGCATTGATGTTGTTGTTCATCATGATTATTTGGACACTAACATGTTTCTCGCAGGGATGTGTTTGTGGGAACATTTGGTGATCGTAAAGTACATGTCACCTCTGGGGGGAATGGGCTTTGCGAAAGTCTGTGTTCCCTTGTGTGTTTTCTTCCTACCTTAACGTGCTTGATATCGATGCATGATATCAACCACCTTAAGGTGGGGGCATATATAAGGTACACTGTCTGTTATAGATGTTAGCAATGTGCTTGTCCTCAGGTGCAGTTTAAAAACTTATACGATGAGTACATCCTGCACACTGAGTTTGTTTGCAATCAATCAATCAATAATTTAAGCCCGCTGCGGAGGCGGGGGTGGTGTATTTCTCGGAGCATATTGCACCATCATGTCATTTTCAAAAGTCCTCTGTGGAGGTGGGGAGCGGTTCTGTGACTAACTCAATGCTTAAGCGTGTCTTCGACGATTGTTGTGGTGAAGCCCAATCGTCGGTGTGTGCCTGTAATATGCCTGAGATGGTGATGAACCTAGAAATAAGAACACTCCATCGCTTGTCTGCCGTGTTTTCTCCGTGTCTTCAAAGTGTGTGTTTGGTGTGCTTTCTTTGTTTGGTGTGTCTGTTGCCCTATATGCAGTTTAAAGACCTGTGCGATGAGTACATCCTGCATTTTGGGAGGTTTTGTGTGTCTTGCGTGTGTATTGCCCCATATATGCAGTTTAAAGACTTGTGTGATGAGTACATCCTGCATTATGGGAGGTTTGTTTACTTTCTTGTACTTGCATCTGTATTTCATATATATGAGAAAAAGAAAAGAAAAGAAATCATTCCTGTCTTCCATGCATTAATGTGTCTTCTATGCATTCAATGTATTCTCCGTGTTTTGCGTGACTGTAACTGTCTTCTTCGTATTTTGCGTGCTTGTCATTGTCTTCAATGTGTTTGGCGTGTCTTCTCCGTGCTTGGCGTGTTTGTTGTGTTTGTTGACCGTACTTTAATGCATGTATTGGCCTCGCATTTATACATACATTAAAGTGGGGGCTAAATGTAATGACGGAAAATGTCCCCTTGGGGGCTTTTCCCTCATAAGGTTTAGCTCCCGAGTCTTTAGTGTGCATTTAGGACATATTACATCATAATTTGACATCCCGATGAGAAAACCCTTGAGCATCTTGGCAAATGGGACCTAGGGGGACCACTTGAGATAAACCCTGCCCAAAATAGGGGGAAGGACTTGGTCGCCCGTGCACTAGTCCTACCCTATTTTGGGTCAGTCCCAATTTTTGGGCATTGTCTTGTGATCGTTATTTGAGTCCTATGCCGACACGATAAGTTTGAATTGCGAAATTCTTGGCGAGAGTGTTTGTAGTTGCATATAAAAGCATGTTTAGGCATTCACTTGTAAACTAGATGGCTATTGTGAAATTTATTCATTCTAAAGGTGATTGAAGGCTTTCATTGTGTTGCAAGCGCAGATTTGTGTTGTCTATGTGTTTGTATTTGCAGATTTAAGCATCCATGTCCTCATGGCATGAAGAGATTTTTCCTTCCATGAGATCTTCACTACAAGGTGACATCATTTGTGTTTTTAAGCATTTATCATTTGGTTTTGCCTCTGCCTCACAAAGGCATGCACTCTCTATCTGACAACGGTGTTTGGAAGACTTGAATGTCTCTCCGGGGCTTGACTGAGGCAAGCCTCTAAACACCACAACCCCCTCCCAAAGTTTTCATGATTGCAGGTTACAGGTTGAAGCTACAGACAAAGTGAAGTTGTAGGAGGGTACAACAGAGTGTTAGAATTGCAGATTAGGAAAGAAAACAACTCCTCGGACTAGGGTGCTTGGTCATTAGTCCTCAAAGTTTCGTGACGGGAAAATATTTAGTACAACAGCAATAGGTTGCAGGTCTTGTTTGTAGATCTCGACAAAAAGCAAGGCACTGGACTTGGGTGCCCACTCTTTAGTCCCCGACTGTTCTGCTTTAGAACCCCGAAAATAGGTGCATAGTTATTTGTCATTTTACATCTTTCTGTAGCAACATTTTTTGTTATTCGTCTATTTGCTGTCGTATTTGCATAATTAGGGTTTTAAGGCATAATTGAGTATAAGAGAAGATAATTGGCAATCAAATCATAAAAATCCAAGTTTCCCTACGTCTCATAGTGACCTAGGGTAGGATAGTACTTTGCAACTCGATCCTAGGTCCTTGAATGTGAAGGGTGAAAGGAGGATACACACACAAACTACCAAGAACTCAACTATCCAAATTTTAATCTTTACAATTACAATCTTACATTACAAGTACTCATAGTAACAGTAGCAGCATTACTTTCTTTTGTCATTGAGTAGTTTGATTTATGAAACTAGACTAGACGAGTTAGATAGTTTGATCTTTGAAAGCACATACAGTGCTAGTGCCATAACAAGCTTACTAGCCATGGTCGATAATTCAATGAAGGTCTTTTCAAGGGTTATAGTGGTCTGTTTAGTAGGCTGTTCCTTTGAATTGTGTGATTACCACCAAGTTTACAAGACATAGCAAAGACACTACATTTTTGGCACCGTTGCCGGGGATGGCACTATTTTCAGAGACCAGTTCCTTTTATTTCCAAGATTTCCTAGTTTAAACATTTTGCTTTTAGAAGATAGGACACTTAGGTTTCATCCCACCAAATACCAGAAGATTTCACTAACCTTGTGCAGGAGCCATTGCTATACAAAGTCATACCTATTGTATGTGGAGGTAGAAAGATGCTTTGGGAAGGTTTCTTCCATCAACCCAACAAGCTACAACAGATATTGGTGACTACAATGATCAGAGCGAGGGTATTACTGAAGAAGAATCTTCCCTCTCATCAACATCTACTGATAATATAGAAAGAACCTTCCTAACCATGGCTAATGCAGTGGATGATCAATGAGAACATGTGACTTTTGAGTTTCCAATCACGAACCAAGAGAGGGCTGCTGCTCTGAAGAATATACCTCCTTCAACATTACCGATCTTCTATGGTTTTGTGACTTTGGACCCAGATACATTCTTGTTTGAGTTTGATATCTTGTGTAGAAGCTATGACTACACAATTGATGCTCATAGGATCAAGCTATTTCCTGCTACTTTGAAGGATGATGCTTTGAGATGGTTTATGGGACTAGGCAAGGATGCTATTCCAGATTGGGACACAATGAAAATAAAATTCTTGGAGAAATACCAAGATTATTTTAGACGAATTGATAGGAGAAGAGATGACATCTTCAGGATGACTCAAAAAGAGGATGAACCATTGGAAGATTATGTAGAAAGGTTCCAGTTCTGCCTAAAGAAAAACCCACAGAATAAACTCTCAGATGAATTTTTGAAGCTTGTATTTTTGAGAGGAGTCAATGATGACTGCGTGGATGCCCTTAATCTTATTGGGGTAGGAGATGTGTCTCAATTACCCTTTGAGGATGACTACAGAGTTTGTAGAAACTACTCAAGGACTTTCACCAAGAGGACAAGGGGAGAAAGAACATCTACCATTGGCAAGACATCTAATTCAGTTTCAAGGGTAGAATTGAGCAACCTGTTGACCAAGATGAAAGAAGATATTATCAGTCACCTAGCTACTCAACTGGATACTCTACACTTGAAGAAGAAGTAGGAGGAGGTTGATGCAATACTGACTGAATACTGTCCCAATTGCAGACAAAGAAAAGCCAATTGCAAGTGTAGAAGGGTGGCCAGTATTACAGAAGATAAATCAGAGAAACCACACTTTCAACCATTTGAAAGTGAAGATGGCCAGCTGTTCTATGTTGCACAAAGGAAACCATGGCAACAAAGACAAGGTATGCCATAAGATCTCCTAACTTTTAATGCATCATTTCCAGTAGGTAATCATAATTTCTCTGGTTGGCACCCTTAGCCTTGGCCAAATACCCAAAACCAATGGTAAAACCCTCAACAATGGAAAAACCCTTAGCAAAACTAGAATCAACAGCAACCAAATGTATGGCCCCAATAAAATTTCCAAGGACCTAACTACAACCCTCAATGGCTAGTACAACAAAACCAATGGTAGCCACAATGGCAAAAGGAACAACAATGGAAAAAC
Source organism: Cunninghamia lanceolata (assembly GCA_027924645.1). Classification (NCBI taxonomy): domain Eukaryota; kingdom Viridiplantae; phylum Streptophyta; class Pinopsida; order Cupressales; family Cupressaceae; genus Cunninghamia; species Cunninghamia lanceolata. Next base: position 6,056,120 of record BSBN01001495.1, on the reverse strand, counting down.
CAAAATACGAATTACTCACAACCTTTGCTGCCTTCTCAACCACAACAACAAGCTATTATGCCAAATCCATCAAGCCCAACAACTCAACCACCAAGAGCACCACAACTGCCTGCCCAACCTGCATCTAACACCAATAACAAGCATGTCGAATAGGCATACACTAACAAGGCTATTCAATACCCCACTTATGGGTAGAGGTGAGTGATGTCCACCTTAGGTCAGGGAAAACATTAGCTAGGCCTTCATCTCCCCAAATCACCGAGGTGGTGGATGGACAACCTATAGCTGGCTTTACACAATTAACCTCTGGAGCCTAAATCAAATCAAGTAAATTAGACTGTCTCAAATCCAGAGCCTCCTTTCCCTGGACGTTTAGCCATTCCAAAACATCAAACCCAAGCAGAGACATACCTATTGGGTCAACTTAAGAATGTCAGTATCAAAATACCCCTTATCCAATCTATCAAGGACATTCCAATCTATACCAAGACAGTGAGAGACCTTTGTCTTAAAAAGCCAAGAAGAAAAAGGAAGGATCCTCAGACAGTCCATGTCCTAGGGAACCTTGCTGATATCATGCTAGCGAACATAACTATCCCTAAACACACAAACCCTGGCAGTCTAGTAGTGGATGTTAAGATTAATGGGACTCTCATCAAGAATACCTTGATTGACTTAGGGGCAGCTATAAATGTCATGACTAAGGAAACAATGCAACTACTTCAGCCACCTAACCTCAGGCCTACACCATCTATTTTTACAATTGGCAAATAGGTCCATAGTAAAACATGAGGGGATCATTGAAGACATAGTCATAGCATTAGACTCATGGGAGTATCTTGCAGATTTCATAGTCTTGCAGCCAAAAGTCAACCTTGTAGGTTATCCACTTATCTTAGGTAGACCATGGTTAGCAACAATTGATGCATTCATAGGTTGTAGGTCTGGAAACATGATAATCTCAAATGGGACTATAACTAAGAAATTGGTCCTCTATCCACCAGGTCAACCTCATGACAATCTAGAGCAAATCATATGGCCTACCTTGGAAGAAGAAGAAGACCACTATTCCCTGCAAACTCTCATGACCATTGAACGTAGCCCCCTGTTAGCAACTTGAGATAAAGATGACTTAATTGACCACATTATACAAAACCATTGTGATAGGGACCCGTCTGTCATGTCTACAAGATCCACTACAGAATATCATACTTGCACATTCCTCAGAGGAATTATCCCAACTTTTCCACTCTTTACTACCTCAGGAATGTCTTCCCAACATTAGTGGATGTGACCTTTCATCTATGCAACCAGCTTCTAAAACATTGGAAATCATGCTAGGCAAAATGCTGAATATTAACAATGAACTAACTGAGGAACAACAGACTTCCCTGAACACTATGCTGTAGACACATGCATCAACTTTTGCATGGGATTACAATGACATAAAAGGAATTGATCTAGACTTGTGCATGCATATGATCTACATAAATGATGGTTTCAAGCCAATTAGATAGCCACAAAGGAGAATGAACCTTACCTTACGAGACATAGTTAAAACTAAGCTACAAAAACTCCTTGATGCTGGCTTCATTTACCCTATTTTTGACAGTGAATGGGTGTCACCTTCAGTTATTGTCCCTAAGAAAGGAGGCAAGTGGAGGGTATGTATAGACTATAGGGAACTTAACACATCCACTAGAAAAGATCATTTTCCACTACCTTTCATTGACCAAGTACTTGATTCTCTAGTAGGAAAAAAGTGCTTCTCCTTCTTAGATGGATTTAGTGGCTATAATCAAATAAAGATAGCTCCAGAGGACTAGGATAAGACCATGTTTACATGCCCCTGGGGTACATATGCTTATTGTGTTCTTCCCTTTGGGTTATGTAATGCCCCAACCACTTTCCAGAGGGCAGTGCTAAGTATCTTTTTAGACTATGCTCATGATTCTATGGAGATCTACATGGATGATTTCACCACCTATGGAGAAACATTTGAAACAACGCTCAGCAATCTAGAGAAGGTCCTGAAAAAACATCAAGAACATAATCTATCATTAAGTCATGAAAAATGCTTCATGATGATGACTCAAGGGGTTGTTCTAGGACACTTTATATCAAGTGATGGAATTCAGGTGGATCCCAATAAAATTGAGATAATTTCTACACTTCTTGCACCACAGAAACCAAAAGATGTCAGAAGCTTTCTAGGCCATGCAGGCTATTATAGGAGGTTCATTCAGGACTTCAGCAAACTAGCAACACCTTTGTTTACTCTGCTTACAAAAGATATGGAATTTGACTAGACCACATAATGCCAGCACTCTTTTGACACACTTAAGAAAACCTTGACAAAAGCACCTGTCTTGAGAGGACCAAATTGGACATTGCCTTTCCAAATACACATTGATGCTTTTGATTTTGTTATAGGAGTTGTATTGGAACAAAAAGAAGGTAATAAGGAGTATGCTATCTATTATACCAACAAAAACTTACAAGGAGTAGAACTCAACTACATTGTCACAGAGAAAGAGATGTTGGCTGTTGTCTATGCTATCAACAAGTTTAGGCATTATATCACTGGTTACCAAGTCTTTATCCATACAAATCATACTACAATCAGGTACTTAATGAACAGACCTGTGGTTGGAGGTAGACTAGTTAGATAGTTGCTCTTACTACAGGAGTTTGATATAACAATAGTGGATAAGCCAGGGAAAGCTAATGTGGTGGCAAATCTTCTATCTAGATTGCCTACATAAATAGAAGAAGGTGTTGTAGATGACTCTTTTCCAGATGAGCATTTGTTTGCTCTCAATATACACACACCATGGTTTGCTGATATTGTGAATTACTTAGTAGCAGGGCAGATACCATTACATTTCTCTCCTAGAGAAAGGAGACAATTAGTGCATAAAAGCTTTCCATATTCTTGGATTGCTGATTATCTATTCTACACTAGTCCAGATCATATTATGAGGAGATGTATAAGAGAAGATGAGATCTTTGACATCCTAAAAGCTTTCCATGATGAGCCCTGTGGGGGTCACTTTGCATCCAAAAGGACAACACTCAAGGTCTTAACAACATGCTATTATTGGCCAACTCTTCATAAGGATGCAATCAAGTATACAAGGATTTGTGACAGATGTCAAAGAATGGGCATACCAACAAGGTTAGATGAGATGCCTTTGCAGCCCAGATGGCACTAGCACCATTTGACAAATGGGGGGTAGATTTCATTGGCCAATTTTACCAGCTTCTAATAACAAGGAGTACATTTTAGTTTGCACTGATTATTTGACAAAATGGGTTGAAGTCAAGGCCTTCCAATTTGCAAGAGATGGGAATGTCACCAAGTTCTTATATGAAGAGATCTTCACTAGGTATGGAGCACCAAGAGAAATTGTCATTGATCAAGGTCCCCAATTCACTTCTAAACTCATTTCCACATTGGTTAAAGAATATGAAATCATGCATAGAAAACCAACACCTTATCACACCCAAGCCAATCGGCAGGTGGAGGTTACAAACAGAGAAATAGAGAATATTCTGACCAAAACAGTGCACATTCATAGGAAGGACTAGGCAGCTAGATTACCAAAGCCAGTATGGGC